>OX451736.1:1581666618-1582283227 GCA_948472305.1 Vicia faba
TATTATTTCATATACCCTAACTTACTATCATGCAATTACCTAAATACCTTTAAAATCTCTATACATTCTAATTTATTCTATATTTCTTATTAGTTTAGTTATTAACAACATGAAAACTATTATTCAATTAATCTCGTATATTTTCTAACTCAAGGTCTTACGTTCCCACCAATAATCTAATAAACACAATAAATCAATAATATTCATAAATAAATACTTAATCAACATAATTTTTAAATTGAGGTGTTACATCATTCATATTTACTTGTATAAGGGGGTTCATGGTTCTTTCCTACTAAAATCTCACAATGTTTAATGGATACTCTCAAGATCAATCATCTTCCTTATACAATTATTGATTTAGATTCTCCTTTCTTTCGTCTTTTTAAAATTCACCCTGATTATAATGCTTTACATAGTTTTGGATGTGTGTGAGTGTTTTGTTCACTTACCTCCATCTGAAAGGGCATAAGCTTAGAGCACAATCTGTTCAATATACATTTATGGGATATAGTCATTCTCATATGGGATTTGTGTGTTATGATGTGTCTAACCATTGTTTTGGTATTTCTAAGAATGAGACATTTTTATAATCATTTTATGTTTCCATATATTTCTTCTGTCATGAATGATACTGTTACTCTACCTAAGTTTTCTAGTATGCTTTAATTTATATCACGTATGAACCAGGTCATGTATATGTTAGAAAACACCAACAGTTGGTTCGCACACCCCTTTCCGGCGATGAACCACCACCTAATTTTGTATCAATTGAAGCACGACGTTCTGCTCAAATATCTCGAGCACTAGATAGATATTCACCAGACAGGTGTGATTCCTCACATACTTTTCTGTTTGCCACACTTTCTAGCATATATGTTCCTATTTGTTACTCACACGTTGGGAAAGATGTATGTTGGATAAAAGCAATGAATGAGGAACTTCAGGCTCTTCAAAAGAATTTCGCATGAGATATTGTCTCTTGTCCTCCTAATATCAAAATCATTGACTGTAAATGGGTGTATTCTCATAAATTAAATTCTGATGGGTCCCTCAACTATTACAAGGCTCGCTTGATTGCCTTAGAAAACAAGCAGAAATATGGAATTGATTATGATGAGACATTTACATCGATTTCCAAAATGATAATTGTTCGCACTATAATATCTATAGTTGCTTCTAATGATTGGTATTTTCTTCAAATGGGTGTGATGAATGATTTTCTTCATGGTGACTTGATTGAATATATTTATATGGCATCTCATCAAGGAATTTGTCTTCATCAAAGGGTGTTTGCATGCTTAAACGCTCTTTATATGGTTTAAAATAAGTACCCAAAGCATGGCATGAGAAATTCTTATCCACTATACTTGGGTTCTCCTTTACTCATAGTCAGTATGATTTCTCTCTATTTATTCATATCATATTTATGAGACTTTTCTTACTGCTTTTGCATATTGATGATATGGTTATTACTGGTTCTGATCATATGCTTCCATTCAAAGATATAGCAAGAGTTACAAGCTTCATTACATGTGAAAGATCTTGACAATCTGCATTATTTTCTTGGTCTTGAAGTTCATTCTACATCCAAGAGCATTTTTCTCCATCGACACAAGTATGCTACATATTTGATTTCTATGGCTAGTCTCCAATTGAATAATTCGATAGATACTCCCCTTGAGGTTAATATTAACATCATCATGATGATGATGATCTTTTTTCTGATCCCTTATTATATCGACAGCTTATGGGTAATGCTTAATTACTTGACTATTACTTTCCCTTAGTTATCTTTTATTATTCAACAAGTGAGTTAACTCATGCATTCTCCTCACCATCTTCACTTGGTTACGATTCTTCGTATAATTCTCTACTTGAAAAGAACCTTTCACCGAGGATACTTCTTTCCCGTTGTAATTTCTCTTCAATTGAATGTTTATAGCAATATTGATTAGGTAGAGTGTCCTGATACTCGTCGAACTGTTGTTGTTTGGTGGATATTTCTGTTAGAATATAGTTTGATTCTACAACCCTTAATCTGAATCATCAATGTTCTGAAGCAAATGCAGCATGCAAGATTCTAGTTCTGAAGCGTTACTTTTCAATTAAGACAGCATCATATACAACGGCTTCATTCAGACAAGAATCTTCTCAATATGAAAATAGCATTGAGTGTTCATTATCACGCTTTATGTTGGACAAGATCTCCACGCCTATATAAACAAGCTTAAAGGACAAATCGTTCACAATTTTTTGACATACTACTGCATATACCTCTCAAACGCTGCAATCTTTCATATTCTCGTATACGTTCAAATTGTGTAAAATATTACAGTAGTGATACAGTTTTTGTAAGGAAAAACAACAGTACATTGTATATTATTTTATTTTGATTAAGCTAGTTTTCCTTGAGATAAACCGGGTTGTGGTTGTACTCAAGAAGACTTTGGCAGTTGTCAAAGTAGTATTGTAATCAACTTTGATTAGTGAATTAAGTCCTCGTTGGAGAGAGGCGAAATCACTTTGGCGGATGGACTGGAATAGTTTGAGATCAAACGAACCAGGATAAAAATATCGTGTCTACTGCTTTTGATTTTAAGTTTCAATTCAACACCCCCTTCTTGTATTTTTCACTTCTTCAATTTCTTATTTCTTCATTGATCTCTTGGAAAAGGAAGAAGTGAGCAAGAGTTTCCAAATCTTCTATTGAATTTGAGTATTGTGTCATGTCTACTATTTATTTAGAAATCCTTTGACTTCGTAGTCTTTTGGCTGAACTTGGATTTCCCCAAACAGAACTTCACTTTATGTTGATAATACAAGTGTCATTCAAATTGTTGTAAATCTTATTTTTCATGAACGCAACAAACATATAGAAGTTGATTGTCATTCAATTTGTGATGCCTATGATGATCAAATGATATTACTTCCCCGTGTTAGTACTCAGTTAGGTCACATATATTCTTACCAAGGTTGTTTCACGCCCACGACATTAATTTCTTATTAGTAAATTGATGTTCTTTGTTCAGCCACATCAATTTGATGGAAGTGTTAATCAGGAATTAATCTTTATATTTGTGGTGAATAATTTACTTTAATAGAATAGAAGATTAATCATTATGAATTATAATTACCTATAATTAATAACACTATTATATATAGTATAAAATAGAGAAAGATATCAAACCATTTTTTCTAATACTTTGGTTGCCCCCACCGGCACCACCACGTGCTACCGCTAACTCTAGCATGCGGCTTCGGCTAACCGTTTTGAAATATGATTTCTTTCTCATCATCTCTTAAGATTTTAAGAAATACTTTTTAAGAGATACTTTTACATATTTTTGATAGTTTAAATTTTAATGGTTTTCAATGCATTTTATTAACTATCCAATATGTTATCATGAAAATCAATAATATTTGATACTAGTTTAACATAGTGAACAAAAATCACGGCAAAGACTATGATAAAATGCCGTTAAGGCAATTAGACATTGCGAAAAATAAACATTTTATTCAATTAAACAGTGTCAGTGTTACTTCTTGCGTATGTGAGTAGGTATATATAGTTACTGTTGAAGTGAAAGTCATGTTATTTTAACTTATGATTTCAGATCAGTTTTTATAAAATGAATAGTGCCAAAAGAAACTGTGGTCCATGTGCTTATGTTTTCATTCTGAGTTAAGCTGTTGGAATAACAGCGTTAGTTCAGTTATTTTAGGTTCCATTTAGGAGAATCCTCACAATGAATCCATGGTAACAGAAAGAGTTTGTGGGAATGCAGGGATAAATTCTACATTTAAGCCATAAGAACAGTACTAGCAAGTAAAAAACAAATAGAAAACTCCAAATCTCAATCTCTGATTGGGGAGTGGGTTACAGGTATAATAGGAAAAGACAAAAGAAAAGTACACCTAATAATCTACATGCAATACCATAATAATCCAACTCATCATCACAAATGACAACCTCATAAAGTTTGCTAGTGCTTGCCAATAATAACCTCATAAAGTTTGCATCATATAATAAAATGTATTAAAAATTACATTATATTAGAGCATGTCAAGTGAAATATACAGTTTATTTTCCAAAGTATTTGATGGTGTGTGAAAAACTCCAACACGCATAATTACAAATTATCTTCAATTTTTTTGTAGTACCTTTTTTTCACAAACTTCTACTATTTCCTGTGTCCTATATAAAAAAAATTTAAGCTGAAAAATAACTTCAAGACTTTACACAAAATTGCAAAAGAGAGTTGAAAAGACATAAGCTTTTAAAATGATATGTCTATGCCCTCATGATCTGGTGTCTTGTAACCAAATCCAGATTCATCACTTGGTCTCCTCTTAACCACACTTGCTCTTTGCACTAACCGGACCAATGCTTGCACCACCTCAGACATTGGAGGTCGAAATTCCGGTTCCGGCTGTACAAAAAAAATTCGAGTTTTTTATTTTGAAGACACATTAATACAAGTTTATACCAAAGATATTGTTTAAAACTGCAAATTATAAGTCTCGGTAAACCAGATCGTTAAACCAGATCAGTTGGTAGATGTGTTGTGCTGATACATTAGATTATTCACCTTTTAAGGAGTGAAATTCTGTCATTCAGCTACTAGACCAAGAAAAAACTGTAAATTATGAATTTATGATCATTTAAAAATTTTGGATATTTAGAAATAATACTTTACTTTAGGGTAGGTGGGGTAGTTTTTGAAATATGATGATCATGTGCATAATGCATTAGAAGAAGAAAAAAGGCCTAATTAGATGGGAAGGTGGGCCTGTTTGTAACATTGATGTTTGTTCTGATAATGTATCATTTGAAAAGTTTTACCTGAACACATAGGGCAATAATATCGGCGAAGCGTGAAAGAGATTTTGCAGGATACATGCCATTCAAACAAGAATCAACCATTTTTGACAAGGCGTCGATATCATGGAGTTGCGGTGTAGCCCACCTCACAAGGGACTGTTCAGCTCTAGGTCTTGAACTAAAATCGACAAAATTTGCAAATGGATGTAAGAAGCCATATATAAAAGAAAGATTATATAATCAAAGGCAAACAAGAAAGTAATCGGCTTGCAGCTTAATATCGACCGTGTATTATGATACACTCACCTGTCAAGTGGCTTCCGGCCAGTTAAAAGTTCAAGCATAACCACGCCAAAACTGTAAACATCGCTTTTTACGGTGTATACTCCTGATAGTGCAAATTCAGGAGCGCTATAACCGAATGAACCAACCATATGAGTTGATGATACCTGTTAAACTCAAAGTAAATTACTTTGTTTATGTAGTGTGTTAAGAAAAGATATACTAATATAATGTACAGAAATGCATGAAAGAAAATGAAACATATTTCACCGACCTGTCGCTCGGTGTTTGGTGTCAGAGCAGCTAAGCCACAGTCAGAAAGGTGAGGATTGAGCTCTTCGTCGAGTAATATATTTGCTGATTTGAAATTTCTATGTACAACTGAAGGCAAGCAAACTTCGTGCAAGTACCTGATAAACAAAGCATATAAGTGTTTATCTTATAATTGCTTATGTATTTGCTATTGGATATGTTACGTACTCTAAGGCCCGGGCTGTGCCAAGAGCTATGCGCACACGGGCATTCCAAGGTAAAGCTTTACTGCTATCTTCAGCAAAATGGAGCATGTCATGCAGATTTCCATTTCCAATATGTTCATAAATTAGAAGTCGTTGGCCATGTTCTGCACAGTATCCAGCCAGTGTAACAACGTTTGGATGCCGCAGGCGAGACATATTTGAAATAGCTTCGAGAAAATTATCTTCCTCTTGTAAGGACAGTGCCGCGTTGTCAATCTTCTTAACGGCCATTATCTAAACAAAAGAAAAACTCAGAACTATTAGAATATTTTTCCATACATAACGAGTAGATTCTGAAACTAATAGTATGAATGTGATAACGAATGCAAAATTAAAACGTTACCTTCCCATTTGGGAATTCAGCCCTGTAAACTCGACCGAGAGAACCTTCGCCGATAATAAATTCTTGACTGAAGCTATTTGTTGCACTCTGGAGGGAAGCAACCGTGTACGACGTGGAAGTTATCGGAGACCTCATTTGCCTTACGGATCCACTTTTTACAGGCATTCTATCCATTGTCACATTTTCTGACGGAGGACGAGGTTTGAGATCTGTAAACACAGAAGCACTTTTCACCCTCTGCTCCTGCATCTGAGGAGTTACTGCTCTTGGACAAAGAAATTAAATTACATATTCATATAACATATTTAGAATCAATAAGCTAAAGAGTGGTAATTTACCGTCAACAATTCCTGGAGGAAGGCTCCCATTAGAAGTTCTTGGACCTTTTTCCTTCTCTTTTAGTTTTCGGATACAGAAAACAAGAGCAACTAGCAGAATAGAACATACCAACACTGAGCCTAAAACAATTCCTACAATGGCTCCCACTGATGCTCCTTTATGGTCATCTGAATTAGAACCATGTGTTTTAGTTTGTGAACCAGACCCGGAGTGATGATTACTTTTATGAGGTTCACTAGGTGAGGGCGAAGTAGATTCTGGTGAAGTTGATTCTGGCGAAGGAGGTGCAGGGCCGTCATCAAAGGAATTTCCATCATATCTAGTTTATAATTCGAAGAGTCACATTTAACCATACTATGCAATGTAAAAAAAGATCAACGTTTCGAGAAAAAAAAACTCATACTTACATGAAATTATTGATAGATTTAAGCTCGTGAGGTATCCACCCACCGAAATTATTGTTTGCAACATTTCTGAAAAAAATTGTAGAGCAAGATAGTAAGTGTCGGACATGCAGAGAATTCGAGACCAAAGTAGGTAGCTAGGTCAATGAGCTATACAATACCGAAGGAGTTTTAAGCAGAAGGTCTAGGGTTCAAACATTGGGAACTAACTTACTAACAATCAAAGGAATAACTTACAAAGTATCTAAAGGCAAACCAGCAAGAACGGTGAGAGAGCCGGTCAATTGGTTGTTCTGCAAGAAACTGCAAAAGTTTTGAAAAGCATTAAATTGACATTTACTGAATTTCTACAAGTTCATCGAATAAAATATCATCGGACTCACAGAGAAGAGAGATTTGTCAGTGACTCAAATGAAGGTGGAAGATCCCCGGAAAAGTTATTGAACGATAGATCCCTGCGTCATTGAAAATGAATGCAAACAATTCATCAAATAGAATCAATTGTAAAGCATTACATATTTCACTAGTTCCAGAGACTACTGTCAACAGAGTCGACAGAATAATACATATTCGGTACGAAATACAAAACCGTACAATATGAACTTTTTTCTTAGTTGGAGTATTACGAAAACGAAATAAATGAGTGGAAATGAACTACGGAAACGGTAAGAAATCGTACACGGTATCAAGACGGGAATGATTAGCAAAAAAGTCGCCGATAGGCAGGGACAGTGCGTTATGGCTCATATTCCTGAAAACAATATATAAATGGTATAAGATTGACTCCATTGTATGATCAAACCTAACATTCTAAAGTAAAATTGTAGATATCAAACAGTAACTTACAGACAAGTGAGTAAAACCATGGCAGAAAAGGAATAAGGAAGATTTCCAGTTAAGTTATTTCCTGCTAGATTTCTGATTGACGCAATCGAAGAGTAAATTAACATTTCAGATAACGCCGCAAAATGAAATTGATCATGAAACAAAAACATCAAGAAATTGTAGGTGAATAGTATTATTACATACAGGCTTGTAAGATTTGGTGGCAACTGATAGGGAATTGTATCATGGATCTTGTTATCACTCAAGTCACTATAAAGTTTAAAAAATAAACACAAATATAGAAATAAAAATAACCAATCAGAAACATAATAAATGAATAAATAGTAAAATTTATGAACAAGACAAACTCAAGGTTTAGAATCATCTCACAGCTTTTTCAGTGACTTAAGGTCTGAAAGCAAATATCCAAGAGTTCCATGGAGTCCTAAACCAGAGAGATCACTAACCACCAAAACAACAAAGAAGTTAATTTCTTCAACCATCAAAACACATTTTAGCAACAATTTCATCATTAAGAATGCCATACATTGAATCAACAGATGAACCGTCACAAGTAATCCCTTCCCATGAATCTCCACATGGATCGCCGCCACCAATTTTCCAACCCGTTAATTCAGTTGGATTATTCAACGCATTGTACATAACCTCAAGAGCTTGAACTGTAAAGAAAAACAACAATACAAAATCAAAACCCTCAAAATTCAATACTGTTCTCACATCAATATTAACTTAAAAATCACTTCTTTTTTCTTTTATTCAATGCATTCAGGAAAATTAAACTGGAACAAGTAAAAGGGTCATTTAAGAATGAATTTAAAGAACAACCCACAATGCAAAATCAAAACTTTTTCATCAAACACCAATCAAATCAATGAACATTAACACAAATAGAGAATGATCACAACAACAAAAAAGTATATAAAAGTATAGAAATGAAGAAAAGGGAATATAATACCATCAGAAGGGTCAGTATTGGCAAATGAAAGAGGAAGAGAAGAAGAAAGGATGAAAGAGAAGAAAGCTAGAAAGACAAAAAGGGTATAAGACATTGTAGTTAGTTGTTGGAGAAGTCAAAAGTGTGATTCAGGTAAGGAAGAAGAGTACATGCAAGAGAAACATGGAGGAATAAGAGAGGACAAAGAAGATGAAGAGGAAGAAGAGGAGTAGTTGGGTTTGAGATGGTGACTGGTTGTAGAATGGAAAGCCATTAAAGAAAGAGACAGATAGAGATTCGAAGCTTGGAGTAATGAAGAGAGAGAGAGAATGAAATTAAAAAGGAGCAAGCAAGCAGAATAGTGTGTGCATTGTGTGTTGAGTGTGGTGGTGTGTCTGTGTCGGCGAAAATATGTATAAAAAATTTGTAGTAAAATGTAAATACACACGACATGAGTATAGTCATATGTTCTACGTTGTTGTTCTAACCGACCATAACATTAAATCGGATCAATTAGTTACTAATGTTTTGACCTTGAATATGGAAGGTATATTACCAAGATCTCATTAGTTCCGAGAAAAATTACCTTAACTAAATATATGTTAGTTCATTTCATGTTGACTAAACATAAATTACTAGTCATATTTGAAATGAGAAATTGTGTTGGGGATTGTTCATAGGCAACCTTGTTCTTGCAATGTTAATTTGTTAATTGAATTAGAAGGAAAAAAAGAATAGTTGGGTTAGGTGGTTATTGACTTAGTGATTAGTGTATGGTGAAAAATAATAAAAATAAAAGTAATATAAAATAGTAGCATTGGGCATCAATTATTACATGAGAAAGAAAATCATAAGTTGAAAAACTATTCCTTAATAAATGAGACACGTAAAGCATTAGTTGGAAGAGTTGAAAAAGTTTCTAGAGGAGGATTGTGAGTTTTAATTTGAGGCTCGGAACTATTGGCATCTATTTTTACCAAGAAATTGGTATAAATGTTCTCTCAAGAATATGTTGGAGAAAAGATATTTAATTTTGTTTACTAATTTCAATTCATATCCCAATAACATGAGCGTCATTTTTCACTAACCAAATTACTTGTAAAGAATTAAAATAATAGATAAGATAGTTGAATCTCATTTCTAAATATAGATATAGACACTAAAGAATAAATAAAATATATAAACTTCTTTTTTAAACATAGAAACATAATATATTTCAATGTCGTTTCTAAATATAGATATAGAAATTAAATTAAATTTCAATAAATAAAAATACAGTTTACTATTCGCTTGCCGTCTATTTTTGTATTAATTTAATTTTTATTATTAATCAAAAAATTACAATATTATAATAGGATACTTTGATCAGGAAAAAAAAATAGAGATATTAGACCAATTAACATTTTAATAAAGGGTTAATATCTATTTTCAGTGAACGTTTCTTACCCACTAAACCAATGCATTTTCTTTGTTACATATATGCATCAATAAATATTCATATCATTAACATATTAATTACAATTATCAATAAATTTTCTTAACTAGTTGGTTTAAATAATTTTTTTAAAAATGTTTTACATATTTTATCTTTTTACTGTAACTTTTTTTAAATTTTAAATTTTCAAAAATCACTTAAATTTAAAATAATCAGTTAAATTTTCAAAAATTACTTAAATTTAAAAAAACCACTTAAATTTTCAAAACTAAGTGATTTTCAAAACTAAGTGATTTTTGAAAATTTAAGTGATTTTAAATTTAAGTGATTTAAATTTAAGTGATTTTTGAAAATTTAAGTGATTTTTTTAAATTTAAGTGATTTTTGAAAATTTAAGTAATTTTTTTAAATTTAACTTATTTTTTAAAATTTAAGTGATTTTTTTAAATTTAAGTGATTTTTGAAAATTTAAGTGATTTTAAATTTAAGTGATTTAAATTTAAGTGATTTTTAAAAATTTAAGTGATTTTTTTAAATTTAAGTGATTTTTGAAAATTTAAGTGATTTTAAATTTAAGTGATTTAAATTTAAGTGATTTTTGAAAATTTAAGTAATTTTTTTAAATTTAAGTGATTTTTGAAAATTTAAGTGATTTTTGAAAATTTAAGTGATTTTTGAAAATTTAAGTGATTTTTGAAAATTTAAAATTTAAAAAAAGTTACAGTAAAAAGATAAAATATGTAAAACATTTTTTTAAAAATTATTTAAACCAACTAGTTAAAAAAATTTATTGATAATTGTAATTAATATGTTAATGATATGAATATTTATTGATGCATATATGTAACAAAGAAAATGCATTGGTCTAGTAGTAAGAAGCGTTCACTGCAAACAGTATGTCTATGGTTTGATTCCTGCTGAAGGACAAAAAAATTTTAACTTTGAATTAACACTCAATTAATAAAATATTAATATAAATGTCATATGAAATTAAAAATTAAAAATTAATTAAAAATGACAACTAATCAAGTCATGTCATTAAAATAATAATAAAAATATAACAAAAATATAAGTCACATCAGCCTTTAAAATTTGTAAGGTAACAATTGGAACTTTTTTTTTGGCAGGGGTTTTTCAAATACACCTCATATGTCAGGGGTGAAAATATGTATTAACCCTTTAATAAAACATCAAATATAAAGCTTATATTACTACTAAATTCAATTAAATTTAAATTTATTATATACATTTATTTGGGAGTGGATCCTCTTCAATTAATAGAGGATCCAGTAAAATTATGGCCATCGAAAAATAAAAGATAAGAATATTGATAACGAGAAATTATATTATATATTTAAGTTTATTGTGCGTACTAATTGTTTGCATTTTATATTGTTTTGCATTTGTTATGATCATCTGTCGCGAATTCAGAAGTAAATCAGAGAAGGAGCGGAAATAGAGTTAAGTGCAGCAGAAAAGCTAAAATATGCAATTCTGCTTGATATGGTATTTGCCATAGAGAGATGACGTCCGTCATTTTCACATGTCACGTATTTTAATGAATTGAGGCAATGACATTCGCCATTGCCCTAATGGCACTCGCCATTCAGTAGCAGGGACGATTTTTGCTGAAAAGAGCATTTACTAGCAGTTTTGTGATTCAAATTTTTCCCTTCAATCTGAAGCACGACTAGAGGCAGTTCCAGGGCCTTGTTTCTCTATAAATAGATCCTCAAAGTCGGTTTTCGGGCATCCAAGTTCATGTGGAAGCTCTGTCAAAATAGTTTTAGGCATAAATCACTTGTAAAAGTGGCAATAACTCGCATCGAGGGATTGTCACACCCGTTTTATTTTCATCTGTATTGTACTCTTGGATCGAAAACAAGCTTGTCGTTATTTTCTTAATCAATTCAAATCTCGTTTCTTTAATTTCAGGTTTAACATTGTTTATTTACTTATACTTTCTATTGTTGTTATTATATTGCATAGTATGTTAATCTTACGCACTGTTACCCTGAGCATGTTAATTTCAATTATAGTTATGTCTTGGTAAATTTATTTGAGGTCGGTGTATGAGGACTGTAGTAACCGGTGGGACTCAGTAGAAAACCTTAAGCGTGAATCTATGAATAAATGATTGTTTTGGTTTTAGTTTCCAAATCGCGTGTTTATTATTCCGACACGAGAGTGAGGAATAAACTAAGGTTCAATCCGATGGCGCAAGAGTGTGAGGAATGAATTGGATAATGGAAACTAATCGTCGATCCTAAAAACAGCGAGAGCGCTTTAGGTATTGTTTAGAATTTTATTGACTTCTTAAATATGTTTTCTAATTAACGGGCGAGCGAGAGCATGTCCTGTGGTTAGTAAGTGTGGCCCTTGTCGATAGCGCGAGAGTGTGAGACAGAGTCTTTAAGTCGATACTTTCTACGGAATTAATTTATATTTGTAATTAGCATCTATATTCTACTAATCTCATAGACACGCAGAATCCATACTCTGGACTCTCCTTGTTATTATTTTTAAACCTTAAGTATTTTATTCACTACCCTCGTTCTAAACATTTTAATCCCTTTAGCCTTAGTTATGCACCGCAACATCAATAACATTAGCTTGATTATTAGTCTTTGTGGGCTCGATATTCTTTTAAAACTACGTGATAGATTGTATATTTACAATAAATATCCGACAAATATATAAAGTCGCGATCAAATATCAAAACTTTAAAAATAAGATTAAAGGGTTTGGATTCATCGCATAAAGGAACATGAGAAAAATTCATAGGAGATAATACATTTCCCATTTATCTATATTGAGGATCACTAATATGAATACTTGTTTATAAGAAACTTCACGAAAAATTTTAAGAGCATGTAGCCCCAAAATATTATCAAAAACATTCTGAATTATGTGAAATTGTTGGGTCATCATGAGTGAGAAATATTTATATTGGATCAAACACTCACTTAAAGCTCAAAGACTCATTCAAACAAGTGAGAGAGACATCATATATTCACCAAAAACTTTAAGGTTATAGGTGTATAGATTATTTCACTTATAAAGTGTTCAACATTTAATTTTTCAAGTAATGTGGGACTTAAAACCCACACATGTTTTTCAACACAACTCACACTTGTTTCTCAATAATCTCAACCCCCAAGTGTGAGTTCGTCCATTATATTTTTCCTCAAGCAGAAGCTCTTTCATCCACGTGTTTGTACCCCCCCTTGACGGACACCCTTACTCGTCATGGACACTATAATAGAACACGCCTCTTGACCACCACCATATCAAGAAAACTTTCGATACAAGGAATCAATATTTTAATCAAACCAAACTCCGATACCACTGTTGGTTCATCATGAGAGGGAAACATACACATTGGGTCAAAGACTCATCCAAACAAGTGAGAGAGACACCAAATATTCACCCAAAATATTAAGGTGATAGATGTATGGGTCTTCTCACTTATAAAGTGGTCAATCTTCATTTTTCAAGTAATATGTGACTTGGAACTTACACTTATTTTTCAATACAAATCACACTTAAAAAGAAACTAAAATATGATAATTACATTAGCACACTATTATATAATACTACTTTTCACTACGCCAAAAAAGACCTACGAAAGTGCTTTTTTTGGCCTTTAAAAGCGCTTAAAAGCGCTTTCTAAGGTGGTGCTGCTATAGGTTTTAGCAGCGCTTTTTGTTTAATGAAAAGCGCTTTCGTAGGTCTACCTATGACAGCGCTTTTTCTAAAAAGCGCTCTCTTAAGTACCCTTTTGGCAGCGCTTTTTCTAAAAAGCGCTCTCTTAAGTAGGCTTTTGGCAGCGCTTTTTTATGAAGAAACGCTTTCATTGGTGGCGCTTTTTTCTGGAAAAGAGCTTTCATAGGTTGTCTTTTAGCAGCGCTTTTGCCTGAAAAAGCGTTGTCATATGTTTACCTTAGACAGCGCTTTATGTGAAAAAGCGCTGTCATAGGTCTACCTAAGGTAGCGTTTTTCTTCAAAAAGCGCTTTCATAGGGTGTTTTTTTTTTAGATGTATAATTTATATAATTCATATACCTGCATTGTTTGCAGCATATTATTTATATAAACCAGTTGCCATAACCTGTAATTCATAAACCGCGGTAATGCATTGTATACCATTGTAATCCAAAATATATATACACCATTTTTGCACCTCAAAATATATATAAACCATTGTTATCAGCATTGTAACTCAAAACTAATCTTACAAAATCAACCCTAACAACAACTAAACCAGTCCTTATATGATTCTCTTCTCAATAAAATATTGACACAATTCCTCTTTGATTTCTTCCAACTGAAGTTTCGTGTAATATGCACATTTGTACTCATCGAAGTACTACATAACAAAACATAATATGCATGATTTAGTTAAAAGTAAAAAATTATATGAAATATCCGAGAAATAATAAAACAAATCCTAAGTTATAAATTCATACCGTGACTGGAATCTCTATTTGATTCAGTTGAATGATTTCTTTGATAAACTGCATAACGAAGTATCCGCAATCTATACCGTTTTGATGTTGAGGACACTACATAGAAAAACAAATAAGAATATATAGTTGTATTGTTTTATCAAATAGCATAAATATTATAAGCAAAATAGTGGAAATTAATATACCTGCACTTTGATCCAATTAATGTTGTTTGATTTAGACCGTCGTACCCGAGCTTCTCTTTGACACCGGAATACTTGTATCGCTCTAACAAAATAAAAATATATATTTAGAACAATGTCACGGAAATAATTAAATATATAAACACACACAAATATTTAGAATAATCTCACTTACGTATCAATCATTAACTTCATATCCGGATAATTTGTCCAATCACCGTCAACCGAATTCAGATAATAGACCACTTCTTTTATAGGATCAATAGCAACCAACAACCAGTGACGTCTATAAATTAAAACAACAGTTTAGAAGAAAATTTTCTACGCAAAAATTACAAATATTAAAATGAACTTAGAATGAAAACCTAACCCTGTAGGAATAGTATTATACGCCCAAAGATATAAGCTTTTTGTACTTCCAGTTGCCATGAATCTTTCGACTAAGTGCTCTCTTACTGATTCCGGTTTCCTACCAATTGTCGCTCCGCAGACACGGGAGGAAGACACGAAATGGAATATGTTTGACAATTGATTCCCGCGCATCAATTTGTCATATAACAGCCTTAAATAAAAACATAATTAATATTAGACTATATTCATTGAAATGTTTAAAAAAGATTTCAGCTAATTACATAATATAAAGATGGGGGTTACCGGATGTATGCGTGCACAATACTGACGCCCAATTCTTTATGACGGAAAATTTGTTCCACGTCCTCATGTCCAATTATTTAGGTGCAAGGAAAACCAAAGATACCTTGATCCATATCCATTTGACGAATACCACCATCCATCAAATCTGGTGTTCCCACTATTGTTTCAAGACACTGCCGGTATCGAGGGAAAAATCTAGTAGGCACCCTTTTCTTGGGTGGTACGCCAATGATCTTCTGGCTCACTTGTTGTGACCCTTGAAAAGGTACCTAAAAATCATATAGACTCAGTTAAATTATAAAATTATGCAGTTTTTTATTCGGATCATATAATTAACACTTTAAATGTACCTCTTTTTGTGATACATCAGACCCGTCGCGCCGCAAAATCCCTTTACCCTTAGATGCGGGTGTTGTAGGAGTCTATAATTACCGTGGAAATAACTGAGGTCAGAACTGACAGTTGAATACTTAAAGATTCATAATTGTTTTCAACATACCTGATCATCTATGAAAATGAGGTCTGATGGCCATGCAACAAAAGATCCTATTGCATCTCACAACAATGTGGTCTCAGCAACAATGTCGGGTACCGACAGCAACGCATCCATATCTAAAGCAATGTCAACCGATACTTTCATGTGTCCATCCGGAAGCGGTCTATGGTGAAGTAAATCTCCCGAAGTGTTATGGACTTTTCCCTTGCCAACTAGTCGATAAGTCGGCGACGATAGGTATAGCTGGCAAGATGAAATGCCCTAAACCAATAATAACTGTTAGAAGTGACTAAAAATATTCTATAATAATAACTGATATATATTGAAAATTACCTCAGGAAATTTATGCTGACAGTTGATACTAGCTTTGTCACTAGTTTCTTTCAATTGTGAACTGCTCTTTTCCGCCATATATCTCTCTTTATCCTTCTGCAATTCACGGACTTGAGCTTCTAAATCCTGCAATGTTTGCATCACTTCTGCATTGTTAGGATTTCTTCTCCTTGGATGCTTATACAAAGAGGTTGGAGTCACACCATGACCTTTACCCCTCACCCGACCCGGATACTCAGCAATATTTAGTGCTCGACTAAGTACGCTCCTGGTATCCTGATGGTCCTCACCTGGGGATACCGATTGCGACAAGGTCTCCTGTAATTCATTTACATATCGAAAATTATTAGTGGAGATAAAAAATTATTTAAATATTAATAAACATTAATTGATTTAACTAAAGACACAATATTATACTTACACATTCATCATACACATGTTGAATATCGGGATTAACAGCTTGATCCTTGCCCACACGGGCTTCCTTCCACAACAAATGTGTCGGTAGTGATGTTGCGTCACTTTTCGTCTCTTCTAACTACGCATTGACACAAGTCTTAAGATCATCAATTATAACACATTGAGAGAATTAATAAGATCGTAGAGTTTATATTTACTTACAATTTTTTCCTCTAAGCGAGCATATCCCAAACACCCTTTTTTGTATGGATATGCGGGTTTTGACGCTCTCTCGCGATTGATAGCACTCACTTTCTTGAAATTCTCGTCTCTTCTTTGGCCTACAAAACCAACCCATTCTTAAGGTGTAATGAAGTTATCATATTTCTTTGGACGTTCCGGATCCTCTTCAAGAAAATTTCCTTCATCATCTTTAAGATACTTGTTTGTTAAAAATGTTCTCCACCCTCTGTGTCTTTTTCCAGCCAAGCCCTGAAGGAAAATTGCGATCAAAAGCGCAGCGGAATTTAAAATTTTCCTTTAGCGATCCTTACGAATGAGCATGGTCATTGATATAAATATTTACCTCTTGTGGCAATTCAGACCTTTGATGTTGTGATCACGAGCGTTGATGAAGAACAACGCCTCTACTCAGTCCACACGAACAGACCGCTTCCGGTCACAGTGCTAGCTGATCACGAACATAAACCTTGAGTGAGAGAGAGAATCAAAAACGAAATTGCATCAAGTGAAATTGCTTCATCACAAGGGATCTATTTATAGAATCACTCGTGTGGGCTACAAGCTAAAAGCCCAATTAAGGCTATAAGCTAAAAGCCCAATTAAGCTTATGGACATCATACCTTATGATGTACCATATATCACTTATCCACATGGTACCTTACCACTTTCCGTATTACACTTAAGTGCATCGTACCTTACGGTGTTCCTTATTTATTCTATCTCTCATCAACCTGTCCTTATGTGTGTGACCCTGTAGGTTTTCGCGATGTTGGCAATTATATTAAATCACACATTTAATATAATAAACAGTGAGCGGTATCTAGCAACACATCACTGTTACCCAAGTCACGAAAATGTCATGTGATCTGACCAAACCTTTTCCGTGATAATATTTGTGTTATACAATTACCCTTTTGCCCTCATGTCTATATTGAACACAAGGCATACACTGTGTCACCCTTGTCCAGTTCTATATTTGGGCCCTTAGACATTTATCCTGTTATGCAGGATGAGCAAATTCCATCTAGGTCACTCATGTCTCTTAGCATGCTTTGTGAAGTACCCATCAACCGTCTTTATAGTCATCCAGTTACGTATGACGTTTGATCAGCAATAAAGTACTTGACTCTACATCTAGGGTCCATAGTGGTTTCAGGTCGAAGGGTGGTATACACCATTATCATCATGAGAATAACTTATGACACTTTGCATAACATTCTATGTAGTATTCTCATAGCGGGTCAATCCAGTATAAATATTACTCCTAATATTCATACCTATGTCAAGACTTGATAACTCCTTATCTATGATCCATGAGATGTGATCATCAATCTATCTTCATAATAATCTTAATGCTTTAATGTTATCCCACTTCACATTAAACTTGACTACGGATACTTTAAGAATAGTTTCTTATGTTTAATGGGATCTCATGATTAAGTCACACTTAACATTTCATTAAACCAATAAACCATTCTAGGGACTTTATTATTTTGGAAAGCAAACATAATAAAGAAATGCCTTTTATTATTAATAAATAATTCGATACAAGTACCAAAAGTATTGGCCTCTAGAACTTACACCAACAAGCCCATTATATACTTTTTACGGGTATCTTCAATGTTAAAAGACCTCTACAAAAAAACATACGCATAAAGTGTGTTAGTAAAAGAAATTTAAACACATATTATCGTCAAGATAAAGCAAATAACAAAAACCATATATGTACCTTTATCTCAGTCCAAACTTTCTCCTTAGCCTCATCCAACTCTCCTCTTTTCCATCTAGGAGTGGTGATCGGAATGTGTATACGAACAAGCGTACCAATGTAGCTTGTCAACTTTGCAGCATTAGACCCAATTAGTTGGTCATTATTATTCCAATCTACACTATATGTTACTCCTCTATCTCTATCACGGATGATTCCCCTCATAATAGTTATACCTCGTGTAATATCTTTTTCTGAAGTCTTTTCTGAAGTATTTTCTGGAGTATTTTCAGGAGCATTTTCAGGAGCATTTGCATCTTTTGAGTTTTCTTGATTACTAGCCATTTGACCTGTAATAATGAAAAAAAATAAAAACGAAATGACAAATATAAAAATGAAATGGCAAATAAAAATGAAATGACAAATAAAAATGAAATGACAAATAAAAATGAAATGACAAATAAAAAAATGAAATGACAAATAAAAATGAAATGACAAATAAAAATGAAATAACAAATTAATTTTTATTGAATGATATAGGATATAATTATATATACTATTACCCTTTTCACTAAGGTCTCTTTCTTTTCTTGGTAGGAATGTGTTCTACTCGTCTCTTAACAATGCGGACAGTTGGATTGATCCAAATACCCTCATTATGATCGTTTCTAATACATGATTCATTATCATTTTGATCAGTTATGGTTAAAGATTCAATGTCAACACCAATATCACTTTGATCTCCAATGCTTTCATCAATTGCTTTGTTAGATAATAGCACTATATACCATTTCGTACTTGTCGGATCATTGACATAGAACACTTGTTTAGCTTGAGAGGCTAGAATGAAAGGCTCATCTTTGTACCCCACCCTATTAAGATCCACTTGCAAAAAACCTGACTTATCCATTCGTATGCCATTATTATTTTCAACCCACTTGCAACCAAATATAGGAATCTGAAACTTCTCGTAATCAAACATCCAAATGCGCTCGATAACCCCAAAATATGACATATTTGCAAATTTTGGGTTTAAGTCCTTCACACTTGATATATGCATTGCTTCAGCGATCAAGGTGACACCACTATTTTGCATAGTACTTTTTTCATCCTGTTCTTTGGTATAAAATGTGTATCCATTAATTGCATATGCGCTATAAGAAAACACAACTAAACTTGGACCGTATGCTAAACATCTCAATCTTTCTGTTACTGAAGCATGATCTGAATGATACTTTGAATAAATATGTTCCTTAAACCATGGTATGAAACTTCGATTGTGCTCTCGTATAATCCAATTCTCATTTCTATTCGGATTTAAACCTCGAATAACACCCTTGTGAATTTCAACATACGGCTCAACTTCAAGCTCATTGTGCAGAACATACAAATGCACTTGATCCCGTTCGACCATTGATACTGTCACAACTTTATTTCCAATTAGCTTCTTACCTTCTTTTTTTTCAACAACATGAGATTTGGGGAGTCCAATTGATTGAACATTTGACAAATATTCAGTACAAAACCCAACCGCTTCTTCAACAATATATCGTTCAGCAATACAACCCTCTGGTCGACTTCGGTTTTTCACATACCCTTTTAATATTTTCATATAACATTCAGTAGGGTACATCCATCTCATATAAGCTGGTCCGCACAATTGTGTCTCTTTGACAAGATGAATGACAAGATGAACCATTATGTCAAAAAATGAGGGAGGGAAATACATTTCAAGATCACACAAAGTAACAACTATTTCTTTTTGCAATGTTGGTAAGATCTCAGGATCGATCACCTTGCTGCAAATTGACTTGAAGAAAAAACACAGTTTAGTTATTGCGCTTCTTACTTTTTCTGGAAGAATAGAACGTATACCTATCGGTAGAAAATGTTCCATTATAACATGGCAATCATGCGTCTTTAAACTCTTTAACTTGAGGTCTTGCATAGACACAAGTCTTCTAATATCTGATGAGTAGCCTTCTGGAACTTTAACCTCACTTAGGAACTTACACAATATTTTTTCTCCTTTCTGGATAGAGTGTAAACAGCAGGTGGTAGATATGTTCGTCTTCCTTTTTTCACGGGTCCCAATTCAATTCTTATTCCCATCTCTACCATGTCTTCCCTTGCTTTAAGACCATCCTTAGACTTCCCTTTTATATTGAGTAACGTACCAATAACACTGTCAAATACATTTTTTTCAATATGCATAACATCAAGAAAATGTCTTACGTACAAAGATTTCCAATATGGCAATTCAAAAAAAATCGACCTCTTCTTCCACCCACCTGTAACAACTTTATATGCAAAAGGCTTGCCAAACTGAATACTCACATCTTTCACCTTTTCAAATAATTGATCACCTGTCAATCCAGGCGGAGCTCTACGTTGTTCGGTATCTCCGTTGAACGCTTTTCTCCATCCACGATATTGATGTTTAGAATTTAAGAATCTACGATGACCGAGAAAGACATTCTTCTGACAAAGTTTCAATCGCATCGTATCGGTTCCATCTTCACATATAGGACACGCTTTTTCACCTTTAATGCTATACCCGGATAGATTTCCGTAGGCTGGAAAATCGTTAATTGTTCCAAACAACATTGCCCTCAAGTTGAAACTTTCTTTCCTATACCCATCATAAACCTCCACACCGTTCTCCCACAAAATCTTCAAATCTTCGATTAATGGTTCCAAATATACGTCTATGTCATTTCCTGGTTGTTTAGGCCCAGAAATTAACATAGATAACATCATGTACTTACGCTTCATACATAGCCACGGAGGTAGGTTATAAATCATAAGAATCACAGACCATGTGCTATGCGAGATACTTTGAATACCGTGTGGGTTCATTCCATCAGTAGACAATGCCAAGCGAAGGTTTCTTGCTTCTTTTCCAAATTCAGGATAATCATTATCATTTTTCATCCACTGTGGTGAATCTGCCGAATGTCGAAACTTTCCATCAACAATTCTTTCATTTGCATGCCAAGTTAAGTGTCTTGAATCGGTTTCACTATGATACATCCGTCTAAATCTCGGAATTATAGGAAAATACCATAAGACTTTTGCCGGAGACAACTTTTTCTTATATCGAGGGGCACCGCATTTAGGACACTCATTTAACGATGCATACTCGTTTCGAAACAAAACGCAATCTTTTGGACAAGCATGTATCTTGTCATAGCTCATGCCAATAGAGTACAACATCTTTTTGGCCTCATATGTTCGATTAGGGAGAACATTATCCTCTGGTAGCATATCTTTCATAAGGGCTAATAACTCTGAAACTTTTATCCGACCATCCATTGCCCGCCTTTAAGTTGTACAACTCTAATACCGCAGACAATCTTGTGAATTTTGTACAACCATTATACAACGGTTTCTCTGCATCGCTTACCAACCTCTCGAACATTTTGGGACAATCATTAAGGTCTTCTTCAAGCGCTTCTGCAATCTCTTCAACTCGATCATAACCGTATGTATCTGTGCCATTGTCGTTTGAAGCATACATCCTATTATCCCCCGATTCATCATTCCCGTCACTTTTCTCACCATGCATATTCTAACATGTATAACTTATATCAATTCCATACCGTATTAAATGTGATGCCAACTGAACCGCGTCAACCCGATTCCCATAACAACAACACAAATAAGGACATGTCATTCGACCGGGGTCTTCGGCGTGCGCAACAGCAAACTTAACGAATTCCGATACTCTGTTCTCGTACTCTTTCGACAATCGATTGGAATACATCCATGTCTTATCCATGGTTTACGGTTTCCGAGTCAATCTGAGCTAAATGATAAATTAGAAAACAAAACCAATACTCAAAACTTGCACTTGCTCTTGCCCAACCATATAACAAAACCAATACTCAATACTTTTCACTAAATTCATTTTATTCTATCAACTACTTTAGTACACAAGTATAACACAAGAAACCATAAACAAGAAACTATCATTGCTCAAAATCAATCATAAAAAGCACACGAAAAAAACAATATATTAATAGAGTTAACAATATATATATATATATATATATATATATATGGCTACCTTTATTAAATATTTTGTTACGCTCTCTATTATTTCTCTCTTAGCTTGTTTTACCAATGCACAACTTGTTAATATAAATGATGTTTGATAAAATAAAAAAGCACATGAAAATGTGTTGTTTTCTACTAATATTTATTCCATATAAGTTGTAAAAATAATCTATATTCATAATATGTGAGGTATTAGCCAGTAGCCACACAAATAAGTTGAAAATTAAGATGAGTTGTCAGTTC
The DNA here is from genome assembly GCA_948472305.1 of Vicia faba. Taxonomy (NCBI): domain Eukaryota; kingdom Viridiplantae; phylum Streptophyta; class Magnoliopsida; order Fabales; family Fabaceae; genus Vicia; species Vicia faba. The sequence continues at coordinate 1,581,689,330 of OX451736.1, forward strand.
AAATATGTAACAATTTCTAAGAATTATTAGAAGATAGTCACATCTTTATTCATACAAAACTATTCTAGAAATTAGAATCAAAGCAAGCATAGAATAATTTATTCATACAAAACTATACTAGAAATTGAAATACCTAGAGCTGAGTTGTGTAACTTTGTGTTGTATATTGTTGTGATTTCTGATGCAGCAAACTTTGTGATTTCACCTTGCGTTTCTCCTGTGGCAAGTGGTGGTCGTTGTTCTGATGAAAGAGTACTGATGAACGAAGGCGGAGGTCCTGATGAGGAAGTCCTGAAACTGCCCCCGGTGGTCCTGAACAAGAAGACGGAGGAAGAGGTCCTGAACAAGAAGACGGTGGCAAGTGATGATCGTGACGAAAATCTGCTCGTAGATGCTAACGGCGGCAGAGCTCTGGTTTAGGGCTTTGATGATTTCGTGAAGAATAATAGAAAAGTGATGATACGAATTTTTGATAATTATTATAAAACTACCTACGAAAGCGCTTTCTAAAGGTCACCTATAACAACGCTTTTTAATGTAAAAGCGCTTTCGTAGCATATCCTATAGCAGCGCTTTTAAAAGCGCTTTCTAAAGGCCAGCTTTAGCAGCGCTTTGTAAAAGCGCTTTCTAAGGCTAACCTTTAGCAGCGCTTTTGAAAAGCGCTTTCTTAAGGTACCCTCTGAAAGGCACCCTTTAGCAGCGCTTTCTAAGGGTGACCTTTAGCAGCGCTTTTGAAAAGCGCTTTCTTAAGGCACCCTTTGAAAGCGCTTTTTTTAAGTGAATTTTTTTTAAAAACCTACAGCAGCGCTTTTTCTTAAAAGCGCTTTCGTATGTGTGCTGCTAAAACTTATTTTCGGCGTAGTGTTTGTTCCTTAATATAAGAGACAACTCACTTTTTAGATTCATTAAATAATTAATGTATATAGTCAATATATATATAAATACATTGATTATTCAATGAACTTAAAAAGTGAGTTGTCTCTTATATAAACGAACAGAAGTAGTAGATGAAAAGTAATATAAATGGTTAAAAAATTTAGAGTAATTTAAAAACCTAAACAAACTATATAAATTTATTTTCATTGTTGATCAAATTAACTTTACTATGATGTTACTCTTAGTTATGGATGGTAAAACGGATTTGACACTTTCAACATATTTGTTTTACTCACATTTTTTTGCAAACTGGGTCAAAAATTGGTCTCACACCTTTTATTAAGATCATATCGTCCTATTTTTCTCGAGTTAAACGAGTGCGGCAATAACATGAATTTTTGCAATTTCAATGCTTTATAATATAGAGACCATTAAACTCGCTCTATTCCACACTTATTTTTTCGCGATCAGATATATGTGTTTGTTATTTATATGTTTAAATATAACAGACATGTCTCTATGTCATCTATATTCTTAAAAATCTCACATTAAAATGTTAATATGATATTTAAATTATGAGATTTTTTCGGTAGTTTTTAAAATTTGATTTCTCTCCCATCTTTAAATCTTATAAATTGGAGTTTTATTGAGAGCTGGATCACAGAAAGGTACATGTTAGATTAAATGATCCATTGAGTACATATAAATGAGTGAAACTTCCAAAATAAAAAGAGTTACCATTACTTAAGTTTCAATAAAATCAAAGATAGAATATTGATTCTTAAAAACGAGACAATATTAGGAATTTCACAATGAAATGTTCAATGTTGTATTTAAATCACAAGATTTTTTCTCCTTCTAAACTAGTTTTTTCAACAAGTATTATTAAATTATTTTTCAAAATATATTTTTTTTGCTAAATATTTATCAATATATGTATGTGTTAGAAATCACATTAGATATTGTTTATCTTTAAATTCACTTTCATAAATGTTACTTAGCATTAACTAATTTACATCATAGAGTTTATTAACCTTCAATATAATACTATCTTTTTCTTACATGTGAGAGACAATTTATTTTTCAGATTTAATAAATAATTAATATATTTGATCTTTTAAGCAAATTAAGCAAATTAAGCAAGCTTTTTTTTATAAAAAAAAACTTGGTTACATCAAGCTTTTAAAACCTTGTAAACTACTACTACTAAAAAATGAAAGAATTCCATTAAAGAAAGAAAGCTATAGTAATATAGATATGTATATGGATATAGTAAAAACGTTACTACTAATAATATAAAAAATCATGAGTAAAAAGGCTGGCAGATTTTGTTTGAAGCGGTGAAACATCGTTACACACAAAGCTATTAAAACGGGTCCCACGCATTATTTTTTTCCCTTCTGGTGTTGCGGATTTTCTGCATTACTTTTCTGCATTCTTATTCTACACCTTTCGGGCTATGCTTTTACCACCTTAACCTCTGTTCCTTCACCTTTTTCTTCTCTTCATTTCATTCTTCTTTTTCTGTCACGTCTTTTTCTCATGCCCTACCAACATACTATTATTGCAATTAAGACATAAAAATATAGAATATTTGCATTTTCTAAATCATATAATTAATAGACATAACTAATCTCTGTGAGAAGGTGAAATTGTTTATCATAGACTCCTAAGTAGCAGTTTAAGTATGTAGTAGATATGTAAATATCAATTTGTTAATATGTAAATGTGTCACTAGTTTTAATGTCGGTATCTAAGTTCCATTTAATTAAGTTAATAGAAAGGTATCGGTATATAGATTATAATAATATGTTATAACTTTTGGTGATGTTGATTGTACATGTTGTAATAATATACTATACAGTTTATCTACATTAGATTTAATTTTAGCTGGGCAGACATAAAAGATCAATGTTGATGAGTGCTCTATCAAAATTTAATGTTGACTGCTGCTAGAGTTGAAATTCGACATAGTGGCTACGCGTTGATTAATTATCTATTTATAATATATTAAAAGAGAGTCGAAGACTATTATCTTGCTATTTCATCTTTGTTTTGTCATTTATATATATTTTTGCTAACTCAATTATAATATAATGTGTCATTTTATTTTATCAATTCTTGAAATTCATCTAATCCACTAAATCTATCAACTCAAACTCCATTTTTTTCTTCTTGCAATAAATAATAGATGAGGTTAAATTATAAATCACTTCTTTCTTCTTTGCTCTATCAATATTCTACCTTAGAATTTCTCTAACTTTAAACATATTTTGACAATCTATTAAGTTATATTGTCAAATTAACAAGTTGGTGGATTGGCGGGTCGACCTGTCAATTTTTTATTTTTTTTATTTTACAATTTGATTTGATATATAATTTAAATTTTTTTTAATTATTATCAAAAAGGTCAATAAAGAAATCACTACGCCAAAAAAGACTTAAGAAAGCGTTTTTTTTTTGTCTTTAAAAGCGCTTAAAAGCGCTTTCTAAGGTGGCGCTGCTATAGGTTTTAGCAGCGCTTTTTGTTTAATGAAAAGCGCTTTCGTAGGTCTACCTAATACAACACTTTTTCTAAAAAGTGTTCTCTTAAGTAGGCTTTTGGCAGCGCTTTTTTATGAAGAAACGTTTTCATAGGTCTACCTAAGGCAGCACTTTTTTCTGGAAAAGCGCTCTCATAAGATTTCTTTTAGCAGCGATTTTTTCTAGAAAAGCGCTGTCTTAGGTAGGCTTTTAGCAACGCTTTTTTCTAGAACAATCAACAAACACTGTTGGGATCTAAAACAAATAGAATCAATGTTTTTTACAAATGAATCTCAGAATGTATAGAAAATAAATCAAATCTTACAGAACAAATAAAATAAAATCAATACATTATAGAATCGAATCAATTACAAACGATTTCAACCCCTAATTTTCCTAATCACTCTAAATCTAACTTATAATCAAACTTGTAACGATGTTTTGCAAAATCTAAAACCCTAAGCCCTATAAATAGCTAAAGAAGAATACAGAAAAGGGGGGAAGATCTGAAGACGGAGCAGAAAAGAAGAAAAAATTTAGAGGAATACGGAGCCTTACTGTTGAAAAGGAGAAAATATGATTTAGGGTTTCAATATCTGAAACCCTAAATCGCGCCGCCGTCAACCTCCCTTAAACGCATCTCCGAGTCGCCGTTACATCACCTTCGAAGGCCATCACCTCCCTTGACCTGCAAATCGAAAAGAAAGAAGAAGATAAGAACCAGAAACATAACATATCAGAACAATCGCGATCAGAGGTAAACGGAACTTAGCTTTTTGATTTTTGCGTTTTGCTGTTATTATTTAGGGATGGTTAAGTTTTGAGTTTATAGTCGGGGGAAGGATCGGGTTTGAGCGCCGCTGCGGGGTTAGTTTTAAGGTTTGATGTTAGATGATAAAGGAAGAAGGTGGAGTAGAGAGAGAGAGAGAGAGAGAGAGAGAGAGAGAGAGAGAGAGAGAGAGAGAGAGAGAGAGAGAGAGAGAGAGAGAGAGAGAGAACGATAATGGTTAATGAACGAATGAACAAAAATGAAAATATAAAATGTATAAAAGTGATATATCATCCCTACGATTTTATGTGAGAATAGAAAAGTGATACGAATTGTGTTTTGATATTTATTATAAAACTACCTACGAAAGCGCTTTTAAAAGCGCTTTCTAAAGGTCATCTATAACAGCGCTTTTATATCAAAAAGCGCTTTCGTAGCATATCCTATAGCAGCGCTTTTAAAAGCGCTTTCTAAAGGCCAGCTTTAGCAGCGCTTTGAAAAAACGCTTTCTAAGGCTGACCTTTAGCAGCGCTTTTGAAAAGCGCTTTCTTAAGGTACCCTCTGAAAGGTCAGCTTTAGCAGCGCTTTCCAAAAAGCGCTTTCTAAGGGTGATCTTTAGAAGCGCTTTTGAAAAGCGCTTTCTTAAGGCACCCTTTGAAAGCGCTTTTTTAAGCGAATTTTTTTTAAAACCTACAGCAGCGCTTTTTTCCAAAAGCGCTTTCTTTTATGTGCTGCTAAAACTTATTTTTGGCGTAGTGAATTTTTTTAACAACGGATATATAATAGAACTTCAAGATGTCTTAAGTCCAAACAATTCAAAAAATTTAATAAATAAAGACTAATTACAACAAAAAAACAAAATAAACTCAAGCACAGTAAAAAATATCAAAATAAATAAATAATACAAATCATCATAATCCTATTTAAAAACTAATTACTAAAAAAACTCAATTTAGAATTTACACAAAACTAACAATGATAACAATAACATTGAATAAAACGTCACATTGCATAAAATAGTAATGCGTAAAATATCAACATCGAACTTTCTCACTGTTTACATTATATAAACTCTTATATTAACCGATTCTTTAATAGTTAAATTCTAAATTTGTCATACGTATACACTAATCAAATCCTTTTTTTTTAAATCAATATCTATTTCTAAAGAAAACATCTGAATTAATATATTAAAAACTTAATAATTATGCATGTCATACATTTGCTCTTTTATTTCAATCATTCTCAATCAACACATGTATTATAAAGTTATAGAAAGAACGTTACAATTATAATTCAATTTGTCTGTATAATAATTCATAATACAATCCTAAGAGATAAGTGTTGTTTTTATAATTAAAGTTGTTTAATTCTTAATAAAAAGAGTAAAAATTTTAATAAAAAGTCCATGGGAATTTCGCCCTGCCTTGGTCTGTTTTTTTAAGCGGGTTAGCGGGACGGACCAACTTAAGATACCGAGTCAAAAATCTCAGCTCAACCTATCAAAAATAGCGGGTCAACCGAATCAATTCGATAAACCTAACCCATTTTACCACCCCTAAATATAACTTTTGATGTATAATAAAGATCATAAGATACAAATTTATGTATATTAATATTCGTCGGTTATTTAATTTTAATTTCTTACATATTTTTCATCTATCATATTGATTTGATTTTGATGTATTTCTATCTTCATCTAAGAACAAATTCTTTATTCATTAAACTTTCTCTCAATTCAACTATTATAACACACATGTGTACAATATAATTTTTGTGTGAACATAATTTGATAATATATCCAATTCCGCCAAATCAAATATTTTTTAGTTATAACTTGCAAGGTTAATAATTTGTATAAGATACAAGTATGTGTATCTTATTGTTCTTTAAAAATTTAATTTTAATTTTAATATATTTTTATCTATTTAATTTTAATGTGTTTTTATCTTCATCTACATACCAATTCTTTATCCATTAAATTTTCTCTCAATGTTATAATACACAAGTATACAATATTATAAATTTCATTTATTTTCTCAATTAATTTTATACATTAATTTAATATTACAAAGTTATTTTTTCATTTAACAATCTATCTTTATTTTTTTTGTGCTTAAAGTAAATTAAGTTTTAATTTATAATATCTTTGAACATAATCAAATGACTAGATTACTTATATTGCATAATCAAAATTTGATTATTTTATTGTTTCTTTTAGTTTAAAATATAAATTATTTCTAATATATAAAAAAAAAAAATCATTCCTTAGCTTACATCTATCTAAAAAAAAATCCTCATAACCAAAATAAAATTTAAAAATGGTTTACTATTCATTATTTATCATAACCAAAATAAATTTTTAATACATTTAAAATATAAATAATTTTTTATATACAAAAATATCAATTTTTTAATTTATATACGATTAAAACTGTCCATGTAACTCCAAATAAAAATTAAAAAAAAAACATTTAAATATGGAATACATTTACAATTTAATACTTATTAAAATTGAGTATTGTTTTATACGTAGAGTTATATTTATATATTTATTCATAATAGAAATTTACCTTCATAACAATTTATTTATTGCAAAATCATTGATTTGCTAATTAAATTATATATCATTAACTATTACTAAAATGGATATTTAATTAAGATTATTATTTTGATCCCTTATATTGTCCATATTAATAGTTATATTTGATGAATAAAGTAATTAAATAGATATGGACTTTTTTACTAATCTCCTCCTTACCACTCTATAAGAAACTCCGACAATGCGCTTCGATAATTTTGATGATCTTCTCGGGGAGGGATAAAATTTGCATCCAATACCCAGTCATTGCAAACACAACACTTTGTATTATTTGATCTGTTACATTTTGCAATCATACTCTATGAATATTATGACTGGGAATTTATTATTATAAAACTGAATTCAAACTTCATTATTATTGAAAATTTATTTATTCACTAATTAAATTCATTATTGTTATTTATAACATAACTTTGATTTATTTAATAATCATTTTCTATAAATATAATTTAATATACATATTGAACAATTTTATGATAATTAAATTATATTGTAAATTATTTTATAGTGTCCATTTTTACAGTTTAAAAAGTATTTATCAATAAAAAATGTATTTATTTTTTAAATTAGAAATTTATAGTGACACTTATTTTACAAAGATTTATTAATAATATTTAGTTTTTAAGAAATAAATTCAATATACAACTATTATCTCAATTGACATACGTATAACTGAAATTATTATGTTGATTCAATGATAATTATATTAATTTTTTAGGATATCCATTGATTTTATTATAAATATATTATAATTATCAAATTTTTGTGTGTATATATTATATAGATACAACAATTCCTTTTTTTAATGATGGTGATCTCTTAGATAAAATTATAGATTTTTTACTCTAATATGATTACATTTTTAACAAAAATACTTTACTTTTAGGTTTACAAAAATATCATATTCATTTTAACAATTTTCTACACAATACTATCATGAAATCTTTTATTATTTTTTAAAAGCTTTTTAAGACAATTTTACCAAAAATTAAAAATAAAATAAACCTATAGAACAAATTTATGTTCTATAAAGACTTGGAACTACTGTATTTTACAATTAATACTTTTTATACTTAAAAAAGTTATTTAATGATAATTTAATATTTAAACTTTTCTTAAATAATTCAGTAGAATGACTGATTAGCACGCAAGTTATATATATATATATATATATATATATATATATATATATATATATATATATATATATATATATATATATATATATATATTAAAATGGAGAGAAAAAATTATTATATCAATATCTGTGCATTACACGGGTTACAATCTAATTAATAAATTAAAACAAATGAAGAACTACCGTGAAAATTGTGCATGTTCAATTTCAATGAGTTATGAGAATTCTTTTGTTCGTGAATATAGAATATGTGCATGTTAGAATCAATTATGACACATGAAAAGAGGGAAAGAATTGAATATTTAATTGATTATGCAAATTGTAAGATCACTCACTATGGAAGTCTTAAAATGAGATGACAATTTGTAACCTTTAGATCACAACAAAAAACTATGACAATTTATGATCACAACAAACCATAATATAAAATGTCATGACAATTTATGATCAAAACTAATCATAATAGAGATTGTTAAAATATATAAAGTAAAAGACAATCAATGTATATATCAGACGCTCATGTTTCTCCTTTGTCACAAGTACTGTTACACATCTTGTGCATCTTTTAAGATGGTCTGTAGAGTGGTCATCTGAGGAGTGTCTTCCTCAAACTCGCCCCTAGCGCCTTTCTCTCAATAGGCACAATATAGTGACATATCAGTAACATATCAACGAAGTTGTCTTCCATTGTCTGCTTATCCTCTAGGATCACTTGATGAGCTGGTCTCGGAGGATCTCCTTCTACATCTGGTGTCATGTATGGATGTGACAGTATAAAACCATTGGATGTAGGTGTATACCGTACTCCATAGACAAAGAGTTGACATATGACGTACATCCTCAGGGAACAGATGATCATAGTAGCATGTAAAAATCTCATCAACATTCATGCAGAAGATAGTGGCAGGAGCAACAATAGTGGGGTTTTTAAGTATACCATGTATATACCCAAACTGATGCATGACTTGCTCAAGTAATGTGGGTACATAAGTTGAGACCCATAATGCTCATCGTACAACATAAAGCAAATATCATTTGGCATGATGCGGTCAAGATCAACTCATAATGGTTCGATCGTCTGATTCCCTCTCAGCATGATGATCGAGCATGCACATGACAAAGTCTCATAATAGTCTTCAACATATGCCCAACTAGAAAGACGTCAAAATTACTGGTGGATTCATGCATGAAAATGGTTCATATGAAATATTAGTAACGATGTAGCACATGTATTATGATGCTAATATAAATAAAGGTTAACAATTACTGTAAATAGACAGTTGTTTCTTGTCAACTATTGAGTATTTCATAAACTACCCTTAGCTAGTTTGGATTAGAGGTGCCCCAAACAAGAAACCCCTTAGTTGTACTCGTGAATCCTCTCCAAGTTAATGAAATATCTGAGGTAGATAATGTCGACATAATTCACACTTTGTCCACAAAAATGAATGTGTCTACCAAAACCAAGAGGTGTGATCATAATGCACATGCTTTATGGTATGTAACCCGTGCATATCATCAGCAACATCCATAGATGCAGTCAGGTGGTGTTCATACAAATCCACCAAGAACGACATCCTTCGGTGTCATTTATCTCATGTTGGACTTTTCTCGAGTAAAATCCCAAATAAGTCACCATCATCAAGCGTGATGAACATCTCACTGATTAGAAGATGAAATGAAGACATATCTACGTGTCATTTCTCCATAAAAGTAAATAATAGTTGTGATACGGTGGGAGAACTGACTTGAGATTTTGCGTTTGTATTCACAATTGTTTCGGTTTAGCAAGAGTCGCCACCGACTTTTTATTTTATCCAAAGGAAAGGTCAAAAAGCACAGGAAAGACCTTTGAGATGTTTTCTTGGGTTCGGAGGGTAGATTATGAAAAGGGAAGGTGCAAGCACCCTTTTTATCCATGGTTATCCATGGGCTCTTAGTTACTTGTTTAGATCACTTGCTTTTGCTTTTCAATTGTTTGAAATGGTGCTTTGTGTGTGGTTTTTGAAAATGCTTTTGAAAAAGAGGCCATCGTTGTGGCAACCTTTGTAATGATTCTTGTTTGAATATATACAAAGGTGTATTGTCTTTTGAAAAGATATTTCAAAGTTTGAAAGTTTATTTTTAGGAAATGTTTTGAAAAGAGGCCATCGTTATGGAAACCTTTGTAATGATTCTTGTTTGAATATATACAAAGGTGTATTGTCTTTTGAAAAGATATTTCAATGTTTGAAAGTTTGTTTTTGGGAAATGTTTTGAAATTGTGTTGTGAGGTGTGTTTGAAAATAGCAAGGATGTTTGCAAGTTTTGATCAAGTAACTAAGAGTTGTCTACCCTATTTTACTCAAAGATCTTTCCTATACGTTTTTAACCCTTTTGACAGTGTTGTTTTACCATTGCATTTGGTAAACGACCTTGTATTAGGATGTTAAAAGGAACAAGCGCGGGTCATCGTATAGACCATGATAGTAATTGTGCCAAGTATCTTTAGCAAATTTTTGAGGGACTAGATCATTTTGTATAGGCAACCAAGATAGCGTCATCGAGGGACTATGATCTTTTGTTTTGTTTTTATTTTGCCAAAGATACTCAACATGCATAACATGGCCAATTTTAAGGCAACAAGTGAATGAAACCCTGGGGGTGCAAGTGTGCATTGTGTATTGATTTCAAGTTATTTATTCTTGGATTAGGTCATCTAGCGTTTGATTTTGAATCTTGCCATACACGCCTAATTACTATACAATATATAGAAAGCAATAAATTGCGGAAATTAAAAGTCTAAGTTATTACAAGAGTATCCGGGGATGGGGGTACAATTATTACAAATGAGGATGAGTCTCACAAGAATAACAATGTCCAAATATCAAGTATTACAACCAAATCGAATCGTTGCAATTCAATACAAAGTTATAACAAATGAAGAAATCAATAATATTATGAAATGCATATATTTACTTAAAAATAAACAAATAAAAATCTATTCTAAAAAAGAAAGATTAAATATTATATTATTATTATTCTTTTGTATTTTATTAATCATGTTAAAAAGGAAAAAGTTTTAAAGAAAGAAAATTCAACAAAATCTCCATTATTTTTGTACCTTTATTAATCAATAAAAAAAAGGGTTTAAAGAAAACAAAATTAATTAAATCAATTTAAATGCTTTTTTGGTATTTTTATTATGTGAAACAAGATTAATTGATAAAGAAGAAAATAAAACTTACTTAAAAAAAACAAAGTTTTAATATATTATTATTGTCATTATTAACTAAAAAGAAAACAAATTAAAATAAAATGAATTAGTTAAAAAAACATGAGTATTTGTTTAAACAAAAGAAATTAAAAGAATGATGGGCTTAAAGGTTTGTGTTTGAGACTAGGCCCAATTGAAAATGAAAGAAGAACAAAGGGGTCAGAATGAAAAATGGGGGGGGGGGGGGGGGGGGGGCAGCAAATGCTATGGGCTTAATGCTTGGTGGCCAGATAGGCCCAAATCCATTATTGTTTCATTTTGTTAGGGTTTGAACAATTAGGGTTCATTACAGCGGCGCCGCTTACTTCGTTCTTCCTCTTCTTCATCTTTCTCAGTCAAACGCGTTTGTTCTGATACTCCTCTAAGCCTAAGCCGCCGGAACACTGTCCTTCATTCTCTCTTCTCCTCACAATGATCCATGGCTTTTGATTGAACAGTATGATTCGTCCTCTTTTTGAGTTTACAGTTTATTGTTTAAGCTTGCTTTGCATGTTTGCTTCGCATGTTCTAGTTTGATTTGCTTAGTTGTTTAACCTATGGTTTTTTATGTGCCTAAGATGCAACAAAGAGGGTTTGAGAAGCATACCTTGGGATTTTCCCTGTGACAAAAGAGAATGGTGAGGCTTGAGGGAGGTGACGACGTTCCTGGGTGGCTAGAGGTGGAGAGGGGGAAAGATGACGGCCAAGCGCGTTTGCTTCTGATTGTTGTTGGTTGATGATGAATGTTTGCTCTGAAACCTTGATTGTTGGTACAATTTTCTGCTTCTGATTTGAACTTGAATGCTGATGATAATGCTTGTTGCTGTGTCTAAAATTTTGTTCTTTGTAAGTTGTTGATGATGATGTTCTGAAACTTGAAATGTTGATGATGATTGCTTCTGATTTGATATTTCCCTTCTGAAACTTTGATTTCTCTTTCCCTCTCTCTTGGAATTTGGATGATGATGGTTAAACTGATTTGAACTGAGTTTTGATATTTGGTAGTGGATGTTGATATTTTGTGGTTGATGATGATGCTTGTTGCAAGCTTCTGAAACCTTGTTGTTGATGGTTTGGTGATGATTATTTCTGAAACCTTGCTTGGCTGTTTGCTGAACTTGAATGTTGGTTGATGTTTTTGTTAATGATGAGTGTTTTGAAACTTTGTTTTGAAATGATTGATAGTGAATGATGATGGCTTTGTTGTTGTTTGGACTGAGTTAGGGTTTTTGAAAATGTTGGACAAGTTTTGTGGTTGTTTTGTTGTAGTTTGATAACAGGTTTGTAGTTGTTTGCAGTTTTGTTTGATATGTTTGGGAACTGGTTTGTAGTTTGGCAGCCTTTGGAGTTTGCTGCTTTCAAACTGTCATGCAGTTTCTGTTGTTGTTTTGTAACAGGTTTGGATACCTGTTGTTTTGTGTAGTTTGGAATTTGTGGTTTTTCAACTGCTATACAGTTTTGCTGTGCAGTTTGGCTCTTTATGGTTTGAAACTGTTATAGGTTTTTGAGCAGTTTGGGATTTGATGTACAGTTTGGCAAGTCTTTGCAGGTTTGGGAGTTTTGTTATGGTGCTATGCAATTGTTCTGCAGGTTTGTTACAGTTGGTTTGCAGTTTGGCTAGGCTTGTTACAGTTTGTTTGCAGTTTGGCTAGCTTGCAGTTTGGCTAGGCTTGCTTCTATTTTGGAATTGGTTGTTTCAGGTTTGGCTTGTTTGATAACAGGGTTGGGGTTTTTGTTAGCTCTCAAACTGTTACAGTTAGGCAAGCTTGGAGATTTGTTACAGTTGTAACTTGTTATGGTTTTTGGGAGAGTTGTTTTTGAACTGATATGCAGTTGTGGTTTGAAACTGTTATCAGTTTTGGAGTTTGTTTCAGTTTAGACACACCATGTTCTCTCCTCCTCTTTGTGTTCTTTTGATAGTCTTATATCTTTTTCTTGTTTGTAACCTGTGACAGCCTTCTTGCCAAACTGTACACTCTCACCAATGTGATATCTTTTCTCTCTTTCTCTCTCCATGATAAAGCAGATTTGCTTTTTCACTTTATTTTCTGAAAAGTTTTCCTATGTCTGCTGGAAAATGATGATAGGCTATGACAAGCCTTTTACTTGACATTGGGTTTACCTCCTGCATTTTACTGCTATCCTGTTGCATTGTACTTGCTGCATTTGTACAGTTTGCATCCAATTTATTTTATAACTCAGTTTGGCACCTTGCACTTTGTAGCTCAGTCTGACACTTTGCTTGTGATGCACTTTGGCGCTTGTTATGTAATGCATTATTTTGCCATGCTGCAAAGTTTGGTTTTGTATGCAATGTGCAGCTTGACAGTTTGCTGACTTGGTTTGCCTTAGTTGCTTGGCCTATGTTTGCATAACAGTTTGCCTTGCTGTTTTTTTGAATAATTGCTTTGTTTGCATTCTTCTTTTTGAATTTTTATTTTTCTCTTTGTGAACCAAGAAGAGCAATCTTCTTGTGATTTGCAAAGAGGAAAATAAAAACGTGATGAACAATAGCACTTCTGATTCCAGACGGCAAATTTTAATGATGAACAATTTCCTTTTCTTTTTATTTGAAAATTCTTTTCATATTCAACTGACTGTACTAATCCCTTTTCTTTGTCTTTTTCATGTGAGCACAAATTAGGTGATAGAGGAAGCAGAGGAAGCAGGAGACTTTGAGCACGGGAGCAATGGCTTAGACTGATTTTTTAACTTAGATAGATTTTCCATTTGTTGTAATCATTTATTTTTTCAAATACTATAAGTTGTAAAACCTACAGTATTCAAATAATAAATTATTTTTGTAACAACATTTGGAATGAATGAAGAAAGCTTTTATGAGATCATCTGATAATCCAATAAAACCTTCTACTGTCAATATCTTGTAGTTCTTTCCTTGCATCTTCACTTAACCCTTTAAGATTCTCAGATCAAAATAATTGAAATTGCATTCTAATATTTTCAATACAGATAACTTAAATTCCAAGTAATCCAAAAACTTTGCAATCTCGTAACCTTGCAACAGCATTCCAATCAAAACACGCATTGTGTATTCCAACAAACAAACAAGCATTTCATTCCATTAACAAGCAAATGTCTTAATAGACGCACATTGTCTGGTTGACCTGGATCAGACAAAACCTGAATATTTCAAATGACCATCTCAGCTCCTATCTCTTATCCCAGATAAACAAGCCTTGAGAACAACCAGCAATCTTTCAGTAGGCTTAAAAAGTATGAAAACATGTGACAGTTAATGGAATTTCTGAGAATTCAGTTTCTTCTGAGAAATGCGAGAGAAACCCTAATTCTTGATCTACTGTCAAAGAAAAGTCTGTTTGATCGATTCCTGAGCCAATCTTGAAAATCTGAGAAAACCCTAGGGTTGTGATTTCTTGTGAAAAAGGGAGGGCAAATTTTGGGGTACAACAATAGCCCATGGTTAATATAATAATATTCAATAATGTATAGATCATGTAACCAAGATAGTTGCATGACATCTTGAAACAATGACACATCAAGTTGCGCCATCTTTGCAACCTCCCTATTGTGGCTTATACATTTTAACATATTAGAATACTGGAAAAAAATAAATACATCATTTGACAGTTCAAATATTTTAACCCAAAGGTTTTAGAGAGTAATTAAAGATTTATGTTACCTCTTCCTTCCATGCGCGCCTAGCAGCATGGTCTGGATACAGAGGAAATAGTGAAATGTCTAAGGGGCCTTTTGAGAAACCATCAGGCATAACAATATATGAGGTAGTAAGGGGCACATAAATCTAGGAAGATGGTGTTAGAGACACATGAATCCATGAATACAATCCCTCACCAGCAAATGAAGTCTCTCCAACTACAAGTCACAAGTGTCTAACTTTCTCCCTAAAAACTGAATCTTGTTAGACCACTATACCATGTCTTAATATTTATTGGTTGACATGTATTTTTCTTATAATCAAACAAGCACAAAGATATGTCATAACATAATACAGAAACAAGCAAAAAAAAAACCAAACCAAACTAAAAAATTGATAACAGGTAATTCTGGATTTCGTTCTTCAGACTAAGGGTTCAGATTTCAAAATTCATATTACACTGAACTAGAAAAAAAATAGAAACAGAGCATGCGTGAATCCTAAGCTCTAATGTTCAAAATTTCAAAACGGGCAGTTCATGACAAACACAAATGACATATTTATTGCATTTAAGCATAAATCATACTTATAAACTACCACTAGTGCAGAAATGACTTTTTACATCGGGCGAAATTGACCTTTTACATCGGTTCTTGGTCCGATGTAAAGTCAGGCGAAGTAGTAAATAAGAGACCTTTTACATCAGTTCTGGGTCCGATGTGAAAAGGACACCTTTTACATCGGTTATAATATATACCTGATGTGAAAAATAAATACAATGTTTTTTTTTGAAAACTGACGCAACATATTACATCGGTGGAAGTCATGACCGATGTAATAGATGAGGTTTTTACATCAGTTGTTACACTGTGCCCGATGTAGAAAACACACGTTGAAGGTTTTTACATTGGTTGACAGAATAACCGATGTAAAAAGTAAAAAAAAAATTTTGAATAAAACATTTATTTTCTGGATGATTCCCTGTAAGAAAAAATTGGTACCAATTTTTTCATATTTTTCCAATATCACACAAACCATTTAGGTCGCTATATATATCATAGCTTTCCAACATAAAATAGACCATATCTAGGTCGATATTTTCACAACAAAATTTACAAAATGAACAATTATATTGCAAACTTGAATTGTATCACAACAAAGAAACTCACATCAATTTTACAAATACTACAAAACATACAAAAATATTCAACCTTTTACAAGTCTTTTTACAAACTTGAATTACCAATATAAAATTCATAAGTAGATGAGTTGTAGCTTCTGTAGACAACACCAAAATCACATTGCCTGACAATAAATAATAACAATTAACATCAGCAAAAATTATCAAGAAACTCAATGCATTTGCAAAAACCATATAAAGGTTAATCTTTCTATAAAACTCACCAGATAAAGGTTAATCTTTATATAACTCAAAGAAACATTTTGACCAACGAAGTCGTAAATCATACAAATCATCTTGTGTTAATTCTGTTGGGTCATCAAATACCTATAATACATAAATATAACAATAGAGTTATTCTTTAAAATTTAATATAAATAAGTTGCAAAACACAAAGTAAATAACAAAGTAAAGTTATTGTTATTACCTGCATCCAATTCTCGGTTATATTGACAGAGACAATATCCAACATATTAGAATAGTCTATCTTTTACAAACACAATAATTATTATGAGTGATAGTTCTTGCTAATGGACAACTAAATAATTATTGGGTTGTTGTTTGTTTGATGTGGTTTTATTGAAATATATAACTGGTTCAAGCAATAGTTCTTTTAATGATGGTTTTAATTTGTTTAAATATGAAAGGGATGGAGGAAGATTGTCTTTCTAGTTTAAAGTAGTGATATATTTTTTTGTAAAAAAAAGAGGCTTAAAGAGAGTAAATAGAGAGTTAGTTGGTTTGCAATTTTGTGGACTCTTTAGTTAGTTAGGAATGAGATTTGTTTTCGTAATAAAGTATGAAATGTAGATGATACGGTATGGAATATCAAAATTTTAGTTTTGAGATGGTCTATTTTGAGAGATATTACTCAAACCAATTATAATTTCTACGAATTTAGTAAAATCCTTTAGTTACTTTTGTCATAAGTCGTTTGATTTGATAATCTCTTTTTTCTCTGATCATTCTCATTCTTGTATAAAAAAGTTTGAAAATCTTTACTTCTTTTTTATATAAAATCCTGCTTAAAAAAATTAATTATAATGATTTTTATTCAATGAAGAATAAAATGAAATATATTAAATTATCATTCTTAATAAATATAAAAACTTTAATTAATACTTAATGTCCCCTCTTATTTAATACTATATATATCTTCATGTCTATCATTTATTCTTTGCTATCATGTTCTATTATTTTTCCAGATATGTTATTTGCTTGTAATAAATTATTATTTAATAAATTATGTAATAAATTATGTGTTAATTGAAATAACATCTATATGTATGTAACAAATTAAAATATATATGTGACAAATTATACTATATGTAACGTTAATTGAAATATATGTAATAAATTAAAATATTTAAGTAACAAATTATGTAAAAAAATAATTGAAATGTAACAAATACATACTATAGGCTCACGTGATATACTATAAATTAACTTTTTGATTATTAAAATGGAATTTCACTTATTTTTTAAATATATACAATAAGTTCTAAAATTAATTTATCATTTAATATATTTTAAAATTTTTTATTTCATATGTTTTTAATAAATTAATTTTAGTTCCAGTTAATTCTAAACAAATTAATTTTAATATAAAAAATATTATTTGATACACTAAAGTTTAATATTATTAATTAAAAGTTATATATGGCAACAAGTTTAAACTGTTATTAATTATGAAATAGTTCAAATAAAATATATATGGCAAACAATTAACTAATATTTAAGTAGCAAAATAATAGAAAGAGAATACATAACATTTAAAATAATTCAAAAAATAATCATAAAGTCACTGTTAGTCTTTTTTTTTCAAAAGATGAAAACCAATAATGTTTTCCCTAAAACATGTGAGATTTCTTTCTTCTAAAGCCAGTCAAATATAAATATATTTTGGTTTAGAGGGACGATTTCTTGAATGGTATGCGCATATGTTCTCATTTTAAAAAAATAGTTTATAAATTTTCATTTTTTTAAATACTTGGATCAATAGTTCATTTTTTCGGTTTCATATAATTTCCATAATGAAAAAAAATTAACTTTTTTTTTATCTTTGACTCACTAAAATTATCAAAATTAATTATAATTATATAAGAGAACACATTACTATTCATCATTGGTTACATTCTTGGTCATACATTCTTGAACTGTAAGTTTCTTCAAGTTGAATGTTTTTTAACCAAATATTCCAACTGCCAAATGATTACTAATATTATAATTAGATTATTGGGTAACACTTAAAGAACTCCTGGGTGATATATCCATTTGGTCGTTGTCCAGGAAGAAGCAATCTGTAATGGATAGTAAATATAACAAGAAGATTAGAATGATTTTTCCTCACCTTTGATACAAGACATATTCAGTCGATATACCACAGGTACTTTTTAAACAAGATAATATAATAGAGAAACGCTTTTGTTTCTTAATTAACAGGTCGAATATGCGAAAACTTAATTACTCTAAATTCTTGGGAATATATTAATCAATGAGTTATTTGGGATAAGTTTTCATTTGAATTTTACTGTAAAATTTTCATAAACTATCAAAATTTCAAGAACAAAGAAAGAAAATACCAGAGAAAAAAATGATAAAAGTTGAAAAAGAAGGCGATTTACCGGAAGGAGGGAGACGAACCGGCGGAGGAAGACGAATCGGCAGAGGAAGACGCACCGGCGGAGGAAGACGATCCGGCAGAGGTAGACGAACCGGCGGAGGAAGACGAACCGGCGGAGGTGTAGAGAAGACGACGGAGACGGCAGGTTTGTGGGCTGAACAGTGACGCGGGTTTATGGGCGGCGAAGGGAGGAAGCAGTTTGTGGAGAGACGACGAAGATGGTGTGGAGAGACGGCGGGTTCGTGGGCGGAGAACAGTGCCGGCGAAGGGAGGGAGTCGTTTTGTGGTTTAGAGCGTGTATAGGGTTTTTCTGAGAAAAGGGAAATGAACAGTGTTAGGGGGTTTTAAAAATTTATATGGTATCTTTTACATCGGGTATGACGTGGACCGATGCAAAGCTATGAACGTGGAGGGGTTTTTACATCGGGTATGACGTGGACCGATGCAAAGGTATTGACGTGGCAGGGTTTTTACATCGGGTATGACGTAGCCCGATGTAATAAATTCCATTTATTTTATTAAATTTAATCACTTTATTACATCGGTTGATAGAATAACCGAAGTAATAGGCCAGCGAAAATTCTTTTACATCGGTTATTCTCCAGAACCGATGTAATAGGCCAGCGAAATTTTTTTCTCCATAATTATAGAAATGCCACCGTGTTTTATTTTCTAATAAAAAAGAATATTTTTTATTTCATTGGAAATTAATACCTGATGTAATAACTTTTAAATTTTATTTTTTACATCAGTTATTTTTATACCTGATGTAAGGACGTTTTCTCAAATGTCATTTTTTTAGTAGTGTATTTAGGTAATGCATACATGTGAAATCAAAAAAGTAAAATGAATGAGTAACTTACTAATGCAATGGAGTAGAACTCCATATACGTGCAATGAAGTAGAATATAGACGTGATAAGCTTCAATGCAAAGTATGGAAACTCTGAAAATACTAAAAAAATAATGGAATAAGCTCTATGAACCCAAATGGGGATAAGTTCTCTGGTTTTCCTCGGTTTGTAGAAATGAAAATGGGAAGGGGGAGAAAGGTACAAATACTTAAACAAAAGTGATCAGATTCCAATATCCGCAAGAAATTCGATCATTGAAATCTAGCGTATTTTAAAATTGTGTGGTTCAGAAGTTGGACATAAATGTGATGTATTAGACGCGTTTTGAGTTTAATCTTCATAATTTATTATACGAATTCCAAAATCCAGATTTTTTAAACTCTAACTTAGCTTATTCTAGAGAGGGCTTCTTGTGTATTAAGTGTGTATGGATTTTACAAAATGAATTTGAGGATTATTTTTGAAAATTTGTCTGGGTGTGTGAGTTACTCAAGGGGGTCTATTGAACAATCTCTTTATTTATAATTACTGTGAGTTAGGCATATAATGCGTTAATGAAACCCAAAACATCATAACTAACTTAACTTAATTTGTTAGTTATTTTTGCAATAAATAACTTAACTAACTTAATCATTTGGTTACTTAAATAACATGCAAGTCACTTAGAACCTTCTATTTTAATTATATTTCAAGATTTCCTTTTATTCATAGTCTCCGCATTAAGTATAATGAACTATGGAGTTAGGCACAATTTCCTTAAATTGTTCAATTATATTGTTACCGGCAGATAAAGTTTGGGAAATGGTATTAGCATTCTAGAAACTTGACTTTTGCTTCTATTCACAAGGATATTCATTCTTCTTTATTTTTTCAGACATATACTTTTATCTATTGATTTTATTGATTTTTTTGTTGCAATAATCAGGTTTTAAAAAAAAATACACAAATAACTATATTTCGGAGAAAATTACACAAATAACTATATTTCAGAGAAAATTACACAAATAACTATGTTTCAGAAAACCCCACAAAGGATGAGTCAACCCAGTTGGCGCATGCACCTATCATTATGTCCTAGGCACCATCTCACTTGGCGCATGCTCTCACTTTTAACCAAGTGAAATGGCACATGCACTTTAAAAGTGAGAGGACGCACCATCTCACTTGACACCTAGGGTAAATGTTATTTTGTATAAATAAATGACCCGATTCTCTGTCATTCTTCACACTTTCTCGCACTGTCTTCTTATTTTTTTCTCTGTTATTTGCGTCATGACATCTCCCATGATTTTCACCAGAGATGGATACGTTATTTTCTCGGCCACCAAACCTCTGATGAAAATGAAACTTTGGCACATTCACTCCATGGAACGTCTGAATAGAGAGTTGATGTGATGACTAGAGGGAGACATTGAGGATGAAGAACAAATTAGAAGGATCCAGAGAAGAAGAACAACCACCTCACTTGCAACTGGAAGATCTAATTTTTGGTTGGAGGAAGTCAAAACAGACGGAAACGTAATGGTGATGATGCATGACTCAAATGAAATTGTTTTGATGGTTGTAATTTCTTAGATGTTTTATCGTGTTTTTATTTGTTGTTTGTGTATGGTTTGTTGTAACAAATGCTCTTAATAAAAAACAGTAATGTTTAGAACTTCAAAAAGTAAAGATGGTTTGCATATAATTTTTATGTTGTTGAGGTTGTAGCCCGAGTGGGACAATTTTTTCGATTGTGTCCGACCTGACGACATAAACCACACATTCTTTCTAGCTTTTCAAGGGAGTCCATTTAAGTTGTGATACACTTGCTTTTGGGATGACCCTTTTTATTCCTTCACATTTGATCGTTGTGGCATACTATTTTCCCGTTGTATGCAGGCCAATAATCAGGTTTCGCTACCAACGAGAAGCCGTTGTTGTATACGTTGAGCAAGGTTTCAGACTTGTAAATGGGAGATAGAAGTTGTAATGCGTCTTGATGAGTATACGCACATGCCGTAATGACATGAGATTAAGGCATACGAAAGGCTTGAAACTTTCCACAATCGCACCAACGAGATGGTATTATTACCCTATACTCTTGTCTTGGCAGCCCCTTGTTGTGGTCGATTGTCTCTTTGATAATTAAGTTGTGTTTGTGTCGGTCGAACCTTATAACCATATGGGTGTTGGCTTTGGCACTTTCTGCCTTAATATACTTCATGCAGCTTTCACTCCATAGTTGTCCTGATTGTAAGATATCATTCCATATTTCACCTCTTTTGGCAAACAACGAAGCCATCCTAAAATATGTTGATTTAACCAAAGCAGTTACCGAGAGGTTTCGTATGCCTTTGAATACACCATTCATGGATTTGATAAGATTTGTTGTCATGTGGCCCCATCGTTGTCCATTGTCGTATGACCTTGTCCATTTCTCCACCGAAATATTATTGATCCACCTACCTGCGCTCGGATTTGGCAATCTGATCTCGTTGTGATAGTGTTTGAACATAGGTTGTGTTAATGCATACCCCGCATTCATAATTGCTTTCCTAAGAGCTTTGTCTTTGATCTCCCTCGTGAAATTTTGTACGATATGTCTAATGCAGTAGACATGCGTAGAAGGAGGGTCATGTCAATCGTTTACAAGATTATTGTATGCACTCTCAATATATGCATGTCTATCGGAAATCAAACAGAGATTTGGTTGAGGAGTCACGTGTGTTCGGAGATTCCTAAGAAATAAACTCCAAGCACCACCAGTTTCTCCCTCAACAAGAGCAAAGGCAACTGGGAAAATGTTGTTGTTTCCGTCTTGTGCAACTGCCATCAGTAGTGTGCCTTTGTATTTCCCATACAACCAAGTCCCATCAATTTGAATAATAGGTTTGCACGACGTAAACCTTGTGATGCAAGGTTGAAAATCCCAGAACACTCGACTGAATATTCCATTTATGGTGACATGAGTACCATCTGGGGCATACGCTGACAATGTTTCCATAATATAAACAGTACCCAGAGAATACACCTGAAGTGCATGCAGGTAGCGGGGAAGTTCTTTGTATGACTCCTCCCAGTTTTCATATACCTTTTCAATCGCCTTGGTCTTTGCTAACCACATCTTTCGATATGACGGAGTATACTTATATACCATAGTGATGTGAGAGATTATGGTTTTCACCTTCAATGACGGATAATTGCTGACGAGAGGTAGGATTTCTTGACATATGAGATCATAATTTAGTTTCTGATGATCCTGTGATTGAGTAGAATTGACGCACGTGCGGGTGGATATAGAACTTATCACCCAACAATCACCTCCTAATCTGTATGATGCAGTGAGCTTGAACATACAATCCGGATGGACACACCTGAGCTTTTACCTTTCTGGATTTACACGATCTACCTTAAAATCGACCGAGTTTAGCATGTGAAACTTTTTTATGGCTCGGATATAATCTTCTCTATTACGAAAATTTTCTTTCTCTTTTAAGTTTTCATCCACTGCATATACAGATTGAAAAAACATCAGATGACGGTTCATCTCTGTCTATGTTGAAGTTTGTCATGTATGGAGGTGGTGTGTAGATCTCATTCGAAGGTATACCAGGTATCCCATCGTATTCAAAATCATCGTTGACCATGTTGTCAAACTCTAACTAGTCATCTTCCTTTTCTTCTTCAACAACATCTACACCTGCTTGTTCGGCTTCAAGATGATCAACAACTTGTGACTGAGTTGGTCGTGACAGCTAAGACTCCTGTAGCACAATGTACAACTCAATAGAGTTGTACCCAGAATACTGATGACTGGAAAACATATTATGAAGGTCGTCATCATCTTGAACCTCAACCTTATAATATATTATTTGGTTCTCACAAAAAAAAAACAGATTTTGATAGAAGAATTATGTCACGGGACCTCGTCCAAGTTTGACCTCCAATCGTTTTTTGAAATACAAGAAATTGGCTTTCCTGTTTAAACAAAATCGAATGTTCTCAGTGTCTCTAAACAAAAACCCAGAGGTAAAACAAATGTACGTCTCACCGTTAAAATATGCATTGATAACATATTATGGTGTAGAGGCCATTGTGTTTGAATGTTTGAATATTTGCAGGTTTGAGTGTTTGAATGTTTAAGTGTTTGAGTGTTTGAGTGTTTGAGTGCCTGATTGTTTAAATTTCTGAATGTTCTAGTGTTTGAGTGATTGAGTATAGAAGTGTTTTGATAAATGTAGGATTAAATAGGTTGCACTGAATTTGAACAATACAACAGTAAGCACTAATTCACCTTCCTACATGTCCAATCGTATTACATGCATGCAGAAAACCATTCCCCAAGGTTGTCACCTAGCCTGCACCTACACTGCAACTTATGCCACCTCTATTTCTCCAATTGGGATGGCGACACATTTTAATTTTGTACTCATTCTCCAAGTCAAATGGCGCCTCCTTACATGTCCAATCGTATTACATGCATGCAGAAAACCCTTCCCCAAGACTGCCACCTAGCCTGCACCTACACTGTAACATATGTTGCCTCTACTTTGCCAATTGGGATGGCGACACCTTTCAATTTTGTACTCATTCACCAAGTTAAATAGAGCCTCCCTACATGTCCAATCGTATTACATGCATGCAGAAAACCCTTCCCCAAGACTGCCACCTAGCCTGCACCTACACTGCAACAACTAGGCTCGTCCCACGCCAAGTTAAATGGCGCATGCTCTCTAAATTGCATGTAGGTGCCATTTCACTTGGCGCATGAGTGACACGTATCATGAATGCATGCAACCACCAACCACCTCATTTATTCACTATGTGATACAATTTTTCCTATAAATACAAAGCCTCACATACTTGTTTTGCATCAACAATCATCTCACTATCTGATACAAAGTCTTTCATTATCTTATACAATTTCAACTATGGCTCTTCTCACAATGGACGATTCTCACAGAGGCACAAGGGACAACATTGCGGTGTTTGTAAGTTTTTATAAATTCTCAAATATTCTTGTATACTAATATATTTTTTATAATATTATTAATGATTTATACATCTTATGGACTCTTACACTTTTTAAAATTTGAATTTAGGATACTAAAAGATTCAGAATTCGCTCACACAACTAAATTTCTCCCGATCCGTTGATCATACCCTATCTCGAATATGCGGGTTTTGGAAATGTTATAAAGATCTCCAAGTGCACGATTGATTCAAAGTTTATACTTGCAACATTGGAAAGATGGAGACCTGAGACACACACATTTCATCTACCAATAGGTGAATGTACCGTCACACTAGAGGACATGTACATGTTATTGGGTCTCCCTATCGACGGTAAGGCGGTTAACGGGTCGGTTCAACATCCCAATTCTCTATGCGAGGAATTGTTGGGTAAAGATATTGTTGAAGGTGGTAGTGCTAGAGGCTAAGGTATATTACTTACTGAACTAAAAAAACATTATGCGACTTTAAAGTTGAATGAAAATTCCTCTGAGCTAGTAAGAGTAATAAAAGCTAGAAATTATATAATGATATTGTTTGAAACCTTTTTATTTCTTAAAAGTAAGGGGAATAGTGTAAATTTTATGTGTTTAAATTTACTTAGGAACTTTGAAAAAACTAGAAAGTATAATTGAGGTTCTACTGTTTTAGCCCATCTATACAGTTTCTTATGCAAAAATGCAACCAAGAAAAAATATACTTTTTATGGATGCGCTTTCTTACTCCAAGCCTGGGGTTGGTGGAGAATGCAGTCCCTAAACCCCGTCAACAACAACGCATTCGTGTTCCCATATGCAACAAAGTAAGTCAAGAACTTAAATCATTTATTATTCATCTATTCGCCAAATATATGTTAAAAATAATATATTTTACAATTCCTTTAGGTACTGCGTGACAGGTATGGATTACGGAAAGAATCCCAGATTCAACGTCGCTCTATATCGTAATCTATTGGATCACCTTGGTCCGAATGATGTACGCCGTACCTTTGAACTTTTCTAGTTTTAAATTATTTATTTATTACGTTTGCATAATGTTGATTTAATTTTATCCACAGTTTATCTGGAGACCATATTTGGGTTTGGACCATGAACCAAACCCCGAGGATGTAGCAATTTAGACCGCAAAGACTGCAATCATACGATTCAACATTATGGAGATACACCACAACGACCGTGTCAAGATGTAGCTCAGAATGCATCAAGAGATACCCTGCGATCTAACTTGTTTGTTCCTTTGGCATCTCAAAAGGGTCGACGCCCAATGGGATCTTACTAATTGGAAAGATTTTGCTCCAAAGTGGTGTAAGATGTAGCATAGGCGTCACCAACATGTCTTGCAATTCCCTGTTTTCATCAACCAGAGTAATATGCGACACACGAATCAATATTTAGCTTGATACATATCAGTTAGTAACTCAGAAATACACGTGTCTCATCCGAGGTATTTGGTTGATCCACAAACACAATGGGCACAACCCTTAAATCCCCAACAACAAATCCAACACACATCAACCTCCCACTAACCACCCCGACGATACAGATCCACAACCATCCAACCACAATCACCACCACAATACGAATACACCCATACGCTCCACACCCAACCACAATCACCACCTCAATACCAATCCCCCTATATGCCCCACACCCAACCACAATCTCAATCACAATACCAATACACCCGCATGCCCCACGCACAATTTCAGTCTTCTCCATATCCCAACGTGGACCCCTTAACATCTAACCTTAGTCTTGATCTGGGATTTTTCAAAGAATATGATTCAACCGACTCAACTTACCATCAACCACCATATTACCATAGCACCTAACAGTCGCAATACCAAACACCCCAAGATTCATTTCCTTTCTACCCCCTTACTCAGACGACCAGTGCTATAGACCATCCATGGAACCCCACCCACCACCAAGACGACCAAACTTTGAGGACATGGGTAACCGACTGTACCAAAGCGGATCTTCCAAATATGGTGATCTGACTGATTTCATGGATCCTGAATGCATTGACTTTGTTGAGCCATCGACTCTGCCACAACAAGAAATACGACGAAACCCACCACGAGACAGGCGAGGACGCGGATGCGGAACCATGGGTCGTTACCGAGTTCCGGGGGACCACTAATTATTTTATATGTTTTTTTATTATGTAATCATTTGTTGTAAATGAAAAGTCGAATTTTCGTGAAGCTATATCGTTTACCTAATGTCTCACATTTAAAATAAAAAAACGAAAAAATTGCACCTCTATTGCCCTTAGGCGCCATCTCACATGACTTAGGGTAAACTTTTAGCACCTAGGCACCAAGTGAGATGACACATTTCCTTTACTTTTAGGTGCATGCGCCAACTGAGTTGCCTCCTCATTTGTGAGATTTTCTGAAATATAATTATTTGCGTAATTTTCTCCGAAACATGATTATTTATATAATTCTTTTTCAAAACCTGATTATTAAAAAAAAAAAATCTTATCTATCACTATTTTATTTTTCAACAATTGTATCAAAGTTTCTCTATTTATATTGATTTAAGACCACTACCTCAAAGTTAAAAGGTTGATATCACATGTGCAACCACAAACTTAGGACTTATGCTTGCATTAGATTTCTCTATTCATCGTCTTACTCTAAAGAGAGGCAGTAAAATTATTTTATTTAGGAAAATGGCTTGTAATATGATTATTAACACAAAGAAAGGGATTCGTGTCAAAGTGGAAAGCAAAGTGAAAATATAAAAAAGATTAATTACTATTTCGTCTCTTATTATATAAGGTGAATCTCAAAAATAATTCTGTAAAAAAAAACACAGATTCATCATTGTTATTTGTAAATCCTTTTGTTTTATCTTTTCGATAGATTTGCTGTACAAAATCTATGATAAGTAATTCTTTTTATTTTCTATTGATGTGAAAGTTTGGTTGGCTTTTTTAAATTATTTATTAATTTTTAAAATTTTATGTTACCTTTCTTATTATTTTTTTATTAATTGTGTTTAATGATTAAAATCAAAACTTCTAAAATTGATTCCAACAATGTTTGAATGCAGGACCTTTAATATGAAGAAGGGTGCCCCAACCACTAGGATATGATAGTTTATTGTTCCAATACTTGCAATAAAGATATCTAATACATGATATATATAACTTCCAATAATTGAAAATAGTAAACTGATATAACCACTTAATATTAAATTGAAAGTAATTTTGTTTTAATAATAAATTAAATTTTTTTTTTAATAATAAACTGAAAATAAATTGAAAATATTTTTTTTAATAATAAACTAAGAATATTTTTTTAATAACAAATTGAAAATAATTTTATTTAATAATAAACTTAAAATACTTTTTTTAATAATAAACAGAAAATAATTTTTTCAATAATAAACTGAAAATAATTTTTTTTAATAATAAACTGAAAAAATTAAATTTTTAATAATAAATTGAAAATAATTTTTTTTAATAATACCGTGATAATATATATATTTTTAATAATAAACTAAAAATATTTTTTTAATAATAAACTAAAAATAATTTTTTTAATAATAAAATGAAAATATTTTTTTAATAATAGACTGAAAATAATTTTTCTAATAATAAACTGAAAATAACTTTTTAAATAAATTTATTTTCAGTTTATTATTAAAAAATTATTAATATAAATGAAATATTTAATAAAGTATTTTAATTAAAATAAAATAATAAAATATTTTAATTAATCTTTTATAATAAGCTGGAATTTTTTAAAATTTGAAAACATAATATATACATTTATGAATAATTCATTTTAAATAATATTTATCTATATCATACAATATAATAAAGCAAGATGAGAATTTGCACAATTTTGACAAGTGTAAAAAATTTAGACGGCTTACTATTTTTGTTGTTTCTACTTATGGAATTCTTATTATATTTATATTATTATTTACTTCTGATTTAAAAAATTTGATTATTTGCTTCATTTTTTTAAACGACCTTTTTATTTCTTTGTTATTGACAATTTGTAATCTATCAATAGTTTTTTTACTTTTCCAATACAAAAGCCGCCTTAAACCCCTCCCCATAAAATTAAACAGGAAATTATTGTATAATTTCTCGATGCAAACCCGAAATCAATGTAGGCTTCTCAAAGGTTGCAAGTCATCCTTCTTTACAGTAAACAAAGTTGGATTGTTCATCTTCTATTGCTTTAACGATGCAATCCCTTTAATGTTGATTTTCCATCTACCAATATCCAATTAGTGCATCATCAATTTCAATGGTTGGATTTTAAAGGTTTTTGCTTTCAATTTTTGGTTTCTACTTTAATTTAACCGGGTATGAATCTGACCTTTTTCTTCTCCAATTTTTCATACCCTTAGAATTCTTCTCTCTGTTATTTCAAAATTCTTCAAGAATTCATCTTCTCTCTTTGTTTTCTTATTTCTTATCTCTTTGTGCATAAAACAACCAATATCAGCATAAAGTATCAGTTATTATCAACGGGAGATTGTTTCTGCAGAGAGTTGGGGACTATTTTGACACTCACTATCAGCCATTATTGACGGTCCTAAAATCTCCGCCGCCGAAATTCCAGGTGATTCTTCAACTTTTACTTTGATCTGTATATGATATGATTTTCCATTATTGCTAACTTTCTTCGTTGTTAATTAGCCATGTTAGAAACCCATTAATCTCTCTTCAACCTATGGATCTACCATGTCAGAAACCAAAACTTTTTCCTTTCAGGCCGAGATCAACCAACTTCTCAGTCTTATCATCAACACGTTCTACTCCAACAAGAAGATCTTTCTAAGGGAACTCATTTTTAAGGACGAAGATGAAATAAAGGAAAAACTATGTGAAGATTTTGAAAATTTGGTAAATTGATTACTGAATGATGCAAACAACAACAACAACAACAACAACAATACAATTGGAAGATCCAAGTTTTCTATAATATCAATAATGAATCTATCATCAGGTAATTTATGTTGAATAAACTTTAAATGTCATTAGTAGTGGATTTTAATAAGGTAGTGGGAAGGTTAAGAATCATTGTAATTTGGAAAGTCAAATAGTTAGTGGGTTATAATAGTATTTAGTATTTGCATTTAATTTCTTAGAATTGTAGAAGTCATTTGGATCTATATAAAGACCAACATTGTATTTTTTTAACAACAACAAGAATATATAAAAGCCTGCTCCTTTTATAACAAATTGGCATCAAAGCTCATGGCAAATATGATGAATCAAATGTCATTGCCACGGCTAACAAAGTCAAATTACGAAAACTGGAGTATCCAAATGAAAGCTCTTCTTGGATCTCTAGATGCGTGGGATGTGACCAGTGATGGGTTTGAAGAACCATCAGAAGTTGGGGGATATACGGCAGCTCAAACGAAGGCGCTGAAAGAGATACGATCGAAGGACAAAACGACACTGTACATGTTGTTCAGGGCTGTAGACGAATCAAGCTTTGAAAAAATAGCCGGTTCGACTACGTCAAAAGGAGCATGGGACACGTTAGAGAAGGTGTACAAAGGAGCATATCGAGTGAAGCTGGTTCGACTCCAAACTCTTTGAGGCGAAATGGAGAGGATGCAGATGAAGGAGTCAGAAACTGTATCTGACTACATCACACGTGTGCAAAAGGTGCTGAATCAACTCACCAGAAATGGCGAGACAGTAACTGATGCAAGAGTTATTGAAAAGATCTTGAGATCTTTAACAGTCAAGTTTGAGAATATTGTGTGTGCAATAGAAGATTCAAAGTACATTTCGAAGCTCTCAGTCGAAGAGCTCGCTGGTTCTCTCGAAGCACATGAACAACGAAAGATGAAAAAGAAGGAAGAAGTAGTTGAAGAAGAAAATAAAACCAAGGAATCGAACAAAGACGAAAAGGTACTATTTCTCAAAGATTTCGAGGAAGAGGACGTGGACGTGGAGGTCGTCACAGTGGTCGAAGTGGCCGAGGCAGCAACTTCGAAGGAGGACAATCGAGCCAACAAAATTGGCGTAGCGGAGGACATGGTCAAAGAGGTGGTCATCGAATCACTCCAACTTCGAATGCTACAAGTGTGGGAAGCATAGACATTACACGAAGGATTGCAACTCCTACAAATGTTACAACTGTGACAAAGTGGGACATCTTGCAAAAGACTATCGAATCGAAAGGAAGATTGAAGAAACAACCAACCTAGCCTTGGAAGATGAATCGAATGAAGGTTTTCTCCTGATGGCTCAAAACGAAATCAACACCAATAATGACAATGTTTGGTATCTTGAATCAAGAGCAAGTAACCACATGTGTGGTTACAAACACCTGTTTAAAGATATGAAGAAGATTGAAGATGGTAATGTGTCTTTTGGAGATGCATCGAAAGTAAAGATCGAAGGAAAGGGCACAATTAGCTACTTGCAGAAAGATGGCTTAATTGGATCAATCGAAGACGTTTACTATGTACCAGATCTCAAAACCAACATCTTGAGTTTGGGATAACTTACAGAAAAAGGTGCTTCGATACTTATGAAAGATCGAACGTTGCATTTGAAGGACAAAGGAGGACATCTGATTGCCTGTGTTGAAATGGAAAGAAATCAAATGTGCAAACTGAACCTGAAGAACATTTGAGAGAAATGCCTGGAAATCAAAGTCCAAGACAAAGCGTCACTATGGCATATGCACTTTGGCCATCTACATCATGCTGGTTTGAGAAGGTTGGAGAAAAGGAACATGGTGTATGGACTACCAGACATGGATTATGAAGGGATGTTTTGTGAAACATGTGTCCTCAGCAAACAACCAAGAACCTCATTTCAAAAGAAGGCAGGATATCAAGTTAAGCATATTCTCGAATTAATTCATACTGACATATGTGGGTCAATCACTCCAGAATCCTTAAGTGGAAAAAAGTACTTCATCTATTTTATTGATGATTTCTCTCGAAAGTCCTGGGTTTACTTCTTGAAATAAAAATCTGAAGCATTAGAGGTGTTCAAAAAGTTCAAAGTAATGGTGGAGAAGGCAACAAACAGACATATCAAAGCAGTTCGATCTGACAGAGGAGGTGAGTACACTTCGATGGTTTTTATGAAGTATTGTGAAGAGCAGGGAATAAGGAGATTCCTAACTGCACCATATTCACCTCAGCAAAATGGTGTAGCTGAAAGGAAGAATTGAACTATTCTTGACATGATTCGATTAATGCTTAAAAGTAAGAACATGTTGAAAGAGTTCTGGGCAGAAGCAATACAATGTGTTGTTTATGTTTAGAATAGATGTCCACATTCGAAGCTAGAAGACAAGACACCACAAGAAGCATGGAGTGGACAAAAGCCAAAAGTTTCTCATCTCAAAGTATTTGGTAGTGTTACTTATGCACATGTACCAGATCAACGAAGAACAAAGCTTGAAGACAAAAGTCATAAGTACATATTCATTGGATATGATGAGAAGATAAAAGGGTAAAAGGTATTCGATCCCATAAGCAAGAAAGTGATCGTGAGTAGAGACGTTCAAATAAACGAAGAGAGCAAGTGGGTCTGGAACACTTTGACAGAAGTTATTGATGCAATCGAAGAATCAACTATAGTTGTACCAACAAGCATTTCAATAGAACATGAAGACAATGAAGATGAAGATGAACCTCCACAACCCAGAATGAGAAGTTTTCAAGATTTATATGACTCAACAAATGAGGTACACCTTGTGTGATTTCTGGAAGATGCTGAAAACATCAGTGTCGAAGAAGCGTTACGAGACAAGAAGTGGAAAGGTTCCATGGACGAAGAGATTAAAGCAATTGAATGCAACAATACTTAGGAGCTAGTCGAATTGCCAAAAGGAAGTCAACCCATTGGTGTAAAGTGGGTATTCAAGAAAAAGATGAACGCATAAGGGGAAACCGAAAGATTCAAGGCACGACTGATTGCAAAGGGATATAAATAGAAATCAGGAATTGACTATGACGAAGTGTTTGCACCTGTTGCAAGAATGGAGACAATTCGATTGCTCATTTCTCAAGCTGCTCAATTCAAGTGGACAATATTTCAAATGGATGTCAAGACATCTTTTTTGAATGGTGTGCTTGAAGAAGAAATCTATGTCGAAAAACCAATTGGATATATGATAATTGGAGAAGAGAAGAAGGTGCTAAAATTGAAGAAAGCGTTGTATGGGCTGAAGCAAGCACCAAGGACATGGAACACACGCATTGACACATATTTCAAAGAGAATGGATTTGAGCAATGTCCTTATGAACCTGCCCTCTATGTGAAGAAAAATGGAAGTAATGTATTACTTGTTTCTCTCTATGTTGATGACCTTATTTTTTTTAGGCAGTGATGTTCAGATGATCGAAGAGTTCAAGGGCACCATGACAAGCGAATTAGAAATGAGAGACTTGGGTCTGGTGAGATTATTTCTTGGTCTGGAGGTTCAACAAGAAGAAACTTGGATCTTTGTCTCACAAGAAAGATATGCAAAAGAAATCCTGGAAAAGTACAAGATGAAGAACTGCAATCCAACTTCAACGCCAATGGAACCAGGTGCAAAACTGTCAAAGTTTGATGGAGGAGAACGTGTCGAAGGAAGCAAATATTGAAGCTTGGTAGGTAGTCTTCGATACCTCACATGCACAAGGCCAGATATTTGCTTAAGTGTTAGAACTATAAGTCGATTCATGGAGGATCTAGTACACACACATTGGAAGGCATCGAAATGAATCCTAAGGTACATCCAAGGAACAGTATCACTTGGAATGTTTTATACAAAAATAGAAGACTATAAGTTAGTTGGTTATTCTGACAGTGACTGGTGTGGAGACATAGACGATCGAAAGACCACTTTTGGATATGTGTTCTTCATGGGAAACACAACATTTACTTGGCTTTCGAAAAAGCAACCTATAATAACTCTTTCGACGTGTGAAGTAGAGTATGTAGCAGCATCCTGGTGCGTTTGTCATGCAGTATGGCTCAGAAGATTGATGAGCAAAATGGAGATAAAACAGGAAGGTGCAACTGTAATTCAAGTTGACAACAAATCAACAATCGAATTGGCAAAGAATCCTGTGAATCATGAAAGAAGCAAACACATTGACGTTCACTTCCACTTCATTCGAGAACATGTGAAGAAAGGAAGTGTCGAATTGAAGCATGTAGCAAGCAAGGAGCAAGGAGCAAACATGTTCACTAAACCATTATCGAAGGAAGTCTTCGACAGAGGCAGAAGAATGATAGGCATGATGGATGGTCGAAACATTTAAGTTTACAGAGGAGTTTTGTTGAATAAACTTTAAATGTCATTAGTAGTGGGTTTTAATAAGGTAGTAGGAAGGTTAAAAATCATTATAACTTGGAAAGCCAAATAGTTAGTGGGTTATAATAGTATTTAGTATTTGCATTTAATTTCCTAGAATTATAGAAGTCATTTGGGTCTATATAAAGACCAACATTGTATCTTTTTTAACAACAACAAGAATATATAAAAGTCTGCTCCTTTTATAACAATTTATATGCTTATATAATAATAATTGTATTAATTTTTTTCTTCATTTTTACATTTATGATATATACTTACAATTTTTCGGTTTTAATTTTATATGACTTCAAATCTTTGGAAAATCATGGGAAGAATGCAATAACAGTCCAAATAGATAGTAGCTGATGCATATATATATATATATATATATATATATATATATATATATATATATATATATATATATATATATATATATATATATATATATATATATATATATATATATATATATATATATATATATATATATATATATATATATATATATATATATATATATATATATATATATATATATATATATATATATATCATTTTATCATTTGAAGAAATTTTAATTTTTCAGCCATAATTTTCACTTTAGAGACAATGTCTGTTGTTCTGTACTGAAATTTTATTGTTTTTTTCCCTCAAAAATCAGCCAAAGGCATGCGATTGTTTGGCTTCAAAAGATATAAATGTTGCGTGTATTATTTCTAGCCAATATTAAAAATGTGGTTGATATTATATTAATTAATGTTCAACTATATTTCTATTAGATCCATTATATTTTATATAATTTTTATTGTTGAAAAACTATAGTTAAAATTAACTGATATATACCACTTGGTGTTGGTGGTTGTTAGAACAAAGGATTCAAGAAAGATGAATATGTGAAAAACAAGAAGAAGAAGAAGAGGAAGAAGAGAGAAAGAATGATTTTGAGTTAGTTGATGTAACTAACTTTAAACTGAATCTGTTATTATTGTTGCAACGGCTTGCTTGTGTTATTACAAATACAATAGTCATTTATATAGGCAAAGTAGCCCAGACCCAAAAATGATAAAAGCCCAAACATAACAAGAATTAAACAACTAACACCCCCCCTAATTCATGTTATCAAGATTTCTCATCCCAATGTCTTTCTTTAACTCTACGAATCTAACTTTCTTCACATGTTTGGTGAATATGTTAGCTAGTTGCACTTCTGTCTTGCAATGTTGTATTTCAAGCTTCCCTTTGTTGACTTGATCTCTCAGAAAATGATACCTTCGTTCAATGTGCTTACTTCGACCATGACACATTGGGTGATTTGCAAGGTTTATGGCTGACTTGTTATCAACAAACAACTTCATCTTCGATTCCATTATTCTGATTTCTTCAAGTAGCATTTCGATCCAAGCTGCATGGCATGCAGCATATGATGCAACCACATATTCTACTTCACATGATGACAAAACCATAATGCTTTGCTTCCTCGAACTCCAAGAGATTGGAGCTCTTTCGATCATGAAAATGTAGCCTGCAATACTCTTCTTTTCATCTTGATCTCCACTAAAATCTGAGTCAGCGTATCCATGAACTTCGACATATGTGCTGTTCTTCGATTTCTTTGGTAACAACACACCATGATCAATAGTTCCCTTGATGTATCTCAACACCCTCTTCACTGCAATGAGATGACATTCTTGAGGCTTCTCCATAAATCTGCTCAACAATCCTACACTTTGGCAGATATCTAGTCTTGTATTGCAAAGATACCTCAGTGATCCAATGATTTGTTTGTAAAGAGTCAAACTTAAAAACTCATCATTCAATTCCTTTTTCAGCTTTGCTCCAGTCTCTAATGGAGTAATAACTGCCTTACAGTTGCTCATATTGAACCTCTTCAATATATCTTGAGCATACTTCATTTGATGCAAGAAAGCACCTTCTTTAACGTCTTTGAATTCCATTTCCAGGAAATAGGAGAGATTCCCTAAATCAGACATTTCAAATTCTTGCATTAACTTTGACTTTACCTTCATTATCTCAGCTTCATCTGCTCCTGTAATGAGTAAGTCATCAACATAGAGGCATAAAATGATTCGATTGACACTTTCGACATCATTTACATACACTCCATGTTCAGAGGCACATTTTGTGAAGCCTGCTTCGATTAGGAAGCTATCTATCCTTTTGTTCCAAGCTCTAGGAGCTTGCTTCAAGCCATAGAGAGCCTTCCTTAATCTGTACACTTTAGAATCCTGCCCTTTGACGTCGAACCTGGTGGTTGAGTAACATAGACTTCTTCTACCAATGGACCATTCAAAAATGCTGACTTCACATCAAGTTGGTGCATTTTCCATCCTCTATATGCAGCTATCAAAACAACAATTCTGATTATTTCAATCCTCGCAACAGGAGCATATACTTCATCGAAGTCAATACTTGGTTGTTGTAGAAAACCTATGGCCATCAGTCTTGCCTTGTACTTTGCAATCTCACCATTTGGCATTCGTTTCACCTTGTAGATCCATTTCACATCAATTGGTCTCTTGTTGGTTCTTTCGACAAGCTCCCAAGTGTTGTTCTTCTCAATGGCTCTAAGTTCTTCTTTCATGGCTTCACACCAATTCGAATTGGTCAAGGCTTCACCCAAGTCAATTGGTTCTGCTTCAGCCATCATCATGGCTTCTTCGATTAAGTCACCATCAACATCGATTTCTTGATCTGGAAACCTCTCATATCCAGCCATCCTAGTCGACTCAATTCTTGTTCTTATGGATCTTCTCTCATCTCCCTAGTAAGTCACTGTAAAGCCTGGAGCACGACCAGACAACAGTTGATCTTATCACTATGAAGCCTGGATCACGACCAGATAATAGTTCATTTTCACCTCTTCGACCCAGAGACGATTCCCCATTAGAATAACGGACGACCGAAGCTCCTAAAATTCAACTTTTACCAAGACAGAGATCAACATTCCCCAACGAAATCTTCCTCAAGAACAGGTATACGGGTTCTCGCTAAGGAATCTCTTAGGAGATCGACACTCCTTCGGATGGCATCTTTAAGCCCATATTCCGTCATCAATCTCCAAATGGCATCTATAAGCCCATTCCCGACATCACAAGACAAGTACCACTTCATGCGAGTGCAAATTTCTGGGCACTCTAGTGTTTAATCATCTTCCACCTTCGGATCATGAAAGGCAAGCAAGTCAATCTACATCCTCAGGTTTAAGAAGATTGAACAGGGGCAGCTGTTGTACCCCAAAATTTTCCCTCCCATATTTCTCAAAACATTTCAAGTGAGATCCTCAAATTGCTCAAGGAAGTCCAAGGGTTGACCAGACAAACTCTCTCCTAAGGCAGTTTACCTCAAATTAGGGTTTCATATTGCATCAAGATACTTGATTCCAAGGGATCCCAATGCTAACCATTATCCTAATATGTTCTCAAGATCATCCATGTCAAGTTTCAAGCCCTACAGAGAAAATTTGCTTAGTCAATTGCTCAAAGGCCTGAAAATCGACTGTTCTAGGGGCAAAAGTCAACTGTGGCCCACATACAGTCAAACTTCAAGATTTTTGGTCAACATTCTCATTTTGAAGTATTATTCATCATTTGATCAAGTTTTGCTCATGATTCCTCAAGGATTGCTCACAATTCATCAAAACCCAAAAGTTGCTAAATTAGGGTTTTGTAGGAAAAGTCAACTCAACTTTGACTAAGCATAACTTTCTCATACTTTCTCAAGAATGACCCATCCAAATCTCATTTTGAAGAGGATGAAATTCCCTATAATCCATCTTCAGCTCCCAAGTTCAAAATATGCACTCACAAGAAGTTATGAATTTGGACATTATAGGTCATTTTGAAAAGTCAACAAAAACACCTTTTTTGTCAAAGCTTCATACATGAACATGGAAGACTAAATTGAGATGAGACCAAAAGGGTTGCTTAGAGGACATCTTAAGCTTTCTAAAAAGTAAAAGAACACATCTTTAGGGTCAAAATTGAAGGAGTTATGCATTGACAAAGTTGACCTTTTTTACAAAATTGCCAAAAGTCAAAATTGCCTCAAATTGCAATTTTTGTCAAATGGGCCCAACTTTTTGTGCTTGTATTGAGTTTGTAACATGGTCCACGACCCATGATCCTTCCCACTTTCCTTTATTTTATTTTTGTCATTTATTTTTATTTTTATTTCAATTAAATCAAATTAAATCAAAATAAAATCATGAAAATATCAAAATCATTTAAACCTTGAGATTTTATGCATATTTCAGGTCCATGGATAGCTGGCAATGAGATCAAATCGTGTAAGGCTTGTTTGTACACAAAAAGATTGAGTTTTGCTTGATTTAGAAAGATTTAAATAAGAATCAAATCATGATTCAATCACTTTAATTGAAAAAGATTTGGAGCAAATTAGTAAACCTAATTCACTCAAGGCTACATATGGAACAAACCCATACCAAATGCACAAGGGTTAGAGGCGTAAAAAGAGAAGAACAACTTTCAAAAAATCAAAGAAAAGTGGTAATCGGATTTCATAGTTCCAGGCTATCTCAAGCCTTCCCAGCTATCTCATTCGTTTCCTGGGTGTTCAAGGAGTCTATCCCAATCACCAACAAGCATTTTCGTGCCCAAAAACGCATTGTAAGCATCTCACGATATCCTTACTTTCTTGAAATTCAATATTACTATTTTGGCATTTGTAGCATGAATTCTTTATATATTCTTGTTCAGTGAAACATTTGCAAGCTAATGATAATATTCAATTGCGTTTTTGTTAGCCATACAGAGGTATGCCATGATTAGGGTTTAGGTTTCGTTTTTAGGGGTTTTGATTGTAGGTACAATTGGCCATGAAGAGTGGTACCATGATGCTCATGAGGTTGCCACGAGTTGATTGGTACCACTAGAATTGATTTATCATGTGCGCAGTGGATTTTGAAAAATCACAGGGGCTATACCTACAGAGAACGTCTGTAGGTAAAAGTTGTTTTACCTAAGACGACAGACGTTGGGGAAGATGATGGCGTGGCGTGGTGTGATTTATCCATTTAAATTTCGCGCGTTTTGATACATTAACTTGCTTTTTCTAATATAATGTTTGATTATTATTACATATACAAGTAAGCAGTGTGGCACATATGGTAACAAGGTGATGGTTTAAAGCATGAGGACCTGGGTTCGATCCCAGGTCCCAGCAAAATGCTATTTTCTTATTTTCTTGTTACAGATTCAGTGCACCCTTGACCCAAGCGTCTCACCATATGCCCTCAATGTTCAATCACTAGATCTCCAGAAGGCCAGATCTAACGCCCATCCTTTGAGGTCCATGATGCACCCAGGTCAACTTGCAACATGGAATCTGAGAAGGTCAACATTGGACCAAGGCTTATTGGGCTTGAAAGTCAGATTGGCACCCCCTTTTTGCTTTGGATACCAGGCCCTTTTTCTTTTCTTTTATATTTTCATTTTATTTATTTAATTTTGATTAATTATTTTCTCACACAAAAATTAATTTTTTTTACAAAAAAACTCATAAAAATCAATTTCATCAAATTTAGGGTTTTTATATATTTTGTCAAAATTAATTTAATTAGTTTAATTTAATTTTAGGGTAATTTTAATCTTTTTGTAAATAAATTAAAACAAATTAGAAAATTAGGTTTTATTTGATTTAATTTTTTTTACTTTCTTTTCTTAAAATAACCAAAATACAAAAATAGGTCAAAATTAATTATTTTATTAATTTAAATTAATTAGTAATTAGGTTTGTATTTATTCATTAAAACCTTATTTTTTCTCAAAAAATAATAAAAAACAACCAAAATATGATTTTTCTTTTAATTAGGTTTAGAAGGGGTCAAAACCCTAATTTTTTCTCGTTCTTAATTTATCGCGCGCGTTTATTATTTTTGCAAATATTGATGTAACTGCCCATGGGATGTAATAGTTTAATTAGGATTTTTCTTTTATTTATCGTTTTACGGGTTTTTGGCTATGTAATTAATCCCTTATCCCGAAGCCTTGTAATAGCGTAGTTTTATTTTCCGCATTTTAATTTTTGCAAATATTAATTGTTAGATGTATGATAATAGGATGGCATGACAAGAATGTATGTTACTTTTAAAATGGTTAGCAAACCCTAAATGTGCAAAGATAATAACTTGAAATCAAAACACTCACACATGCGCACTCCTTGGGTATACTCTCACTTCGGTTGCCTTCGGTAAACGATCATTAAGTATTGGGTGTTTTAGTGGTCGCTCTCTTGTCTAAACAAAGATCAAAAGTCCCGTTCAGAAATGTTGCCTCGGAAAGGTTGCCTCGGAAATGTTGCCTCGAATATGATCTTAAGACATTAGGGTTATTACTAAGACGTCCTAACATTGCTTTAGTGATTGTATGTCCCTTTCGAATTGACCTTTACAACTCCAACAACGGTGCTACCTACTCACTAATAGTGGGATAGCGTTGTCTAAAGGAAACAAGAACAGAAACATTCTTTTTTCGAGTAGGTAGATGCTAATAGGTACTTGCTCAAAGTCAAACTTTTCCACACTCACACACTTTTCAAACAAGGTTTTCAAAAATACTTCGTAACACTCTTGAAGACAGAAGCAAGGGTTAAAACAAAGTAAAATGAAGTAAGGGTTAAGACGAAAGCAATTTTTAAAATGATGAGCAAGTACCTAAGAGCGCGTGGAAAACCATGGATAGAAATGGTGCTAATACCTCCCCTTTCTATAATCTACCCCTGTACTCAAAATCTCGAAAAAGGAATTTTTCTGTGCTTTTTTTTCCTTTCCAGTTGGATAAAATAAAAGTCGGTGGCGACTCTTGCTTACCGCGATATTTTGCAAACACAAACGCAAAATGCAAACCAGCATTTTCCTAAAAACAGTCGGTTCTGCCACCGTATCACAGAACTAGCGAATCTGCTGGGGATTAATAAGTGGGTTATACCTTAGGATTATGTCTTCATGAATTGCTTCTCTTGTTTGATTTGATTGCTTTACTTTTGAGAGTTTTGTATTGGGAGTTACTATAGATCCTAACCCGGATCTGGGGGACACCTTTTAGGTAAGTAGCAAGAAACTGTGAGGGAACTGTGCGGCGTAGACCGATACGGTTGAAGCAATAGCTATATTGATGTGGCACATTGGTTGGTACCGGTATCCCTTGTGGAGAAACAAGGAGAATACGGGGCTGCTATGTGTGTCGTTAAACATCAACTGACCTTAGAACCTATAATTGACCAACTTGGCCATAGGAAGTAGTGAGATAGCTGGCCTCGGTGTAAAGTTGAGAACTGGTTGATACTCGATGCTACACTCATTGAGACCATACTCTCGAGATAGTTCCGGCTGCAAGAAAAGATTGCGTGAGCTGAAACCATGACCGATGGAGGATGGTCAGTGATATTGAGAATCTCTAGAACCCGATTACTATTATTAGGACATGTTGAAACCAACTGAACTTCAAGAGGGTAATACCTAGACCCCATGCAATCCTGAAACTTAAGGGCTCTTGTGTGACTTGTTTGCCTTTACCATGTCTGTTATCTGCTATATCTGTTGTGTGTTTTATCATGACATCATGCATCATAACATAACATGCATACTTCATTATACTAACCATTTCAAAGACCTAGGGGATTTATCTTTGTTCTGTTTTGCAGATTATGGCTTCCATGCACAGAAACACCATCCGAGTTAACTTTGTGCAAATACCTGCTCAACTCAAAGATTTAGCCACGAGAGTTTCTGATACTTCTTCATTCATTAGATGACATGGTCAGCTTCTTAGTTTGGTTACCTAAAAGTTTAATGAGCAGATGATGAGTGTGCTTTTCCAGTTCTTTGATCCAGTTAGGGATGGCAATGGGTCGGGTCGGGTGCGGGTTTCACACTACCCACACCCGCACCCGAAATCATCACCCGAACCCGAACCCGAACCCGAAGGCTATTCGGGTGACAAAATCACACCCGCGCCCGCACCCGTTGGGTTCGGGTTTTTTCACCCAAACCCGAACCCGAAGGCTATTCGGGTGACAAAATCACACCCGCGCCCGCACCCGTTGGGTTCGGGTTTTTTCACCCAAACCCAAACCCGCACCAAAAATCAAAAAAAAAAATTACAATTAAAATAAGGTCTCTTTACATTGTCTTCAAGAAAATGCAATCACAATTATCTTAACATAGTCTTCAACATCTTAACATTACAATTAAAATTAAATTCTACAATCAAATTACAACTTTTCAACAACAACAAGCTAATATATTACAACTTTCTTGTGTAAGATTAGATGTTCCTTCTGGCTCCGGAGTTGTGTTCACTTGATCTATTTTACCTATTACAAAGAAAATATATTTCACATGTTAAGAAACACTAATAGATATTATCATCATAATTTTAAATTGTAATAACAAACATGTGAAACTTAAAACATATAAAACATGTAACTTAATTCTTGGTAATGCTGAACTTTTAAATTGTAATAAGAAGAATCCTTTAGACCACTTCTTGATACATACAGAGATGTAATAGCTTACAACACAGATAACATATCGCTTTTAAATTGTAATAATTTTAACATGCCATATTCTTGA
This sequence comes from Vicia faba, assembly GCA_948472305.1. Classification (NCBI taxonomy): domain Eukaryota; kingdom Viridiplantae; phylum Streptophyta; class Magnoliopsida; order Fabales; family Fabaceae; genus Vicia; species Vicia faba. Next base: position 1,581,731,673 of record OX451736.1, read on the forward strand.
TAATTTATCATGTTTGCAACTGGAATAAAACTGCCTATAATAATGTTTGTCTACTAACTTTCAGCATGCTTGCATGCGCGTTAAATATCATGTTTTTGAACTGTCTAGAAACATAAGCACAACACTAAAAGAACTGTCTAATATCAAAAGAATTAGTGCAAATTAGTCGGGGCAACAATGGTGGAGATAGAAACAATAATACTCACCATGTTAACATATAGAAACAACAACTTCTAATCTTCAAAATGGTAACCCAAACAACCTTCCATCAACTCAGCTGTATTAACAAATAAATTGATGTTAAATAAAACACTAAAGCTTAAAACTTCTACACCAAATGAAGTACAAAATACCTTCATCGTCTGACTCCATTTCATTCAACACAGTAGCAATTTCTTCTGCAACTCTAAAAATTCCTATATATATTATATAACAAGAAAAATTAGTAATATATTATTTGCCAATGACATACAAAAGTAGTAATACATTATATAACAAAAAAATTAAGGTAGAAAGTAAAAATAATTTGACAATGACATACCGTTATTCTCAGCAACCCATAGCCAACTCCTAGCACACATCAAAGCCTCTACGGTAGTCCAGTTAAGTCGGCTACGATGAGGACTCAATATTCTACCACTATTACTGAAGGCCGATTCAGAAGCTACTGTAGAGATAGGAATAGCTAACACATCTCTTGCAATTGCTTGAAGTGTTGGATACACAACTCCATTTACCTTCCACCAATTCAAAATGTCAAATTCTGGAGTATTTTTTATAACTGGCTCTTTCAAATAATGATCTAACTCATACTTAACACTTGAACTTGAGTCTTCGGCAACGGCAATTGTCTCAACGTATGCATCAAATTCAGCCTCGTCATCAATAATAGCAGTTGTACCAATGGATGGAGCAGTAGGTTGTGCATCTCTAAGTTTAATCTGTTGATAATCATTGAGCAAATCATAACACATGTCTTTGATTCTACTAACTTGTGCACTTGATTCTTCTCCATACAACTTAGGAAACCAAAAATTAAGTATAACCATCTTCTTCCTAGGATCCAAAACTGCAGCAACTCCCATCATATCATGAACACCACTCCAATAATTTTGAAATTTTTCCATCATTCTTGTGGCCATCATCTCAATAATTGAATTGGAGGACTTTTTCCGTTCCTCTATTGCCAACTTAATCTAACAAATCTTAGGAAAGTACAAGTTGGCAGTTGGATATTTTGTACCAGAAATCAACTCAGTTACTTCATTAAATAATTTTAAGCACCCACAAACATCTTTAGCAAATTGCCATTGTGAATTAGTTGGAAGACAAGTGTACAAAGACTCACGTTGCTTCAACCGAATAAATACATCCTTGTACTCTATGGAAATATCAAGCATCTTATATGTGCTATTCCATCTTGTTGGACAATCTAGAGCTAACTTTCTAGTGCAAATAATTCTCAATTGTCTAGCGGTATCTTCAAATTTTTCATACCTTTTAGGTGTAGCACTCCAAAATCCTACACTATCCCGAATATTTTCTATGCCATCCTTAATCACTTGTAGCCCCTCCTGAACAATTAAATTTAGGATGTGCGCACAACAACGCATATGTAACAAAGACCCATCCCTTATTAAACATTCCAACGACAACTTATCCTTAATTTTCCTAATCATTGAGTCATTTGTGCTACAATTATCTAAAGTAATTGTAGAAAGCTTTGAATCAATGTTCCAGTCCATTAAACAATTAACAAGTGCTTCAGCAAGTCTTTCACTAGTGTGAGGGGCTGGAACATAAATGAACCTAACATAATATTTACAAAAAACAAGTCTTTCACTTATTGTCATTAAGAACAAAAAAAAAGATACAATTAAGTTATAAAATATAAACATTGTTACCTCAAGATTCGACTCTGTAAAGTCCACGAGCCATCAATATAGTGAGCCGTAACTGCCATATACCCTTTTTTTTGGTTGCTTGAAGTCCACATATCTGTGGTAATTGCCACTCTCCCTTCATGGTTATCTAACATCTTCATAGCACATTTTTTCTCAAAATCATAAACTTTCAATACCTCCTTCTTGATTGTGTTTCGAGTAGGAACTTTAAACAATGGTTGGAGAGAAACAAAGACTCTTCTAAGACCAATGTGATCCACAATTGATAGTGGATAATCGTGCATAATAATAGCTTCAACAATCAACTTCTTCACATGTTCTGGATCATAAGTTCCAATTCCCAACTCTTGCTTTCCTTCTGAGATAGTCGGTAGGAGAAATGGTTGTCCTTTGTCATGGTTTCTAGTCTTGATCTTTTTTTGAATACAACTCAAGAGATGTCATTTCAAGTGATTTGTTCCATTCTTTGAAGTGCCACTAAGTTGTTTTTTACACCAGATGCATTCAACCTTATCTTTTCCATTCACTTTCATCTTTTTAAATTCTTGCCACACATTACTTCTAAGTTTCTTTGATGCAGGTTCTAAAATTGTATCAATTTCTTCTTGTTGCCCAATATCAGGTTCAGGTGTCGGATTCGGATTAGAAGATACCTCCTGAGTTGGACATGTACTTTCTTGTGTAGGATTAGATGCTCCTTCTGGTTCCGGGGTTTTGTTCACTTGATCCATTTTACCTACTACAAACAACAAGAAATTTCATAAACAATTGTATAAAAGAAAATGAGACTTTAAGAAGGCACGAAAAAACATACCACCACAAGATTCATAATCGCAAACACCTTAACATTTATACAAAGTTTAAAAAAGAAATTAAAATGATAAAAACTATTATTGATAAAATCTATTATTAAAAGTAATGTTTTTACACGAGACAACATGGTTTTGTTTCAAATATGAAGTTATATCTCTCTTTTTCAACTATCAAAGATTCATAGTCCAGCAGCAATGGGCTATGATCCGAGTGCGACGCGAGGAGATTCCACAAAATTGGACACGTCACACAACACTTCCATTTGTTACTATATTCATACAGGTGCAGGAAAGTCTAGCTTTCAACCATGGAACAACATGATGCATCCTCAAAGTCTAGCTTTCAACAATTGCACAAGTGCACACAAAAAAAAAATCATTGTCTATTTCAATATAGAACTTTAAGTCAAAAATCACCTACTTCAAAGTAGATCTTTAAAGAATCAGAAATCGTCTACTTCAAGATAGGTCTTTAAACAAGCAGAAATTGCCCACTTCAAGGTATGTCTTTAAACAATTAGAAATCACCTACTTCAAGGTATTTCTTTAAACAATCAGAAATCGCCAACTTCAAAGTAGGTCTTTAAACAAGCATAAATTGCCTACTTCGAGGTAGGTCTTTAAATAACTACGCTATGCTAAGAGGAAATAAGTGTTCGAACCATCCTTGGAAGCCTTCACAATAACAAACTTATTAGTAACACAAGAGGAATTAAAAGAGACAGATGAACTTGCATCAAATTACATGTATTAGTAACCAAATTTCACAATTAGAAATCATCATACATACATAACCAAGCAAGAACATGAATCAAATCACAATTGACATTAACTTGTGAATTAACAGGGAAGTAGTAAGACAATTAACAACCAAGAGTTCACGAGAGTTTCAAGTTTTACAACACACTTAAAACCACATTAGGAGCACAATTTCTCATTCTAAAAAATCAAAACCAAAGTCAATATGGAACTAAACTCATGGTATATACAAGTTAACTTAAAAAATGAGCAAAACCAAAATTAAGCCAAGGTTTTTAACCTCTTTGCAATATCCGGGCAGCAACCAACTCAGACAAATAAGTTCAAAGATTCCAATTCAACATGTTCAATAACTTTACACCAACCAAGCTTCAACGAATTTAGATTAAATAGAATGGTGTCGACACCAAAGATTCACGAACAAACACCAATATTAACCAAACTCTATTACTCAAAATCAACACGGATAAAGTGACATTGATACCAAAATCTCACTCTGGTTCAACACATATAAGCATGGTATCAAGACATTGATTCAATAACAATTATGTTATGGTCAAGAACTATGCTACCAATTCACTCATACCATTAGTACCTACATGAAAATATAACATAGCAGTAACATAACAATGTCATCAATCCTTCTAAATTTCAAAACACAATTATCTTCAACAATAACCCAAGAACAACAAATCAACTTCTCCCTTAAATTAACAATATCATCACCAACACTTCCACAAATCACAACAAAAATTTCACCTTATCAACAAAACAATCTAACAAAATCAATTTGAATACTAATCAACCATAATCACCAATATCTCAACAATAATATCCATTAACTACAACATTTAAAACCAAAACAAAATCAATTTCTCATTACCATTAATAGAATCACAAGCCAGGAAGAAAAATAGTGAGAGTATTTTACCAACAATGATGGCGGTGCTGAGTCGAATAAGAAGTAGTGGCGGATTGTGCGAGCTGGTTTCTGTTGCGCGAATGATGATGTTGACAAAAGAGAGGAAGCCGGAATGGAAGGAAGGGTTTACGGTGGAGGGAGGCTGGTTCGCGAGACGTTGATTGGAGTTCGGAGGGAATGGCCGCGGAAGCTGAGGGGGATAGTGGTTGTTGGAAGGTTTCGGTGTTACTTGGTTGTTCGACAAGGGAGTATGTCGCGGGTAGGCGGATGGGAGTGAGGGATTGGAAGGTGACGAGGATGATGGTAGGTAGCAGGGAGATTGAGTGGCTAGCCAGAGAAGGAGAGTTCAGAGGGAGTCGCGAGGAGGATGAAGGAGAAATTTTGTTCTGGTTTTTTTGTCTCTCAAGATGTGATATACTGAACAATAAACCCTACATTTTATTTTTAATTATTGAAATATATATATATTTAGGGATAGTTTTGTAATTTAACATATAAGCGGGTGTGGTTTCGGGTTTCGGGTGCGGGTTTAAGCTATCCCAAACCCACACCCGAAATATCGGGTGGCACCCGAACCCAAACCCAGTCAATTCGGGTTTCACCTGTTGACTCGGGTGCGGGTGCGAGTGGGCCCCGCGGGTTTGGGTCTGCTTGCCATCCCTAGATCCAGTGCATCATTGCTTCACTTTCCTGGATTACCAGCTAGTTCCTACTATGGAATAGTTTTCTCACTTATTGGGCATATCCATCCTTGAGCAGATGCCCTTCACAGGTTTGGAAGAGGCTCCTAGACCAGAAGACATTGCTTCAGCTTTGCATCTAAAAAGGGCTGATGTAGTATCCAACTGGGAGACACGAAGCAGGGTTGAAGGTTTCTTAGCCAAGTTTCTGATGGATCAAGCTCAACTGTTATGGGATAATTTGGACTTTCAGAATTTTGAAGACATCTTGGCTCTCCTTATCTACAGTTTGGTTCTCTTCCCGAATCCAGATTCCTTCATAGATGTAAATGCGGTTAAGATATTCCTGTCTCGCAATCCTGTACCTACTCTCCTGGGTGATATTTTGCATGCCCTCTATACTCGTACTGTGTGAAGAAGAGGGACCCTCATGTGTTGCATTCCGCTGCTGACGAGGTGGTTTATTTCGCACCTCCCCAAGTCTGTGTTGAAGAATAAGGAAGGTTTATGATGGTCGTACAGGATAATGTCCCTTGCCTATACAGACATTCTTTGGAGTTCTAAGGATATGGAAAGCATTATTGTCATTGATCGATATGGGGGATACCCTAATGTCCCGTTGCTTGGAATCAAAGGGGGAATAACCTACAATCCTTGATTGGCTTTACGACAATTCGGTCGTGCTCGGAGAGACGGTCCTCATGAGCTACTTCTTATAGATATTACCTTTGACTACAAGGAGGACGTTGACGAGCATCGCTGAAGGTTTATACGAGCTTGGGGCATGGTGAACAGGTATGACCCTCAAGAGCTAGGACCAAAGACTTCTTTCCCTATGCAACCTTATCTCCAGTGGGTCCGAGCTCGAGCCCAGAAGCTTGAGATGCCTTATGAAGCTGTGTTGCCAATAATTATGGAGCCTACCAATAAAGAGGGCGTTCCTTATACAGTCCTTTATCCTTACATGCCCACTGATCTTGGGGCATTGAAGAGATCCTGGATTCAGTTGAAAGAGGAGAGGGATACCTACCGAGAGAAGTACCATGAGCAAGAGAGGAATATCTTGAAGCTCACGAGGCAACTTGAGAATGAAAGGACAATCAATGACTACGTCAGCATGAAGGGGAAGCGTCCATGGGATTTTTGATTCTGCTTTTTCTAGTTTAGATTTGTTTTTTATTACATCTTTGTAAACGCCTTAGAGGCATTTTTGAAACTTTTACAAGTTTAATCTAATAAAGTTTGTTTATTTCTTGGTTTGCAAATTTAAATCTTCCAAAGTCTTTGAAATTATTACATACGCATCCCATTATCATGCACATCATTACAGGTGTCATTACAGGTTTCTCATCTCCTTCGCTGTTTATTTCAGCATGAAATGTCTTCTGAAATACCTACCGATCAAGCCATCAAAGCTCTTCAGGCACAGAATGCCCAATTCCAAGAGATGTTCTTGAACTTGGCTAAAGGGCAAGAGGATTTGAGGACTCTCATCCTGGAGGGGAAGAAGAAGAAGAAGAAGAAGGTGGTTCTTTTGAATATGGGTAACAGATTTGGAAATAGGTTGCGACAGGAAGCTGATCTATCTCTTTCATCCAAGGGAGGGGAGGACCAAGAAGAAGAAAAGGGTCCCAGTCCTGTGGTCTCTGATAATGATACTGATTTTGATGATGAGCAGTATCCTCCTGCTGAGGATAGGTACAAATAACTCGAATACCGTCTGAGCGCTATGGAGATTCAGAAGATACCTGGTTTGGACTTTGGAGATCTGGGACTAGCATCTGGGGTGGTGATCCCTCATAAATTCAAAGCTCCGATTTTTGCCAAGTACGATGGAGCATCCTGTCCAAAACTCCATCTCCGCTCGTATGTCCGAAAAATCCAACCCTACACTACTGATAGAAATTTATGGGTACATTTCTTTCAAGATAGTATGTCAGAGACTCAGCTTGAATGGTTTTATCAATTGGAAGGAGCTAATGTCTGAATATGGGAGGACCTTGCTGCTGCTTTTTACAAGCAGTATCAGTATAACGCTGACCTTGCTCCCATTCGTACTCAGCTTCAGGGTATGTCAATGGGTGCAAGTGAAGGTTTTAAGGACTATGCTCAAAAGTGGAGATATTTGGCTGGAAGAGTCCAACCCCCTTTGTCTGACAGGGAATTGGTTGATATGTTTCTAGGGACGTTGTCTGGTCCATTTTTCAATCATCTGATCGGCAGTTTGTCATTTGGGTTTACTGAGTTGATCTTGATTGGGGAGAGAGTAGAAGCTGGTATCCGAAGTGGTAAGATACAGAAGGATACGTCGTCAAGTGCAATAAAGAAGCCTTTCACTGGTAAGAAAGAATCTAGTGCAGTTTACGGCCCGAGGGGCCAAAGCAGACCTGAACACCATCAAGCAGTGAATGCAATAGTGATATCAAGACCTACAGTTGCTCCACAATGCAACAATCAGCAAAGGGTGGAGAGACCACAAAGACAGTTCACTTGGCTCAATATGACCTTGTCTCAAATTCTACCACAATTATTAAAGACCAACCTGGTAACTCTGAGGGAAGCCCCGAAGAATCCCAGCACCACATCTCCGCTATATAACCCAAATTCCCGCTGCGCCTATCACTCTGATAGCCCAGGTCATGATACGAACAACTGTTGGGCCTTGAAGAATAAGGTGCAAGATTTTATTGAAGCTAAAGAGATTGAGTTTGACGCTCCGGAGAAACTCAATTTCATAACTGCCCCTATGCCCAAACATGATCAGGGAGTGAATGCAATTGAAGATGGTGAAGAAGATTTAGATATCGACGGCTGGATCTACCCAACTACCAACAGTGGATTGAACAACTGGACAGTTAAGGACTTCATACCTATTTCTTTTATTACACAGTAATTGACTTTGGTTTTGAGATTTGTAACAGACAGTTTGAAACTTTTCGGCCCGGTGCCTTGCCCGAGGCACTTTGGCTTTGCTTGTGATGGCTTATTATTTATCATTTTCATATATTATCAATAAAGCATTAGACATTTTCTTGCATTACAAAGTTTACGCTCCTTGTTTTTCTTTTCTATCTTGCACTTTATCAAAACAGCTATTGTCTTACACACACTCATATATCATAATGCAGATCCACATCCACTCTGGATCCCATTGATAACGACTCTGCTACTGCCAGTTATGACTTTGAAAATCCGATCAACCAAGCCGAGGACGAAGGTGAGGATGATTGTGAAGTGCCTGGGGAACTTGCTAGACTGTTACTATAGGAAGAGAGGGTCATACAGCCTCATGAAGAGCCAGTGGAATCAGTAAATTTGGGTACAGAGGAAGACATGAAAGAAGTCAAGATAGGTGCAAATCTGGAGCCTAGTGTCAAGAAATGGTTGATACAGATGCTACGCGACTATGTTGAGATCTTCGCTTGGTCTTATGAAGATATGTCTGGTTTAGACACTGATATTATGGTACACTACCTGCCAACTAAAGAAGACTGCCCTCCGGTAAAGCAGAAGGTTCGCCGTATGTGCCCCGAGATGTCTGAGAAAATCAAAGCTGAGGTCATGAAACAGTTTGATGCCAGATTTCTAGCTGTTACTTCTTATCCGCAGTGGGTTACCAACGTGGTTCCGGTGCCTAAGAAAGATGGTAAGGTACGAATGTGTGTGGACTATAGGGATCTAAACAGGGCAAGCCCCAAGGATGATTTCCCGCTTCCTCACATCGATGTTCTGGTTGAAAACACTGTGCAACATAAGATCTTCTCCTTTATGGATGGTTTTTCTGGTTACAATCAGATTAAGATGGCACCCGAGGACATGGAGAAGACAAACTTCGTTACACAGTGGGGCACCTTCTGTTACAAGGTAATGCCTTTCGGGTTGAAGAGTGCTGGGGCAACTTATCAGCGCGCCATGGTCGCCTTGTTCCACTACATGATTCACCATGAGATTGAGGTTTACGTTGATGACATGATTGCAAGGTCCCAGAATGAGGAAGAACACCTTGACCATCTCCAGAAGCTATTTGACAGGTTGAAGTTGTACAAGCTGAGGTTAAACCCGAACAAATGCACCTTCGGGGTAAGGTCTGGTAAGCTGATGGGTTTCGTCGTTAGTGATAAAGGTATTCAAGTGGATCCTGCAAAGGTGAAGGCTATACAAGATATGCCAGCTCCCCGAATGGAAAAGGAAGTCAGAGGATTTTTGGGACGTCTGAATTACATTGCCCGATTCATTTCACATTTGACTGCTACTTGTGAGCCAATCTTCAAGCTGCTGAAGAAAGATCAAGTGGTAAAATGGAATGATGAGTGTCAGACCGCCTTCGAAAGGATCAAAGAATACCTCCAAGAGCCACATATCCTGATGCCTCTAGTTGAAGGAAGACCCTTGATTTTATACATGACAGTACTGGATAATTCAATGGGGTGTATGCTGGGGCAGCATAACGATTCTGGCCGAAAAGAGCACGCTATTCATTACCTTAGCAAAACGTTTACCGACTGTGAGACCCGATACTCACTGCTCGAGAAAACTTGCTGCACTTTGGCATAGGCTGCTCGCTGGCTGAGACAGTATATGCTGACTCACACTACCCTATTGATATCAAAGATGGACCCAATCAAGTATATCTTCGAAAAGCCTGCCTTGTCCAGAAGAATAACAAGATGGAAGATGATCTTAACTGAGTATGACATCCAATACACAACCCAAAAAGCAATTAAGGGGAGTGTATTGGCAGATCATTTGGCGCATCAAGCCGTGGATGATTATCAATCCATGAATTTTGAGTTCCCGGATGAGAACATCATGTTGGTAACCGACTGTGAAGAACCTGGACCAGATGAAGGACCTGAGGAAGGATCCCGATGGTCTATGTATTTTGACGGAGCCTCAAACGCGTTGGGTAATGGCATTGGCACCATGATCATATCTCCTGAGGGCTGTCATACTCCATTCACCGCCCGATTATGTTTTAACTGCACCAGCAATATGGCGGAGTATGAAGCATGCATCCTAGGTCTTTGAGCTGCTATTGACCTGAGGATTAAGTTCTTGAGTGTATTCGGAGATTCGGCTCTCGTGATCATTCAGATCAAAGGCGAGTGGGATACGAAGCACCTAAATCTTATTCCTTACAAAGAGTATGTATTGACGTTGCTCCCACACTTTAAGGAGATAACCTTTGAACACTTTCTAAGAGAGGAGAATCAGTTAGCGGACGCGCTAGCTACCATGTCTTCTATGTTCAAAGTCAGGTGGGACAATGAAGCTCCCCAGATTACCATTGAGAGGTTGGACGAACCTGCACATTGATGTGATATTGAGACTGAAGAGATAGCAGATAAACCCTGGTTCCACAAGGTAAAGAGATATCTTGAGGCTCAAGAGTACCCCGAGGGTGCATCTGTTAATGATAAGAAATTCATGAGGAGGTTCGTTGTGAAGTTCTTCATCAACAATGGCATTCTCTATAAGCGTAACCATGATTCAACTTTACTGCGATGTGTGGACAAGAACGAGGCGAAAAGGTTTATGGCAGAGTTACATGAAGGTACTTTCGGAACTCATTCCAATGGACATACCATGGCAAAGAAAATCCTACGGGCAGGATATTTTTGGTCTACTATGGAAGCCAATTGTTATCAGCATTCTCGGACCTGTCATAAGTGCCAAGTCTATGCTGATAAGGTGCATGTACCTCCAGTTCCTCTAAACGTCTTGACAGCTCCTTGGCCTTTTGCAACGTGGGGCATCGACATGATCGGCGAGATCAGACCTACTGCATCTAACGAGCATCGTTTCATTTTGGTAGCTATTGATTATTTCACGAAGTGGGTTGAGGCAGCTTCCTTTGCTACAATAACCAATAACGTCGTGGCGCGGTTTATCCGACACAATTTGATCTGTCGATATGGTGTACCAGAGAGGATCATTACGGACAATGGTACAAATCTCAATAATACAATGATCACCGAGCTCTGCAAATAGTTCAAGATACAACATCAAAAGTCTTCTCCTTACCGGCCGAAGATGAATGGGGTTGTTGAAGCGGCTAATAAGAACATCAAGAAGATTGTGCAGAAGATGACAGTGACATACAAAGACTGGCATGAGATGTTACCATTCGCTCTTCATGGGTATCGCACCTCAGCACGGACATCGACAAGGGCAACACCCTACTATCTGGTGTATGGCATGGAGGCAGTCTTACCCATTGAGGTCCAGATACCCTCTCTCCGGATTATGAAGGATGCAGGTTTGAGTGAGGACGATTGGATCCAGACCCGGCTAGATCAGCTGAACTTAATCGATGAAAAGAGACTTACTACTATTTGTCATGGTCAGACGTATCAAAAACGAATGATAAAGTATTTTAATAAGAAAGTCAGACGACAGGAATATCAAGTCGGGGATCTGGTAATCAAACGCATCATATTGCCGTAAGGTGATCCCAGGGGCAAATGGACCCCCACTTACGAAGGGCCATTTGTGGTTAAGAACATTTTCTCGGGAGGAGCTATGATTCTAACAACCATGGATGGTGACGACCTTCCTCACCCCATCAATGCAGACATAGTGAAAAGATACTACGCATAATCAAAGACCCGCTAGATTGACTGGCCTAGGCAAAAATAAGGGCTTCCCGGCGAACCAAAAGGGTTCGGGAAAAAAATAAGGGATGAAAATAATAAAATAAAAAAAATCTATACACCCGGCAAGTCGAAAACCTGAAAAGGCGGCTTGGGCAAAAAAGGGTATCCCGATGGACCGAAAACCCGAAAGGGCGGTTCAGGCAAAAATTAGGGATTAAAGCATAACACTATGTCTCATTGGATCATCTTGCTACTAGACTTCGGTATCGACTATCAAGCTCGGACGACACCGATCAATCTGATCTACCTTTAACCAAGTAGCAAAGTGATGAGACGCTCGAAGATATAAAGGCAATATCAGAGTTGGAACCTAGTGGGATTATTCACATAGCTGTTTTTCTTCCTTTTACACAAATTGTATAATTTCTATCTTTCAGCGGCGTTCTCTTACTAGGACGTCAACCTCTTGTACAAAACGCCTATTACAGGCCAACTTCAAAATCAATACAATTCATTTTACAACAAAATTCAAAATTGTTTTTCTTTTTCTGTTTTGTTTTGCAAGAACGTCCAATGGTTCATTTTTGATATATGCATTCGAAAATAATTGTTGCTCATAAATATTTACGTACGAAATAAAAGATAATTGCTCGTAATTCCAGGAACAGGGGCAAACAATAAATGTCCAAGCCTTACAGTTGCTCTACCCACCAGGTACAGGGATAAACCCGGCTTGAGAAAATGACTAAAAGTGCATACACTCCCCGCAGAGTAAAAGGTATCTAAAAACATCGGTGTTAATTCTCCCCAATCAGAGTTTATCTATCACCAACACTAGAAGACTATCCCCAGTGGAGTTTATTTCTTCCACAAGCAGAAAATAAATCCTCAACAGGGTTCATTATCGCCAGCAACGGTAATTCATCCCCAGCCGAGGTTATTTCTCTAAATTAGCAGATCTTCTGGCAGAGTATTTCTCTTCCCCACGGAGTCATTTTCTCGCCAGTTTATTCTCCAGCCAAGTTATTCTCCCGCCAATTTATTCTCAAATCATCTTTGGTCGTTATCCCCAGCGAGAACGAAGAACTCAACTCTTTATATTCTCCAACAGCAGTCCAGGAATTATTCTCCCCAGCTAGAGAATGTCACAAGAACATTACATATCCATACATCATGGCATGCACATATGCATTATATAACACAATCTCATTTATTATGAGAATATCATTACTCAATGCATGTTATACATCATGACATTACATACGACTAACTCTTTACCTTTCAGGGAAAGATGCAATCAAATTCTCACAAGTTTTCTCTGGTTCAGTCAAATCAATTCTAAGATTTTCGTTCCAGTTCAAGTTATGAAGCCCAGATTCGACCGGATAATATCTTGATTTCTCCAAATACTACGAAGCCTGGAATAGACCAGATAGTGGTATCTCTTAAATGCAAGCTATGAAGCCCAGATTCGACCGGAAAATAGTTTAATCCCCAACAAGTTATTATGAAGCCTGGAGAATAACCAGATAGCAATGCGAGTTACTGTGAATCCTGGATTACGAACAGATAACAGTACAAAGACACCATGAAGCCTGGACTCAACCAGATAATGGTATAAGACGCTGTGAATCCTGGATTACGACCAGATAGCAGCCAAGAATACTACGAAGCCTGGAGTCGACCAGATAGTGGTATATCTTTAATGCAAGTTATGAAGCCCGGATTCAACCGGATAATATCTTGATTTCTCCAAACACCATGAAGCCTGGATTCAACCAGATAATGGTATATTACATCGTGAAGCCTGGATTACGACCAGATAGCGGCAAAGCACTGAAGCCTGGGATTACAACCAGATAACAATAAGGGATACTGTGAAGCTTGGATTTCGACCAAATAGCAGTTTACCCGGCTAATTACTATGAAGTCCGGAAATCGACCGGATATTAGTAGGCCTTAAAGTCAAATGAAAGCCCGGATGCGACTGGATAACCACTTGATTTCTTCTGAAGCCTAGAATACGACCAGATAAGAAGTAAGGTATTGTGAAGCCTGGAATCGACCAGATAGCAGTATAGGACACTATGAAGCCTGGATTCAACCAAATAATGGTATAAGACATCATGAAGCCTGGATTACGACCAGATAGCGGTAAAGGACACTGAAGCCTGGAATCGACCAGATAACAGTATAAGACATTGCGAAGCTTGGATTTTGACCAAATAGCAGTTTACCTGGACAATTACTAAGAAGTCCGGAGTTGACCGGATATTAGTGTGCCCTAAATTCAAGTTGAAGCCCAGATGCGACCAAATAACAACTTAATTCCTTCTGAAGCCTGGAGTACGACCAGATAAGAATTGAGAATTTGCAAAGCCTGGAGAATGACCGGATAGCAAGTTTAAACTTATCTCCCCAGTAAGTCACTGTAAAGCCTGGAGCACGACCAGAAAACAGTCGATCTTATCACTATGAAGCCTGGATCACGACCATATAATAGTTCATTTTCACCTCTTCGACCCAGAGACGATTCCCCAGTAGAATAACGGACGACCGAAGCTCCTAAAATTCAACTTTTACCAAGACAGAGATCATCATTCCCCAACGAAATCTTCCTCAACAACAGGTATACGGGTTCTCGCTAAGGAATCTCTTAGGCGATCGACACTCCTTCTGATGGCATCTTTAAGCCCATCTCCCATCATCAATCTCCAAATGGCATCTATAAGCCCATCCCGACATCACAAGACAAGTACCACTTCATGCGAGTGCAAATTTCTGGGCACTCTGGTATTCAATCATCTTCCACCTTCGGATCACGAAAGGCAAGCAAGCCAATCTACATCCTCAGGTTTAAGAAGATTGAATATGGGCAGCTGTTGTACCCCAAAATTTTCCCTCCCATATTTCTCAAAACATTTCAAGTGAGATCCTCAAATTGCTCAAGGAAGTCCAAGGGTTGACCAGACAAACTCTCTCCTAAGGCAGTTTATCTCAAATTAGGGTTTCATATTGCATCAAGATACTTGAGTCCAAGGGATCCCAAATGCTCACCATTGTGCTAATATGTTCTCAAGATCATCCATGTCAAGTTTCAAGCCCTACATAGAAAATTTGCTCAGTCAATTGCTCAAAGGCCTGAAAATCGACTGTGCTAGGGGCAAAAGTCAACTGTGGCCCGCATACAGTCAAACTTCAAGATTTTTGGTCAACATTCTAATTTTGAAGTATTATTCATCATTTGATCAAGGTTTGATCATGATTCCTCAAGGTTTGCTCACAATTCGTCAAAACCCAAAAGTTGCTAAATTAGGGTTTTGCAGGAATAGTCAACTCAACTTTGACCAAGCATAACATTCTCATACTTTCTCAATAATGACTCATCCAAAGCTCATTTTTAAGAGTATGCAATGTCCTATAATCCATATTCATCTCCCAAGTTCAAAATATGCACTCACAAGAAGTTATGAATTTGGACATTATAGGTCATTTTGAAAAGTCAACAAAAACACCTTTTTTGTCAAAGCTTCATACATGAACATGGAAGACTCAATTGAGATGATACCAAAAGGGTTGCTTAGAGCACATCTTAAGATTTATAAAAAGTCCAAGAACACCTCTCTAGGGTCAAAATTGAAGGAGTTATGCATTGGAAAAGTTGACCTTTTTTGCAAAATTGCAAAAAGTCAAAAGTGCCTCAAATTGCAATTTTTGTCAAATGGGCCCAACCTTTTGTGCTTGTATTGAGTTTGTAACATGGTCCACGACCCATGATCCTTCCCACTTGCCTTTATTTTATTTTTATAATTTATTTTGATTTTTATTTCAATTAAATCAAATTAAATCAAAATAAAATCATGAAAATTTCAAAATCATTTAAACCTTGAGATTTTGTGCATATTTCAGGTCCATGGATAGCTTGCAATGAGATCAAATCGTGCAAGGCTTATTTGTACACAAAAAGATTGAGTTTTGCTTGATTTAGAAAGATTTGAATAAGAATCAAATCATGATTCAATCACTTTAATTGAAAAAGATTTGGAGCAAATTAGTAAACCTAATTCACTCAAGGTTACATATAGAACAAATCCAGACCAAATGCACAAGGGTTAGAGGCGTAAAAAGATAAGAACAACTTTCAAAAAATCAAAGAAAAGTGGTAATCGGATTTCATAGTTCCAAGCTATCTCAAGCCTTCTCAACTATCTCATTCATTTCCTGGGTGTTTAAGGAGTCTATCCCAATCACCAACAAGCATTTTCGTGCCCAAAAATGCATTGTAAGCATCTCACGATATCCTTACTTTCTTGAAATTCAATATTACTATTCTGGCATTTGTAGCATGAATTCTTTATATATTCTTGTTCAGTGAAACATTTGCAAGCTAATGATAATATTCAATTGCGTTTTTGTTAGCCATACAGAGATATGCCATGATTAGGGTTTAGGTTTCGTATTTAGGGGTTTTGATTGCAGGTACAATTGGCCATGAAGAGTGGTACCATGATGCTTGTGAGGTTGCCACGAGTTGATTGGTACCACTAAAATCGATTTATCATGCGCGCAGTGGATTTTGGAATATCACAGGGGCTATACCTACAGAGAACGTCTGTAGGTAAAAGTTGTTTTACCTAAGACGACGGACGCTGGGGAAGATGATGGCGTGGCGTGGTGTGATTCATCCATTTAAATTTCGTGCGTTTTGATACATTAACTTGCTTTTCCTAATATAATGTTTAATTATTATTACATATACAAATAAGCAGTGTGGCACAAATGGTAACAAGGTGATAGTTTGAAGCATGAGGACCTGGGTTCGATCCCAGGTCCCAGCAAAACGCCATTTTCTTATTTTCTTGTTACAGGTTCAGTGCACCATTGGCCCAAGCGTCTCACCATATTCCCTCAACGTTAAATCACTAGATCTCCAGAAGGCCAGATCTAACGCCCATCCTTTGAGGTCCATGATGCACCCAGGTCAACTTGCAACATGGAATCTGAGAAGGTCAACATTGGACGAAGGCTTATTGGGCTTGAAAGTCAGATTGGCACCCCCCTTTTACTTTGGATACCAGGCCCTTTTTCTTTTCTTTTATATTTTCCTTTTATTTATTTAATTTTGATTAATTATTTTCTCACACAAAAATTAATTCTTTTTTACAAAAAAACTCATAAAAATCAATTTCATCAAATTTAGAGTTTTTATATATTTTGTCAAAATTAATTTAATTAGTTTAATTTAATTTTAGGGTAATTTTAATCTTTTTGTAAATAAATTAAAACAAATTAGAAAATTAGGTTTTATTTGATTTAATTTTTTTTACTTTCTTTTCTTAAAATAACCAAAATACAAAAATAGGTCAAAATCAATTATTTTTATTAATTTAAATTAATTAGTAATTAGGTTTGTATTTATTCATTAAAACCTTATTTTTACTCAAAAAATAATCAAAAACAACCAAAATATGAATTTTCTTTTAATTAGGTTTAGACGGGGTCAAAACCCTAATTTTTTCTCGTTCTTAATTTATCGCACGCGTTTATTATTTTTGCAAATATTGATGTAACTGCCCATGGGATGTAATAGTTTAATTAAGATTTTTCTTTTATTTATCGTTTTACGGATTTTTGGCTATGTAATTAATCCCCTACCCCGAAGCCTTGTAATAGCGTAGTTTTATTTTCCGCATTTTAATTTTTGCAAATATTAACTGTTAGATGTATGATAATAGGATGGCATGACAAGAATGTATGTTAATTTTAAAATGGTTAGTAAACCCTAAATGTGCAAAGATAATAACTTGAAATCAAAACACTCGCACATGCGCACTCCTAGGGTATACTCTCACTTCGGTTGCCTTCGGTAAACGATCATTAAGTATTGGGTGTTTTAGTGGTCGCTCTCTTGTCTAAACAAAGATCAAAAGTCCCGTTCGGAAATGTTACCTCGAAATGGTTGCCTCAGAAATGTTGCCTCAAATATGATCTTAAGACATTAGGGTTATTACTAAGACGTCCTAACATTGCTTTAGTGATTGTACGTCCCTTTCGAATTGACCCTTACAACTCCAACGACGGTGCTACCTACTCACTAATAGTGGGATAACGCTGTCTAAAGGAAACAAGAATAGAAACATTCTTTTTTCCGAGTAGGTAGATGCTAATAGGTACTTGCTCAAAGTCAAACTTTTCCATACTTACACACTTTTCAAACAAGGTTTTCAAAAACACTTCGTAACACTCTTGAAGACAGAAGCAAGGGTTAAAACAAAGTAAAACGAAGCAAGGGTTAAGGCGGAAGAATTTTTTAAAATGATGAGCAAGTACCTAAGAGCCCGTGGAAAACCACGGATAGAAAGGGTGCTAATACCTTCCCTTTCTATAATCTACCCCCTGTACTCAAAATCTCGAAAAAGGAATTTTTCTGTGCTTTTTTTTCCTTTCCAGTTGGCTAAAATAAAATTCGGTGGCGACTCTTGCTTACCGCGATATTTTGCAAACACAAACGCAAAACACAAACCAGAATTTTCCTAAAAACAGTCGGTTCTACCACCGTATCACATTCTCCAACTTCTTATTGAAGCCTTTTGCAAGTAATTGACCTACACTTATCAAGTTACTTGTCATCAAAGGTACATGCAAAACTTCAGTGATAGTAGCCTTTCGACCATCCTTCCTGATAAACAAAATATCTCCTTTACCACCTGACTTGATATGCCTGCCATCTGCAAACTTTATCACCTTTTCGACTGACTCATCTAACTTGGTAAATTAGTTTTTATTGCTAGTCATGTGATTGCTACATCCTGAATCCAGATATCACATATTGTTTTTATCAGTGTTCGATTGAGTGTTCACCAACAATAACACATCATCAGAATCACTACTTCCAGCTCATGCATATTGAGCTTCATCACTATCTTTTGACTTTGTAGCTTTCTTTCTTCGACAGTCTCTAGCATAGTGGCCAAAACCTTGACAGTTGTAACATTGCACCTCTTTCGTGTCAACTTTCTTCCCATAATACTTGTTGCCCAGTCCTTTCGAATCAGTATTCCTGCTTGATTTCTCATCACCAGCAAGATTCTTTCACTGCTTCGATTTCTCTTTTCCATCTTTCTTGCTGAATCTTGATTGCAATGCTTGTTCAGCTGCCTTCTCCCTTTCTGAGTTTCTTTGTTGCAGCCTCATTTCATGAGCCTCCAAAGAAGCTTGAAGTTCTTCCAACTTCATCTCAGATATATTCTTGGCCTCTTCGATTGTTACAACAAAGTAATCAAAGTCTGTAATTAAAGATCTCATTACCTTTTCTATCTTTTGCAGACCAGTAAGTGCTTCACCACACACCTTCATCTGGTTTATCAGCACCACAACTCTTGAGAAATATGCAGAAACAGATTCATCCTCTTTCATCTGCAGCATCTCATACTGCTTTCTCAGAGTCTGCAACTTCACTTTCTTTAATTTCTCATCTCCACCTTACAAGGACTTTAGCTTTTCCAAAGCTCCTTTTGTTGTTTCTTCTTCGATTATCTTCTCAAACACATCACAATCCACACACTGGTGAATCAAGAACAGCGCCTTGCCATCTTTCTTCCTCTGATCTTCGTGCGCATCTTTCTGGGCTTCCGTTGTATCAACCTCCAGTTTTGAAATTCCACCATTCAAGATTTCTACAACATCTTGAAATCTGAAAATAACCTTCATTTGTGCCACTCATCTTTGATAGTTTTCACCTTTGAAAACTGGTAGATTTGCTGGAAATTGTGTTGATGTTATTGATCAGTTTGCCATTAGATTCTCTCTGAATCGCAAACAAGCTCTTGATACAAATTTGTTGGAACAAAGGATTCAAGAAAGATAAATATGTGAAAAACAAGAAGAAGAAGAAGAAGAAGAAGAAGAAGAAGAAGAAGAGAGAGAGAATGATTTTGAGTTAGTTGATATAACTAACTTTAAACTGAATCTGTTATTATTGTTGCAACTGCTTGCTTGTGTTATTACAAATACAATGGCCCTTTATATAGGCAAAGTATCCCAAACCCAAAAATACTAAAATCCAAAACATAATAAGAATTAACCAACTAACAGTGGTAAGAGAAAAAAATATAACAAAATTAAAGTTCAAGATCTTTGAGTTTTTTCTAGCAGTGTGCAGGTTCGGTTCTGTAAGATTTATAATTTCAAATGTCTCTAATTCTTACCAAAAAAATCAGATAAGCTATTAAAATCCAATATATTAAGATATGTATAATAAAAGTATCATTTTCAAAGAACACAACTTTGTAATTGGATCTATGCAGCTACATTTGAGTAGTCTTTATTTGATGTTTTGTTTTCTAACAATGGAATTATTGGAAAATCATGATCATCAATTTGCTAGGCAAGGTTAAAGTAAACTATTATGATCTTGATTTATGGTATATGCAGGTTCGATTCTTAAATAATTTAATGGCCTTTATTATTAATGTTATGGGTAATTATTAAATTGTCTCCACAATGTGATATTATATTTATGTACATTTTATTTTAATGGTAGAAATTTATATGACTCTTGTGAAACCTTTGAAATGTTGTTGTTTCTCTTTTTTTATTTATATATATTAGTTGATAAAAAAATGTCTTTTCTATTGGTGTCTTAGTTTAATTGAGACTATTCAACAAATTATATGATATTGATCGTATATCTGTTAGTTGGTTAATTCTTATTAAGATGTTATTTGGGCTTTTAGCATTTTTGAGTTTGGGCTATTGTGCCTATATAAATGGCCATTGTATTTGTAATGAACAAGAAACAGGCGCAACGATAATAACAGTTTCAGTTAGAAGTTAGTTACATCAACTAACTCAAAATTATTCTCTCTTCTTCTTCTTCTTCTTCTTCTTCTTCTTGTTTTTCACATATTCATCTTTATTGAATCCTTTGTTCCAATAAATTGATATCAAGAGCTTGTTTGCGATTCAGAGAGAATCTAATGGCAAACAGATCAACAACATCAACACAATTTTTAGCAAATCTACCAGTTTTCAAAGGTGAAAACTATCAACGATGGGTGGCACAAATTAAGGTGATTTTCAGATTTCAAGATGTTGTAGAAATCTTGAATGATGAAATTTCAGAATTGGAGGTAGATGCAACGGAAGCCCAGAAAGCTGCACACAGAGATCAGAGGAAGAAAGATGGCAAGGCGCTGTTCTTGATTCACCAGTGTGTGGATTGTGATGTGTTTGAGAAGATAATCAAAGAAGAAACAACAAAAGGAGCTTGGGAAAAGCTGAAGTATATGTATGGTGGAGATGAGAAACCGAAGAAGGTGAAGTTGCAGTCTTTGAGGAAGCAGTATGAGATGCTGAAGATGAAAGAGGATGAATCTGTTTCTGCTTATTTCTTAAGAATTGTGGCGCTGACAAACCAGATGAAGGCGTGTGGTAAAGTGCTCACGGATCTGCAAAAGATAGAAAAGGTATTGAGATCCTTAATTGCAGACTTTGATTACTTTGTTGTAACAATCGAAGAGGCCAAGAATCTATCTGAGATGAAGTTGGAAGAACTTCAAGCTTCTTTGGAGGCTCATGAAATGAGGTTCCAGCAAAGAAACTCAGAAAGGGAGAATGCAACTGAACAAGCATTGCAATCAAGATTCAACAAGAAAGCTGGAAAAGAGAAATCGAAGCAACGAAAGAATCTTGCTGGTGATGAGAAGTCAAGCAAGAATACTGATTCGAAAGGAGTGGGCAACAAGTATTCTGGGAAGAAAGTTGACACGAAAGAGGTGCAATATTACAATTGTCAAGGTTTTGGCCACTATGCAAGAGACTATCGAAGAAAGAAAGTTGTGAGGTTGAAAGATAGTGATGGAGCTCAATATGCACGAGTTTGAAGTTGTGATTCTGATGATGTGTTGTTGCTGGTGAACACTCAATCAAACACTGAGAAAAACAACATGTGGTATCTGGATTCAGAATGTAGCAACCACATGACTGGCAATAAAAACTGGTTTACCAAGTTAGATGAGTCAGTCGAAAAGGTGATAAAGTTTGCAGATGGTAGGCATATCAAATCAGGTGGTAAAGGAGATATTTCGATCATCAGAAAGGATGGTCGAAAGGCTACAATCACTGAAGTTCTGTATGTACCTTCAATGACAAGTAACTTGATAAGTGTAGGTAAATTACTTGCAAAAGGCTTCAATATGAAGTTGGAGAATAATCAGATGAAGGTATATAGGGCTGATGAGAGGCTAATCATGAAAGCACCATTGGCGGAGAACAAAATGTTCAAGGTTGAACTCAACACAGCAGATCCCAAATGTCTTGCTTCAACTGCAGAAGAAGACAAGAACTGGCCATGGCATCACAAGTATGGACATCTAAACTTTAAGAGTTTATGTATGCTCAATCAGAAAAGAATGGTGCTTTGGTTTCTGTATATGAAGGAACCAAAGCAGATTAGTGAGGAATGCTGCAAAGCTAAGCAGGCAAGGAAAGCGTTCAAACATGATTTCCCTATAAGATCAAGGCAAAAACTGGAGTTGGTTCATTCAGATGTGTGTGGACCTTTCAAAGTAAAGTCCAATGGAGGTAACAAGTATTTCCTTACTTTCATTGATGAATTCACCAGACATACGTGGATTTATCTTATTGAAAGGAAGAGTGAGGTATTCTCACTGTTCAAGAAGTTTAAGTTGCATGCTGAGAAATAAAGTGGCTGCAAATTGAAGAAGTTAAGAACTGATGGTGGTGGTGAATATACTTCTGCTGAGTTTTCTAGATTTTGCAATGAGGAAGGTATAGAGCATGAGATTGTTGCACCCTATACGCCTCAGCATAATGGCATAGCTGAGAGAAAGAATAGAAGTGTATTGAGCATGACAAGATGCATGTTGAAAGCTAAGAATATGCCTAAGACATTTTTGCTAAAGCAGCTTCGACAATAATATACATTCTAAATAGATGCCCAACAAAGAAGATGGTCGAAAAGACACCACATGAGGCTTGGACAGGGTCGAAGCCAAATGTAAGTCATCTTAGAATTTTTGGATCAATGTGTTTCAGGCATGTACCTAAACAATTGAGAAAGAAACTGGATGATCGAAGTAAAGTCATGGTGCTTATAGGTTATCATTCGACTGGTGCTTACAAGTTATATTCACCAATCAAAGATAAACTAGTAATTAGTAGAGATGTTCTTGTAGATGAAATCAAAGGATGAGATTGGAGTCGAAGTACAGTTCAACAGGAATCAGACACAATCACAACTATGTTTGAAGAAGATGAATATAACGAAGCTTCAACAAGTCAATATGAGCAAGGTGAGACTTCGACTGGTCGAAATGAAGAACCACCTGTGAAGAATGAAAGAAGATCCACAAGAACAAGAACTGAGTCAACTAGGCTGACTGGATATGAGAGGTTTCCAGATCAAGCAATCGATGCTGATGGTGACTTAATCAAAGAAGCCATGATGATGGCTGAAGTAGAACCAATTAACTTGGGTAAAGCCTTGAGCAATTCGAATTAGTGTGAAGCCATGAAAGAAGAGCTGAGAGCCATTGAGAAGAGAAACACTTAGGAGCTTGTCGAAAGAACCAAAAAGAAACCAATTGATATGAAATGGATCTACAAGGTGAAACGAAGGCCAAATGGTGAGGTTGTAAAGTACAAGGAAAGACTGGTGGCCAGAGGGTTTCTACAACAACCAAGTATTGACTTTGATGAAGTATATGCACCTGTTGTGAGGATCAAAACAATTAGGATTGTTGTTTTAATAGCTACATATAATGGATGGAAAATGCACCAACTTAATATGAAGTCAGCATTTTTGAATGATCCATTAGAAGAAGAAGTCTATGTTACTCAACCACCAGGTTTCGACATCAAAGGGCAGGAGTCGAAAGTGTACAGATTAAGGAAGGCTCTCTATGGCTTGAAGCAAGCTCCTAGAGCTTGGAACAAAAGGATAAATAGCTTCCTAATCGAAGCAGGCTTCACAAAGTGTGTCTCTGAACATGGAGTGTATGTAAATGATGTCGAAAGTGTCAATCAAATCATTTTATGCCTCTACGTTGATGACTTACTCATTACAGGAGCAGGCGAAGCTTAGATAATGAAGGTAAAGTCAAAGTTAATGCAAGAATTTGAAATGTATGATTTAGGGAATCTCTCCTATTTCATGGGAATGGAATTCAAAGACGACAAAGAAGGAGTGTTCTTGCATCAAATGAAGTATGCTCAAGATATATTGAAGAGGTTCAATATGAGCAAATGTAAGGCAGCTGTTACTCCATTAGAGACTGGAGCAAAGCTAAAAAAAGAATTGAATGGTGAGTTTATAAGTTTGACCCTTTACAAACAAATATTTGGATCACTGAGGTATCTTTGCAATACAAGACCAGATATTTGCCAAAGTGTAGGATTGTTGAGCAGATTTAAGGAGAAGCCTCGAAAATGTCATCTCATTCCAGTAAAAATAATGTTGATGTACATCAACGGAACCATTGATCATGGTGTGTTGTTACTAAAGAAGTCGAAGAACAGTACAAATGTCGAAGTGCAAGGCTACACTGACTCAGACTTCAGTGGAGATCAAGACGAAAAGAAGAGCACTGCAGGCTACATTTTCATGATTGAAGGAGCTCCAATCTCCTGGGGTTCGAAGAAGCAAAGCATTGTGTCTTTGTCATCATATGAAGCAGAATATGTGGCTGCATCATATGCTGCATGCCAAACAACATGGATTGAAATGCTACTTGAAGAACTCAGAATAATGGAATCAAAGATTAAGCTGTTTGTTGATAATAAGTCATCTATAAACCTTGCGAATCACCCAATGTATCATGGTCGAAGTAAGCACATTGAACGAAGGTATCATTTTCTGAGAGATCAAGTCAACAAAGGGAAGCTTGAAATACAACATTGCAAGACAGAAGTACAATTAGCTGACATATTCACCAAACATCTGAAGAAAGTGAGATTCGAAGAGTTAAAGAAAGGAATTGGGATGAGAAGTCTTGATAACATGAATTAGGGGGGTGTGTTAGTTGGTTAATTCTTGTTAAGATGTTATTTGGGCTTTTAGCATTTTTGGGCCTGGGCTATTGTGCCTATATAAAGGGCCATTGTATTTGTAATGAACAAGAAACAGTTGCAACAATAATAACAGTTTCAGTTAAAAGTTAGTTACATCAAATAACTCAAAATCATTCTCTCTCTCTCTCTCTATCTCTTTTTCTTCTTCTTCTTCTTCTTCTTCTTCTTCTTGTTTTTCACCTTTCATCTTTCTTGAATCCTTTGTTCCAACAATATCCACATAAAATTCCTATAATAATAAAAAATAATTTGTTTCATTAGAAAATGGTTTTTAAGGAAGAAACATAGAATGAGTGTTTCAAATTGTAGCTACCAATTGTTGGAACAAAGGACTCGAGAAAGATGAATATTGTGAAAAACAAGAAGAAGAAGAAGAAGAAGAAGAAGAGAGAGAGAGAGAGTCGAGTTAGTTAAGTGTAACTAACTCTGAACTGAATTCAGTTATTATTGTTGCTTATTATTACAAACACAATGGCCCTTTATATAGGAAAAATAGCCCAGGCCCAAATACATACTAAAAAGCCCAAATAACCACATAACAAGAATTAACCAACTAACACACCTCCTAATTCATGTTATCAAGACTTCTCATCCCAATGCCTTTCTTTGAAGGATTCAAGAAAGGTGAATATTGTGAAAAACAAGAACAAGAAGAAGAAGAGATAGAGATAGAGAGAGAGAGAGAGAGAGAGAGAGAGAGAGAGAGAGAGAGAGAGAGAGAGAGAGAGAGAGTTGAGTTAGTTAAGTGTAACTAACTCTGAAATGAATTTAATTATTATTGTTGCTTACTATTACAAACACAATGGCCATTTATATAGGCAAAATAGCCCAGGCCCAAATACATGCTAAAAAGCCCAATAACCACATAACAAGAATTAACCAACTAACACACCTCCTAATTCATGTTATCAATACTTCTCATCCCAATGTCTTTCTTTAACTCTTCGAATCTCACTTTCTTCAGAGGTTTGGTGAATATGTCAGCTAGTTGCACTTCTATCTTGCAATGTTTTTTATTTCAAGCTTCCCATTGTTGACTTGATCTCTCAGAAAATGATACATTCGTTCAATGTGCTTACTTCGACCATAACACATTGGGTAATTTTCAAAGTTTATAGATGACTTTTTATAAATAATTAGCTTCATCTTTGATTCCATTATTCTGAGTTCTTCAAGTAGCATTTTGATCCATGCTGCTTGGCATGCAGCATATGATGCAACCACATATTCTGCTTCACATGATGACAAAGCCACAATGCTTTTCTTCCTCGAACTCCATGAGATTGGAGCTCCTTCGATCATGAAAATATATTTTGCAGTACTCTTCTTTTCATCTTGATCTCCACTGAAATCTGAGTCAGTGTATCCTTGCACTTCGACATCTGTATTGTTCTTCAAATTCTTTGGTAACAGCACACCGTGATCAATGGTTCCCTTGATGTATCTCAACACCCTCTTTACTACAATGAGATGACATTCCTGAGGCTTCTCTATAAATCTGCTCAACAATCCTACACTTTGGCAGATATCCGATCTAGCATTGCAAAGATACCTCAAGGATCCAATGATTTGTTTGTAAAGAGTCTAACTTACAAACTCATCATTCGATTACTTTTAAAGCTTTGCTCCAGTTTCTAATGGAGTAACAACTGCCTTACAGTTTCTCATATTGAACCTCTTCAATATATCTTGATCATACTTCATTTGATGCAAGAACGTTCCTTCTTCGTCGTCTTTGAATTCCATTCCCAGGAAATAGGAGAGATTCCCTAAATCATACATTTCGAATTCTTGCATTAACTTTGACTTTACCTTCATTATCTAAGCTTCGCCTGCTCCTGTAATGAGTAAGTCATCAATGTAGAGGCATAGAATTATTTGATTGACACTTTCGACATCATTTACATACACTCCATGTTCAGAGACACACTTTGTGAAGCCTGCTTCGATTAGGAAGCTATTTATCCTTTTGTTCCAAGCTCTAGGAGCTTGCTTCAAGCCATATAGAGCCTTCCTTAATCTGTACACTTTCGACTCCTGCCCTTTGACATCGAAACCTGGTGGTTGAGTAACATAGACTTCTTCTTCTAATGGATCATTCAAAAATGCCGACTTCACATCAAGTTGGTGCATTTTCCATCCCTTATATGCAGCTATCAAAACAACAATCCTGATTGTTTTGATCCTTGCAACAGGTGCATATACTTCATCGAAGTCAATACTTGGTTATTGTAGAAACCCTCTGGCCACCTGTCTTTCCTTATACTTTGCAACCTCACCATTTAGCTCTCGTTTCACCTTGTAGATCCATTTCATATCAATTGGTTTCTTGTTGGTTCTTTCGACAAGCTCCCAAGGGTTGTACTTCTCAATGGCTCTAAGTTCTTTTTTCATGGCTTCACACTAATTTGAATTGCTCAAGGCTTCACCGAATTCAATTGGTTCTGCTTCAGCCATAATCATGGCTTCTTTGATTAAGTCACCATCAGCATCGATTGCTAGATTTGGAAACCTCTCATATCCAATCAGCCTAGTCAACTAAATTCTTGTTCTTGTGGATCTTCTTTCATTCTGCACAAGTGGTTCTTCATTTTGATCAATCGAAGTATCACCTTATTCATTTTGACTTGTCAAAGCTTCGTTCTTTTCATCTTCTTCGAATACAGTTGTGACTGTGTCTGATTCTTATCGAACTAAACTTCGACTACATTCCCACCCTTTACTTTCATCTACAAGAACGTCTCTACTGATCACTAGTTTATCTTCAATTTGTGAATACAACTTGTATGCACCAGTCAAATGATAACCTATGAGAACCATGACTTCACTTTGATCATCCAGCTTCTTTCTCAATTGTTCAGGTACATGCCTGAAACACATTGATCCAAAAACTTTAATTGACTTACATTTGGCTTCGACCCTGTCCAAGCCTCATGTGGTATTTTTTCGACCATTTTCTTCGTTGGACATCTATTTAGAATGTATACCGCTGTCGAAGCTGCTTCATCCCAAAAACTCTTAGGCATATTGTGATCGGTGGATCTGGAACTGACTGTTTAACGCTGGTTCGCGAAATGTCGCGGTAAGCAAGAGTCGCCACCGTCTTTTATTTTCTCCAAAGGGAAAGGACAAAAGCACAGAAAAATTCCTTAAAGAGATTGCTCTCGGTTCGGGAGGTAGATTATAGAAAGGGAAGGTGTTAGCACCCTTTCTATCCATGGTTATCCATGGGCTCTTAGATACTTGCTCATTGTGTTTTCAAAAATGGTTTGTTTGCTTTTCAACTGTGGGTTTTAAAAAGTTTCTTTGAAAATTCCAGTTCGACTCTTGTATCGGTCCTCAAGAGTGTTTGAAAAATTGCTTTCGAAAGCTTTTTGAAAATGTGTGGGTGTGAAAAGTATTTTTGATTTGTTTTGTCTTGAATTAGAGCAAGTATCCACGAGTCGTCTACCTACCCTAAGGAATTCGTCTGTGTAAATGTCCTTTAAAGTAGTGCCATCCCACCATTGAGAGGTAGGTAGCACCACCGTTGGAGGTGTTCGGGTCAATTTGAGGTTCGGGACATGGTGATCACCAGAGCAATGGGAAGACACCTTAGAAGCTACCCTCATGCCAGGTTCCCGGATCATGAGGACTTACTAAGACATCCTCTACTCGACGATCACCTTTCGAGGCAAGGCAACAGTGAGGCGTACCCTAGGGGTGGTGTGTGTGATTCGTGTGTCGTTTTCATTTGCATTTATCTTGTCATGTTATTGGTGTTCTACGCTTGTTTTTATTTTGTCCATACATTCTTTCATGCCACTTATTTAACAGTTTAAAAATGGCGAGAAAAGTAAATTCTAAGCTATTACAAACGGCGCGGGTCCACATCGCCAAAAGTTTCTCGAACCCGATTTGACAGAAAATAAATAAACAAAGTAAATAAAGAATTAAAAGTGCGAGTAATTAAATACATGGCTTCGGGAGAGGTACATAAAAATTATACAGAAATAAAATAAATACGCGCATAAGAATTAAATCGAAACGAGGGCGTTGGACCCTTTTTGCAAAAATTAAATTAATGATGGAGTTAATTAAAATTAAAAGAAAGAAAGAACTTGTTTTTTGGCATTTTTAGTATTTTGGGATTTAATAGAAAAAGGAATTAATTAAAATAAATACTAACCCTAATTCTAGTGGCTTTTAATTTATTAAGAAAACATTTGAAGTTTTTAACCTAAAATTAACCCTAATTTTATATACAAATTTAATTATATAAAAAAAATATTTAATTATTTAATCATTATGAAAGAAAAATAAAAGGATGAAAAATTAATTAAACCTAATTCTACATTTTTTAGATTTTTATTAAAAGTATTAAAATTAAACCCTAATTTACACTAAATTCAATTATATGCAAATTTATTTATAAAAATACTAGAAATAAAATATTTATTATATTTTCCTCTTTTCTGATTTTTTTTTTATTTTTAGGTGTTTTTTATATTTTTATGGAAATAATTAATTAATTAAATAAAACAACAATTAGAAAGAAAATAGAAAATAAATAAAAAATAAAGACTTGCAAACCTAGGGGGTATGCCCCTGATTTTGGAGGTGAAAGTTTAAGAATTCTGGCCCATTTAGCATGGCCCTTTTGACTTTTGCAGGACACGTACATACGCGTTGACTAGGGCGCACTGTGTTCCCCAATCCATGGCCTTTGATTTGATGAAGCTGGACGCGTGGACGTTGATCTTTGAGGATGCATGATGGTCTTTGTTATTGAAACTGCATGGGAATCGTTATTGAAAAATAATATGGAAGTAACGAAGACCTGGGGCTCGAACCCAGGTCATATACATCACCAGTCAACACGCGCGCCACTGAGCCAATTCATGCGTTTTGTATATTAAATAAACCAAGAATAATATAATAAGAAAACAATGGTTAGTGGATTTCCAGCGCGAAAATTCAAACTGACCAATCGTTGGCTGCCACTGCATCATCTTCTTCGTTGGATTTCCTGAAATAAATTGACAAACATTTAACGGGGGTTTTAAACCCCCTCAAAAGATGCTAATTTCAATAATAGCGATTAGGCCATGTGGCCTCAGAAATTTGGCGCGATGGTCCCAATCTTTTCGTCCCAACCTGCTGATTTCATTCATGGCATTGTTATGTCTTAATTTTATAGGAATGGAAAACGCCCAATTCGAAAACCTTGGAACCCTAGGTATCTCTAATGGCGAATTCTCATATAGGGCATGAAACTTCAATCAAACCATGCAGTTAGTTTGTAAACATCACCCTAAACATAAAAACAACAACAAAATATGTTAAAAATGCATGGATAATGGAAAACAGTTTTGGAATTTTCTCTACCAATTTCAGTGATGACTTCGCGTTTTCTTGAGTATGGGGCTTGGTTTTTGATTGGAATATATCCTATGATCCTTGAGGAAGCTAATGAGATGGAAATCCTGGCTTGAAACCACTTGCAAATTAGTTTTCAGTATTGAGTTTTTTGCAAAAAATTCCAAGTTTGATGATGGTTTCTAGCGCAGCTTTTCTGGTTTTCAGGCATTAGGTTTTCGTTTAGGCTTATGTAATGAATCAATTAGGTCCAGAAAAATAGAACAAATCAATTGCATTCATGGTTTTTGGAAATTTGATTTCTAAGATCTTTTTTCAAATATTTTCCATGTGCTTTTGTACCAATTAAGATCCAATCAATCCAAATCTTTCCTTATTTAGCCAGGCACGAAATATTGATGATATAATGTGCACAAAAAGATTGAAAAAATTAGGTTAAGCATTTTTCATATATTTATTTTAATTTAAATGAATTATTATTAATAAAAATCCAAATAAATAAATAAAAAATGAATAAAAACTTCCCTTTGGGCCAAGTGGTCGTGCACATGCCATGGATGATGAATTATGGAAGAAAAATGGGCCCATTAGCAATTTTAGGTCATTTGAACCAATGTTGACTTTTCAAAATATCCAAAAATTTCCCAACTTCCACAAGGCATAACTTTCTCAATTTTTAAGCTTTTCTCACGTTCTTGGACATTTTGGAAAGGTCCTTGAGTCCTCTAGCCAATGCCTTTGGTCCCATGTCATTTTGATTTGCCAATCTCAAGTTATGTCTTTTGACTTAAAGTCCCTTTTTGTTGACTTTTGAAAATGACCTATAATGTTGAAATTGATAACTTTTTGTGAGAGCATTTATTGGACTTGAAGTATGAAGATGAGTTGTAGGAAATGTCTTTCTCTTCAAAATGAGCTTTGGATGGAATTTTTCTGATAATCCATGTGAAAGTTATGCCCTGGTCAATTTACAGTTGACTTTTTCAACTGTCCAAATAAGGAAACTTTTGCATCTTGATGATTTTTGAGCCAAGCTTTGAGAATCATGATCAAGCATTGATCAAATGATGTTTTTGGCTTCAAAATGATATGTTGACCAAAAATTTGAACTTTTGACTGTCAAATGACCATTTTGCCCCTACAGTTGACTGTAGTGCAATTAGGGTTTTGACTGTGCAATTTTGAGCTGTAGGCCTTGAAACTTGATATGAGGATGCTTGACCATATTTGTAGGCATGTGAGACTTGATTGGACCTTTGGAAACTTCATTTTCTTGATCAGAACAAAAACCCTAATCTTGACTGTTTAGGAGACCCTTACACTGTGCATCCCTTGGGGAACTTTTGAAGCATTGACTTGGCAATTTCTTGAAGAATATGGGAGGGCAAATTTTGGGGTACAACAGTTGCCCCTGTTCAATCTTCTTAGACCTGAGGATGCAGATTGGCTGACGTGCCTTTCGTAATCCGAGGGTAGAAGATGATTGAACACTAGAGTGCCCAGAAATTTGCGCTCACATAGTAGCAGTGTGATGATGGAATGGGCTTACAGATGCCATTTGGAGATTGCTGAGTAGGATGATGGGCTTATAGATGCCATCTGGATGATGATCGCATAAGAGATTCCTTAGCGAGAACCTATATACCTGCAAAATAGAAAATGATTACCTGACACGTTGCAGGAGCTGATTTTCAGATGCTTTTGTGTAGATATGTCCTGACTGGTTACAGGAATCAGATCTTCGAATTCTTCAGACGTGCCCTGGCGAGATACAGGAATCGAGTCTGGTAATGTTAGTCTTCAACGGATTCACCCTGGCAAGATTCAGGCAACGGACCCTCGAACTCTTCAGACACCCCCTGGCAAGATACAGGAATCGGATCTGGTAATGTTAGTCTTCAACGGATACACCCTGGCAAGATTCAGGTATCGGATCCTCGAACTCTCCAGACACACCCTGGCAAGATACAGGAATCGAATCTGGTAATGTTAGTCTTCAACGGATACACCCTGGCAAGATTCAGGTATCGGATCCTCGAACTCTTCAGACACACCCTGGCAAGATACAGGAATCGGATTTGGTAATGCTAGTCTTCAACGGATACACCCTGGCAAGATTCAGGTATCGGATCCTCGAACTCTTCAGACACACCCTGGCAAGATACAAGAATCGGATCTGGTAATGCTAGTCTTCAATGGATACACCCTGGCAAGATTCAGGTATCGGATCCTCGAACTCTTCAGACACACCCTGGCAAGATACAGGAATCGGATCTGGTAATATTAGTCTTCAACGGATACACCCTGGCAAGATTCAGGTATCGGATCCTCGAACTCTTCAGACACACCCTGGCAAGATACAGGAATCGGATCTGGTAATGTTAGTTTTCAACGGATACACCCTGGCAAGATTCAGGTATTGGATCCTCGAACTCTTCAGACACACCCTGGCAAGATATAGGAATCGGATCTGGAATCGATCGTCAACAGATACACCCTGGCAAGATACAGGAATCGGATCTGGAATCGATCGTCAACAGATACACCCTGGCGAGATACAGGAATCGGATCTGGAATCGATCGTCAACAGATACACCCTGGCGAGATACAGGAATCGGATCTTTAGTTGCGACCGTTGATGGTGATCTTTTTTGTACTTTTGTCCTGAAAAGACAAGCGTTAGTTGTATGCGATGTCATGTGGTATGACATGCGAGATGCTCTCTGAATACGTGAGATTGTATGTTCATGATGCGTGTATGCATGCTATAATGTATGAAGATGTTTATGAATATTTTTTTGTCTAGGAAAGTAAATCCTTGACGGGTGCCGGGAAGTCACATCCTGGGCTGATGTTGGAGAATAGGCTTTGCTTCCGTTGGGGATGATAGTTGCAAGAATACCGGTAGGAGAAGATGACTCCGTTGGGGAATAAACTTGGCAAATGGAAGATTCTGCGGGGAGAAAAATACTCTAGCGACCATGCTGGGGAGTGATACTCTGTGGGGAGAGAGATACTTTGCTGAGTCGTTGATAATGATTTGCTGGGGATATCCTTGTTGTGTTGGAAGTGCGAGTAGACTTCGCTGGGGGTAAAGAGATTTCGTCGGGGACGCTCTTTCCATGGCTTTTGGCTGAGGATAACCCAGTTATATCCTGCTAAGGAAATAACTCTTTGAATAAAGCCGAACGACGCGTTCGTGCTCTTGCGTGGGGTAAGCTTCCAGAATCTACTGGGGATAAGCTTACCGCTTGGGAGATGAATTCCAACTTTCCTGGGGAACTGGGTTGGACTCTCCTGGGGAAGTTTTGATATGCTGGGGAAGTGATTCCTTTGAAAATGGTATGCCGCCGGGGAACAATCTTTAGACCAAGACTGCCGGGGATGCTTGTTATGAATATATGCTGCTGGGGAATGTTGAGATCTGCTGGAAGATACTCAACTTCCTTGAGATTTGATAACTCTGCTTGGAGAAGAATGCACTGACTGCTGACTTACTCTCTGGGGAATTAAGATGTACTGGTCATGTTCTTTAGCTGAACCTGCCTTGGTGCCTTGGAGGACAGAACAATTAGATTGCTTAGACAACTCTTTATTGCCCCTGTTTCTAATGTTACCTGTAATTAATTCTTTGTTTCGTATGCAAATATTTATGAGTTAGCAAATTATTGTCAATGCATATATCGCAAATTGAACCTTGGACATTCTTCGCAAAACAAAACAGAAAAAGAAAAACAATTGGCACTTTTTTACTGAAAAATATTTTTGTATTGATTTTTGAATGGCCTGTAAATAGACGTTTTGCGTACAAGAGGCTGACGTCCTAGTAAGAGAACGCCGCCGAACAAAAGAATTTATACAAATTTGTACAAAAGAAAATAAAACAGCTGTGTGAAATGGATGATCCCACTGGGTTTCAACTCTGCTATTGCCTTTATAACTCCGAGCGTCTCATCACTTGATGACCTTGGTTGAAGGTGAAGCTGACTGATCAATGCCGTCTGAACTTGATGTAGATACCGGATTCTGGATGCAAGGTGATCCAATGAGACATAGTATTACGCTTTATCCCTAATTTTTGCCTGGACCGCCCTTTCGGGTTTTCAGTCCACCGGGATACCCATTTTTGCCCAAGCCGCCTTTTCAGGTTTTCGACTTGCCGGGTGTACAGTTTTTATTTATTTCATCCCTTCATTTTGCCCGAACCCTTTTGGTTCGACGGGAAGCCCTAATTTTTGCCTAGGCATGTCAGCCTAGCGGGTCTTTTTTCATGCGTAGTATCTTTTTACTATGTCTGCATTGGCGGGGTGCGGAAGGTCGTCACCATCCATGTTGGTCAATATCATTGCTCCTCCTGAGAACACATGCTTGACCATAAATGGCCCTTCGTATGTAGGGGTCCATTTGCCCCTTGGATCACTCTGAGGAAGGATGATTCTCTTGATTACCAGATCCCCAACTTGATATTCTTGTGGTCTGACCTTTTTGTTAAATGCCCTGATCATCCGTTTCTGATACGTCTGACCATGACAGATAGCCGCAAGTCTCTTTTCATCAATGAGGTTGAGCTGGTCAAGTCGTGTCTGGATCCAATCATCCTCGTTCAGATTTGCATCCTTCATTATCCGGAGAGAGGGTATTTGCACTTCGATCGGTAAGACTGCCTCCATACCATAAACCAGAGAGAAAGGAGTTGCCCCGGTTGACGTCCTAGCTGAGGTACGGTACCCATGTAGAGCGAACGGTAACATCTCGTGCCAATCTTTATAAGTCACTGTCATCTTCTGCACGATTTTCTTGATGTTTTTATTTGCTGCTTCTACAGCCCCATTCATCTTCGGCCTGTAAGGAGAAGAATTGTGGTGTTGTATTTTGAACTGCTCGTAGAGCTCAGCGATCATCTTGTTATTCATATTGGTACCGTTGTCTGTAATAATTCTCTCTGGGACGCCGTACCGACATATCAGATTATGCCGAATGAACCGTGCCACAACAGTCTTGGTTACCGTAGCATAGGATGCTGCTTCGACCCACTTCGTGAAATAATCAATCGCTACCAGGATGAAGCGATGCCCATTAGATGCCGTAGGTTTAATCTCGCCAATCATGTCTATGCCCCACATTGCAAACGGCCAAGGCGCAGTCAGAACATTCAGGGGAACTGGAGGAACATGCACCTTGTCTGCATAAATCTGGCACTTATGACATGTTCTGGAATGTTGGTAGCAGTCAGCCTCCATTGTGGACCAGTAATATCTTGCCCGTAGGATTTTCTTAGCCATAGTGTGTCCACTGGAATGCGTACCAAAGGTCCCTTCATGGAGCTCTTCCATGATCCTTTCTGCTTCAGTCTTATCCACACAACGCAGTAGGGTTGAATCATGGTTTCGCTTGTACAAGATGCCGTTGCTAAGGAAGAATTTGGCTGCGAACCTTCTCAGGAATTTCTTATCGTTGACAGATGCACCTTCCGGGTATTCCTGAGTTTCCAAATATCTCTTCACCTCATGGTACCACGGCTTCTCAGTCACCAATTCAGTCTCGAGATCGCAACAGTATGCCGGTTCGTCCAGTTTCCAGATGATGATCCGGGGAGCCTCATTATCCCATTTAACTTTGAACGTAGAAGCCATTGTAGCTAACGCGTCCGCCAGCTGATTCTGTTCTCTTGGAAAGTGTTCAAAGGTTATCTCTGTAAAGTGGGGGATCAGGGTCAACACACATTCTCTGTAAGGAATCAGGTTTGGATGTTTCGTATCCCACTCTCCTCTAATTTGATTGATCACAAGAGCGGAATCTCCGAAAACACTCAGAAACTTAATCCTTAGGTCAATCGCAGCTTGAAGACCCATGATGCACGCCTCATACTCCGCCATGTTGTTGGTACAATTGAAACACAGCCGGGCAGTGAGTGGAGTATGAGTGCCTTGTGGTGATATGATTATGGCACCGATACCGTTTCCCAAAGCGTTGGAGGCTCCATCAAAGTGCATAGACCATCGGGATCCTGGTTCAGGTCCTTCATCCGGTCCAGGTACTTCACAATCAGTTACTATCATGATGCTTTCATCCGGAAACTCAAAGTTCATTGACTGATAGTCGTCTACGGCCTGATGTGCCAAATGGTCTGCCAATACACTTCCCTTGATGGCTTTCTGGGTTGTGTACTGAATGTCATATTCCGTCAAGATCATCTGCCATCTTGCAATTCTCCCAGATAGAGCAGGCTTTTCAAATATGTACTTGATAGGATCCATCTTTGAGATCAACAAGGTAGTGTGAGTCAGCATATACTGTCTCAGCCGGCGAGCAGCCCATACCAAAGCGCAGCAAGTTTTCTCGAGCAGTGAGTATCGGGTCTCACAGTCGGTAAACTTTTTGCTAAGGTAATAAATGGCATGCTCTTTTCGGCCAGACTCGTCATGCTGCCCCAGCACACACCCCATTGAGTTGTCAAGCACTGTCAGATATAGTATCAGAGGTCTCCCTTCAACCGGTGGCATAAGGATAGGTGGTTCTTGGAGATACTCTTTGATTCTGTCAAAAGCAGCCTGACATTCATCGTTCCAACGTACTACCTGATCTTTCTTCAGCAGCTTAAAGATTGGCTCACAGGTAGCAGTCAGATGTGAGATGAATCGAGCAATGTAATTCAGGCGTCCTAAAAAGCCTCTGACCTCCTTCTCTGTCCTGGGAACTGGCATCTCTTGAATAGCTTTAACCTTAGCAGGGTCCACTTGAATGCCCTTATCACTGACCATGAAGCCTAGCAACTTTCCAGATCTTACCCCGAAGGTGCACTTGTTCGGGTTCAATCTCAGCTTGTACAGTTTCAACCGGTCAAACAACTTCTGCAGATGATCTAGGTGCTCTTCCTCAGTCTGGGACCTTGCGATCATGTCGTCAACATACACTTCTATCTCATGATGGATCATGTCACGAAATAAAGCAACCATGGCACGTTGGTAGGTTGCCCCAGCGTTTTTCAACCCGAATGGCATGACCTTATAGCAGAAGGTGCCCCACTGAGTAACAAATGTAGTCTTTTCCATGTCTTCAGGTGCCATCTTGATCTGATTGTAACCTGAGAAGCCATCCATGAAAGAGAACACCTTATGCTGAGCGGTATTGTCAACAAGGACATCAATGTGGGGTAAGGGGAAGTCATCCTTGGGGATGGCCCTGTTCAGATCCCTGTAGTCGACACACATTCTGACCTTACCGTCCTTCTTCGGTACCGGCACCACATTAGCAACCCACTGAGGGTAAGAAGTCACTGCAAGAAACCCAGCGTCAAACTGCTTCATAACCTCGGCTTTAATCTTCTCAGACATCTCTGGACGCATCCGACAGACCTTTTGCTTAACTGGAGGGCAGTCTTCCTTAGTTGGCAAGTGATGGACCACAATATCGGTATCCAACCCGGGCATGTCTTCGTAGGACCAGGCAAAGATCTCCATATAATCATGTAGCATCTGAGTCAACCGTTGCTTCACGCTGAGCTCTAGGTTGGCACCAATCTTTACCTCTTTCCTGTCTGTCTCTGTACCCAGGTTTATGGTTTCCACTGGCTCTTCATGGGGTTGAATTGCCCTCTCTTCCTGAAGCAACAGTCTTGCAAGCTCGCCAGGCACTTCGCAATCCTCTTCACCTTCGTCTTCGGCTAAGTTGATCGGATTTTCGAAGTCATAACTGGCAGTAGCAGAGTCGTTACCAGTAAGATCCAGAGTGGATTGAAACCTGTATGAGTGAGTGTGTGTGTAAATACAGCTGTTTTGAAATATATGTAAAGGAAAGAAAGACAGAAAAGGAGCATAAGATTTGCAATGCGAGAATACGTCCAAGATTTTCATTCATGATATATGAAATGACAATTTATATGCCCTCACAAATGAAACCACGGTGCCTCGGGTAAGACACCGGGCCATAGAGTTTATTTATTGTTTATTACAAAATAGCAAAACAAAGAAATTTATTACTGCGTCACAAAGGTAACAGGAGTATGGTCCTTAGCAATCCAATTGTTCAATCCGCCTTCGGTCGTCGGGTAGATCCAGCTATTGAATTCCGCTTCATCCACTTCGTTGTCTTCCCCAACAACATTCACTCCTGGATTTGTAATGATCACAGGAGGTCTTCCGATCTTTGCTCTCCTCATAGCTTTCTGACCTTCTGCAGTAAAGCCCAGCCCAAATTTATCAGTCTTCTGTGTAAAGTCTGGAAGTCTGCCCTAGTTAGCACACTCACCTTTCTGAACCACAGCCCGGGCATCCTTCAGGGAAGCCATCTTCAAGGGAACAAATTCTTCTGCTGCTGTTTCTGCTACTGTTGCAATTGGAAGCACCTCCTCGAAATGCTGAAAGGGGGTTTCAATGAACTCCCCGTCCATCTCAATGTATCTGAAGGAGTTCAGGTGGCTCACCATATATTCCTCCTCTCCCTGCACAGTGACGATCTTCCCTCTGACGGGGTACTTCAGCTTCTGGTGCAAGGTAGAGGTCACTGCCCCAACCTTATGTATCCAAGGTCGACCCAATAGACAAGAGTAAGATGGACGGATATCCATCACGTAAAAACTAGAGTCAAACACCTGAGGACCCACACGAATCGGAATGTCAACCTCTCCATGAACCATCCTTTTTGAACCGTCAAAGGTTCTGACGATGATATTGCTGGGTTTTAATTCCAGGCCTTCACAATCTAGACGGTCTAAAGCCTTCTTGGGTAGCACATTCAAGGACGAACCGGTATCCACCAACACATGTGCCAAGGTAGTGCCCCTGCATTCGATAGAGACATGCAGAGCATCATTATGGTCTCTTCCTTTCGTGGTTAAGTCAGCATCTGAGAAACCCAAGCCATTGTCTGCTGTCAGATTTGCTACGCAATCAGTGAACTGGACTGCAGATGTCTCATGAGGCACATGGGCCATCTTGAGGAATGAGATTAAGGCCTTAGCATGGGCCTCGGAGCACAGCAATAAAGAGAGCATGGAGATTTTGGAGGGCGTGTGCCTCAGCTGTTCCACAACATTAAAGTCACTCTTCTTTATAATTTTCAGAATCTCCTCCATCTCTTGTTGGGAGGCCTCAACAGTTATAGGTACAGGTGCCTCCATCTGGGCAGGCTCAACTTCAACTCCTTTGCCCCGAGCATTGGATGACTCGACAGCAGGAGAAACAATTGGATCAACAGCAGGAACAGGTACACTTGTAGGAGTTATGAGAAGCGGTCTTCGAGCAGGAGGTGCAATGTCAGGCGAGAAGAGCCTGCCACTGCGGGTAACCTTGGCTGGGCCGGTGATATCACAGATGCTGGCACCAGCGTTGAACTCTTGTTTAATCCCATTCACATACACATCTGCCCCATAATGCCAGGGGATAGCTTTATCAGATACATAGGGCAGGGGCCCCGGAACAGTGATAATCACAGGTGCAGCGGTCATGATTTGGACGGGCTTCTTCGGGAGAGCCTTGATCGGATTGTTGAATATGGTAACCACATAAACTTCTTGCACCGGACCCAACTGAACAGCAGACTTCTTAAACAGAATCTCCTTGCTATCCATTAGGCTTTGGATGCCTAACTTCAGCAAGGGACAACCAGATAGGGACACAGCACAGAACAGGCAACCCTCACTGCAACCCAGAAATAAACCGGCCAGCAGTAGGTTCCTCTTGACAGTCTTCAGAGGAGTGGCTAGATCATCCACGGAAACAGCGTAAACATCTTCATCAACAGCATTTATTCCATGCTGAGGCATAGGAGCAGTAACCACATTCGACCTCTCAGGCGCTTCAAACTGTATTTATTTCGCGTCGATAAGGTCTTGCACCTTATTCTTTAATGCCCAACAGTCATCAGTGGCATGCCCCGGGCTATCGGAGTGATAAGCACAGCGGGCATTTGGGTTGTATTTAGGAGAGGAAGTATTTGCAAACTTCGGAGCCTCTCTGACGGTTACTAGATTGGTTGAGAGCAACTGTGGTAAGATCTGCGACAAAGTCATACTCAAACGGGTGAATTCCCTTCTAGGTCTCTCAGCCCTTGGTTGGTTAGCTTGCCGAGGAGCGGCTGTAGGCTTGGCAATCATTAATGCACTGACAGATTGACGGCGCTCTGGTTTATCCTGCCTTCTAGGCCCATACACCGTGCTGGCCTCCTTCCTGAAGGGTTTCTTCTCAGAGCTAGACGATGCACCCTTCGGAATCTTTCCAGACTTCAACCCAGCCTCGATTCTCTCTCCAGTCAGAATCAGATCAGTGAACCCGGCAGACGAATTCCCGATGAGATGGTTGAAAAATGGCCCAGATAGGGTCCCCAAGAACATGTCTACCAACTCTCGATCAGTCAACGGAGGCTGCACCCTGCCAGCCAGATCCCTCCACTTCTGAGCGTACTCCTTAAAACCTTCGCTTGAACCTAACGACATACCCTGGAGTTGGGTACGTGTAGGGGCAAGGTCGGCATTATATTGATACTGCTTGTAGAAAGCAGTAGCCAACTCCTCCCAGTTACGAACCTTGGTCCCATCCAGCTGATAGAACCATTCGAGATGAGTCCCTGAAAGACTCTCCTGGAAGAAGTGGATCCACAAATTCTTGTCCGCAGAGTACGGTTGAATTTTCCGAACATAGGACCTGAGATGTAGCTTGGGACAAGACGCCCCGTCATATTTAGAAAAGGATCGTGCTTTGAACTTGTGAGGGATGATCACACCAGTAGACAAACCCAAATCTCCGAAATCCAGCCCAGGTACCTGTTGTATCTCCATGGCATTCAACCTATCCTCTAGCTGCTTGTAACGGTCTTCTGCAGGAGGATACTGCTCTTCATCAAAATCAGTCTCGTTGTCGGAGACTACCGGACTAGGAACCCTTGCTTCTTGAGGAGTACTCTTGCCAACAGAAGAACCAGCCTCTTCCTGTTGCAGAGCATTGCCAAACCTTCGGCCCGAGTTGAACAGAACAGTTCTTCTCTTCTTCTTCTTCTCTTTCTTCAGGAGCATAGCCTTCAATTCTTCTTGGCCCTGAGCCAGACCCTTGATTAATTCTTGGAATTGCGCATTCTGCGCCTGAAGAGATTTGATGGATGTCTCAGTTGATGAAGAGTCAGGATTCATGATGCTGAAATAAACAGCGAAGAACTGTAAGCAACCTGAAAAGAGGAAAAACCTGCTATGCACATGATGAATGAGATGTGTTTATGCAATGCATTCAAGGGTTCGAAAGTTCAAATTTGTTATAGACAAAAAGGAACACACGTTATCATTAAGGAAATAACTGTTTAGTACATCAAAGCCTCATGGGCAAAATAATACAAAAATCAAATCAATCCCAAAATATGCTACGCATCCTCTTTGGAGCTATGTAAGTGTTGAGATTCCTCTCCTCATGCAACAGGCGGGTGAGCTCCAAGACCTTCTTTTCACTGGCATGTAGACTGGTCTCAAGAGAATTCCGTTCCTCCTTAAGCTGGATCCAGCTCTTCTGCATCTCTTCCCAGGATGTGGGCATATCAGGGTGCTGAATAGTGCAGGACATTTCTCCTTCCAAGACTGGCTCTTTGATTACCGGGAGCATATGAGGATAAGGCATCACTAACTTCTAAGAGCGGGCGCGTACCCACTTGAGATAAGGTTCCAACGGGATGGAGTTCCTGTGCCCCAGTGTCTTGCTGTCTATCCTACTTGGCATCCTCCAGGCTCTGATAAATCTCTGGCGAAATCCTTGAGTATCGATGTTGAAGTCAAAAACTATGTCAGGAATTAACATGTCATGAGGACCATCCCTCTGAGCATAACCAAACTGTCTCCAAGCCAGGCATGGGCTGTAAGTAATACCTCCTCTGATTCCAAGTAAAGGAACATTAGGGTACTCCCCGCAACGATCAATGATGGTGACATCTTCTCTGGACCTAGGGCACCAATGTATATCTGCATGCGTAAGAGTCATCAACCGTTGTGACCATCTCAAACCCCGCTCATTCTTCAGGAATGATTGTGGAAGGTGCGAAATAAACCACCTTCCCAGGAGAGGAGTGCAACACATAAGGACACCTCTTTTTCTCATGGTTCGAGTGTAACATGAGTGAAGGATGTCCCCCAGCAACGTAGGTATAGGATTCCTGGACATGAAGATCTGGACAGCACTGATATCAATAAGCTGATCTGGATTAGGGAACAACACCAAACCATAGACAAGGAGGGCCACAACCTCTTCAAAAGCTTGCAAGTCAAGGGAGTTCCAACATTCATGGGCCTTTTCAAACAGAAACCTGGCTAGGAACCCTTTGATACCACTTCTAACTTCCCAATGTCCCTTGAGGTCAGATGACTGTAGGTGCAAGGCTTTAGCAATCTCTTCAAGCTTAGGTTCCTTTTCTGTACCGTTGAAGGGTAGCTGATCAAGGATAGGGATCTTCAGGAGCCGGGAGAACTCCTCCAATGTAGGTACCAACTGATAATCCAAGAAGGTAAAACAGTGATGCAGAGGGTCAAAGAATTGGAACAGGACCTTGATCATATCTTCCTCAATGTTGGTATTGACCAAGCTGATGAGGCTTCCATGTCTTTCACTGAATGATGAGTTCTCGGGAATCCTTGATATAAGCCCCTTAAGCTGAGGAGGGATCCTTACAAGACTGATTTGAATCGTCTTTCTACGAACAGTTTCCATGTCCTACAAAACAAGAACAAAGATGAAGATTCGAACCCCTGAAATGGTTAGTCAATGCATATGATGCTGGATGATGTCATGATGCTATGATTAAACACACCACAGATATTTACAAAGACAAACATGTAGGGCACACAAGGCACACAAGACAAGCCCTTAAGGTTTAAGGCCAGCATGGGGTCTGGGTAGTACCCTCTTGAAGTTGGTGGGCTCAACCTGTCCTATTAGAAGTAACCGGGTTCTAAGGGTCCCAATATCACGAAATTGCTTTCATTGTTCATCGTTTCGATTTAGCCACTGAACTGGCGACCGAAATATTCCAGGAAAGCAACCCTCAATTGAGTGTAGTATCGAGTATCAACCAACCTCGAACTGCACCAAAGTCAGTTATCTCACTACCCTAAAGAGGCCAAGATAGTTCAATTAAGGTTCCTAAGGTCTGTTGATGCTTCATGACACCACGCGGAGGCCCCGTACTCTCCTTGACTGAACTCAAGGGTTACCGGTACACACCAGAGTGCCACATCAACGTAGCAGACTGTTTCAACCATGTCGGTATACCCCGCATAGTTCCCTCACAGCCTTGTTGCTACTTTCTAAGAAGGTATCCCCAGATCCGGGTTAGGATCTATAGAACTCCCAAGCAACCCACAATTTAAAACAAGCAAAGAACGCAATTGAAAACACAGTTATGAACTAACCCTAAGGTACACCTCACTTTAAGAGTTATCCCCAGCAGAGTCGCCAGTTCTGTGATCGGTGGATCTGGAACTGACTGTTTAACGCTGGTTCGCGAAATGTCGCGGTAAGCAAGAGTCGCCACCGTCTTTTATTTTCTCCAAAGGGAAAGGACAAAAGCACAGAAAAATTCCTTAAAGAGAATGCTCTCGGTTCGGGAGGTAGATTATAGAAAGGGAAGGTGTTAGCACCCTTTCTATCCATGGTTATCCATGGGCTCTTAGATACTTGCTCATTGTGTTTTCAAAAATGGTTTGTTTGCTTTTCAACTGTGGGTTTTAAAAAGTTTCTTTGAAAATTCCAGTTCGACTCTTGTATCGGTCCTCAAGAGTGTTTGAAAAATTGCTTTCGAAAGCTTTTTGAAAATGTGTGGGTGTGAAAAGTATTTTTGATTTGTTTTGTCTTGAATTAGAGCAAGTATCCACGAGTCGTCTACCTACCCTAAGGAATTCGTCTGTGTAAATGTCCTTTAAAGTAGTGTCATCCCACCATTGAGAGGTAGGTAGCACCACCGTTGGAGGTGTTCGGGTCAATTCGAGGTTCGGGACATGGTGATCACCAGAGCAATGGGAAGACACCTTAGAAGCTACCCTCATGCCAGGTTCCCGGATCATGAGGACTTACTAAGACATCCTCTACTCGACGATCACCTTTCGAGGCAAGGCAACAGTGAGGCGTACCCTAGGGGTGGTGTGTGCGATTCGTGTGTCGTTTTCATTTGCATTTATCTTGTCATGTTATTGGTGTTCTACGCTTGTTTTTATTTTGTCCATACATTCTTTCATGCCACTTATTTAACAGTTTAAAAATGGCGAGAAAAGTAAATTCTAAGCTATTACAAACGGCGCGGGTCCACATCGCCAAAAGTTTCTCGAACCCGATTTGACAGAAAATAAATAAATAAAGTAAATAAAGAATTAAAAGTGCGAGTAATTAAATACATGGCTTCGGGAGAGGTACATAAAAATTATACAGAAATAAAATAAATACGCGCATAAGAATTAAATCGAAACGAGGGCGTTGGACCCTTTTTGCAAAAATTAAATTAATGATGGAGTTAATTAAAATTAAAAGAAAGAAAGAACTTGTTTTTTT
Source organism: Vicia faba (assembly GCA_948472305.1). Lineage (NCBI taxonomy): Eukaryota > Viridiplantae > Streptophyta > Magnoliopsida > Fabales > Fabaceae > Vicia > Vicia faba. Next base: position 1,581,776,306 of record OX451736.1, read on the forward strand.
GGCATTTTTAGTATTTTGGGATTTAATAGAAAAAAGAATTAATTAAAATAAATACTAACCCTAATTCTAGTGGCTTTTAATTTATTAAGAAAACATTTGAAGTTTTTAACCTAAAATTAACCCTAATTTTATATACAAATTTAATTATATAAAAAAAATAAATATTTAATTATTTAATCATTATGAAAGAAAAATAAAAGGATGAAAAATTAATTAAACCTAATTCTACATTTTTTAGATTTTTATTAAAAGTATTAAAATTAAACCCTAATTTACACTAAATTCAATTATATGCAAATTTATTTATAAAAATACTAGAAATAAAAAATTTATTATATTTTCCTCTTTTCTGATTTTTTTTTATTTTTAGGTGTTTTTTTTATTTTTATGGAAATAATTAATTAATTAAATAAAACAACAATTAGAAAGAAAATAGAAAATAAATAAAAAATAAAGACTTGCAAACCTAGGGGGTATGCCCCTGATTTTGGAGGTGAAAGTTTAAGAATTCTGGCCCATTTAGCATGACCCTTTTGACTTTTGCAGGACACGTACATACGCGTTGACTAGGGCGCACTGTGTTCCCCAATCCATGGCCTTTGATTTGATGAAGCTGGACGCGTGGACGTTGATCTTTGAGGATGCATGATGGTCTTTGTTATTGAAACTGCATGGGAATCGTTATTGAAAAATAATATGGAAGTAACGAAGACCTGGGGCTCGAACCCAGGTCATATACATCACCAGTCAACACGCGCGCCACTGAGCCAATTCATGCGTTTTGTATATTAAATAAACCAAGAATAATATAATAAGAAAACAATGGTTAGTGGATTTCCAGCGCGAAAATTCAAACTGACCAATCGTTGGCTGCCACTGCATCATCTTCTTCGTTGGATTTCCTGAAATAAATTGACAAACATTTAACGGGGGTTTTAAACCCCCTCAAAAGATGCTAGTTTCAATAATAGCGATTAGGCCATGTGGCCTCAGAAATTTGGCGCGATGGTCCCAATCTTTTCGTCCCAACCTGCTGATTTCATTCATGGCATTGTTATGTCTTAATTTTATAGGAATGGAAAACGCCCAATTCAAAAACCTTGGAACCCTAGGTATCTCTAATGGCGAATTCTCATATAGGGCATGAAACTTCAATCAAACCATGCAGTTAGTTTGTAAACATCACCCTAAACATAAAAACAACAACAAAATATGTTAAAAATGCATGGATAATGGAAAACAGTTTTGGAATTTTCTCTACCAATTTCAGTGATGACTTCGCGTTTTCTTGAGTATGGGGCTTGGTTTTTGATTGGAATATATCCTATGATCCTTGAGGAAGCTAAAGAGATGGAAATCCTGGCTTGAAACCACTTGCAAATTAGTTTTCAGTATTGAGTTTTTTGCAAAAAATTCCAAGTTTGATGATGGTTTCTAGCGCAGCTTTTCTGGTTTTCAGGCATTAGGTTTTCGTTTAGGCTTATGTAATGAATCAATTAGGTCCAGAAAAATAGAACAAATCAATTGCATTCATGGTTTTTGGAAATTTGATTTTTAAGATCTTTTTTCGAATATTTTCCATGTGCTTTTGTACCAATTAAGATCCAATCAATCCAAATCTTTCCTTATTTAGCCAGGCACGAAATATTGATGATATAATGTGCACAAAAAGATTGAAAAAATTAGGTTAAGCATTTTTCATATATTTATTTTAATTTAAATGAATTATTATTAATAAAAATCCAAATAAATAAATAAAAAATGAATAAAAACTTCCCTTTGGGCCAAGTGGTCGTGCACATGCCATGGATGATGAATTATGGAAGAAAAATGGGCCCATTAGCAATTTTAGGTCATTTGAACCAATGTTGACTTTTCAAAATATCCAAAAATTTCCCAACTTCCACAAGGTATAACTTTCTCAATTTTTAAGCTTTTCTCATGTTCTTGGACATTTTGGAAAGGTCTTTGAGTCCTCTAACCAATGCCTTTGGTCCCATGTCATTTTGATTTGCCAATCTCAAGTTATGGCCTTTGACTTAAAGTCCCTTTTTGTTGACTTTTGAAAATGACCTATAATGTTGAAATTGATAACTTTTTGTGAGAGCATTTATTGGACTTGAAGTATGAAGATGAGTTGTAGGAAATTTCTTTCTCTTCAAAATGAGCTTTTTATGGAATTTTTATGATAATCCATGTGAAAGTTATGCCCTGGTCAATTTACAGTTGACTTTTTCAACTGTCCAAATAAGGAAACTTTTGCATCTTGATGATTTTTGAGCCAAGCTTTGAGAATCATGATCAAGCATTGATCAAATGATGTTTGTGGCTTCAAAATGATATGTTGACCAAAAATTTGAACTTTTGATTGTCAAATGACCATTTTGCCCCTACAGTTGACTGTAGTGCAATTAGGGTTTTGACTGTGCAATTTTGAGCTGTAGGCCTTGAAACTTGATATGAGGATGCTTGACCATATTTGTAGGCATGTGAGACTTGATTGGACCTTTGGAAACTTCATTTTCTTGATCAGAACAAAAACCCTAATCTTGATTGTTTAGGAGACCCTTACACTGTGCATCCCTTGGGGAACTTTTGAAGCATTGACTTGGCAATTTCTTGAAGAATATGGGAGGGCAAATTTTGGGGTACAACACATATTCTTAGATTTCAACATACATCTTGTCATGTTCAGTACACTTCTATTCTTTCTCTTAGCTATGCCATTATGCTGAGGTGTATAGGGTGCAACAACCTCATGCTCTATACCTTCCTCATTGCAAAATCTAGCAAATTCAGCAGAAGTATATTCACCACCACCATCAGTTTTTAACTTCTTTAATTTGCAGCCACTTTGTTTCTCAGCATGCAACTTGAACTTCTTGAACTGTGTGAATACCTCACTCTTCCTTTCAATAAGGTAAATCCACACATGTATGGTGAATTCATCAATGAAAGTAAGGAAATACCTATTACCTCCATTGGACTTTACTCCAATGGGTCCACACACATCTGAATGAACCAGCTCCAGTTTTTGCCTTGATCTTATAGGCAAGTCAAGTTTGAATACCTTCCTTGCCTGTTTAGCTTTGCAACATACCTCACATATCTGATTTGATTCCTTTACATACGGCAACCCAAGCACCATTCTTTTCTGATTGAGCATACTTAAACTCTTGAAGTTTAGATGTCCATACCTGTGATGCCATAGCCAGTACTTGTCTTCTTCTATAGTTGAAGCAAGACATTTGTTATCTGATATGTCGAGTTCGATTTTCAAGGTTTTGTTCTCTACCAATGGTGCTTTCATGATTAGCCTCCCATCAACCCTATATACCTTCATATGATTATTCTCCAACTTCATAATGAAGCCTTTTGCAAGTAATTGACCTACACTTACCAAGTTACTTGTCATCTAAGGTACATATAGAACTTCAGTGATAATAAGCTTTCGACCATCCTTTCTGATAATCGAAATATCTCCTTTACCACTTGATTTGATATGCATACCATCTGCAAACTTTATCACCTTTTCGATTGACTCATCTAACTTGGTAAACTAGTTTTTACTGCCAGTCATATGGTTGCTACATCCTGAATCCAGATACCACATGTTGTTTTTCGCAGTGTTCGACTGAGTTTGGGCTATTGTGCCTATATAAATGGCCATTGTATTTGTAATGAACAAGAAACAGGCGCAACGATAATAACAATTTCAGTTAGAAGTTAGTTACATCAACTAACTCAAAATTATTCTCTCTTCTTCTTCTTCTTCTTCTTCTTCTTCTTCTTATTCTTCTTGTTTTTCACATATTCATCTTTCTTGAATCCTTTGTTCCAACAAATTGGTACCAAGAGCTTGTTTGCGATTCAGAGAGATTCTAATGGAAAACAGATCAACAACATCAACATAATTTTCAGCAAACCTACCCGTTTTCAAAGGTGAAAACTATCAACGATGGGTGGCACAAATTAAGGTGATTTTCAGATTTCAAGATGTTGTAGAAATCTTGAATGATGAAATTTCAGAATTGGAGGTAGATGCAACGGAAGCCCAGAAAGTTGCGCACAGAGATCAGAGGAAGAAAGATGGAAAGGCGTTGTTCTTGATTCACCAGTGTGTGGATTGTGATGTGTTTGAGAAGATAATCAAAGAAGAAACAACAAAAGGAGCTTAGGAAAAGCTGATGTATTTGTATGGTGGAGATAAGAAACTGAAGAAGGTGAAGTTGCAGACTTTGAGGAAGTAGTATGAGATATTGAAGTTGAAAGAGGATGAATCTTTTTCTGCATATTTCTTAAGAATTGCGGCGCTGATAAACAAGATGAAGACGTGTGGTAAAGCGCTCACGGATCTGCAAAAGATAGAAAAGGTATTGAGATCCTTAATTGCAGACTTTGGTTACTTTGTTGTAACAATCGAAGAGGCCAAGAATCTATCTGAGATGAAGTTGGAAGAACTTCAAGCTTCTTTGGAGGCTCATGAAATGAGGTTCCAGCAAAGAAACTCAGAAAGGGAGAACGCAACTGAACAAGCATTGCAATCAAGATTCAACAAGAAAGTTAGAAAAGATAAATCGAAGCAGCGAAAGAATCTTGCTGGTGATGAGAAGTCAAGCAAGAATACTGATTCGAAAGGAGTGGGCAACAAGTATTCTGGGAAGAAAGTTGACACGAAAGAGGTGCAATATTACAACTGTCAGTCTCTAGCATAGTGGCCAAAAGCCTGACAATTGTAACATTGCACCTCTTTCGTGTCAACTTTCTTCCCGGAATACTTTTTGCCCACTCCTTTTGAATTAGTATTCTTGCTTGACTTCTCATCACCAACAAGATTCTTTCGCTGCTTCGATTTCTCTTTTCCAGCTTTCTTGCTGAATCTTGATTGCAATGCTTGTTCATCTGTCTTTTCTCTTTCTGAGTTTCTTTACTGCAGCCTCATCTCGTGAGCCTCCAATGAAGCTTGAAGTTCTTCAAACTTCATCTCAGATAGATTCTTGGCCTCTTCAATTGTTACAACAAAGTAATCAAAGTATGCAATTAAAGATCTCAATACCTTTTCTATCTTCTACAGATCCGTTAGCGCTTCACTATACGCCTTCATCTGGTTTGTTAGCGCTACAACACTTGAGAAATATGGAGGAATAGAATCATCCCCGTTCATCTGAAGCATCTCATACTGCTTCCTTAAAGTATGCAACTTCACCTTCTTCAATTTCTCATCTCCACCATACAAGACTTCAGCTTTTCCCAAGCTCCTTTTTCTATTTCTTCTTCGATTATCTTCTCAAATATATCACAATCCACACACTGGTGAATCAAGAACAATGCCTTGCCATCTTTCTTCCTCTGATCTTTGTGTGCAACTGTCTGGGCTTCCGTAGCATTCACTTCCAATTGTGACATTCCATCATTCAAGATTTCTACAACATCTTGAAATCTGAAAATAACTTTCATTTGTGCCACCCATCATTGATAGTTTTCACCTTTGAAAACGGGTAGATTTGCTGGAAATTATGTTGATGTTGTTGATCCGTTTGCCATTAGATTCACTCTGAATTGCAAACAAGCTCTTGATACCAATTTGTTGGAAGAAAGGATTCAAGAAAGACGAATATTGTGAAAAACAAGAAGAAGAAGAAGAAGAAGAAGAGAGAGAGAGAGAGAGAGAGAGAGAGAGAGAGTTGAGTTAGTTAAGTGTAACTAACTCTGAACTGAATTCCGTTATTATTGTTGCTTACTATTACAAACTCAATGGCCATTTATATAGACAAAATAGCTCATGCCCAAATACATGCTAAAAAGCCCAAATAACTACATAACAAGAATTAACCAACTAACACCAATGGTTGAAAAATCTAAATTTTAGATCTTCTGCAATTTCTTTAGCATTGTGGTCAATTGTTGGATTAACCCAAAAATTTTCTAAAATGTATTATGAATATTCAAAATAAATATACTTTATAAATAGTATATTTTATTTGTTACAGATTTCATTTGTAAATTGTAAGTAGATGTAAACTATTTTTTTATTAAACGAATTATTATCACGTGCCTCACACGATATAGATACTAGTATTTGTTGAAATATTAAATTAGATTTGTTAAAATATTAGATTAGATTAGATCTAATATTTAAATATAATTTAAGTTGTTTAGAACCAAGCTCCATTAGGGTTGTATATAAATAGTTCTAGTATGTAACATTATTTATATAATTCAATAATATAAGTCTTTATTTCCTTTATTATTCCCTCTTTCTCTCCTCACTAAAGTGCTTCACCCACTAACAAATTGGTATCCAGAGCTTCTAATTATTGTTCTTGATTGAGTTTTCAAGAATTTCATGTTAGAGATCGTGTTTGTAAGGTAAGTGAATCAACCACTGTGAAGATGTCTAGTGATAAGGGCATTCCGGATTCTCTTCCAATGCTTGACGGCAAGAATTGGCTGCGATAGAAAAAAATAGATGCAATCCTTGTTTAACTTCCATGAAACACTAGAAGTGGTTACCGACGACGTTCTTGCATTGGCTGCAAATGCAACCGACGAATAGAAAAAAGCCCACAACAAAGTCAAGAAGAAAAATTGCAAGGCTGCTTATTGCATTCAGACAACGATCGATGCTGCTAATTTTGACAGAATCTCTCATGTTGAAACGGAGAAGGAGGCATGGGATATTTTGATGAAGTATTACGAAGGAGTTGAGAAAGTCAAGGTTGTCAAGTTACAAACCTTGCATCGACAATATGAGTTGTTATCGATGGGAGAAGATGAAAAAGTTGTAGAATATGTGTCGAAGGTTCAAAAACTCGTCCATATCATGAAGGGTTGTGGTGAAACAATAACTGATAAGATGATAGTTGAGAAGGTAATGAGAACTTTGACTTCTCACTTTGATCACATTATCGTAGCTATTCAAGAATCCAACAATCTTGAAACTACTAAAGTGGAAGATTTGGTTGGTTTGTTGGAGGCGCATGAGATGAGGATTGTCGAAAGGAAAAGAGTGTAAGACTCGATACAGGATCTGCAAGCTCAATCATAGAAAAAGGATGGTGGTTCCAACAAATTCAAAGGAAAGTTCGACAAGACTCAGGGAAAGAAGTCTTGGTCGAAACCTCACAAATCAGGTCAAAGATGGAGCTTCTGAATCCTCAAAAGGAGGAGGAGGAAACTATTGAAAGGGAAAAGAAGATAAAAAGGTGTGCAGTACTATAACTGGGAAAATGGGGTTACGTATCCAAGAATTGTTAGTATAGAAAATACAAGGGATCTACAAGCAAGGACGAAGGAGAAAACCTTGCATGCCAAGATTCAGATGACTCTGAAGGTGGTATGGTGGTTATGGATGCAGTTGAAGATAACCATGTCAAATCCAAAATCTGGTTTCTCGACTGAGGCTGCTCGAACCACATAACTGGTCGAAAGGAGTGGTTGGTTAATTTTGACGAGTCGAATAAGAGCAAGTCGAAACTTACTGATAATAGTTCGTTGCAAGCAGAAGGTACTGGAAATATAGTCTTTCAAATGAGTAACGAGGGAAATTTATGATAAAAAATATGCTTTATGTACCTGGAATAAAGTGCAACTTGCTAAGTGTTGGAGAACTAGTCGAAAAAGGTTTCTCAGTTGTCATGAAAGATGGAGTTTTGAAAATGTTGGACACTAAGAACAATTTGGTCTTAAAATATCCATTGTCGAAGAACATGACATTTAAGACTATGATCAGTTCGAATGAAGTTCAATGTTTGAAAACTGTTGTTGACCACGAGGATAGTTGGTTGTGGCATTTAAGGTTTGAACATTTGAATTTTCGATCACTCAATCAGCTGATTATTCAAGATATGGTTACTGGAATTCCAAGTCTTGAGATGCTTGGAAAACTTTGTGAAGGTTGTTTAGTAGGAAAGCAATCCGGAAATTCTTTCGTTTCGACTATGCCAATGAGATTATCTTACATACTCAAAGTGGTACATTCAAATGTATGTGGTCCATTCGAAGAACATACAATTGGTGGAAACAAATATTTTGTTTCGTTTGTCGATGAGTTTAGTCGAAAGCTATAGATCTATGCGATCAAATAAAAGGACAAAGTATTTGAAATCTTTAAGAGATTCAAGATACTTGTCGAAAACCAGAGTGAGAAGAAGATCAAAGTTCTGCAAACAAATGGAGGTGGCGAATACATATCCAAGATGTTTGAATATTTCTATGCAGAATATGATATTGATCATGAGGTAATTGCTCCTTATACACATCAACATAATAGAATTGCTGAAAGAAGAAACAAAATCATATTAGATATGGCGAGATGCATGCTGAAGCAAAAGAATTTGCCAAAGTATTTATGGGGAGAAGTTGTTTCGACTGCAGTTTATATTTTGAATATCTGTCATACCAAGATATTGAAGAAAGAAGTTTCTGAAGAAGTATGGAGTGGCAAACGACCATCAGTGAGTCATTTGAAGGTGTTTGGCTCTATGTGTTACAAGCATGTTCCTGATGCAAGAAGAAGGAAGCTTGATGACAATAGTGAGCCTATGATTCTGGTAGGATATCATAAAACTGGTGCATACATGCTATTAAATCCAATTAATGAGAAGATTGTGATGATTAAAGATATTGTGATTAATGAAAATTCGTCATGGGATTGGATTTCTAGCAACAATTAACAAGTCATTGATGAGTTTTTATGTCGATGAAGAAACTGATAAAGTAGAGGCCGAAGGAATTGTTGAGAATCCAGTCGAAGTCGAAGAAGAAGTAGTTGCTAACATTCTCGACACATTCGAAGTCGAAGAGGTTGTGGCTAAAACAAGCCAAAGACCTTAAAGAAATAAAATTCTTCCAACAAGACTTCATGATTATGAAGTGGTGGGTGATGATGAAGTCACACCAGATGGAGAATTAGTTCATTTTGCTTTACTTGCATGTGCTAAACTAATTAACTATAACGAAGATTTGAAGACTAAACACTAGAAGTTAGCTATGGTCAAAGAGTTACAGAAAATCGATAAAAACAACACATGGGAGTTAGTCGAATTGTCATCACATATAAAAGCAATCGAAGTAAAGTGAGTATTCAATTTGAAACATAATGTTTATGGCTCGATAGCAAGACATAAAGCAAGATTAGTAGCTAGAGGGTTTCTTCAAAAACAAGGACTCGACTACTCTAAAGTATTTGCTCCATTAGCAAGATTGGAGACTGTTCGACTAGTGGTAACATTGGCATGCAACCAAGGCTGATCGATATTTCATTTAGATGTGAAATCATCATTTATGAATGGTACTTTAGACGAAGAGGTCTATGTAACACAACCTCCAAGGTTTGTGATTCAGAAGGAAGCGAGTAAAGTATATAAGTTGCACAAAATGCTCTATAGCCTGAAGCAGGCATCTAGGACATGGAACAAGAAGATCAACTCATACTTAGTCGAATTGGGATTTGTCAAAATGAAAATCTGAGTATGGTGTCTATGTTCATGTTGTAGCACAAGATATAATAATTATTTGCTTATATGTCGATGACTTGCTAGTAACTAGAAATAGCTTGGAGAACTTCTAGAAGTTCAAAGAGCTGATGATGAAGGAATTTGAAATGTATGATCTGGGAATATTGTCTTATTTCTTAGGTATGAAATTTTAAATGTCGAAGCAAGGTATGGTGCTACATCAAAGGAAGTATGTCAAATAAATACTCAAGAGATTCAGAATGGATGATTTGAATCCTGCATCCTCATCTATTGAACCAAATGTAAAATTGGAGAAGAATGTAGAGGAAGACAAAATTAATATAACTTTGTTCAAGCAAATTGTGGGGTCTGAGGTATGTGTGCAACAGTCGACCTGATATAGATTTTATTGTAGGATTAGTAAGTAGATATATGAGTGAACCAAGAGTGTCACATAAGAAGGCTGAAAAGAGAATCTTGAGATATTTGAAGGGTTCGATAAACTGTGGAATACTATTTTGACGAGATCCTGAAGACAAAGAAGCAATAGTTAATTGTTTTTCAGATGCTGACTGGTATGGAGATAAGGAAGTTCGAAGAAGCACAACTGGACATTTCTTTCAAATATTTGGTTCCCCAATATCATGGTGTTCGAAGAAACAACATGTGGTGACATTATCATCTTGTGATGCTGAATATATAGCAGGATCCTATGCTGCATGTCAAGTAATTTGGATCAGATATGTACTTGAAGAAATGAAGGTCGAAGTGAAGAAACCTCTTGTATTGGAAATCGACAACAAGTCAGCCATAAATCTGGTGAAGAATCCAGTTCTACATGGAAGAAGTAAACATATTGAAGCAAGATTTCACTTCTTGAGGGAAAAGGTAAATCAAAGTGAGCTTGAAGTACGACATTGCTTGAGTGAAGAACAGTTGACCGACATTTTCACCAAAGGATTGAAGATTGACAAATTCCTGAATTTGAGAAAGAAATTAGGAATAGTTCAGATAGACTATTTTTGAGGATGTTCGACAACTTAGATTATGAAGGTGTGTTGAAATATTAAATTAGATTTGTTAAAATTTTAGATTTGATTTGATTTGATTAGATTTAATATTTAAATATAATCCAATTTGTGTAGACTCAAGCCCAATTAAGATTGTATATAAATAGTCTTAGTCTGTATCATTATTTTCCTTATTATTCTTTCTTTCTCTCCTCACTAAAGTGTCTCACACACACACACACTATATATATATATATATATATATATATATATATATATATATATATATATATATATATATATATATATATATATATATATATATATATATATATATATATATATATATATATATATATTAAAATGGATAAGATAAACAAATCAACAAGCTTGTCTAAATAGTAGGAGATTTATTCTTTGAAAAAGATCGAACCTTGTGCAACAATTTAGTATTTTTAAACTTTTCTAGTTTTTAAGTTATAAATAATAAAATAATAAAAAATCACGTAAAATTAAAATATATAAAAATTCAACTGACAATATGTTATAATAAAAAATATTAAAAATAAATAAATAAATATAGTAGCGTCATGTCATTGATTCTATTGACCAAATTTATTAAAAAATTATAATAAAAAAATATAAAAATTACAAGCACGGAATCTATATTTTTTTTTACAATATTATTTTTAAAATATATCTTATATAACAGAGGTAAAATGATGATTAACCTATATAAAAATAGGGTGACTTGAAAAAGGCTCTAAGCACCAATAAACATGTGTCGGTGTATGGACAATACGACAATCAACTATAAAAAAAATTATAAGCTCTAAAATATAAGCAAATGCATTGATATTCCTTTATACAAGAAAAAAGTGAAGAAAAAACTAAATATACCCAACTTAAATATTGCCAGCTTAGATATTTGAAAGTTAAGAAACATCATATAGTAATCATTCTTCTTTCTTGTCCATCAATGTGTCATGCTGAATTTCTATAACAATTAATTATACACGTTGATGTATATGAATTCTCTCATGTTTAGATTTTTTTTGCTACCATCAATAAAGAGTCGGAGAAAGAGAGAGAATGGTATTAAACTGGAAAAACACACCAACAAAAACAAATACTTAAAAAAAATCAATAGACAAAATGGAGTTTAGATTAACAATCTATAAATTTGGTGTAAAAGTCTGAAGAATTACAACTAATAATTTCTTTTATAGTAAAGAAGTTTTAAATGGTATTATAACAACACTAATCATCATATCAGAAAGCTTTGTAACATTTCTGATAATACTTTTCTCAAAGACTCGCTAATACAAGAAATCTTCTCTAATATCTTTTTGCTAATTCTCTATAAATGGAGCTAAAGACTTGGAGAAAAATAGGCAACACTATGCCTTGACAACCAAAGAGATGTTACTATGTCAAATATGTAACAAAAGCTTAACTTAGAACTTCTTACCATTTGTATATTCTTAGAAGTTCTTAAGTCGTATAGTCTTGTTTGTGTTGTATTTTGTCTACACCTTTGATTGTATATCAAGTGTAGTTTATCACACTCTTTTAACTCTTTGTTATAGAGTCATTGTTGTACCCCAAAATTTGCCCTCTCATATTCTTCAAGAAATTGCCAAGTCAAGCTTCAAAATCTCCCCAAGGGTTGCACAGTTCAAGGGCCTCCTAACAGTCAAGATTAGGGTTTTGGTTCTGATCAAGAAAATGAAGTTCCCAAGGGTCCAATCAAGTCCCACATGCCTATAAACATGGTCAAGCATCCTCATACAGAGTTTCAAGACTTTCAGCACAAAATTGCACAGTCAAAACCCTAATTGCACTACAGTCAACTGTAGGGGCAAAATGGTCATTTGACAGTCAAAAGTTCAAATTTTTGGTCAACATCTCATTTTGAAGCCACAAACATCATTTGATCAATGCTTGATCATGATTCTCAAAGTTTGGCTCAAAAATCATCAAGATGCAAAAGTTTCCTTATTTGGACAGTTGAAAAAGTCAACTGTAAATTGACCAGGGCATAACTTCCACATGGATTATCAGAAAAATTCCATCCAAAGCTCATTTTGAAGAGAAAGACATTTCCTACAACTCCTCTTCATACTTCAAGTCCAAGAAATGCTCTCACAAAAAGTTATCAATTTCAACATTATAGGTCATTTTCAAAAGTCAACAAAAAGGGACTTTAAGTCAAAGGCCATAACTTGAGATTGGCAAATCAAAATGACATGGGACCAAAGGAATTGGTTAGAGGACTCAAAGACCTTTCCAAAATGTCCAAGAACATGAGCAAAGCTTAAAAATTGAGCAAGTTATGCCTTGTGGAAGTTGGGAAATTTTTGGATATTATGAAAAGTCAACATTGATTCAAATGACCTAAAATTGCTAATGGGCCTCTTTTTCTTCCACAATTCATCATCCAAGGCATGTGCACGACCACTTGGCCCAAAGGGAAGTTTTTCTTCATTTTTTATTTATTTATTTGGATTTTTATTATTAATAATTCATTTAAATTAATTAAAATGCATGAAAAATATTAAACCTAATGTTTCAAATCTTTTTATGCATATAATATCTCCAAGATTTTGTGTAAGTCAGATTAGGAAAGAATTGAAGCTAATTGGACATGATTTGGTAGCAAAAGCATGTGAAAAAGATTTGAAAATCATGGTTTAAAAATCAAATATCATATTCATCAATTCATGGATTTTGGACCAATTTTATTTGACCTAATCATTCATACACATATAAGGATGCAAACCCTCATGCCTTTGACCAAAAAGCTGCGCATAAACTCCATTATCAAACTCACACTTTTGGCCTAAAAATTTCAAAACTGAAAACAAGGTTAGAGGTCGATTCAGAGCAAGAGACCAATTGCAAAAGCTTCCTCGTGTCTCACTGAAGCTAACTGGATAATTTTCCAACCCTTACACGCCCAGAATTGGTACAAGGGGTTCAAACTGTTTCAAATTATATGCATAATCGTGTTTCCATATTTAGGCATTCTCATTGCGTTTCTTTGATGAATTCATACTAATTGATGTGTTCTGAAGCTAACCACCTACTTTGATTGAGTTTTTGTGTGCTATACACGATTACACCATTGTTGTCTTTTAGGGTTTGTGAAGCTTTGAATTGAGGTTTTTTGAATACAGTAAAATTGGAACGTCACAATGCCATAAACGCAACCAGCATGCTTGGACGAAAAGATTAGATGCCTCGCGCCTAATTTATATGACCCCAGGGCCTAATCGTTATTTTTCAGAATGATATATATGGGAACGGTTCAAAACCGTTGCCCATTCTTTCTTTGTTTCAGGAAAAAAAATCACAATGAAGAGGACGATGAAGTGGCAAGGTGTAAATGGCTAGTTCGAATTTCGCGCGAAAAGCGCTCCACTAATGCTTGTTTATTTTATATTTTTTGTTAGTTATTATATAATAAACGCGCGTTGGATGGCTCAGTGGTAGACGTGTATGCTGGTAACCCCTGGGACCTGGGTTCGAGTCCCAGGTCCCCACCCCCTTTCACATTATTTTTCACTTAATGTTTCCATACAGTTTCAGCCTGAAGGAGCACCGTATGTCCACAAAATCTGGTCATCCACGTGCCCAATGGAAACAATCAGAAGGTCATAATTGAGGAACATGGTAAACCTTGGTCAACGCTTATGCACGCTAGTGGAAAAGTCAGCCAGGCCTAAGAGTAATTGGGCCCAAATTTCTAAAGAAAAACCTCCAAATCAGGGGCAGACCCCCTTAGGTTCGCAAACTTTTTTTTACATTCTTAATTTTTTTTCATTATTTTTATTTTCTTTCAATTATTATTTCTTTTATTAATTTAATATTTTCATAATATATAAAAAACACCAAAAAATCAGAAAAGAGAAAAAATAATAAATATTTTTATTTTAGCATTTTTTGTAAATAAATTGCATTAATTCACTTAGTTTTAATTTAGGGTTTAATCTTAACATTTTTTCAATAAAAACCTAAAACAACTAGAATTAGGGTTTATAATAATTTTTATCCCTTTTTCTTTTCTTTCATAATAATTAAATATTTCCTATTATTTATTTTTATAATTAAATGGCATGTAAATAATTAGGTTAAATATTAGGTTAAAATTTAATCTTTTCTTAAAAAAAACTAAAAACAACTAGAATTAGGGTTAGCATTTTATTTTAATTAATTCTTTTTTCATTAAAAATCATAAAATACAAAAATACCAAAAACAAATTTCTTTTCCTTTTAATTTTATTAATTTAATAATCGTTTAATTTAATTTAGTTAAAAAGGGTCCAACGCCCTCGTTTCAACTTTAATTCCAATTCGCATATTTATTTTTTTATTCTTTATAATATTGATGTATCTCTCCCAAGGCCATGTAATATTTATTTTTCGCATTTTTAATTCTTTATTTTCTGTCAAATCGGGTTCTGGAAATTTTGGCGATGTGGACCCGCGCCTTTTGTAATAGCTTTAGAACTTTTATTTCCCGCAATTCTTTTAAACTGTTAATCAAGGCATGCAAGAATGAATGACAAAAGTAAAAACAAACGCATATATCACTTATACCATGACAAGATAAAATATCCGAATCTGACACACAAATCACACACCACCCCTAGGGTACGCCTCACTGTTGCCTTGCCTCGAAAGGTGATCGTCGAGTAGAGGATGTCTTAGTAAGTCCTCATGATCCGGGAACCTGGCATGAGGGTAGCTTCTAAGGTGTCTTCCTATTGCTCTGGTGATCACCATGTCCCGAACCTCGAATTGACCCGAACACCTCCAACGGTGGTGCTACCTACCTCTCAATGGTGGGATGGCACTACTTTAAAGGACATTTACACAGACGAATTCCTTAGGGTAGGTAGACAACTCTAGATACTTGCTCTAATTTCAAAACAAATTCAAAAAATACTTTTCACACCGACACATTTTCAAAAAGCTTTCGAAAGCAATTTTTCAAACACTCTTGAGGACCGATACAAGAGTCGAACTGGAATTTTCAAAGAAACTTTTTTAAAACCCACAGTTGAAAAGCAAACAAACCATTTTGAAAACACAAGTGAGCAAGTATCTAAGAGCCCATGGATAACCATGGATAGAAAGGGTGCTAACACCTTCCCTTTCTATAATCTACCTCCCGAACCGAGAGCAATCTCTATAAGGAATTTTTCTGTGCTTTTGTCCTTTCCATTTGGAGAAAATAAAAGACGGTGGCGACTCTTGCTTCCGCGACATTTCGCGAACCAGCGTTAAACAGTCAGTTCCAGATCCACCGATTACAGAACTGGCGACTCTGCTGGGGAACAATCTTTATAAAGTGAGGTGTACCTTAGGATTAAGATCACTGTGTTTTCAATTGTATTGACTTGCTTGCTTTACTATTGTGGGTTGCATGGGAGTTACATAGATCCTAACCCGGATCTGGGGATACCCTGTTTAGGTAGCATAAGCTGTGAGGGACCTGTCCGGCATAGACCGACACGGGTGAAACAGTGGCTACGTTGGTGTGGCACCTTGGTCTGTACCGATATCCCTTGTGTTGCAACGAGGAGAATATGGGTCTTCTAAGGAGTCGTTAAGCACCAACAACCTTAGAACCTTAAATGACACAACTTGGCCATTAGAACAGTAGCAGTATGCTACGCCCATTGAGGCTAAACTATCGTGATGGTTCTGGCTGCAAGAAAAGATTGCGATGCTGGAGTTATGACCGATTGAGGGTAGTCAATGATATTGGGATCCTCTAAGAACCCGGTTACTTTGATAGGACAAGTATGAACCAACAAACTGAAAGAGGGTAGTACCTAGACCTCATGCTGGCCTAAACTTTAGGGGCTTGCCTTGTGTGACTTGTGTGCCTTACCATGTTTGCCTTTGTATCTATGTGTGGTGTGCTTTATCATAACATCATAACATCATGAGCATTGCACGCATCCTGCATAAGGACTGACCATTTCAAAGACAAGAGGGTTTCACCTTTGCTCTGTTTTGTAGGACATTATGATGCCTGTGCGAAGGAATACTATCCGGTTCAATTTTGTTCATTCACCTGAGTTGCTTGAAGAGTTGGTTAGCAGAATTCCAAATACCACTTCCTTCATTCAGAGGCATGGTTCTCTTCTCAGTTTAGTCACTGCAAAGCGGGATCAACAGTTGATGAGTGTTCTGACCCAGTTCTATGACCCCCTGTACCAGTGCTTCACCTTTCAAGACTTCCAGCTGGTCCCTACCCTGGAAGAGTTCTCTGATTTGCTTGGTATCCCTATCTTGGATCAGACTCCCTTTACTGGTTGGGAAAAGACCCTCAGGCTTGAGGATGTTGCTGCAACTCTTCCCCTGACACATCAAGAGGTAATGGACAACTGGGTGACTAGAAGCGGAGTTAAGGGTTTCTTGGCCAAGTTTCTGATTGGTAAAGCTAACAGTTTCTGGAATGACCTGGACTTTAGGGCATATGAAGACATCTTGGCTCTCCTAATCTATGGGTTAGTCTTGTTTCCTAATCCTGACAACTTCATCAATGTCACTGCCATAAGGATCTTTATGTCTCAGAATCCGGTGCCCACTCTCTTGGGTGACATCTTGTAACAACTTCATGCTCGTACTACCCGAAGACGAGGAACCCTATGGTGTTGTATCCCTTTGTTGGTGAGGTGGTTTATTTCGCACCTCCCCAAGTTCGTACTCAAGAACCAAGAAGGAAGAGGTTGGGCTCATAGGTTAATGTCTCTCACCGACAAAGACATCATTTGGACTTGCAGAGGTTTGGATGAGATAGCTATCATTGATCGATGCGGGGAATACCCCAATGTTCCTCTGATTGGTACCCAAGGAGGGATCTCTTACAATCCATGTCTAGCGCTCCGTCAGTTTGGAAGAGCAAGAAGAGCAGGTCCCCATGAGATGCTGGTGCCTCACATCAGTTTTGAGTTTCAGGTGGATAGTGACGAGCTGCGTCGTAGGTTCATCAAGGCTTGGGACAAAGTTCATAAAGCTGACCCACAGGAGTTAGGGCCAAATACTTCTTTACCTATGGAAGCCTACTACAAATGGGTTCGCATCCGTGCTCAGAAGTTAGGTATGCCGTATGAAGCTGTCAGACCTATCATTCTTGAGTGTCCTGACAAGGATGGTGTTCCTCCAACTGTCCTTCCTCCTCAGATACCTATTGATTATGAGACATTGAAGAGATCTTGGTCGCAACTGCGAGAAGAGCGGGATTCTTACCGGGAAAAGTTCAACGAGCAGGAATTAAAGATCCAGAAGCTGACAAAGCAGTTGGAGAATGAGAGAGCTCTGAATGCCTACATCCATACTGAGAAGAGGAGACCATGGGATCAATAAGGAGCTCCGGATGTTCTTTTACAGTTTTATTTCCCTTTTCAGTATTTCCTTTCATGTAACGCCTAAGGGCAACATGTTGAATAATTTCAGTTTCAAAGTTGAATCTAATGAAGTGTGTTCCCTTTTTTGTTTACAAAGTTGATTCCCGATTGTCTTTGAAAACATAAATCATACGCATTCCATTCATCATATGCATAACAAGTTTCTTCTTTTCAGGTTGCTTACAGTTCTTCGCTGTTTATTTCAGCATCATGAACCCCGACTCGTCCTCAACTGAGATGTCCATCAAAGCTCTTCAGGCGCAGAATGCGCAATTTCAGGAATTAATCAAGGGTTTGGCTCAAGGCCAAGAAGAGCTGAAGGCTCTGCTCCTGAAGAAGGAAAAGAAGAAGAAGAGAAGGACTTTTTTGTTCAGCTCGGGCCGAAGGTTTGGCAATACTCTGCAAAATGAAGAGGCTGGTTCTTCCATTGGCAAGAGTACTCCTCAAGCAGAAAAAGGTCCTAGTCCGGTAGTCTCCGACAACGAGACTGATTTTGATGAAGAGCAATATCCTCCGGCAGAAGACCGTTACAAGCAGTTGGAAGACAGGATGAATGCTATGGAGATACAACAGGTACCTGGGCTGGATTTTGGAGATCTGGGTTTGTCAACTGGTGTGATCATTCCTCGTAAATTCAAAGCACCATCTTTCACTAAGTACGACGGGGAGTCTTGTCCCAAGCTACATCTCAGGTCCTATGTTCGGAAGATCCAACCGTACTCAGCGGATAAGAATTTGTGGATCCACTTCTTCCAAGAGAGTCTTTCAGGGACTCATCTCGAATGGTTCTATCAGCTGGATGGGACCAAGGTTCGTAACTGGGAGGAGTTGGCTACTGCTTTCTATAAGCAGTATCAATATAATGCCGACCTTGCCCCTACACGTACCCAACTCCAGGGTATGTCGTTAGGTTCAAGTGAAGGTTTTAAGGAGTACGCCCAGAAGTGGAGGGATCTGGCTGGCAGGGTGCAGCCTTCGTTGACTGATCGGGAGTTGGTAGACATGTTCTTGGGGACCCTATCTGGGCCATTTTTCAACCATCTTATCGGGAATTCGTCTGCAGGGTTCACTGATCTGATTCTGACTGGAGAGAGAATTGAGGCTGGGTTGAAGTCTGGTAAGATTCCAAAGGGTGCATCTACAAGTTCTGAGAAGAAACCCTTCAAGAAAGAGGCCAGTGTGGTGTATAGGCCTAGAAGGCAAGACAAACCAGAGCGCCGTTAATCTGTCAACGCGTTGGTGATTGCAAAGCCTGCCGCCGCTCCTCGGCAAGCTAACTAACCAAGGGCTGAGAGACCCAGAAGGGAATTCACCCGTTTGAGTATGACCTTGTCGCAGATCTTACCACAGTTGCTCTCAACCAACTTAGTAACCGTCAGAGAGGCTCCGAAGTTTGCAAATACTACATCTCCTAAGTACAACCCGAATGCCCGCTGTGCGTACCATTCTGATAGCCCGGGGCATTCCACTGATGACTGTTGGGCATTAAGGAACAAGCTGCAGGACCTTATTGACGCCAAGGAGGTACAGTTTGAGGCATCTGAGAAGCCTAATGTAGTGACAACTCCCCTGCCTGCTCATGGAGTGAATGCTATTGGGGACGAAGAGGAAGTGGATGAAGCTGAGTTCAATAGCTGGATTTACCCTGCAACCGACAGTGGACTTAACAATTGGAGTGCAAAGGACAATCTACCTGTTTCTCTTGTTACTAAGTAATGAACTCCTATGTTTTGGCATTTGTAATAAACAATAAATAAACTCTATGGCCCGGTGTCTTACCCGAGGCACCGTGGTTTCATTTGTGAGGGCATATAAATTGTCATTTCATATATCATAAATGAAAATCTTGGACGTTTTCTCACATTGCAAATCTTATGCTCCTTTTCTGTCTTTCTTTCCTTTACATATATTTCAAAACAGCTGTATTTACACACACACTCACTCATATAGGTTTCAATCCACTCTGGATCTCACTGATAACGACTCTGCTACTGCCAGTTATGACTTCGAAAATCCGATCAACTTAGCCGAAGACGAAGGTGAGGATGATTGCGAAGTGCCTGGCGAGCTTGCAAGACTGTTACTTCAGGAAGAGAGGGCAATTCAACCACACGAAGAGCCAGTGGAAACAATAAACCTGGGTACTGAGGCAGACAGGAAAGAGGTAAAGATTGGTGCCAACCTAGAGCTCAGCGTGAAGCAACGGTTGACTCAGATGCTACATGATTATATGGAGATCTTTGCCTGGTCCTACGAAGACATGCCCGGGTTGGATACCGATATTGTGGTCCATCACTTGCCAACTAAGGAAGATTGCCCTCCGGTTAAGCAAAAGGTCCGCCGTATGCGTCCAGAGATGTCTGAGAAGATTAAAGCCGAGGTTATGAAACAGTTTGACGCTGGGTTCCTTGCAGTGACTTATTACCCTCAGTGGGTTGCTAATGTGGTGCCGGTACCTAAGAAAGACGGTAAGGTCAGAATGTGTGTCGACTACAGGGATCTGAACAGGGCCAGCCCCAAAGATGACTTCCCTCTACCTCACATTGATGTCCTTGTTGATAATACAGCTCAACATAAAGTGTTCTCTTTCATGGATGGCTTTTCAGGTTACAATCAGATCAAGATGGTACCTGAAGACATGGAGAAGACTACCTTTGTTACTCAGTGGGGCACCTTCTGCTACCAGGTCATGCCGTTTGGATTGAAGAACGCTGGGGCAACCTACCAACGTGCCATGGTTGCTTTATTTCATGACATGATCCATCATGAGATAGAAGTGTATGTTGACGACATGATCGCAAGGTCCCAGACTGAGTAAGAGCACCTAGATCATCTGCAAAAGTTGTTTGACCGGCTGAAACTATACAAGCTGAGGTTGAACCCGATCAAGTGCACCTTCGGGGTAAGATCTGGAAAGTTGCTAGGCTTCGTGGTAAGTGATAAGGGTATTCAAGTGGACCCTGCCAAGGTTAAAGCTATTCAAGAGATGCCAGTTCCTAAGACAGAGAAAGAGGTCAGAGGCTTTTTAGGACGCCTGAATTACATTGCTCGGTTCATTTCACACCTAACTGCTACCTGTGAGCCAATCTTCAAGCTGTTGAAGAAAGATCAGGTAGTACGTTGGAATGATGAATGTCAGTCCGCTTTTGACAGAATCAAAGAGTATCTCCAAGAACCACCCATCCTTATGCCACCGGTTGAAGGGAGACCTCTGATACTATATCTAACAGTGCTTGACAACTCAATGGGGTGTGTGCTGGGGCAGCATGACGAGTCTGGCCGAAAAGAGCATGCCATTTATTACCTTAGCAAAAAGTTTACCGACTGTGAGACCCGATACTCACTGCTTGAGAAAACTTGCTGCGCTTTGGTATGGGCTGCTCGCCGGCTGAGACAGTATATGCTGACTCACACTACCTTGTTGATCTCAAAGATGGATCCGATAAAGTACATATTTGAAAAACCTGCTCTGTCTGGGAGAATAGCAAGATGGCAAATGATCTTGACGGAATACGACATTCAGTACACGACCCAGAAAGCCATCAAGGGAAGTGTATTGGCAGACCACTTGGCACATCAGGCCGTAGATGACTATCAGTCAATGAACTTTGAGTTTCCGGATGAAAGCATCATGATTGTGACTGATTGTGAAGTACCTGGACCGGATGAAGGACCTGAGGAAGGATCCCGATGGTCTATGCACTTTGACGGAGCCTCCAACGCTTTGGGAAACGGTATCGACGCCATAATCATATCACCTCAAGGCACTCATACTCCACTCACTGCCCGGCTATGTTTCAACTGTACCAACAACATGGCAGAGTATGAGGCGTGCATCATGGGTCTTCAAGTTGCGATCGACCTAAGGATCAAGTTTCTGAGTGTCTTTGGAGATTCCGCTCTCGTGATCAATCAGATCAAAGGAGAGTGGGATACGAAACATTCGAATCTTATTCCTTACAGAGAATGCGTGTTGACCTTGATCCCCCACTTCACAGAAATAACCTTTGAACATTTCCCAAGAGAAGAGAATCAGTTGGCGGACGCGTTAGCTACAATGTCTTCTATGTTCAAGGTCAAATGGGACAATGAGGCTCCCCGGATCATCATCTGGAAACTGGACGAACCGGCATACTGTTGCGATCTCGAGACTGAATTGGTAACTGAGAAGCCTTGGTACCATGAGGTGAAGAGATATTTAGAAACTCAGGAATACCCGGAAGGTGCCTCTATCAATGATAAGAAGTTCCTGAGAAGGTTCGCAGCAAAGTTCTTCCTTAGCAACGGCATCCTGTACAAGCGAAACCATGATTCAACCTTACTGCGTTGTGTGGATAAGACTGAAGCAGAAAGAATCATGGAAGAGCTACATGAAGGGACCTTTGGTACACATTCCAGTGGACATACAATGGCAAAGAAGATCCTTCGGGCAGGGTATTACTGGTCCACAATGGAAGCCGACTGCTACCAACATTCCAGGACATGCCATAAGTGCCAGATTTATGCAGACAAGGTGCATGTTCCTCCGGTTCCCCTGAATGTTCTGACTGCGCCTTGGCCGTTTGCAATGTGGGGCATAGACATGATCGGTGAAATTAAACCTACAGCGTCCAATGGGCATCGCTTCATCCTGGTAGCGATTGATTATTTCACAAAGTGGGTTGAAGCAGCTTCTTATGCCACTGTAACCAAGACTGTTGTGGCACGGTTCATTCGGCATAACCTGATCTGTCGATACGGCGTCCCAGAAAGAATTATTACAGACAACGGTACCAATCTGAATAACAAGATGATCACTGAGCTCTGCGAGCAGTTCAAAATACAGCACCACAATTCTTCTCCTTACAGACCGAAGATGAATGGGGCTGTAGAAGCAGCAAATAAGAACATCAAGAAAATCATGCAGAAGATGACAGTGACTTATAAGGATTGGCACGAGATGTTACCGTTCTCTCTACATGGGTACCGTACCTCAGCTAGGACGTCAACCGGGGCAACTCCTTTCTCTTTGGTTTATGGTATGGAGGCAGTCTTACCGATCGAAGTGCAAATACCCTCTCTCCGGATAATGAAGGATGCAAATCTGAACGAAGATGATTGGATCCAGACACGACTTGATCAACTAAACCTCATTGATGAAAAGAGACTTGCTGCTATTTGTCATGGTCAGACGTACCAAAAACGAATGATCAGGGCATTTAACAAAAAGGTTAGACCACAGGAATATCAAGTTGGGGATCTGGTAATCAAGCGAATCATCCTTCCTCAGAGTGATCCAAGGGGCAAGTGGACCCCTACGTATGAAGGGCCATTTGTGGTTAAACATGTGTTCTCAGGAGGAGCCATGATTCTAACCAACATGGATGGTGACGACCTTCCTCACCCCGCCAATGCAGACATAGTAAAAAGATACTACGCATGAAAAAAGACCCGCTAGGCTGACATGCCTAGGCAAAAATTAGGGCTTCCCGGCGAACCAAAAGGGTTCGGGCAAAATGAAGGGATGAAATGAAAAAAATCTGTACACCCGGCAAGTCGAAAACCTGAAAAGGCGGCTTGGGCAAAATGGGTATCCCGGTGGACTGAAAACCCGAAAGGGCGGTCCAAGCAAAAATTAGGGATAAAAGCGTAATACTATGTCTCATTGGATCACTTTGCATCCAGAATCCGGTATCTACATCAAGCTCAGACGGCATCGATCAGTCAGCTTCATCTTCGTTTAGGTCATCAAGTGATGAGACGCTCGGAGTTATAAAGGCAATAGCAGAGTTGAAACCCAGTGGGATCATTCATTTCACACGGCTGTTTTATTTTCTCTTGTACAAAAATTGTATAAACTCTTTTGTTCGGCGGCGTTCTCTTACTAGGACGTCAGCCTCTTGTACACAAAACGCCTATTTTCAGGCCATTCAAAAAATCAATACAAATATACTTTTCAGTTAAAAGTGCCAATTGTTTTTCTTTTTCTGTTTTGTTTTGCGAAGAACGTCCAAGGTTCAATTTGTGATATATGCATTGACAATAATTTGCTAACTCATGAATATTTGCATACGAAACAAAGGATTAATTACAGGTAACATTAGAAACAGGGGCAATAAAGAGTTGTCTGAGCAATCTAATTGTTATGTCCTCCAAGGTACTAAGGTAGGTTCAGCTAAAAAACATAACCAGTACATCTTAATTCCCCAGAGAGTGAGCCAGCAAGTCAGTGCACTCTTCCTCAAGCAAAGTTATCAGACCTTAAGGAAGTTGGGTATCCTCCATCAGATCTCAACATTCCCCGACATCATATATATTCTTAACAAGCATCCCCGGCAGTCTTGGTCTAAAGATTGTTCCCCGGAGGCATATCAACATTCAAAGGAATCACTTCCCCCGCAGCTCAAAACTTCCCCAAGAGAGTCTAATCTAGTTTCCCCATGGAAGTTGGAATTCATCTCCCCAAGCAGCAAGCTCATCCCCAGTAGATTCTGGAAGCTTATCCCCGCAGAGCACGAGCGCGTCCCCCGACTTTATTTAAAGAGTTATTTCCTTACCAGGATATAACTGGGTTATCCTCAGCCAAAAGCAATGGGAAGATCGTTCTCGGCAAAGTTCTCTCTTATCCCCAGCGAAGTCTATCAGCACTTCCAACACAACAAAGATATCCCCAGCAAGTTATCATTAACATTTCAGCAAAGCATCGCTCTCCCCACAGAGTATTGCTCCCCAGCAAGATTGCTAGAGTACTTTCCTCCCCGCAGAGTTATTCCATTCGCCAAGTTTATTCCCCAACGGAGTTATCTTCTCCCAACCGGTATCCTTGCAATTAGCATCCCCGGCGGAGGCAAAATCTATTCTCCAACATCAGCCCAGGAGTGACTTCCCGGCACCCATCAAGGATTTACTTTCCTAGACGAAAGATACATTCATAAACATCTTCATACATTATAGTATGCATATACGCATCATGAACATACAATATCCCTTATTCAGAGAGCATCCCGCATGTCATGCAACTTGACATCGCATACAACTAACGCTTGTCTTTTCAGGACAAAAGTACAAAAATGATCACCATCAATGGTCGCAACTAAAGATCCGATTCCTGAATCTTGCCAGGGTGTATCTGTTGATGACCAATTACCAGATCCGATTCCTGTATCTTGCCAGGGTGTGTCTGAAGAGTTCGAGGATCCGATACCTGAATCTTGCCAGGGTGTATCCGTTGAAGACTAACATTACCAGATCCGATTCCCGTATCTTGCCAGGGTGTGTCTGAAGAGTTCGAGGATCCGATACCTGAATCTTGCCAGGGTGTATCCGTTGAAGACTAACATTACCAGATCCGATTCCTGTATCTTGCCAGGGTGTGTCTGAAGAGTTCGAGGATCCGATACCTGAATCTTGCCAGGGTGTATCCGTTGAAGACTAACATTACCAGATCCGATTCCTGTATCTTGCCAGGGTGTGTATGAAGAGTTCGAGGATCCGATACTCGA
The DNA here is from genome assembly GCA_948472305.1 of Vicia faba. Lineage (NCBI taxonomy): Eukaryota > Viridiplantae > Streptophyta > Magnoliopsida > Fabales > Fabaceae > Vicia > Vicia faba. Next base: position 1,581,801,679 of record OX451736.1, read on the forward strand.
ATCTTGCCAGGGTGTATCCGTTGAAGACTAACATTACCAGATCCGATTCCTGTATCTTGCCAGGGTGTGTCTGAAGAGTTTGAGGATCCGATACCTGAATCTTGCCAGGGTGTATCCGTTGAAGACTAGCATTACCAGATCCGATTCCTGTATCTTGCCAGGGTGTGTCTGAAGAGTTCGAGGATCCGACACCTGAATCTTGCCAGGGTGTATCCGTTGAAGACTAGCATTACCAGATCCGATTCCTGTATCTTGCCAGGGTGTGTCTGAAGAGTTCGAGGATCCGACACCTGAATCTTGCCAGGGTGTATCCGTTGAAGACTAGCATTACCAGATCCGATTCCTGTATCTTGCCAGGGTGTGTCTGAAGAGTTCGAGGATCCGGTACCTGAATCTTGCCAGGGTGTATCCGTTGAAGACTAACATTACCAGACTCGATTCCTGTATCTCGCCAGGGCACGTCTGAAGAGTTTAAAGATTCAGCTCCTGTAACCAGTCAGGACACATCTATACAAAGCATCTGAAAACCAGATCCTGCAACATGTCAGGTACTCATTTTTCTTTTGCAGGTACGCAAGTTCTCGCTAAGGAATCTCTTACGCGATCAACATCCAGATGGCATCTATAAGCCCATCATCCTATTCATCAATCTCTAAATGGCATCTATAAGCCCATTTCCACCATCACTGCTACTATGTGAGCGCAAATTTCTGGGCACTCTAGTGTTCAATCATCTTCCACCCTCGGATTACGAAAGGCATGTCAGCCAATCTGCATCCTCAGGTCTAAGAAGATTGAACAGGGGCAACTTTTGTACCCCAAAATTTGCCCTCCCATATTCTTCAATAAATTGCCAAGTCAAGCTTCAAAATCTCCCCAAGGGTTGCACAGTTCAAGGGCCTCCTAACAGTCAAGATTAGGGTTTTGGTTCTGATCAAGAAAATGAAGTTCCCAAGGGTCCAATCAAGTCCCACATGCCTATAAACATGGTCAAGCATCCTCATACAGAGTTTCAAGACTTTCAGCACAAAATTGCACAATCAAAACCCTAATTGCACTACAGTCAACTGTAGGGGCAAAATGGTCATTTGACAGTCAAAAGTTCAAATTTTTGGTCAACATCTCATTTTGAAGCCACAAACATCATTTGATCAATGCTTGATCATGATTCTCAAAGCTTGGCTCAAAAATCATCAAGATGCAAAAGTTTCCTTATTTGGACAGTTGAAAAAGTCAACTGTAAATTGACCAGGGCATAACTTCCACATGGATTATCAGAAAAATTCCATCCAAAGCTCATTTTGAAGAGAAAGACATTTCCTACAACTCCTCTTCATACTTCAAATCCAAGAAATGCTCTCACAAAAAGTTATCAATTTCAACATTATAGGTCATTTTCAAAAGTCAACAAAAAGGGACTTTAAGTCAAAGGCCATAAATTGAGATTGGTAAATCAAAATGACATGGGACCAAAGGCATTGGTTAAAGGACTCAAAGACCTTTCCAAAATGTCCAAGAACATGAGCAAAGCTTAAAAATTGAGCAAGTTATGCCTTGTGGAAGTTGGGAAAGTTTTGGATATTTTGAAAAGTCAACATTGATTCAAATGACCTAAAATTGCTAATGGGCCTCTTTTTCTTCCACAATTCATCATCCAAGGCATGTGCACGACCACTTGGCCCAAAGGGGAGTTTTTCTTCATTTTTTATTTATTTATTTGGATTTTTATTATTAATAATTCATTTAAATTAATTAAAATGCATGAAAAATATTAAACCTAATGTTTCAAATCTTTTTATGCATATAATATCTCCAAGATTTTGTGTAAGTCAGATTAGGAAAGAATTAAAGCTAATTGGACATGATTTGGTAGCAAAAGCATGTGAAAAAGATTTGAAAATCATGGTTTAAAAATCAAATATCATATTCATCAATTCATGGATTTTGGACCAATTTTATTTGACCTAATCATTCATACACATATAAGGATGCAAACCCTCATGCCTTTGACCAAAAAGTTGCGCATAAACTCCATTATCAAACTCACACTTTTGGCCTAAAAATTTCAAAACTGAAAACAAGGTTAGAGGTCGATTCAGAGCAAGAGACCAATTGCAAAAGCTTCCTCGTGTCTCACTGAAGCTAACTGGATAATTTTCCAACCCTTACACGCCCAGAATTGGTACAAGGGGTTCAAACTGTTTCAAATTATATGCATAATCGTGTTTCCATATTTAGGCATTCTCATTGCGTTTCTTTGATGAATTCATACTAATTGATGTGTTCTGAAGCTAACCACCTACTTTGATTGAGTTTTTGTGTGCTATATACGATTCCACCATTGTTGTCTTTTAGGGTTTGTGAAGCTTTGAATTGAGGTTTTTTGAATACAGTAAAATTGGAACGTCACAATGCCATAAACGCAACCAGCATGCTTGGACGAAAAGATTAGATGCCTCGCGCCTAATTTATATGACCCCAGGGCCTAATCGTTATTTTTCAGAATGATATATATGGGAACGGTTCAAAACCGTTGCCCATTCTTTCTTTGTTTCAGGAAAAAAAAGCACAATGAAGAGGACGATGAAGTGGCAAGGTGTAAATGGCTGGTTCGAATTTCGCGCGAAAAGCGCTCCACTAATGCTTGTTTATTTTATATTTTTTGTTAGTTATTATATAATAAATGCGCGTTGGATGGCTCAGTGGTAGACGTGTATGCTGGTAACCCCTGGGACCTGGGTTCGAGTCCCAGGTCCCCACCCCCTTTCACATTATTTTTCACTTAATGTTTCCATACAGTTTCAGCCTGAAGGAGCACCGTATGTCCACAAAATCTGGTCATCCACGTGCCCAATGGAAACAATCAGAAGGTCATAATTGAGGAACATGGTAAACCTTGGTCAACGCTTATGCACGCTAGTGGAAAAGTCAGCCAGGCCTAAGAGTAATTAGGCCCAAATTGCTAAAGAAAAACCTCCAAATCAGGGGCAGACCCCCTTAGGTTCGCAAACTTTTTTTTACATTCTTAATTTTTTTTCATTATTTTTATTTTCTTTCAATTATTATTTCTTTTATTAATTTAATATTTTCATAATATATAAAAAACACCAAAAAATCAGAAAAGAGAAAAAATAATAAATATTTTTATTTTAGCATTTTTTGTAAATAAATTGCATTAATTCACTTAGTTTTAATTTAGGGTTTAATCTTAACATTTTTTCAATAAAAACCTAAAACAACTAGAATTAGGGTTTATAATAATTTTTATCCCTTTTTCTTTTCTTTCATAATAATTAAATATTTCCTATTATTTATTTTTATAATTAAATGGCATGTAAATAATTAGGTTAAATATTAGGTTAAAATTTAATCTTTTCTTAAAAAAAACTAAAAAACAACTAGAATTAGGGTTAGCATTTTATTTTAATTAATTCTTTTTTCATTAAAAATCATAAAATACAAAAATACCAAAAACAAATTTCTTTTCCTTTTAATTTTATTAATTTAATAATCGTTTAATTTAATTTAGTTAAAAAGGGTCCAACGCCCTCGTTTCAACTTTAATTCCAATTCGCATATTTATTTTTTTATTCTTTATAATATTGATGTATCTCTCCCAAGGCCATGTAATATTTATTTTTCGCATTTTTAATTCTTTATTTTCTGTCAAATCGGGTTCTGGAAATTTTGGCGATGTGGACCCGCGCCTTTTGTAATAGCTTTAGAACTTTTATTTCCCGCAATTCTTTTAAACTGTTAATCAAGGCATGCAAGAATGAATGACAAAAGTAAAAACAAACGCATAGATCACTTATACCATGACAAGATAAAATATCCGAATCTGACACACAAATCACACACCACCCCTAGGGTACGCCTCACTGTTGCCTTGCCTCGAAAGGTGATCGTCGAGTAGAGGATGTCTTAGTAAGTCCTCATGATCCGGGAACCTGGCATGAGGGTAGCTTCTAAGGTGTCTTCCTATTGCTCTGGTGATCACCATGTCCCGAACCTCGAATTGACCCGAACACCTCCAACGGTGGTGCTACCTACCTCTCAATGGTGGGATGGCACTACTTTAAAGGACATTTACACAGACGAATTCCTTAGGTTAGGTAGACAACTCTAGATACTTGCTCTAATTTCAAAACAAATTCAAAAAATACTTTTCACACCGACACATTTTCAAAAAGCTTTCGAAAGCAATTTTTCAAACACTCTTGAGGACCGATACAAGAGTCGAACTGGAATTTTCAAAGAAACTTTTTTAAAACCCACAGTTGAAAAGCAAACAAACCATTTTGAAAACACAAGTGAGCAAGTATCTAAGAGCCCATGGATAACCATGGATAGAAAGGGTGCTAACACCTTCCCTTTCTATAATCTACCTCCCGAACCGAGAGCAATCTCTATAAGGAACTTTTCTGTGCTTTTGTCCTTTCCATTTGGAGAAAATAAAAGACGGTGGCGACTCTTGCTTCCGCGACATTTCGCGAACCAGCGTTAAACAGTCAGTTCCAGATCCACCGATCACAGTCATAAATCTCTTGCTTGTAGGCATGAGCAATTGAAGTCTATTGCCTATGTGATTGAGCAGTTAGAAGTATATTGCTTGTGTGCTTGATCATTGAAGTCTCTTGTTTGTATGCTTGAGCATCTGAAGTCTCTTGCATGTGTGCTTGAGCATTAAAGTCCATTACTTGTGTGTTTGTGCATTGGAAGTCTCTTGTTTGTGTGCTCAAGCAATTTGTAATCAGGTTTGATTATAGTGAAAATCCCTTGGAAGTGCAAGGGGATTAGACTACTCCTGATTTGTACGAGGAACCAGGATAATTGCTCATGTGTTTTCTTGCTCTCTTCTTTATTTCTTATCAACTTTATTCCGCTTTTAATCATTAGATTCTGAACATTATGATCAGAATCTGAAAAAAGCTTTTATAGAAAAAAAGAAGAAAAATTTAACACAATTCAACTCCTTCTTATATTTTTCTCACCTTCAAAGTGGTATTTTCCACCTTTCCTCACTTAGCGTGTCTCCAAGCTCGCTTACCAGCAAACTTTTTCTTTACCTTGGAGTAACTTAGCCCTTAAGTCTCTAAATTGTCATGACTGTCTTAGCGCTCCTGATACTGTGTTAAGCGAGTTTTCTTTTGTTTATCCTTAAAGTTACTTGACTTTTACGAAATCTTTTATCGCTTTAACTCGCTTAACGAGACCCAGTTCTTGGCTAAGCGAGTTTTGGTGCATAAATGGGGATTTTGTCTATTTTTAGTGTTTTCTTGGTCCTTTTTACCTGTATTTAATAAATACATTATAAAAAGTTCATACAAGTGTTATATCATGTTTTCTTGATAAATTGGGAAGGGTTGGGGGTTTCCTTGATAACTTGCAAAATAAGTTAATAAGTTCTTATGTATTTAGTATATTTTTTGCACTTATCAAACAACTCGTCAATTATATCTCATGGAATTTCTTTGCTTTACTGCAAATTCTCTAATGTGGTCCATATTACGTGACTCATCTATTATCTAGATTGAAATTAAGTTCTGCCTCGTTTTATTATAAATCTAAATGATACCTCATATAATTCTTCATGCCATAAACCCTTGACATTTTCTAGTTTTATTTTCATCTCATATAGGGTGACTTTATTGGAAGATTTAACACGACCATTAGCTTGTGTACGTTATATCGAGACAAATTTGGTAAAGATACCCAGATTTTGACATTTTTTTTGTGCCATTGTTAGCTCCTAAATTTGACACCTACAACAAGTTGGTCTGACAGGCCAAAAATAGACTGAACAAGTCTAAGTTGGAAAGGCTTCGACAGAGTAGAAAAGCACTTAGAGAAATTCTAAGTTAAAATGAATCTTCGACTAAAAGGTTCTCGCATCCTTCGAACGAAAGGGTTCCAAGGTCTTCGACTAGAAGGAAACTTTGTATCTGCAACAGAAGATTTTAAATCTGAAGAAAGGAGGGAAAGGCAGTTCGCTTGGCAATTGAGAAAAGCAACGTGGCGTGAAGAGAGGGGTCGAAGCGCATGCAGAAGACACTTGTCTTCATCCTAGAGCAAGGCAACTCCTCGAAGGTTACCTAGTTTTAGTATAAACATAGGAAGTTTATGTAGATTTCCGGGTGTTCAACTGATCGTACAAATTATTCAATACTATTCAAGTACCCGCTGCGTGAGAAAGAATAATGAAAATGTACGTTTGAAACACCATATTTTACAATCAAAGTCTTTTATTTCTCTCTTTACATTTCTTGCCTTTTTATCTTGTTTGCACTTTATCTGCACTTTTACCCAGATTCCTGCGCCTAAACTCTCCTCAACCCCTTTTTTCTATTTACTTTCTGCACTCAAACTCATCCCTTTCCTAGTGGAACGTGCGTTCTTCACTTACATTAGCATTCATGTCCAAACAACACCAAAAATTAGCATATGTCCTAGGATCAAACTGATCGATCCTGCGAGTAACCAAAAAGTTACCCTTTTTGGAAGACCAGCGGTTGTTTACCAGAAAACACGGTAAACAGCCATGGAGCTAGAGAACTGAGTTTCATTGTCAGAGATGATGCATTTTGGTAACCCAAATATGAAAATGATATAGTTTTAATGAAAATTCCTAACTTTTTCTATTCTGGTCTTCTTATATTGCAACACCTTCAATCCACTTGGAGAAATAATTTATGCCTAAAAGGAGGAATTTCAATTGCCCAAGGTTAACAAGAATGGTCCTATGATGACATTTCCCAACATATGGCATGATATTTTTTTCTTTTACAAAATTTTGCATGCTATTAAGAAGTGGTAAAGTAACCACCAACGAGTGTACAACTAGAAAGAGAAATGGTGAAAGCAATAGGGCTAATCAGCCAAATAATGGAGAAATACCTCCACCAAATTACTACGGGAACAACGGTAATACCAATCATTAGTGAAATTGTCTCATCAACTGTTGGTTCGATACCAACATTAATAGCAACCCAAACGGGACCAATACTTTCGTATGCATGTCCCAGAGGTCCAACAGGAATACCCCCACCAAGGGTGAATCCAGGATCTCGATCACACGCTCCCCCAGGATTTTCGACAGCTTGGATGGGTCGAGACCAGCCTTATGGCATGCCAATTACTGAAATGGATAGCTTTATGAATGTTGCACCTACATTTTCAGAACCTTTGGTAAGTTCGTCTTCACCATTACAGTGATCTGAAACTGGTATGGGTAGGAACCAACTTTTAGGAGGGACATCCCATGCAATGCCAAGCCTCACAAATGCTTCCACAACAATTTTGAGGCAACGAATGGATGAAAGCAACCATGATATGGTACAAATGTTGGCCCAAACTCTAAGTACAGTATTGAACCCTCTAATACAAAATACCACTCAGTCAAACCAACAAATGATAACGCAAATGGCACGCATGACTGAATTTTTTGGGGTTCCCCAACCTATTCGACAACCCCAGAGAGCTCCTATGAGAGAGGATCAAGGTGTAGTCTTAGAAGAAGATGCAACTATTAACCAAAATCCACAATTCGATAGGAGGAACCACATAATAGAAATCAAACAACCTAGGGTTGAAATACCCAAACTTCCCCCACAGATCCTTAGAGATGGTGATCAAGGTGTAATGATGGTAAGTAGGAACCAAAATGCTGATGAACTGATACAGCAAGTTCGACACCATAATAATGGCACAGAAAATAATCTGACAGCCATGATCGAAAGGATCATGATACAAAATGGAATGAACGTTAGCTTCCATAGGACAAATTTTACATCTCCACTGTCAGAGTATATCTTGCAAACGGATTTACCCCATAGGTGGAAAGTTCCAAAGTTCACTAAGTTTTCAGGGGATACGACGGAATCAACTGTCGAACATATAGCGAGATATTTGATAGAAGCTGGGGAAATATCAAATAATGAGAGCCTTAGGATTAAATACTTCCCAAGTTCTCTAACAAAAAATGCTTTTACTTGGTTTACCACCCTCCCAGCCAATTCAATCCATAATTGGAATCAATTGGAAATATTGTTCCATGAACAATTTTACATGGGAAAAACTAAAATAAGTCTGAAAGAACTGGAAAGTGTGAAAAGAAGATTCATCGAGCTAATAGATGAATATCTAAATAGGTTTCGACTACTCAAAGCCTGATGCTTTACACAAGTGCCTGAGCATGAATTGGTCGAAATCGCTGCATGGGGCCTAGACTATTCTATTAGGAATAAACTAGATACCCAATATCTGAGGGACATGGTCCAATTGGCCGATAGAGTTCGACAGGTAGAACGTCTTAAAATTGAAAAAGCTAAAGCAACTAAGACTCATCGGTGAGAAAAGGTAGCCTATGTCGAAATGGATGATGATGATCCAGAGACATCTAGTAATCCTATAGCTGTCGAAGAGAGCGAAATATATTTAGAAGAGTTAAAACAGGGGCCTCCATACTCTTATAGAGTGTTACTACCCTCAGATGGGAAGAATCCTACTGAGTCTGAAAAAAACAGCGATAGATTCCCAAAGAAAACATATAGTTTCAACGTCACAAAATGTGATGAGATATTCGACTTATTAGTGAAAGATGGCCAAATGATAGTGCCCCAAGGGGAAAAATGCCTCCTTTAGAACAAAGAAATAAAAGAGGTTTTTGTAAGTATCATAATTTTTTGGGCCATAAAACTTCACAATGTTTTATTTTCAGGGATCTCGTTGAAGGAGCGATCAAAGAAGGCAGACTCAAATTTGCTGACAAATCCCAAATGAAAATTGATGCAAATCCACTGAGAGTTGATGCCCACTATGCTGAACCAGCAGGCATCAACATGGTCGAAACTTCTGAAGACTTCGTCAATATGCCGGTCTTTGGCAGTTTTACTGGGAACATCTCCAGAAAGACTGCAGAAGCGGTTAAAAAGTCCCCTGAAGGCCTGAACAAGAAGGCTACTGAAGGCTTAAGCAAAGGAGTTACTGAAGACTCAAACAAAAGGACTACTATAAGTTCTTATGTGGCTGTCATCAAGGGTTCGACAGAGGACCTTTAAGCCAAAATGCAAAAAATGAATCTCGATGCCAAGAGTAACGTACAAGTCAACATGGTCGGAGTATCTGAGGCAAAGGCTTCAGAGGAAGCCATTAGACAAGAGGAAGTGGATAAAACTACATTTCCAAAATAAAATGAGAATCTGGCTGACTTTCTACAACGATTCCAGAAGAAGAAGTCTGAAGTTATGTTGTGTCCAAGATGCAGCTCCATCTTCGACAAAAAGGCTGCAGAACACATACAGGGCATAAGGGAAGTGAAGGAGAAAAGGGGCCACCAATGCCCAACCCCATTTGGTTTCTGAAGTTAGATACGATCCCAGAAGAGGACCAATGAACCAGGTGAAGAGGCCATCAACTTTCAGGCCTCCAACAAATGTCCCCATGGACACTTGGCTAAAGACAGCAAACAGGAAAAGGCCAAGTGAAGAGAAATGGCGAACATTCAATGTGCCAAGAGGGTCATCCTTGGCATATAGGAAGGAGTTCCAAACTATAACTACAAACAAAGTGGCTCATGTGTCGAGAAACTATAAGGGGAAGAACCCCATGTCTCGCTCCGAGTGGAAAGGGGTTTCAAAGACAGCGAAAAGTCGAAAGAGAGGCTACAGAAGAGCCTCAACCAGAGTCAAGCAATAACGTACCACAAAGAATAGACAAAGGCAAACAAAGAAAGACTTTAGAAAGGAAACTAATTGCCAGAAGGTTGGAGTGGCCAGATCGAGGTGAATCAGATGACGAAGGTAACTCTGAATCTGATGCTACTTTAGACATTATGGTAAATGTAGTATCAATTCTACACAGAGAATACGACCGCCTAGTCGAAGTCGAAGAGACCAATTGGGAATTCGAACAGGAGATGGCCAAACATAGGCCAATGTGCTATTATGTGATGAACAATAGTTGTGTCGAAGAGCAAAATGCATTCTTCGAGCCACCTACTAAGGCGATAAAAAATCACCTAAAACCCTTATTCATAAGAGCAAAGATAGGGGAAATAACAATCAACAAAATTCTGGTTGATTTTGTAGCTACAATAAATATAATTCCCCAATCTATGCTGAGGAAAATGGGCAAAGGAGATGGAGATATCAAACCCCACAACATGGTTCTGTCGAACTATGAGGGAGGTATTGGAACTACTATGGGGGTGATACAATTAGACCTCAAGGTGGGAACAATACTTCGACCAACTATGTTCATGGTCATTTCAGTGAAGCCTAACTACAATCTACTCTTAGGTAGAGAATGGATACATGGCATAGGTGCAGTTCCATCTTTGATGCATCAACGGGTCACGATTTGGTGCCCTGATGGCATTGTAGAGAATATAGAAGCCGACCAAAGTTATTACTTGGGTGAAGTTAATAACGTTGGAAAAAATAGCTTCGACAGAAACTTGGCTCATATAGGGCCATGCAATCCTCCTGAGTTTGATTTGGCACCAGCACCAAATTGTTTTTGCTCTCTCTACATGCATTCTGACCATGGTTTCCATTGGGATAGAGAAGACTTATCAAACATTGACTATGGAGGAGTTGATGACATACGACCAACAGGTTGGGGAAGTGAATTTGGTGATGATGACTGAATCACAAGCTTTACAAAAGATTTCGGCATATGTAGCCAAAAGTAGAATGATAGCGGCCTTAGAGGCTGAAGTCAAATACATGGCTCTTGAAGCCAATGAACAAGTATTTCTTCTAGAGGGTCCTGGGAAAGACTTCGATCCAGAACCACCCGACGCGAAGGAGGAAGAAATGCAAAACCAGAGGCTAGATGCTATCTATGATGATGAGCCTTTGGGTTTTGAAAAGGATTCGTTAGCAAACAATGTTAAAATGCTAGTGCAAGATCCTTTAGAAGAAATAAATCTGGGTGAAGGATTAGCGAGAAGACCAACATACATCAGCACGAAGATAGATCCAGAGCTCGGGATCAAAATAATCCAATTGTTGAAGGAGTTAAAATATTTCTTCGCATGGGATTATGATGAAATGCCTGGTCTCAAAAGGGAAGTGGTAGAACTTCAACTACCAATAAGACATGGGAAAAGCATGTCAAGTAAACTCCAAGGTGTTTTGCACCAGAGGTCTTGTCAAAGATCAAGACGAAAGTCGAAAGACTGCTGAGATGCAAGTTAATCCTAATAACCAGGTATGTCAAATGTATTGCAAATATAGTACCTGTTATAAAGAAAAATGGTACCTTAAGGGTGTGCATCGATTTTAGAGATTTAAACGCTACAACGCCCAAAGATGAATATCCAATGCCTGTGGCGGAAATGCTTGTCCATTTTGCCGCTGGTTTAGAATACATGAGTATGCTTGATGGATACTTAGGGTATAATCAAATTTTCATTGCTGAAGAGGATGTGTCAAAAATAGCCTTTCGATGCTCTGGGCTTTGGGCACTTACGAATGGGTAGTGACGCCTTTTGGCCTAAAAAACGCAGGGGCAACATATCAAAGAGCAATGAACTCTATCTTTCATGATTTTATTGACACTTTTATGCAGATTTATATTGATGATATTGTTGTTAAATGTGTTTCAGGGAAGAATCATATAGACCATCTTCGACAATCCTTCGAAAGGATGAGACGCTATGGTCTGAAAATGAATCCTCTAAAATATGCTTTCAGCGTAAAAGCAGGGGATTTCTTAGGCTTTGTGGTCCAAAAGAAGGGAATTAAAGTAAACCAGAACAAGACCAAAGCCATTTTGGAAGCAAAAGCGCCAACTAAAAAGAAGGAGTTGCAATCTCTACTTGGTAAGATAAATTTTCTGAGGAGATTTATTTCCAACTTAAGTCGGAAAACGCAAGCCTTCTCACCACTACTTAGACTCAACAAAGGAGGCTTCGAGTGTGGGCAAGAACAACAAGAGGCTTTCGACAAGATCAAAGAATACCTCGCCAAACCACCCATTATGGTACCTCCTTGTAAAAATAGAAGTATAAGATTGTATATAGCTGCATCCGATAAAACTTTAGGAAGCATGTTAGCTCAAGAGGATGATAATGGTGCCGAAAGACCCATTTATTACCTCAGTAGAGTTTTAAACGATGTAGAAACTAGATATAACGAAGTTGAAAAACTATGTTTATGTCTTTACTTCTCGTGTACAAAGCACAAATAATATATTAAACTAGATGATCTTTTTGTTTTGTCTCATTTTGATGTTTTCAAATATATATTGTCGAAACCCATCTTGCACAGTCGAATTGGCAAATGGGCACTTGCATTAACTGAGTATTCATTAAATTTTATGCCTCTTAAGGCTGTAAAAGGATAGTTGACCACTCAATAAATAAGGAATCAATCAACTACTTGGAGATCAAGCCTTGGAAGTTATACTTCGACGGTTCTAGTCATAAAGATGGAACTGAGGTAGGGGTTCTAATTATTTCTCCAAAAAAAATTCCAACAACATTCAAGTACAATATCGAAGGTTCTTGTTCGAACAATGAGGCTGAATATGAAGCTCTAATCGTAAGCCTTGAAATACTGTTGGAATTGTGGGCAACTCGAGTTGAAATAATGGGAGACTCAGAGTTAGTTATAAAACAAGTTACAAAAGAATATAAATGCATAAGAGAAAATCTTATCATGTATTTTGTAATAGTCAATTATTTGTTGAAAAACTTAGAAAAGTTCAACATCCGACATATACCAAGACCGGGGAATCAAGTGGCTAATGACTTAACACAGATTGCATCCGGGTATAAAGTTTCGAAATAGAAATTACAACAGGTAATCGAAGTTAGAGGAAAAGTGACATTGACTAAGTTGTCTCCAACAAATTTGAAAACAACAAAGTTGGGGTACGATGATCATGAAAACTTTGAAATTTCGTTCATATATAATCTAACAGAACAAGATTGGAGAAAGACTATAGTGGATTATTTGCAAATCCAGTAGCTTCGACATAACGAAAGATAAAGTACAGGGCGCTGAGTTATATCCTAATGGGAAACGAGTTATTTAAAAAGACGCCTAAATGGGTGCTATTAAAATTCCTAAATGAAACAGAGGCATACATAGCCCTTTCAAATACACATGCTGGGGCATGTGGAGCACACCAAGTGGGCCATAAAATGAAGTGGTTATTGTTTCGACAAGGACTATATTGGCCCACTATGTTGAAAGATTGTGTTGAGTTTGCAAAAGGATGTCAAGAATGTCAAGTACATACAAGTATCCAACACGTACCTGCAATCAAAGTTCACTCAATTGTAAAACCTTGGACTTTTAGGGGACGGGCTTTGGATCTTATTGGAGAGATTCAACCAGCGTCATCTAAAAGCCAGAAGTACATATTGGTGGGCATTGATTATTTTACTAAATGGATTGAAGCAATTCCTTTAGTCAATGTAGACCAGGAAAATGTCATTGAATTCATTCAAAAGCACATTATATACATGTTTGGAATCCTTGAGACAATAACAACTGATCAAGGGTCAATATTTATTGGTCAAAAAATGCAAGAGTTCGCTACATAAATAGGGTTCAAATTACTAACATCTACGCCTTACTATGTACAAGCCAATGGTCAAGTCGAAGCAGCAAACAAGGTAATAATCAGCTTAATAAAGAAGCATGTAGGAAAGAAGCCAAAAAATTGGCATAAGACTTTAGATCAAATTTTATGGGCTTGTCAAACGCCTCCTAAGGAAGCTACCAGAACAACACCCTTTCGACTAACTTACGGCCATGACGCAGTATTTCCAGTAGAAATCTGTCTACAGTCAACAAGAATTCAGAAACATCAAGACATCCCTTCTGAAGTTTATTGGAATATGATGTTAGACAAATTGATTGATTTGGACAAAGAAAGACTGATGGCCTTGGATCTCTTAAGGTCACAAAAGAGGAGAGTGGAAAGATCTTACAATAAAAGAGTAAAACCCAAGGAATTCTTGCCTGAGGACCTGGTATGGAAAGTAATCCTCCAAATGGATCGAAAGGATGGAAATATGGGAAAATGGTCTCCTAAATGGGAAAGACCTTTTAAGATCATTCAAACGTTATCTGGTGGCGCATATGAGGTCGAGGAGTTAAATGAAGACCAAAGGCTCTTGAGATTAAATGGTAAATACTTAAAAAAGTATAGACCTACACTTCAAGAGGTTAGAGTAACCAACACTTGATCTTAATCGAGTTAAAAAAGCCAAGATGGAAAATATATTACAAAGCCAAACTGGCTGAAAGTCATTACAAAATATATAAGCATACAACTAAAAAATAAAGTGGAAATCAAAATGGGAGGTTGGCCTTGATTTGGAGGTATTTTATCTTCAGCAGCTCCAAGCGTCTTTCGCACAGGGCTTTCGACTGATGAAGAGTCTCAATTTTGACATCCAATGCTTGGGCTTGTTCAGCATATGCTAAGCCCTTGTTGAGTTCCTCTTGACTCTCTGAATCAGTGCTGACAGTGAGAAGTTCTTCCTTTCGTCTATCGTTGGCAGCAATCTTGGCTTCTAACTCTTTGATCTGAGCCTTCATACTGGCTATACTTTGATAAAGTTCTTCTACTTCTTTCTGCCTAGCTTCTTGCACCCTCGACAACTCCTTCAGCTTCGAAGCTGATTCAGCAACAGCACCCCAGGAAACAGTTACATGGCTATTAGCCTCCTCAATTTCACGAGTAAGAGTCCTTCGACGATTGTAGTCAGCTGAAATCAGATCGATGATGGAAATCAAATCCAAGATAACGCTGGAAATGTCAGACGAAGCAGCAAGAAGGTCGACAACTCTTAAAGTAGTCTTCAAAAAGGAAGGAGCTGTAGGTTCTCCCTCTAAGGTCAACATTAAATCTCTTTTGAAAATCTGCGCCTTAACCTTTTGAAGTGCTTTTTCAAGAGGAGATATTGAAGTGTATTTTCCAGACGCAGTCGAAGCACTCTGATCATAAGAACTTTCTCTACCCTCAAGGATGGCAGTCAAGTAGCCAAGAGGATTTTACCATTTCAGCAATGCCAAATCTTCCTTAGTATGAGACCCAGTCGAAGTAACCCTCTCGTTTACAATACGAGCCACATTGGCTTCGACAGGCATCTGCACAGGGACATCTTCAACACGCGCAGAGTTTCTGGCTCCCCTTGTGAGGTTTTCTCTCTCTTCAGTCGCCGGAATATCTTCAGTCTGATTCCCTCCCACTGGTGTGTTTTCCTTCTCCGTTTAGATCATATCATCAACAATCTCCTCTTCCCCATCCTTCTGTCCATCATCGTTAGCTTGCGGAGTCCCAAGATTCACATGTTCTTCACTAGGAACTTCTTCATTAAGCTTCCCAACGGCTTCGTGCCCAGAAGTTTGGTTCACTTCGCTAGCAGAACTCACAAAAGATCCTTTTTTCGAAGAAGGCCTGTAAGTAGGATCACCCTCATTATTTATTAAGGTGATAGATTCTTATACAAGGTTCTGTTTTGAAGTACCATCAGTGTCCTGAAGATTACAAGATGGTTATCAGAACCATTGAAAAAAGAAGTCGAAGTCAGTAAACAATCGTGAGGGGTCAAAGTAATTTATCTCCTGCTCTGTTGGTTCTCTGATGAAGACAGAAGGAAGTCTCGACCCAATGACTTTGACCTTGACCTTGGTTTTTGGACGAGGCTCAGGAATGGGGGTTGGTTTCTTTAACTTGTGTCTTTTTAGGGGGATAAGAGGAGATTCTTCTTCTTCATCACTGGAAATTTCAATTTCTTGAACTTTCCTTTTCTGCAGATTGATTTCAAATAACCAGAAAGAAAGGAGTCGAAGGCATTAGCGTCAAAAGTAATATGTTGGAAAGAAAAATATAGCAGCAAAAAGTGTTTACCTATGGTGAAGGTTTCACATAAGGGTCTCCTCCCTTTGCGCTTTCAGCAACTTTCTTAGTGACGACCCTCTTGACCACTAGAAAATGAACAAGTATAAATTAGATGTCGAATGATTAGAATGAAGACGATAAATACATTTTCTTTTAGAAAGAAGAATTACCCTTTTTTATCTTGTCAGAGACTAGCGTTAACGCCTCTTGAAGATGAGCGACAAAGTCTTTTTCGTCAAAAAATTCTTCGTTATAATACTGCTTCCCCCAGTCTTCAAAAAGAGGTGAACACATGAAATTGAGATTAAAGTCGAACAAAGTCAGTACGGTTCAACCAATGTACCTACCAATATGCTTGGTAGCAGCATCCTCTGAATAGTCTGCATTGTAAAACACCAAAAGCTTTTCTCGGGAGTAGATTGGTGAAGGGAGCGTCTGGATAATACCAAATTGTCGAGAGACAAGATTCAGTTGATAAGCAATTAAGCTAAGTTGATTCTTCAAACTCTTGAATCTCAAAGGCATGATTCTTGGTCGAAGAAACGACTCCCAGATAGCTACATATTCATCCACATGGTCATCTTCGTCAGACGAAGGATATGGTCGAATGAACCATTCCGGGCCAACCTTTCTACTAGCAAAGGGAGCCATGGTCGAAAAACATTCCTTCCGCTTTGCAAACATAATTACAAAGTTGGTAAACGCTTTTTGGAATTGTTGACCTTCGTTAGTTGGAGTCAACAAGACTAATCTAGTCCCTTCGACCCTTCTGTTCAGGACCTCTGGGGCCCTCTCATTAATCTTATTCTTCTGCGGAAGAAAATATTCAAAAGTGTCATTTAGCCAAAGTTGTAGAAGCCAAAAGGGGCCGGAAAGGAGTAAACTCGCCTTGTCTCCAATAACCTTAAGTTGAGTCACACCATTGCTGATGGACTCATACAGTTTGGCTAGAATCAACTCAGCCAGACAAAGAGGATATCCATGGTGAAGCTGTGTTGCAAGAGTAAGCATTTTCTTAGTCACTTGAAGTGACTTGGTGCAAAAAACAAAATGAGATAACCATAAAGCCAAAAAAGCTATGTGTTCCACTTTAGATACAGTGGTACTCGATTTGTCGTGGAAATGATTGATGAATATGGTATAGGTGGGCTTTATGGCCGAAAACCCGATAGGATCTCCAGACAGATCCTCAGGGTCGAAGTAGTCACCCGTTGGTCGAAAACCAGTAATGGCGGCTATGTCGAAGAGAGTTAAAGTTACCATTCCACAAGGCAAATGGAAGGTAAAATGTGTGCTGTCCCAGAAATAAAATGAAGACACCAGCATGAGAGGGAAATAAGCTATCCTAGTCTTCGACAACATGATCAAGTCATAGATCCTCATATCTTTCCAGATTTGGGCTTGTACTTTTTCCATCTTGCTCAGCCATTCTGAGTATTCTGAAGTATAACTAGGGCAAGATCGAAAGATCCTATTGCCCTTGTTCATGAACTGAAGGTTGATATCTTCCTTCGTTTGTGAATGTTGCTAGTTGGCAGGGGTTGCATTTTCAGGATCATTCCTGGGTTTCTTCGTACAACCTATAGGCTTGAGCCTAGGGTGAGTTGGGAAGAAGTTGTTATTTTATTTTGGGTTCTCGAAACATGTAGACAATGGGCAAGACATAGCATACATTTGCCCAGAATACCTAACAGGGGTAAGCAACTGGGAGTCATAAGCCTCACGCCATTCTTTGGCCATGGGTTCAGATACGACCCTTCGTTCCCCAGTTGAAACAGGTATAGGGTTAGTGGAGAAAACCTCTGGTTGTCTTTGGAGATTCGAAACGCTCTTAGTTTTTGGATTGTTAGGCGCACTGGAAAGTAAAGCCATGATTGAAAGTAGTAGTGAAAGAACGAAGATGAAGTTGTTAAGACTTTTTCTTTGCAAGGAAGTGAAGAATACTAGGAGTTGTAAAATAATTCCAAAGAGAGGATTCGTCTATTTATACTGTTCAGGGAGAAGTGTTTTCCCTCAAGACCATTTAATGTTGCAGAGTTAGTGGGGCACGTGGCGAGCGTTGAAGCAGTTATCGTACGAGTAATAAAAATGTTTGCCATACTTTCCTAGGTTGTAGGGATAATGGCCATCATGTAAGCATGGTAACGGCTGATTGACAGCAACGTGTTAGGAAAAAAGGTAATGATGACTCTAAATACCAGCAGTGGTTGGTAGAAGGCAAAAAGCACACAAGCGATTTCTATGGTCAAAGAGAAGACAAGTGTCGAATGGGAATCTCAAAGAATGATCATCTCTCCTTGCATAAAAAATGATATTCTTGGGGGGCAATTTGTTAGCTCCTAATTCGACATCTACAACAAGTTGGTCTTACCGGCCAAAAATAGGTTGAACAAGTCTAAGTTGGAAAGGCTTCGACAGAGTAGAAAAGCACTTAGAGAAATTCTAAGTTAAAATGAATCTTCGACTAAAAGGTTCTCGCATCCTTCGATCGAAAGGGTTCCAAGGTCTTCGACTAGAAGGAAACTTTGTATCTGCAATAGAATATTTTGAATCTGAATAAAGGATGGAAAAGCAGTTCGCTTGGCAGTTGAGGAAAGCAACGTGGCGTGAAGAGAGGGGTCGAAGCGCATGCAGAAGACACTTGTCTTCATCCTAGAGCAAGGCAACTCCTCGACGATTACCTAGTTTTAGTATAAATATAGGAAGCTGTTGTACCCCAAAATTTTTCCTCTCATTTATCAATAATTTACTCACAAGATCTCCTTTGGCTCAAGACTGCACTAGGTTTGATCAGCTCAAGACACCTCCTTAAGCACTGATGACCAAAATTAGGGTTTGAGTTTGCACAAGGATTTTTGAACTTCCAATGCCCCATATGACTTTCATTAATCATTATGGACCCTAAAGATTACTCATGTCAAGTTTCAAGCCTTGGATCACACTTTTGCTCAGTCAATTGAGCAGTTGACCTAAAAATTAGCTGTATTGGGGAAAAAGTCAACCATGGCCAATTTACAGTCAAACTTCATAATTTTTTATCCACATCAACATTTCATAATCATATGTATCATTTGATCAATTTTGGACCACAACTCCTCAAGAAATTTGATCAAATCTCCAAAAGGGCAAAATGGTCAAAATTAGGGTTTTGACTGGAAAAGGGCAATTTCTGATTTTTGACCTAGAAAATGATCAATTGGTTTAAGGCATGATCTCAAGAGTAAAAATGAATAATTTTTACCTAATAACATGGCTCAAAACATTACTCAAGTTCAAAGGATTGACAGATGAATTTTCAGTCAACTGATCAATAGTCAACTGTATACTGAAAAGTCAAACTTTGACTTTTTGGTCAAATTCAAATGCCAAAGATCACAATTCATTAATACATTTCAAAATATGAAACTTATTCATCAAGAAATCAAAAATTCAAGATTTCATTTTGAAAAGTCAAAATTTCTAAACTTAGAAATTTTTCTAAGTGTTGGAAATTTCTTATTTTTTCATAACTTTGAGCAAAATTTTCACCATGATGCAAGATGATTCAAGAGAAACTTAAAACATGAAAGTTGTAGATCTCCATGAAATATACAACTTTTATTCACACAACTTCTTCCAAAAGTGCTTGGATCTCAAGTTATAATTTTATGAACATGTGGTCATGAAACAAAACACTTAGTGAAATTTTGCCCTAATTTGGTCAGGATTTTGACCCAACTTCATGGCACTTTTTCATATAGTTACAATGGGAATATTCAAAAGCAATTTAAATATGGGTTGTAGAGCATATTACAAGATTTCCAAAATGTCCAAGAACTCCTTGAGATCATTCTTGAGCAGGGAGAATCGAAGAGATGTAGTTAGGGTTTTATCACTTGATTTACAAGGCATTTTGTGATGAACCAATTTCAAAATTCAAACTATGATGCATAAAAACTACTTTGTAGGCCTTAAACTTGTTAGAAACTCCATAATTAATGGTTTAGACAGCTGTTAGAGGCCTCACTTCAAGCATTCAATGCATGAACATGCTTTTTATCCATTTTTGGAAGAAAGGTTACATTGTCATTTTGATAAAGTGACTTTTTGCACAAAACTTATTCTTGAGCCTTGCACTTGTTCTCTTCTGATCACACAAGTCTTATAACTCATGAGAAATGGTTTAGACACTTACAATCACTCAGCCCATGCTTGTACCTCACATTGAAACTTGGTTTCCCTCTTTTCTTCAAAATCAAGTAACCTAGCCAAAAGGTAAGAACTTGTACTTCTGACTTGCCAATGCACTCCAATCCTTTTGTTTATACATACACAAACTATTGACATAAAACACACGAATTCTCATGCCCTAAAAACACCTAGAACTCAGAAACACATTTCATACTTCCATTTTCACACAAACTGACCAAAAACTTGAAACTCATAATCTACTCGTGCGTTTCTTGGCCTTTTGGTTTCTAAAGTTTCTAAACATCATATAAAATTGACCCCACACCCTGTTACATAACTGTAACACCATTAACACCATCCTCCATTTTCAAAAACAGAGCTCTGCACATTGACTTCTCCAGACCATTTCAGCCATCCATTGCTCAAGCTAATCATTGCATTAGCTTCCTGGGACCTCAAGGAAGCTAACCTGATCATCACCATCACTTGAGACAAGCTCAAACTCAAAACACGATTTCCAGTTTTGAGGTATGTTTTCTTAACTTTGAACTCTTCATACAAGCATCATTAATGATTTATTTATGAACAAAACATGTAGATATCCTTACCCTAAAGCTAACCATGTTCATAGTTTCCACTAATTTTGCTTAAGCTTAGAGAATTTTAGGATTGAAGTTTCTCATATTTTTAGGGTTCATATTAGGGCCAATAAAATTCATGCTTATCTTTGATCTATAATTTTAATGCTTTACATTTTTGAAACCGTGAGGAAATTTGCTACAAGTTTCATGTTTACAGTTTTCATTTTTGATGAGAAATGAACAAGTTACAGTTGGTCTGGATGGAGGTTAAAGATGAAGTTATCAGGGCGTGTTTTGTATCATATATTTATTGTTTTGCTTATGTTAACAGATGTATAGCCACCTCAGTGGTAGAAGTGCGCGCATGTAACCTTTGGGACCTGGGTTCGAGCCCCAGTGGTACCCTTTTGATTTTTTTCATATTTTTTGCTTCCTAACTTTTGTTTTTTTGCAGGCGTTGGGCCTCTTTGGGCCTGGATTGTTTTTGTTTTTGCTGACAAACCCCCCATTTCATTTATACGCCCTTGGCCCAATTTTATTTTATTTTCTGAGTTTTTTTTAATTCATTTTCTTAATTATTTTCATAATATTAAAAAATCACGAAAATACAAAAAATATTAGATTTTTATTTAATTTAGTTTATTTATTTTTCTCGCACAAAAAATTATTTTATTAATCATACTTTATTTATTTTTACAAATCATCTTGTAAATTTAATTAAAACTAGGTTAGTATTTATTTTTTTCTTTTATACCTATTAAAATATATTTATTTTAATATAAAAAAGGCGAAAAATATTTTACAACACCATATATTTATTTCCAAGACAAAAATACCAAAAAAAAAAAAAACTTTTTCTAAACTTATTTCTTTAATCAATTAATGAATTAGGGTTTTATTAATTTCTTTTCTTAGTGAATTAGGTTTAATTTTAAGTTTAATTAATTATATTAAGACAAAATCCCTTTTCTCTAATAAAATCCAAACAAATATCCATTTACTTCACATTTTGCATTTTTGTATATTTATTCATTTTGTACATGGTATTCATTTAATTCCTTGTACATTGATACCCATTCAATATGGTTGTAATAGACTAACTAGGTTTACATTCTTGCAATCCCCATTAAATTTATACATCCCCTCCCACAAATGTTGTAATAGTGTAGTAACTTTAAATTCCACAATTTATCGCTTTTATATACAAATGTTAGTAATTAGGGTTTGCACCTCTTTAAGATCCTTGGTAGGAACTAGTTTGTCCTCTAAATTCACTTCCCTTGGGTCCAAGTCTATGAAGTTGAATTTGTGGGAGCTTGGTCTCGATGGCAGGTTGTAGTTATTGCTACCTTTTTATTCTAAATCTATCTTAATAGGAATTCCTAGTTATCTCTTGATCCAATTTTACGACCCTACTTGTACATTGTCTAGAAGATACTTCAAATTGAGATAAAGTATGGAAACTTCTACTTCTAGGACATTAAATGTTCTGTATCTAATGATTATATTATATCATGAGAGGTCACTTACGAAGAGATAACTGGCTTTGATGGTTTTCATGTTCTCTCTTGCTCTAAATGTTGGTTTGATGGAGATGTATCCACAAGTTTGCATTTTCTCACCTCAAAACCCAACTATGGAGCCTTTAAAGTGTTTTTATGTTTTGGATTCAAATATAGTCACTCAAAGGTGTCCCAATAAAATACTTCAACAAACTACCAGGGTGTAAGAATCGTTTTATGTTCCAATTAAATACTAGGATGTTGATAGCCATTGGGTCATCCTCATAGGGGAGGATCATTGTGATGCCTCTATGAGAGAAAGTGGTCTCAGGAGAAAAAGAATAATACGATAGTAGGGAGATTATTGACATGAATTATTTGGAGAGCATATCTCTTATGTGAGGAGCTTAACAACCACTTCAATGAATCCTTGTGCTATGTGTTTTGAGTGAGGCAAAAAGGTTCTTCTTCACTTCTACTTCTTTATTCATGATATTTATCCATTCTAAGTTAAGGGCTCATGGGTCTATCCTACCATAAGATCGATCTCTTGTTCCAAATCCTAACGACGGACCCTTAACATACCTTATCAGATGCCCTTCTTGAATGAATCACTTTATCTCATTCTTTAATTGATGGGAGTCATTTGTGTGATTTTCTTTCATACTATGATACTTGCATCATTTATTTGGCTCGTTTCCCATGACTTCACATATTGATATTAGTGTTTGGGAGTTATTATTATGTGATAGACTTATCTTCAAATTTGCTCTCGTCATGTATTAAATGATATGTAGTTCTTGTCGAACATGTTTTCCACATGTCTTAGAGGGAGGGGGGATAAAAGGTTCCTCAATCTCTTATCAGTTGTGGATGATTGTTATCGTGTATATTAAAATATTTTGTCTCTCCACTACCTCTCTATTTAGCATATCTAGCCATATTCACCCTCGATATGGCATTTCACGCTTGCCATTATCTACTCCATTTAATCGACTAGTGTTTAGGCTAGAGATTCGTTGAAGTATCCAACCTTCAGGTCATTGTGAAAAGGTACTACAAATCTCTCTTGATTAGGATTCACTTTTTTTATGGTTACCTCATTGAGATGTGGTAGGTAATCACGTAGTGGCTTGGAGTGACCTTGTCTCACGTTAACAAGACTTGTGGTGGACACCTTGTGAGACTTTTTAAAATAAAATTGGTTGATAAGCTTCCTAGACATGTCCTAATAAATTACTGTGAATAATCTGGAAGATTCATGTTACCATTGCAATGTCACCTCCTTTAGGGTCTCCGAGAGGACTTTGTATTTAAATGAGTTTGTCGTGCCTATGATCTCCACATGTATATTGAAAGCGGTGACATGTTCTTGGGGATCACTATTTCCATCAGACACTACTAGTTGTAGCAATTTGAAGTTCTTTGGGACTATGGCGTCCCAAATTTCAACTGAGAGAGGTTAAGGGTCCTTGATCTCTATCTGCCTATGTTGTCTGTCATTTTGTTGTTGTTATTGTTGGATTGTCTAAACAATTGCATGCATAACTTTGTTCTGGTGACAAAGTTCCTCCATGGCGATATACATCGTTGATAGGGCTTCATAATCACCGACAAAGGATTGTGAAATGTGGCTCATCACCATTGATGAACAACAAGTTATTAGTTAAAAACTCTTGTTGAAAGGATGCGTCCTAGGAACCATTTACCATACCATACAATAGACGCCAATTATATTTGTTGTGAATACAATAGTAGTGACCTTGTCAGATATACAACGAATAAAAATTTAGTTAATGAGTTGCGAATGTGATGATTGACCTAACCCTCTATGCATGTATTTATAACCCTTTTGACCTAAAGAAAAACCTAAATGCCTTAGCCTTATCTTTGCTTTGAGTCAACTTGGCTCTGCTACTTTAGGAATGACAAAAGACCAGTTTTGGAGGATTTCACACGATGTTTTAATCTCGGCCATGTATCAAGCGCGTGGTCAACTTTTCACCTCACAATTAGAACCTCTCACGTGTTCTATGTAATATCAACGCATTCGATATAAGTTGTTTTTTAAAATATGTAGAACTTGCACTACTATATTTATGTCAATGTAATCACCTGTTATTTTAAATAACAACTTTATTTTGATATTTATATTAACTCACATATTAGGAAAATTTATTGAATTTAAATATAAACTCAAGGTATTTGTGAGCACTAACAGACTGTGATTAAAGTAGTCGGTAGTCTTTCTGATTTTATATTACAAAAACAATAAAGTACAAGTTAAAGGGAGAAAAAGAGCTATACTTTTATATGTAAAATCGGCATCTAATAAAACAATAACAAAATAGCAAATGAGATACATGAAATAATGCAACGGGAAAGAAAATGAAGTACTCATGAAAGACATACCAATGGGACCAAGGTTGGTACTAATAAGAGATGACTTTAGTTTTAAATTGATTTTTCATGGTTGAGTAAAATTGAGGGATGCATGATTAATGTTCGTGGCAGGTCATAGATAGTTTCCTTTCAACAATATTACAAAATACACAATATTCCCACTAATTACCTATGTCGTCACGTCCCTTTGTCATGCAATAATGTTATGCATCCTACATAAACAATAGAGTTATACTCATTTATTCTGGCGCAACAGATGACTAATGTTTATAAAACAAGAAAAAACAAGAAAAATCAATAATGTACTTAAAGACTTGGTGCACAAACCTTGAGAGTGCAATACAGGGACAAGAAAACTAAAGTCCCACGAAAAAGTTTATTGTAAAATACTAGTATAAATATCTGTCAATCAAATGTTTATTTGAGGGGAATATAAATATATGTCAATCAAATGTTTATTTGAGGGGAATTTTATGGTAAATTATTTAAGGTGTGTTTGGTTCGAGATAGATCGAGAGAAGGGGAGAAGATATTTTTAATGAAATATGTTTAGTTCAATTTAGAAGAGGAGATGGAAGCAAAATCACTTCAAATCACATTTTTTATGTCTGCCTAAATCTGAGGGATTCATAAAAGAGAAGAGGGAAAATGATTTTTTATATTTAATAAATTAATATATTTACTAAAATATCATCAGTTTTATTTTAATATTTTAAAATTATTATTTTCTTTCTTGTTCTAGCTTCTCTTTTGTTTTATTATTCACTGTTATTTTCATCAACTTATTATAATTATTCTTCACCTTAAATTTTTTTAAATTTAATATAAATTATAATTACTACAACATTCTTTTTAATATTTTTATTTTTATGTTTATTTATTAGTTTTTTTAAATAAATTTTGTTATGTATTCTATCATATTTCCTTTTATATAAAATTTTAAATAATTTTTTATTATATTATAATATATATAATATATAATAATAATGTAATTTACGTATTAAAAATTGTTATCAATACATAATTTATTTTGTGTCGATAATTATAATACGAATTAAATGTATTCGATTTTTTTAACATTATGTGATAAGTTATGACTTTCTAATCATTCAATATTACATATTTTATTTTCAAAAAAAATATTTATGAATTTTTCACTTTTAAATATTATATCACTTATATAAAATTATAAGGATAAAAATATAAATTAGTAATAAAATTCTTCATCTCCCCTCATTAACCACACATATTTTTAATTAAAATCATTTCATTTTCCTCCTCTCCCCTTACTTGAACTAAACATATTTATAATTTTAAAAAAATCCCTGCCCTACCCTCCCTTTCCCTTCCCTTCATTAAAATCCCTCTTCTCCATTTCTCCTCATTTGAACCAAACATACTCTTAATAAATTGTCCATGCGTGTACGTATGTAGAATTCTAATCTATATAATGAAAATTATAAAAGATTAAATATAAGATACTTCTGTAATGTAAGTCTGTTTTGTTTTGTTCTTTTGTAATTTTTTTTTTATTCTCTCCTTATAAAAATTATTTTGTTTTATTAGAAATAAATCAAAACTCGTTCACATTACAGTATAACTTATATACTAAAGGAATAAAAGATACAAAATCTTAACATTTTGAAGAGTGAGACAACTTTTTCTTTTACATAGAGTGAACCGAATCTCGCTAACATTATAGAAATATATATTATTTCGATTATAAATTATAATTAACTATATATATATATATATATATATATATATATATATATATATATATATATATATATATATATATATATATATATATATATATATATATATATATATATATATATATATATATATATATATATATATATATATATATATATATATATATATATATAAATGGTTTGGACTAGGTATATAATGAGTTTGCATTTTAGCGAGAGTTAGCAAAACGGGTAACCCGACCTATTTTGAGTCGGTTTGTGACGGCTTCAGGCTTTTTGCAGGTTGGGCTAAAAAACTTAGATTATAAATGACTACGATTTGGTTGTTTAAATCCGGTTCTTTACGAGTTACAATTATTCGAGCTGACCTGAATTATATTAATATTTATATTTTATATTAAAAAAAGTGACCTTTTTATTATAAAATCTTTAAAAAACTATTACCGTATTTTTTTATAGACTACTGTATGCTTTTATTATTAAATGTATGTATATAAAATAATATACTTTAAATGCAAGTGATATAATAAATTAGAAGGGTTAAATACATTTTATTATATCACTTCCATTTAACAAATGAGAGGGGGAATACAACTGATATAATAAATTACAAAGGTTAAATGCATTTTACGGTATATATCTAAAAGATATTCCAGTAAGTATTCAATTTAATTATTTATAGAATGAAACTATACATTACTATTTAGTAATTTAATATGAAACAGTCTCATTATAAATCAATATTTTATATTTAATATATATAAATTAATAATTTGATTGAATTTTGTGAGAGCTATAAACAATTATATATATATATATATATATATATATATATATATATATATATATATATATATATATATATATATATATATATATATATATATATATATATATATATATATATATATATATATATATATATATATATATATATATATATATATATATATATATATATATATATATATATATATATATATATATATATATATAAACAGGTTATGAGTAATCTAGTCAGACTAATTCAGTTAAACATCAGATTTTTATCGGGTCAAGCTTAAGAGTCTGAATTATAAATGGGTTTTAATTCTTTTTGTTAAAGCTCAAAATTTTTTGCAAGTTTTTGAATTAGCGCGATTAATTCGATCCGTTTTATCACCTCTAATTTTAACTAGCCGCAATAAGGTATTTAGAGGTATAAAAATACATTTTATTGTAAGACTAAAAATTAGTATAAAAATTTATTTTTGCAAAGACGAAGGGTTGAACTTAAGAAATTGAAATATTGAAGATATAATACACCTGCATCTTAACCAATTAAGTGTGTGTTTGGATTGGCTTATATAAGTTCTAGAATCAATTTTAGAGGTGTAAAATTGATTTTGGATAACTTTAAGATGTTTGGTTTATCAAAAGTAGAATTCATTCTGGCTCCAGAA
Source organism: Vicia faba (assembly GCA_948472305.1). NCBI lineage: Eukaryota > Viridiplantae > Streptophyta > Magnoliopsida > Fabales > Fabaceae > Vicia > Vicia faba. The sequence continues at coordinate 1,581,829,362 of OX451736.1, forward strand.
TTGATTTTAGTTGAAGCTAAAATTTGTAGTTTCTACCTTTAGAATTGATTCTAGGTAATTTTTACACTTAAATTTATTATTCAATTCACTTTTACATAAATGTATCCAAACATAAATCAATTCTGCTAAACTCAATTCTGTTAAAATCAATTCTATCAAACTCAATTCTGCTAGAATCAATTCTATTCACCGCCAATCCAAACACACCTTAAGATAGATGAATACTTGTTAATAATTTCCCGTGTTATATATTTATAACTAAATATATATTTTTTAAGGTTAAATATGTTTTTGATCCCTCTAAATATAACGGTTTCGGTTTTAGTCCATCTAAACATTTTCCTCAAAGAATGATCTCTTAAATTTTTTTATCCACACTTTTGGTTCCTCATGCTAACGTCCATTAATAGAGCTTACGTGACACTAACACGTGGCAGTGCCAGCGTGGCAAAGATATTAGCGTGGTACACCACGTGGTTAAGATCAACATCATACTTGAACCCATAATTTTTTTTAGCTAATTAATAGCTAAAATCGTAGTTAATTTATAGCAAATTCAACAACCAGAAAATTTATGTAGAGTATACTAAAGCACAGTCTGTTAATAAATTATTAATGAATAAACTAATGTCTCGTGGCTTTAACATGTGGGTCTTTTAGCTCCATGCATGTTTACTACGTGTATTTCAAATGTTGTTTCAGTGTTCCAAGATAAGCAAGAGGACAAATAGGATTGATAGTAGACTGTGAATGGGCTGAACCTAACTCTGATAAGATTGAAGATAAATCTACTATTGCAAGAGGACTAGATTTTCATATTGGTTGGTAGTTTCCTATATTTTTGTTTTACATTATTAGTTTCATAAGAATATTATCGAATTTTCACTTAATATAAATGCATGAAAGCATATGGACACATACAAATTTGGTGTAAGATTCTTGCTTATGTTAGAATATATTTTTAATCCAGATTCTTGCATCCACTATATTATGGAGAGTATCCTAAAGTTATGCGTGAACGACTTGAAGACCAACTTCCTAAATTCTCAGAGGAGGATAAGAAATTTCTTTTGAATTCTTTGGACTTTATTGGTCTAAATCACTATACAACAAGGCTAATTTCACATGTGCCAGAATGCACCGGAGAAAGTCATTACTACAACACACAAGAGATGGAGATTTTTGATAAATAATTGGAATGTTGTATCATTCTATGTGCTTATAACATGCAATATCAGAGTGGCTATATGTTGTTCCTTGGGGTCTTCAGAAGGTTATTAGTTATGTATCACAAAAATATCTTGCCCAAATATATGTCATAGAAAATGGTATGCGACTTTCTTTTCCTTATCAACTTAAGATCCATGTCACCATTAGAATATACAATATTGTTGTGGAGCTCAAGATCCATATCCCGCAATTGAATCCTAACACAAATCTATTGTGTGTGCATGTGTGAGTGGAGTTATGTTGTTTCATGATAATCTTGGGATTGATATCTCACTCTTTTTATATAATTTTGACTGTATTGAAACATTATAAAATGGTTCTCATCTCTCTTAGGGTGTCTTTCAATTTGACAGGTATGGATCCTAAAGCTCCATGCATGTTTACTACGTGTCATATAATTCTTAAATATTTTCCTTTTTGAAGCCGACATTCGTAGACACTTTCTTTGGGTGTTGATTCTAACAAATTTTCTTACAATACTCTCATAATTGTTTCCAAATTCACATTAATCTCCTTCACAACATTGTTCTGATGCGACAATGACATGCACTTGATTCTCAGAGCTAGTTTGTTTATCCTATGCTAACGGTTGATAATATCAACGCTTTGAGAAATAATGTATGGAAAGCTTCGTTGTGTGCAACTGCATTTTAAAGATAGTTAAGCTTTGATCTGTTTGTTTTCTTGATAGGATACATAATTGTTTAACGCAATTGTTTGCCAAAGACATCACTCCTGATGATAAGTAGTAGCTTGATGAGGTTCTACAGAGGGAGGTGAATATCAAAACTCTTGAGATTTCTTTTAATGTTCTTTCAAACTGTCATGATTATACCATTTAGATCCATGTTGTTGATCGTGGGTTACTTAGTATATATTTTCTAAGTGCAAGGGCACAACCTATCAGGGTAGTTTTAAAAGATCATCGAACCACAGAGACTAATGTCAATTCTAATGTTACTAGTTTCTACGGTATTTATCTAAGACGATTGAAAACATAATAAGAAAGAGATGAAAGTAAATAAAGTTTTAATAGAAGAAGATTAATAATGATGCTAAAAATGTAATTCACATCAATCAACAATACTTTAGCGGTCTTGTGATGCAGTGAGAGAACAGACTTGAGGTTTTGCGTTTGTGTTCGCAAATGTTTCGGTTTAGCAAGAGTCGCCACCGACTTTTTATTTATCCAAAGAAAAGGTCAAAAAGCACAGGAAAGACCTTTGAGATATTTTCTTGGGTTCGGGGGGTAGATTATGAAAAGGGAAGGTGCTAGCACCCTTTTCATCCATGGTTTTCCATGGGCTCTTAGTTACTTGTTTTAGATCACTTGCTTTTGCTTTTCAATTGTTTGAAATGGTGCTTTGTGTGTAGTTTTGAAAGTATTTTGAAAAGAGGCCATCGTTGTGGCAACCTTTGTAATGATTCTTGTTTGAATGTATACAAAGGTGTTTGTCTTTTAAAAAATGTTTCAATGTTTGAAAGTTTGTTTTGGGAAATGTTTTGAAATTGTGTTGTGATGTGTTTTTGAAAATAACAAGGATATTTGCAAGTTTGATCAAGTAACTAGGAGCATCTACCTACCTACTCAAAAGTCTTTCCTAAACATTTTTAACCCTTTGACATAGTTGTTTTACCATTGCATTTGGTAAACAACTTTGTGTTTGGATGTTAAACGGGACAGGTGCGGGTCATCGTATTGACCATGATAACAATTGTGCCAAGTATCTTTAGCAAATTTTTGAGGGACTAGATCATTTTTGTATAAGCAACCAAGATAGCATCATCGAGGGACTATGATCTTTTGAGTTTGTTTTGTTTTTCCAAGACACCTAGCATGCATACCATGGCCATTTTAAGGCAACAAGTGGATGAAACCCTAGGGGTGCTTGTGTGTATTGTGTTGTCAAATTTTATGCATTTTGTCTTGTATTAGGTCTAGCTATTTGTTTTGATTTTGTTTATCATACAAACCCTAATCTTTCTATCATGCATATTTGAAAGCAATAAAGTGCGTAAAAGTAAATCTACAACTATTACAACATGATATGGGGAGGGGGATACAAGTTTGAATAGGGGATATTTGCAAGAAAATAAAACCCTAATTTCAACTATTACAACCATATTGAAGTCAATGTGCAAATAAATAAATAGAAAATTATTTAAATATGCAATATATTATAAATATGTAAAAAATGTTTTAGTATTATTTTTATGTATGTAAAAATAAATTATTTAATGTATAAAAAAAAAGAAAATAAAAGATTATTTTTGGAAAGGGTAAAAACCCTAATTTTTTGATTTTAAGAAAATATATATATTATAATATTTATTTATGTACAAGAAAAATAAAATAAAATATATACAAAATGTTAAAAAAAATAAAATGTGTGAGAAAAATATTGTTTAAGTATATAAATAATAAAAATATAATATATAATATTTTTTGTATTATTTATGAATTTATTTTAAGAAAATAAAAGTATATTATTATAGTAATTATTTCTATGTCCAAAAAATAATAAAATAAAATGTGAAAATTTAAGAAAATGTTTTTTGGTATTTTTTAATGTTAGAAAAATAAATAAAAGTCAGAAAATAAAAAGGAAATAGAAAAGTATGGAAAAATAAACAAATGGGCCAAAGGGGTGTAAACAACAAGCCTAGGGGTGCAAATAGCAAGGAACAGCCAGGCCCAGCCCAGATTTGCCTTCGTCCCTAACCTCTAAACCAAATAACGCGCGCCATAGTTCAAACTGCTAACTCCTGCAGTTGTGCTTAAAAACAAAAACTTTCCACATGAAAGTTATAGAGCATGATCATACAATTCTAACCATGTAAAAAACTTAACCTAACTCTTAAAGACCAGAGAGAATTTCTCTAGCCCTAATTTCTAACCTAATTTTTTCAGAAAGTTCATCATTCAAATTCTCCCAGCTCAGTTAACTTAAATGAATTCTATGCATATGTACAACTCAAGGGCAATGAGTACTACATTTTTTATTCACAAACCTAAGCCTAATGATTCCTAAATAGAGAGATAGAAGTTTGAACTTTACCTGTTTCAGTCCAGCTCGAGTATGGAAATGTATGGGTTTTCAGTGAGGCCTGAGATGCTTATGAGCTTGCTTGAAGTTCCTTTGAGCTTCCCCAATGCCTAGCTTGCTTTGAACTAGCTTGAATATGCTTGTAGAAGTCAACCTGCACAGTCATAATTCAAAAATGGTGAAGGGTGTAAATGGAGTTACAGTGACTTGGGAATGGTTGGGATAGTTTAGGTAGGTTGTATGGAGTGTGTTGGAAGAGGTTTGGGGCAAAACGCACGAGGCAATTGGAAGATGGAAGTGAAACTGCAGAACTTGCCCTGTTTTGCAAGAAAATGTGATTTTTGTGTACAAGGGTGTTTGAGAGGTTTCTAGCTCGTGTTTCTGGCTTAGTGTGATATGCAAAACTTTTTTGAAATGTTTACAAGCTTTGGTTTTATCAGATTGCAAAGTTATGTGTTTTTTGCAAGTTTACTTGGTTTTGAAGAAAAGTCTGAGTTGACAATGCAAAGGCTTGTACTTGCTAGCTCCAGGCCTGCTGATAGTTGGTATAATTTTTCCTAAGTTTTTGGAGTTGGTTTGCTACAACAGGCTTGGTGCAATGCTAAAGAGAAACAAATTTGCAAAAGCAACCTTTATCAAAATGGCATTGTTAACTTTTTGCCATTTTTAGATTAATTCAATGTGTAAATTTCTAAAGCTCAGAACAATGCCTTAATCCATTGTGTTTACATTCAATTTTTTATTGTGGAAGGGTTTAAGGACCTGTAAACAAGTACAAGCAAGGCTGGACAGAAATTGCAACTTGTAGCAACATGAAAAATGCCATGGACCAAAGTGATATTTTGCCAAATTCAAACCTTCGATTCTCCCTAACCAAAAATGATCTTGGAGATTTCTTTGACATTTTGGAAATCTTGTAACATTCTCTACAATACATATTTGAAATGCATTTCTAAATTCCAATTGGAACTAGGTGAAAAATTGCCATGAAGATAGGTCAAAATCCTGCCTAAACTAGGGCAAAATTTCACTAAGTTAGTAAGTTTTTTGGACCCTTGTTCATAAACTCATAACTTGAGATACAAGAATCTTTTGGAAAAACTTTGTGAATAAAAGTTGTAGATTTTGTGGAGGACTACAACTTTCATGTTGGAAGTTTTCTTTGAATCCAATTGCATCATGGTGAAAATGTTGGGCAAAGTTGGGAAAAAATAAGAAATTTTCATAACTTAGAAAATTTTTAAGTTATGAAAATTTTCCATTTTAAACCCTAATTTGCAAAATTAGGTTTCTTGGTGAACAAGTTTCATGTTTTCACACATATTTATGAAAAATGACCCTTGGAACTTGATTTTGACCAAAAAGTCAAAGTTTGACTTTTCAGTGTACAGTTGATTTTTGATCAGTTGACTGGAAAATTCATCTGTCAATCCAATGCAATTGAGATCTTTTGAACCTTGTGATTAGGTCAAGATGATGCCATTGAATCCTTGAATCCATGCTTGAATCAAATTTTCCAATGGCTAGGTGAAAAATCAGAAATTGACCTTTTGCAGTCAAAACCCTAAAAATGACCATTTTGCCCTTTTGATGATCTGATCAAATTTCTTGAGTTGTGGTCCAAACTTGATCAAATGGTTCATATGAGTTTATAATGTTGATGTGGATAAATAATTATGAGGTTTGACTGTAAATTGGCCATAGTTGACTTTTTCCCCAATACAGTTGATTTCTAGGTCAACTGTCCAATTGACTGGGCAAAAATTTGATTCAAGACTTGAAACTTGGTATGAGCAATCTTATAAGTCAAACATGAAGTATGAAAGTCACATTGAGCATTAGAATTCCAAAAATCCCCGTGCAAACTCAAACCCTAATTTCAGGTCAACAGAGCAAGGGGATGTCTTGAGCTGAGCAAACCCTAATCCTGTCTGGAGTCCAAAGAGTCTTGTGAGGGGAAATCTTGATAAAATGAGAGGGAAAATTTTGGGGTACAACAGCTGCCCCTGTTCAATCTTCTTGAACCTGAAGAGTTAGATTGGCGAGCTTGCCTTTCGTGACTCGAAGGTAAAAGAGGATTGGACACTAGTGCCCATAAATTTGCACTCGTCAAAATTTTGAGGGAATGGGCTTAAAGATGCCATTTGGAGATGATCGAATCTTGCTGGAGATGGGCTTAAATATGCCATCCAAGGCTGTTTGTTGAAAATCAGGAGATTGAACATCAGAATGGTATTTGTATCTGGAACGTATCTGAGTTGTATCTAGAGATTTAATTTGTAAGAGAAATGGAATGCCGTCAGTGTCTGGAGCGTATCCGAGCTGTAACTGAATTTGAATCTTAATGAATAACAGAATGACTGCCGTGTCTGGAGTGTATCTGTATTGTATCTGAATCTGAAATCTAAATAAACGACAGAAAGGCATCTGTGTCTGGAGCATCTCTGGGCTGGGGAATAGGTTTGAATGAGTGACAAAATGGCTATCGTGTCTGGAGCGTATCTGGACTGTATCTGAAGTTGAGATCTGTATGATTAGAGGAATGACGTCCGTGTCTAGAGCGTATCCGTATTGTAACTGAGATCTGGAAAAGTGACAGAATGACTTTCGTGTATGGAGTGTATTTGTACTTGAAGTTGATAGTTGAATATGAATGAGAAATAGAATGGCTTCCGTGTCTGGAGCGTATCTAATCTGTATTTGACTGTTGAAGTCTGAATGAGTGACAAAATGGCATCCGTGTCTGGTGCGTATCCGTACTGTATCTTGACTTTTAATTATGAATGAGTAGTAGAATGACCTTCGTGTCTGGGGTGTATCCACACGGTATCTGAATAGGAGATCTGAATGAGTAACAGAATGACTTTTGCGTCTGGAGTGTATCGGTACTGTATCTGAAATCTTTGAATATTTGTTAAAGATAGATTTTAATCTTATCTTGAAAAAGGTAAAATGTTAGCTAAAACACAAAGTTATGTTGCATGAAATGTATGATACAATAAATGTGTTTTATCAATGTTTATGATATATGAATGTAATGTATACGCATGTTAGCTGATTCACTGTCTTGCTGAGGAGAATAAATCCTTGATAGCTGGAGATAATAAAATCCTTGACTGCTGCCGGGGAAAATAAATCCATGACCGTTGTTGGAGATTCAAAATCTTTGATTGCTGAGGATGAGAAATCCTTGGACCACTGTTGGGGATATAAAATCCTTGGCAACTTGTGGGGATTAACAAGAACTTTGACAAAATCCGTGGGGATATGAGAATCCTTCACGACTTTCCTGGGGATATGGGGATCCTTCAAGTCTGCCTGAGAAAGCTGCTTGGGGAATCTAGAAAGCTTTGATGACTATGGCTGGAGATTACACCATGGGGATCCTTACTCGGCTGGGGAATACGGAAACTCTGACGAATCTCTACTGGGGGTTAGATGAAAGAACAACCTTGATCTGCTGGAGAATAAGGAAGACTCTGATGTATCCTGCGGAGAATTAAGAATGAGAATCTTCAATCTTTCGGGGAAACTGAAACCTTGGGGGCTTCACTGGAGAAGTGAGAAAGAGAATCTTCGATCTGTAGGGGATTAAAAATTCTGACAAACTCACGCTGGGGAGTTAAGGATACTCAGGCAACTTTACTGGGGAATCAGGAGTGAGAATCTTCAATTTGCTAGGGGAAAATAAATCTCTGGGGACTTCAAACTGGGGAGTTAAGAATGAGAATCTTCATTCCGTTGGGGAGTAATAAACTTTGTGGGGAGTAGCTATACTGCTGGAGAGTAAGTTTAAGACTCTGGGAAAAAGCTTATTCCTGTTTGGAAAAAGTTCAGGAGTTTGGGTTGTATGCCAATCTATTGGGGAATTATCCTTAGTTGGGGATAAAAGTTAACTGTTATCTGGTTGATTCTCAGATTTTAAGACAACTTGCTGGGGAATCTGGGAAAACTGAATGGTTTCTGCCGTGGATTGGTAGTTGGAAGCTTGACTCCGTTGGGGAAGAAAGTTTCATCTTCGCTGGGGATTGGTGACCTAAAGTTTTTGCTCCACTGGGGATTGGGAGTTTGAAGACTTAACTCTGATGAGAATTAAGGGTTTTAAATATGACTCCGCCGGGGATCAGGAGTTTGAAGTTTTGCTCTGGCGAGGATTTTGAAATTTAATTCCTCTGGGGATATGTATTTCAAATGTTGTAGCTCCGCTGGGGATCCAGATGATGTACTGCAGGGGATTTCTCTTGGAATAGCCTAAACATGTTTTCCTATCCTTTCAACCTGTCAGTAATTATTCTTTCACATTCTGTTTATTTGTAAACAATGATTATATTCAAATGCATATGCTCATTTAATAAACCATTGGACGTTTTCAAATAAAACACAACTGTAAAAAGAGGAAAAGGCAAATAGTTTTCTGCACTTTGAAGTATCTTTGTATTAACTTTGTGTAAGTATTTTGTACAAAGGAAACATACATCCTAGTAAGAGAATGTTGTCATAAAAATTGAGAAAAATTTATACAAAGAAAGATGGCTATGTGTAAAAATTCCATGGGGTTCCCATTCTACTATAGCCTTCGTAACTCTGAATATCTTATCCATTCGTTGCTTCGTCCGAAGATGATTGAATTGATCAGAAGCCCAGAGCTTGTCTGTGAAGAGATTGTCCTTAAAGTGATCCGACGAGACATAGTCATACGCTTTAATTCCCTAACTTTTTCCTGGACCGCCCTTTCGGGTTTTTGATCCACCAGGAAACCCTTTTTTGCCCAAGTCGCCCTTTCGGGTTTTCAACTTGTCGGGTGTACAAATTTTTCTATATTTATCCCTAATTTTTGCTTGAACCTCCCTTTCGGTTTTTCGATTCACCGGGATGCCCATTTTTGCCAAAGTTGCCCTTTTGGGTTTTCAACTTACCGGGTCGTTTATGCGTAGTATCTTTTGACTATGTCTGCGTTCGCAGGGTGCGGAAGGTCATCACCGTCCATGGTGGTCAGAATCATTGCCCCACCAGAAAAGATGTTTTTGATCACAAATGGTCCTTCGTAAGTAGGAGTACATTTTGCCTTGGGATCACTTTGCGGCAAGATGATCCGCTTGATTACAAGATCCCCGACTTGATATACCTGGCGCCTGACTTTCTTGTTGAAAGCCTTGATCATTTGTTTTTGATACGCCTGACCATGGCAAACAGCAGTAAGTCGCTTTTCGTCAATCAAGTTAAGTTGATCAAGTCGGGTCTGAATCCAATCTTCTTCACTCAAACCAGCATCCTTCATGATTCTCAAGGAGGGAATCTGAAGCTCGATAGGTAAAACAACCTACATGCCGTATAACAACGAATAGGGTGTTGCCCCAGTTGATGTTCATGCCGTGGTACGGTACCCGTGCAGAGCAAACAGTAACATCTCATGCCAGTCTTTTTAGGTGACTGTCATCTTTTGTATGATCTTCTTGATATTTTTGTTCGCAACTTCGACAACACTGTTCATCTTAGGCCGATAGGGAGATGAATTATGATGTTGAATCTGGAACTGCTCGCACAGAGCGGTGATCATAGTGTTGTTCAGGTTTGTATCATTGTCAGTAATGATCCTGTCGGGGATACCGGACCGGAAAATGAGGTTCTGCTTGATGAAATGGGCAACAACATTCTTTGTAACGAATGCGAAGGAAGCTGCTTCGACCCACTTGGTGAAGTAATCAATGGCCACCAGGATGAAGCGGTGTCCATTGGATGCTGTAGGCTTGATCTCTCCAATCATGTCGATTCCCCACATCGCGAATGGCCAAAGAGTTGTTAAGACATTGAGAGGAACTGGAGGTATATGTACCTTGTTTGCATAGATTTTACATTTGTGACAAGTACGGGAATGTTGATGACAATCAGCTTCCATGGTAGACCAGTAAAAGCCTGCCCGTAGAATCTTCTTAGCCATCGTATGTCCGCTTGAGTGAGTGCCAAAGGTACCATTGTGTAGTTCAGCCATGAACTGCTCAACTTCAACCTTGTCCACACAACGGAGCAGAATGCAATCATGATTGCGCTTGTATAAGATACCATTGCTCAAGAAGAACTTGGCAGAGAACCTCCTTAAGAACTTTTTGTCGTTGACTGAAGCTCCTTCAGGGTATTCTTGAGTCTCGAGATACCTTTTGGCATCATGAAACCAAGGTCGATCCACTGCTTCTTCGGTATTAATCTCGTGACAATGTGCAGGTTCGTCCATCCGTTCAATGGTGATTTGAGGAGCCTCATTAACCCAGTTAAGTTTAAACATGGATGACATTGTAGCTAGCGCATCTGCTAGCTGATTCTCTTCTCACGGGAAGTGCTCGAAGGTAATCTGCTCGAAATGTGGTAACAATGTCAGGACATGTTCTTTGTAAGGGATGAGGTTTGGATGTTTAGTATTCCACTCTCCTTTGATTTGACTGATAACCAAAGTTGAGTCCCCAAATATAATCAAAGATTTGATTCCCAAGTCAATAGCAGCCTTGAGACCAAAGATACAAGCTTCATACTCGGCCATGTTGTTGGTGCAGCTGAAGCAGAGTCTGGCAATGAAATGTGTATGGCAACCTTCGGGAGAGATAAGTACCGCGTCGATACCGTTGCCAAGTGCGTTGGAGGCACCATCAAAGTACATGGTCCATTGGGATCCTTGTTCAGGTCCGTCATACGGTCTATTCTCTTCAATGTTGCTCAAAGTCATGATATCCTCGTTGGGGAAATCGAACCTCATGGATTGATAATCTTCGACAGCTTGATGAGCCAGATGATCGGCTAGTACACTCCCCTTTATAGCTTTTTGGGTCGTGTACTGAATATCGTACTCGGTGAGGATCATCTTCCATCTAGCGATTCTTCTGGATAGAGCAGGCTTCTCGAAGATGTACTTGATCAGATCCATCTTAGAGATCAGTAAAGTGGTATGTGTCAACATATACTGCCTTAGCCGGCGAGCAGCCCATACCAAAGCGTAACAAGTTTTCTCGAGCAGTGAGTAGCGAGTCTCACAGTCGGTAAACTTTTTGCTAAGGTTATAAATGACATGCTCTTTTCGGCCAGACTCGTCATGTTGGCCTAGTACACACCCCATTGAATTTTCCAAGACGGCCAGATACATGATTAACGGCCTTCCTTCGACGGGTGGCATCAAGATAGGAGGTTCTAGCAAATACTCCTTGATTTTATTGAAAGTAATTTGACAGTCATCATTCCATTTAACCACCTGATCTTTCTTCAACAACTTGAAGATTGGTTCACAGGTAGATGTTAGGTGAGAAATGAACCTTGCAATATAGTTTAGGCATCCCAAGAAACCTCTGACCTCCTTCTCAGTGCGAGGGGCAGGCATTTCTTGTATAGCTTTGACTTTGGCAGGATCAACCTCGATGCCTTTGTTAATGACGATGAATCCCAAGAGTTTACTGGACCTGACTCCGAAAGTGCACTTGTTAGGGTTCAGTCTGAGTTTGTACTCCTTCAATCTGACAAACAACTTTTGCAGATGGTCGAGGTGTTCTTCTTCAGTTTGTGAACGGGATATCATGTCGTCTACGTAGACCTCTATCTCATGATGTATCATATCATGAAACAAAGCTATCATGGCGTGCTGATAGGTTGCCCCGACATTCTTCAGTCCGAATGGCATCACTTTATAACAGAACGTAGCCCACTGTGTAACAAAGGTAGTTTTCTCCATGTCTTCAGGGGCCATTTTGATCTGGTTGTACCCTGAAAATCCGTCCATGAAAGAAAATACCTTGTGCTGAGCTGTATTGTCAACCAAGATGTCAATGTGCGGTAGTGGAAAGTCATCTTTAGGGCTGGCCCTGTTTAAGTCTCTGTAATCCACGCACATTCTCACTTTGCCATCCTTATTAGGCACGGGCACAATGTTAGCAACCCATTGTGGATAGGAAGTAACTTCAAGAAAGCCAGCATTGAACTGCTTCATCACTTCAGCTTTGATCTTTTCAGACATGTCGGGCCTCATGCGGTGAACTTTCTGTTTAATTGGTGGACAGTCTTCTCTTGTAGGGAGACGGTGAACCACAATATCTGTATCAAGTCCCGACATGTCTTTGTAGGACCAAGAGAAGATCTCAACATATTCATTCAATACCTGAACTAAGCGCTCCTTGACACTTGGCTCTAGGTTGGCACCCACTCTAACTTCTTTTCTGTCTTCCTCTGTACCCAAGTTGATTGTCTCTAACAACTCCTCGTGAGGTAGAATAGCCCTTTCTTCCTGTTGTAGTAGTCTAGCCAATTCTCCAGGCACTTCACAGTCTTCATCACCTTCGTATTTGGCATGGTAGACCAGATCTTCAGAGTCACTGAAGGCCATAGCAGAATTGTTACCCATGGAATCCGGAATGGATGGGTACCTGCATTGGTGAGTGTGGGTGTGTGTTAGGGATAGCCACCTTTAAACAAATAAAATGTAAAAGAAGGAAAATGAACACAAAAGTTTATATATGAAAACATCCATGATTCATTAAAATGGCATATGAAGATGAAAAATAAAACCCTTACAAATGGACCTATATGCCTCGGGTAAGGCACAAGGTTAAAAGTGTATGAATTATTTAGGAATTATTACAAACCAACAGAAATGTTTGAAAGATAAATTACTGATTGATGAAAGTAATGGGAATAGAGTCCTTTGCCTCCCAATTGAACAATCCTCCTTCAACGGTAGGGAAAATCTAGTCTTCTAGGTTGCTCTCCTCTTCACCTTCCTCCAAAGCACTGACTCCATGATGGGTGATCTTCACTGGTGGTCCTCCAGCCCAGGAGCGACGCACATCCTTTTGAGCAGAAGCAGTGAAACCCAAGCTGAATTTATCAGACTTGAAAGGAAAACCGGGAAGCTGCCCCCAGATTATGCTTCCTCCTTCTTCAATCACCCTTTGCATCTTTGAGCGATGACATCCAAGGCGTAGGTCGAGTAATCATGGGTACAGAAGGCACTGCTGCAATCTCCTGAGCTACCTCTTCAAAATGCTGAAAGGGGGTTTCGATGAATTCACCATCCAATTCTACATAGTGGAAAGAATTAAGATGGCTTATCATGTATTCCTCCTCACCGTGAACTGTCACAATCTTCCCCTGGATAGGGTATTTGAGCTTCTGATGCAGAGTTGAAGAAACGGCTCCAGCATGATGAATCCAGGGTCTTCCCAACAAGCAAGAATAGGAGGGACGGATGTCCATGACATAGAATGTGGAATTGAAGGTTTCAGTACCCACTTTAATCGGGATGTCCATCTCCCCGTGTACCATCCGTTTAGAATCATCAAAGGCTCTGAGAATGATGTTGCTGGGCTTCAAAGTTAGATTTTCACAATCTAGCCTGTCCAATGCCTTCTTTGGTAGGACGTTCAGCGAAGAGACAATGTCCACCAGAACGTGTGCTAGAGTAGTCCCTCTGCATTCCACCGAGACATGCAAAGCGTCATTATGTTTCCTCCCTTTGACTGTTAGGTCAGCGTCAGAGAATCCTAAACTGTTGTCTGCTGTTAGGCTAGCTACACATTCCTGGAACTGGTCCGTGGAGGTTTCCTGGGGCACATGGGCCGTCTTTAAGAATTTGATCAAAACTTTGGCATGAGCTTCTGAATAAAGCAACAAGGCCATCATAGAGATTTTTGAGGGGGTTTGCCCCAGTTGCTCCACAATATTATAATCGCTTCTCTTGATTATTTTCAAAATCTCTTCCATTTCTTTATGAGAGGTCTCAGGGATGATCAACGGCTGAGCCCTCGTCCTGACGGGCTCTTCTTGGATCCCTTTCCCTCTATCATCATCAGCAGCGGAGGGGACAACTTTAGGAGTCACAACTTCTTCAATAACTGGAGTTCTCGCAGATATGTTGACCGGTACAGGGGTAACTTTAGGAGCGACTGGGGGTCTGAATATTGCCTTTGGAGGTGAAATCTCCGGAGAGAAAATTCTTTCACTGCAGGTGATTTTACTCATTCCGAAAATGTTTCCAATGTCGGAAGTCTCTTCATCAGAACTCTCTTCAGTCGATTCAATTTGTTTAACACTGTGGTAGAAGATATCTCCCCCATAATTCCACGGTATCAATTTGTTGGACTTGTACGGGATAGGCCCCGACATAGTTATCTTCTAAGGTACAATCTTCAGATCAGATGTAATCTTAACAGGTCTTTTGGAGACCTTGGAAAGATTGGCGGATATGGTAATTATCGAAACATCATTGACAGGAGTCGGTGTAATATGAGTCTTCTCAAAAAGTATTTCTTGATTATCCATTAGGCGTTGGATACCTAACTTCAACAACGGACAATCGGTTGGTAAGGATGAACAAAGGCAACAATCTTCTTCACAGCCTGGGAAAATCCCAGCCTTCAACAAATTCAACTTTATTATCGGTAGCGGAGTCATCAAATCATCAACAACAACCACAAAAAGATCTTCTTCAACAGCATGGACATTGTGACGATGTTTTGGCATTGGAGCAGAGATCACGTTAGGCTTTTCAGGGGCGTCGAATTCCACATCTTTAGCATCTATCAAGTCCTGGATCTTATTTTTGAGGGCCCAACAATTGTTGGTGTCATGCCCCAGGCTGTCTGAATGATAAGCACACTTGGCATTAGCATGGTAGTAAGGAGAAGAGGTATTTGGATTCTTCGGTGCCTCTTTCAAACTTGCAAGGTTTAACTTTAAGAGATGAGGGAGAACCTGAGCAGGTGTCATGTTGATTCGGGTGAATTGCCGTACAGGTCTTTCCATCCTTGCTTGGTTGGTTCTGGGTTGATTGTTTCTAGGATGATCAGCTGCAGTCTTCTGAATCATTACAGCCCCCACCGCTGGCCGGTGCTCAACTCTTCCTTGACTTCTCTGAGAGTAGACAGCTGATACCCCTTTCTTTGCTGGAAAGGTCTTTTTGATGGCAGCGGAAGCAGATGCATCCTTTTGAATTTTTCTGCTCTTGATTCCTGCTTCAACTCTCTCACCAGTCAGAATTAACTCGGTGAACCCCACAGACGAACTTCCAATCAGGTGATTAAAAAAGGGGCCTGACAGTGTACCCAAGAACATATCTACCAGCTCCCTCTCAGATAGAGGTGGTTGTACTCGTCCCGCCAAGTCTCTCCATTTCTGGGCATACTCTTTGAAACCTTCATTTGGGACCATTCCCATACTTTGTAATTGAGTACGGGTAGGTGCTAAGTCCGCATTATATTGATATTGTTTGTAGAAGGTAGCAGCCAAATCCTCCCAATTGTGCACATCAGACCTCTCTAGCTGGTAGAACCAGTCTAACTGCATCCCCGAAAGACTATCCTGGAAGAAATGAACCCACGGATCCTTATCAGAAGAATGAGGTTGAATTTTTCTGACGTAAGACCACAGATGCATCTTTGGACAAGACAAACCATCGTATTTATCAAATATAGGCACCTTAAACTTAGGGGGAATGACAATCCCAACAACCAACCCTAACTCTTCGAAGTCCAACCCAGGCACTCTCTGCACCTCCATGGCAGCCAGACGCTCTTCCAGATTCTTGTATTTTTCGTCCGCAGGAGGGTACTGCTGTTCGGAATAGTCTTCATCCTCTTCATCTTCTTCTTCCTCAGACTCAGATTGCACCGCAGTTCCTTTACCCTTTCCTACCCGTTCATCAGATGTTGAGGGGAAATCCAGGACCCTTCTAGCTTAACCTTCGAATCTTCTATCCACAGTAGCCACACCAACCCTCTTCTTTTTCTTTTTCTCCTTTTCCTTTTCCAGTAGACCTTTGAGCTCCTCCTGACCCTTTGCCAAGGTCATGAGTAGCTGTTGGAACTGTGAATTCTGCGCTTGTAAGTCTTTGACCGTCTGCTATATATCCATCTTGCTGAAATAAACAGCAGAGAGATAAGGAAACCTGGTGTGAAGACCTGTTTATGCATATGATGAATGATGTGTTATTCATGTAATGCATTCAAGGATTCAGAAATTCAAATTTGTTGCAAACAAAAAAGAACACACGTCATATTAATAAGAAGAATTTGTTAGTACATAAATGACCCATGGGTAAAATAATACAAAATTCTAATGTAAAAAGACGTTGCGCATCCTCTTTGGTGCTATGTAGGTGTTGAGAGTCTGCTCTTCGTGAAGTTAGCGAGTAAGTTCCAAAGCCTTCTTCTCACTGGCGTAGAATTAGGCTTCAAAAGTATCGCATTCTCCCTTGAGCTGTATCCAACTCCTTTGAAAATCTTCAAGTGATGTTGGCATGTCAGGATGTAGGAGAGTGTATGGAACTTCTCCTTCCAAAACAGGCTCTTTGATCACAGGAAGGATGTGGGGGTAAGGCATCATAAGAATTTGGGCGCGGGTTCGTACCCACTTGAGGTAGGGCTCAAGAGGGATGGAATTCTTGTGTCCCAAGGTATTACTGTCCACCTTGTTAGGCATTCTCCAAGCTCGGATAAACCTTTGTCGAAGTCCTTGATCGTTGTTGTCGAAGTCAAAAACCAAGTCTAGAATTAGCATGTCATGAGGGCCATCCCTTCAGGCATACCCAAACTTTCTTAGAGCCAAGCAGGGGTTGTAGGTAATGCCTCCCCTAATGCCAAGTAGAGGGACATTAGAGAATTCCCCACAACGATCAATGATGATAACATTTTCTATGGATCAAGAACACCAATAAACATCTGAATGTGTAAGAGTCATCAATCGTTGTGACCACCTCAAACCCTGCCCATTCTTCAAAACTGATTGGGGAAGGTGAGAAATAAACCACCTTGCTAGAAGAGGAGTACAACAAATGATAACACCTCTTTTCCTCATTGTTCGAGTGTGAAATGAGTGGAGGATATCCCCAAGCAATGTAGGCACCGGGTTGCGAGCCATGAAGATTTTGACAACACTGACATCTATAAGCTAGTCCGAGTTTGGGAACAAGACCAACCGATAGATGAGAAGAGCCACAATCTCCTCAAAAGCTTGTAAGTCCAAATAATTCCAGCAGCTTTGGGCCTTCTCAAACAGAAACTTTGACAAGAAGCCCTTGACACCACTTCTGGTTTCCCAATGACCTATGATATTAGATGATTGCAAGTGTAGGGCTTGAGCAACATCTTCAGGCTTTGGATCTCTTTCCGTACCGTTGTAGGGTAGTTGATTGAGAATAGGAATCCTCAGGAGTTGAGAAAATTCCTCCAAAGTAGGCACAAGGTGGAAATCAGGAAATATGACGCAGTGGTGTAGGGGGTCAAAGAACTGGAAGAGAACTTTCACCATGTCTTCCTCAGTGTTGGTGTTGACTAAGTTGAGAAGAAGACCATGCCTCTCGGTGAATGGAGAATTCTCAGGAATCCTTGAAGCTAGCTCCTTAAGTTGAGAAGGAATTCTTACATGGTTGACTTGAATTGTTTTCCTGCGAAGTGAATCCATTACCTACAAAACAAGAACAAAGATGAAGATCCAAATCCTTGAAATGGTTAGTGGATGCATATGATGCTTCATGATGTTATGCACAAGTATATATGTACAAATAAATCACACAAGTTCCTAGTTTCAGGCTTGCATGGGGTTTCATAGGTAAGTACCCTCTTGAAGTTTAGTTGGCTCAACTTGTCCTATAAATAGTAACCGGGTTCTAAGGAGCTCAATATCACTGGATTATTTTATGTGTTCATTGTTTCAGTTTAGCCACTTTACTGGCGACCAAAATATTCCAAGAAAACAACCCTCAGTGAGTGTAGTATCGAGTATCTACCAACTTCGGACTGCACCAAAGCCGGTCATCTCACTACCCCTAAAAAGGCCAAGATGGTCAAGTAAAGGTTCTAAAAGTCCATTAGTGCTTCATGACATCACTCAGCGGCCCCGTATTCTCTTTGATTAACTCAAAGGCTACCGGTACCCACAAATATGTCACACTAATATAGCTATTACTTCAACCATGTCGGTATACCCCACACAGTTTCCACAATGTATTGTATTTACCTATGAATGTTTCCCAAATCCGGGTAGAGGATTTCAAACCCAAACAATAGAACCAAATGTAAAGCAATCAAGTTAAGCAAGATAAGCATGTAAAGGTGATATAAAACCCTAAGGTAACCCCACTTTATATGGATCCCCAGCAGAGTCGCCAGTTCTGTGATGTGGTGGGAGAACTGACTTGACGTTTTGCGTTTGTGTTCGCAAATGTTTCGGTTTAGAAAGAGTCGCCACCGACTTTTTATTTATCCAAAGGAAAGGTCAAATAGCACAGGAAAGACCTTTGAGATGTTTTCTTGGGTTCGGGGGGTAGATCATGAAAAGGGAAGGTGCTAGCACCCTTTTCATCCATGGTTTTCCATGGGCTCTTAGTTACTTGTTTTAGATCACTTGATTTTGCTTTTCAATTGTTTGAAATGGTGCTTTGTGTGTAGTTTTGAAAGTATTTTGAAAAGAGACCATCGTTGTGGCAACCTTTGTAATGATTCTTGTTTGAATGTATACAAAGGTGCTTGTCTTTTGAAAAATGTTTCAATGTTTGAAAGTTTGTTTCGGGAAATGTTTTAAAATTATGTTGTGATGTGTTTTTGAAAATAGCAAGGATGTTTGCAAGTTTGATCAAGTAACTAGGAGCATCTAACTACCTACTCAAAAGTATTTCCTACACATTTTTAACCCTTTGACATAGTTGTTTATTTGGTAAACAACTTTGTGTTTGGATGTTAGACAGGACAGGCGCGAGTCATCGTATTGACCATGATAACAATTGTGCCAAGTATCTTTAGCAAATTTTTGAGGGACTAGATCATTTTTGTATAGGCAACCAAGATAGCGTCATCGAGGGACTATGACCTTTTGAGTTTGTTTTGTTTTGCCAAGACACCTAGCATGCATACCATGGCCATTTTTAAGGCAACAAGTGGATGAAACCCTAGGGGTGCTTGTGTGCATTGTGTTGTCAATTTTCATGCATTTTATCTTGTATTAGGTCTAGCTATTTGTTGAGATTTTGTTTATCATGCAAACCATAATCTTTCTATCATGCATATTTGAAAGCAATAAAGTGCGTAAAAGTAAATCTACAACTATTACAACATGATATGGGAAGGGGGATACAAGTTTGAATAGGGGGGTATTTGCAAGAAAATAAAACCCTAATTTCAACTATTACAACCATATTGAAGTCAATGTGCAAATAAATAAATAGACAATTATTTAAATATGCAATATATTATAAATATGAAAAAAATGTTTTAGTATTATTTTTATGTATGTAAAAATAAATTATTTAATGTATCAAAAACAAGAAAATAAAAGATTATTTTTGGAAAGGGTAAAAACCCTAATTTTTTGATTTTAAGAAAATATATATATATTATAATATTTATTTATGTACAAGAAAAATAAAATAAAATATATAAAAAATATTTAAAAAAATAAAATGTGTAAGAAAAATATTGTTTAAGTATATAAATAATAAAAATATAATATATAATATTTTTTGTATTATTTATGAATTTATTTTAAGAAAATAAAAGTATATTATTATAGTAATTATTTCTATGTCCAAAAAATAATAAAAAATAATAAAATAAAATGTGAAAATTTAAGAAAATGTTTTTTGGTATTTTTTAATGTTAGAAAAATAAATAAAAGTCAGAAAATAAAAAGGAAATAGAAAAGTATGGAAAAATAAATAAATGGGTCAAGGGGGTGTAAACAGCAAGCCTAGGGGTGCAAATAGCAAGGAACACCCAGGCCCAGCCCAAATTTGCCTTCGTCCCTAACCTCTGAATCAAATAACACGCGCCATAGTTCAAACTGCTAACTCCATTATTTGTGCTTAAAAATAAAAACTTGCAACATGAAAGTTATAGAGCATGATCATACGATTCTAACCATGTAAAAACTTAATATAACTCTCAAAGACCAGAGAGAATTTCTCTGGCCCTAATTTCTAACCTAGTTTTTTCATAAAGTTCATCATTCAAATTCTCCCAGCTCAGTTAACTTAAATGAATTCTATGCATATGTACAACTCAAGGGCAATGAGTACTGAATTTTTTATTCACAAACCTAAGCCTAATGATTCCTAAATAGAGAGATAGAAGTTTGAACTTTACCTATTTCAGTCAAGCTTGAGTATGGCAGTGTAGGGGTTTTCAGTGAGGCCTGAGATGCTTGTGAGCTTTCTTAAAGTTCCTTTGAGCTTCCCCAATGCATAGCTTGCTTTGAACTAGCTTGAATATGATTGTAGAAGTCAATCTGCACAGTCATAATTCAAAAATGGTGAAGTGTGTAAATGGAGTTACAGTGCCTGTGGAATGGTTGGGATAGTTTAGGTAGGTTGTATGGAGTGTGTTGAAAGAGGTTTGGGGCAAAACGCACGAGGCAATTGGAAGATGGAAGTGAAACTGCAGAACTTGCCCTATTTTGCAAGAAAATGTGATTTTTGTGTACAAGGGTGTTTGAGAGGTTGCTAGCTCGTGTTTCTGGCTTAGTGTGATATGCAAAACTTGTTTGAAATGTTTACAAGCTTTGGTTTTATCAGATTGCAAAGTTATGTGTTTTTTGCAAGTTGACTTAGTTTTGAAGAAAAGTGTGCATTGACAATGCAAAGGCTTGTACTTGCTAGCTCCAGGCCTGCTGATAGTTGGTATACTTTTCCCTAAGTTTTTGGAGTTGGTTTGCTGCAACAGGCTTGGTGCAATGCTCAAGAGAAACAAATATGCAAAAGCAACCTTTATCAAAATGGCATTGTTAACTTTTTGCCATTTTTAGATTAATTCAATGTGTAAAATTCTAAAGCTCAGAACAATGCCTTAATCCATTGTGTTTGCATTCAATTTTTTAGTGTGGAAGGGTTTAAGGACCTGTAAACAAGTACAAGCAAGGCTGGACAGAAATTGCAACTTGTAGCAACATGAAAAATGCCATGGACCAAAGTGATATTTTGCCAAATTCAAACCTTCGATTCTCCCTAACCAAAAATGATCTTGGAGAGTTCTTGGACATTTTTGAAAGCTTCTAATATGATCTACAATCCATATTTGAAATGCATTTCTAAATTCCAATTGGAACTAGGTGAAAAATTGCCATGAAGATAGGTCAAAATCCTGCCTAAACTAGGGCAAAATTTCACTAAGTTAGAAAGTTTTTTGGACCCTTGTTCATAAAATCATAACTTGATATACAAGCATTTTTTGTAAAAACTTTGTGAATAAAAGTTGTAGATTTTGTGGAGGACTACAACTTTCATGTTGGAAGTTTTCTTTGAATCCAATTGCATCATGGTGAAAATGTTGGGCAAAGTTGGGAAAAAATAAGAAATTTTCATAACTTAGAAAATTTTTAAGTTATGAAAATTTTCAATTTTAAACCCTAATTTGCAAAATTAGGTTTCTTGGTGAACAAGTTTCATGTTTTGAAACATCTTGATGAAAAATGACCCTTGGCACTTGATTTTGACCAAAAAGTTAAAGTTTGACTTTTCAGTGTACAATTGATTTTTGATCAGTTGACTGGAAAATTCATCTGTCAATCCAATGCAATTGAGATCTTTTGAACCTTGTGATTAGGTCAAGATGATTCCATTGAGTCCTTGAATCCATCCTTGAACCCAATTTGCCAATGGCTAGGTGAAAAATCAGAAATTGCCCTTTTGCAGTCAAAACCCTTAAAATGACCATTTTGCCCTTTTGATGATCTGATCAAATTTCTTGAGTTGTGGTCCAAACTTGATCAAATGGTTCACTTGAGTTTATAATGTTGATGTGGATAAAAAATTATGAGGTTTGACTGTAAATTGGCCATAGTTGACTTTTTCCCCAATACAGTTGATTTCTAGGTCAACTGTCCAATTGACTGGGCAAAAATTTGATTCAAGACTTGAAACTTGGTATGAGCAATCTTATAAGTCCAACGTGAAGTATGAAAGTCACATTGATCATTGGAAGTCCAAAAATCCCTGTGCAAACTCAAACCCTAATTTCAGGTGAACAGTGCAAGGAGATGTCTTGAGCTGAGCAAACCCTAATCCTGTCTGGAGTCCAAAGAGTCTTGTGAGGGGAAATCTTGATAAAATGAGAGTGAAAATTTTGGGGTACAACAGGTCTCTATAAAGATCTCCTATCTACCAATGTTTTCTACTTTGAAAATAATTGAATTAACGAGAATTTTCGCTTTTGCCGATTCAGAACCGAGTTTACTCTTTAAATATACTCGTTCATTTGTCACATATGAACAATGCGCATTACGTTAAAGTAGTGAACCTATTTTTAAGAAATCTATCTCTTAACCTAGTAGAAAAGTATTTTTAACTGGATAGTTTAACTTGAAAGGGTTACAGGATTTCACCTAGATAACCGAATCCTAACCCTATGAATGCGTCCACAAATAATTTTAAAACCTCCTTCTAGCAATGTTAAATAACCCTAATTAACTAACAAAGGGCTTTTGTGGTATTTGTTAATAAAAAAAAATCAATCTTATTCTTTTTGTGTCAGACGATTTTCGATCTTACCCAATGTCTCATTGCTTCACTTTCGTGTAAGCAAATTAAAATAAGTGCAAAAAGATTGTATTTAAATTAAAAATATCCCATTAAGCAATCCTACAAAGACCATGTGTAGAGCATCACTTATTGACGATCCTCACATCTCAGTATTACGAATTTAACCGGACATGATAATTGAAAATAAAGGTTTTAAGTGAGAAAGTAAACATGAAAATAAACGGTGCGATAGAAGTAAATACGATAAATAAAGCAATAAATAATGTGGGGGCAAATAAAGTAAATTCGTAAATAAATCTAGAAACCTGCTCCAAACGGAGTCTGAATCTGGTAGAAATAAGCTGATGTAAATATGCAAAAATAAAACTTATACAAGTGCTCCAATCTTCAATACAAACTTATCATTCAACAAGATACGCTTCGGTGTGAAGGGATCTGGCTACAGTTTGAACGAGTGTGGCCTAAGTGTGAACAAAAGAAAGGATGATCAAATTGGTGTAGCTAGGGGGTATTTTTGGTTTCTAAAAGACCTAAAAGTCACATAGAAATGTTTCTAGTCGTGGAGAGAAAATGAGAGGCGTGGGTGGACTCTTGGTGGCTAAGTAAGCCCATTTGTAACCTCCTGGTCATATAAAGGGTGGCGACCGCCACGCCCTTCATGGAGACCGCCATGCTCACTAAGTGGTCATGACTTGGTCAACCATTGGAACATGGTTGGACCACCCATGGCTACCCTAGGATGGTCGCCATGGAAGTGTCCATGCTTTAATACTTGCTATTTTTCTTTGTTTCTTATCTGTTACGACTCGTTTCTTCGCTCGTGGCTCCCGATTAATCAAATTCTTGAAACAATGGGAAAATACCAACATAAATATAGAAATGGAAATAAAATAGCTAGAAATTGTATACAAATCAAGTCAAATAATCAGTGAATTTTGGAGTCATCAAACTCTCCTACACTTGAACTGTTGCTTGTCCTCAAGCAAAACAAACATAAACAGTTACATCGTGATTCTCTGGGCTTAAAGGCATTTGTTTTGGATGAGGCTATGTCGATAGATACTAATTATAATGAAACAAGAATATCATAATAACACGTTACGCAATTAGAGAGTATAAGTCTTTCTCCTATACAAATCAATTTGAATAATGCCATTATGGTCAAACCTAACTTACTCATCCCATTTTTCATTCAGGTGTAATCACATTAAGCCATTTATCCCTACAAACTCATATCTAGGTAATCGGTTAGTGATTATGATCCTTTATACGGGGTTCTGGTATCGAAGGTGGTATACCCCATTTATTTCCCAATTGTAGTTGCGGGGGATCAGATAGTAGTCCTTCCTACCAAGTTCAGCATTAGAGACCCCTGAACCAACTAACAATGGGTTTTAAGTTTTTACAGGTTCCACAACCGTTAGGCTAAATGACCTGGTAAGGATCACCTAACTTTGAGGGTTGATTCCCTATTTTTAATTATTATTAAATTAGGAGCATTCACTTATATTCATCAGTTGTACTTTTTCTATAGTGTGCTTAGAATGGTGCCGACTGCTAAAATAAACTACTTAAGGTTTTATTTAAGGGTGAGATTTTAAGGTGAAAGCATAATAATTATCCAAATAGACCTTTATATTTGAGAGACTTACGATGTTAAAATGAGATACTGATATTTCAAGATATTTCCCAAGTCTATATAACCTATCCTAAATATGTCTAATAGATATAATTTAAAACAATCACTGTTTCTTTTTGCAAAAAATTTCGGTATGGCTCATGAAAAGGAAAAAGTTCAATAGACAGCAAAATCCATGTTATAACGACTTGATAAGAGAAACTTCATTAAAAGAAAATACTAGAATAAAATACTTGAAAACATTAAATCTAACTCTAACTAGAAAGCGGGAAATCTAACTAGAAAGTGAGTAAAGTTCCTCTCCCACACTTAAATCAAACATTGTTCTCATTGTCCGTCGTGTTGATACAACTTTTAAGAACATAGGAATTGATGAATGTGTCTCGTATAATGCTCTACGTATTCAATTTTCTTCTTGCATGGGTGGTGATCATGATGGTATGATTATTTCTACCTTTCTCCAGTTATATTTTGCAATATAAGGAAACAAACATGTGTAGAGTTTGTGAATCCTAACATAATAAATGTTTCCACAATATAATTCAGTATCAATTTAGTATAATTCTTATGATACCATTTATTCAAAGTGAAGTCTTGTGAATTCAACCTTTCATGCTTAATAATAACGTTTATTCCAGTGAAGACTTTTGAATGGGAAAAAATAGGTAGCAGGAGCCATCTCAATCATGATTCCCACATGCTAGCGATGCTATAAGTTACATCAATTTTCCGGTTGTTGAATTTACTACAAATTAGCTACAGTTTTAGCTACCAATTATCTACAAAATTTTACGAGTTCAAGTAAAATGTTAACCTAAGTCACGTGGCATGCCATATCAGCATATTTTCGATGCTAGCATTGCCACATGTTAGTGCCACGTTAGCTCTGTTAACAGACGTTAACACGAGGGACCCAAATTGTGGATGGAAAATTTTAGAGAGACCATTTATTGAAGGAAATGTTTAGAGGGACTAAAACCGAAAAACCACTATATTTAGTGGGACCAAAAATATATTTAACCCTATTTTTTAAAATTTCTAAATCCAAAATTTTAAAATCTAAAGTCTTAGCTTTGGTGGTTTAGCCTTTAGGCCAACCCTCTATTTTTAGATTTGGCCTAAGCTTAGTCCGTTATATATCAACTCATATACCAACTCCCTCCCTTGTCCTTAAAGGTTAGCACGTTCCATGAAGGGGACAACAAAAATAAAAATGAAACCATGTGACTATTGTAATGACAATTAAGTTTTATAGAACTTTATCACTTAACCCAACTCGAGAAGACATCCAACACCAAACAATATCGTTCTCCAAGGTACATAGAAACTGTTGGAATTAAACCCATAATTTTGAGTAATTTTGAATCAATCTTGATAAACAAGATTCAATCACCTCGATTGAAATCTCTTATTCTTCACTCTTTACTCGAGTAATTCAGCTAAACTTGGTTGTAAGATGATTAGAGCAACAATTAACAATGGACAAGAAGGAAGGAAAAGATTAGGGTTTACGAAGATAAGGAAGTAGAAAATTTTCTGTAGAGTTTCTCTCTGCTTCCAAACTATGATTTATTCTTTTGCAGCTGTAAATTCAATGTTATACAAAATAGGGGTTACTCCCTCCATTTATAGTTTTAGGTTAGCTTTCTCCTTAAGTCAACACTCAAAACACAAAAGCCCAAAATACCTAAATTTGTTAACACTACAAAATTAGGACGAATTTGAAATCCTGTGTCAAGCAACATGCTTTAACACTTCGACATCTAATACAACTCGATACACACACATAAGGCTAATTCGAAACACCCTTGTATTTGTCAAGCAACATGCTTCTTCGACACAAGGGATTACTATCTCAACACACAACCTAATTCTTTGTGTCTAAGCTATCTACATTCATCATAGATCTTAACTTCATGAACACTTTGACCTGTACTCCTTTCTTCATGATGTCTGCAATCTGATTCTCAGTTCTACAATGTTCCAAGTTCACCTTCCCATTTTCTACATGTACCCACTCTCGAAGAGAATCAAACCTTATTTCTATGCTTGCTTCGTCCATGTGTTATCAGATTCTTTGCTAAATTGATAGCTGACATGTTGTCTATATTCATGGTAATTGCTCCATGATCTTCTACTGTAATATCTTCGACCAGATTCACCATCCATGTTGTTTGACATGCACAAAGTGAAGAAGTTATGTACTCTTCTTCATACGATGATAGTGAAACTACTAGTTTTCTTCTTGAAATCTAAGCCATTGATGCATAACCTAGCATAAACACATAGCTAGCTATGGATTTTTTATCCTTAGCATCACTACAACATCTTGAGTCGGTGTAACCCAATAACTTGCATTCTTTTCCTTCATCAGCTGTAGGAAATAAAATTCTATATTCGAAAGTTCCTTTGAGATGCCTTAGTATCCTTTTCGTCACTGCTAGATGTGATACCTTTGGCTTCTACATGAATCTACTCGCCATACCCACACTGTATGCTAGATCAGGCCTTGTGTGACAAAGTGTTGTACCCCAAAATTTACCCTCTTTATTTTGACCTGTTTGGCTTTCATTTCATTATTATATACATGTATATCATTGATTATATGGTTATGGAATCAAGGTATATTTATCAAGCTTCGTCAGGATACAAGTGACGTTTATTTTGCCAATGGATGTTCTCAGAGTATTTTTCATGTTGAAGATTGGTTTGCCATTTTGCAACGATTCAGGGTTCAAAGATTCACAAGTCCAACCTGGAGCGTCATATTTAGGTATTCTTTCGCAAAGATATCCCTGATAACATATTCTCAAATTCAGGTTCGGCTCGAGAGCCAATTCTTTAAAGAAGGTCTCCGAATGTGCGATTTTTTCCGAAGAAATATGGTAAAAAGTGTGTCAAAACTGCAATTTTTACGCACTAAAAATTCATAACTTGAAGATCGTGGCTCGTTTTGAACCTGTTCCGGTGGCAAAAATTTCGCCTTAGCGTCATCTACGTTTTCATCTCTGATAGCTGGAAGCTAATTTCGATCAGAATATCTTTAAAATGCTGATTTATCAAGTATTTTCATACAGAAAATTTGGGACAGAAGTTTATTTGCGTCATGTTCAGAAAATCATAGCTTAGTCGATTTTAATCGTATTGAGCTGGTTCCGGTGCTAAAATTTCACAAATTGAGTTGGCTATATTTTCACACGAGGTATCGAGTTTGAACATGTGATACGGTGGGATAACTGACTTGATGTTTTGCGTTTCGATCGCATTTGTGCGGATAGAAAGAGTCGTCACCGACTTTTCTTTTATCCAAAAGGAAAGGTAAAAAAGCACAGGAAAGACCTTTCGAGATTATTTCTCGGGTTCGAGGGGTAGATTATAAAAAGGGAAGGTATTAGCACCCTTTTCATCCATGGTTTTCTATGGGCTCTTAGTTACTCGTTTAGATCACTTGCTTTCATTTGACAGTGTGCTTGTGGTGTAGGCTTTGAAAATGTTTTGAAAAAATCTCTTCGTAATGGTTCTCGTTTCTATAAGAACGCGTACAAAGTTTTGTTTTGAAAAGTGGTTTAAAGATGTGTTGGTGGATTGTGTTTCGAAAGTATTTTGAAAAGATGTTTTGCAATGGTTCTCGTCTCTATAAGAACGTATACAAAACGTTTTGTCTTTTGAAAATGTTTTGAAATGAAAGCGTAGGTGTAAAAATGTTTTTATCACGAGCAAGCGAGTAACTAGGAGAAAATCTATCTACTCGAAAGGTTTTCAATTGTTCTTTTCTTCCTCCTTTTAATGTTGCTATCTTACCATTAATTTGGTAAGAAGCCCCATCGTTGGATGTGAAGGGACATACGTGGGTCAATTTTACAGTCATCAAAGGCAACTTATGAGACGCTTTAGCAATTTTCGTAAGGGACGAGATCGTTTTATCGAAGGAAACGTTGGGGGTCATCGGACTACGATCTTTTTTGTCGAAGGGTCATTGCTAAGGCGTCCCATATTCGAGGGACATGACTGTATTTCTGAGGCAACGAGCGAGGTTACCCTAGAGGTGCGTGTGTGAAAAAGTGTGTTTGTTTCAAGTTATTTTGTTCTTTGAATAGGTTATCTAGTGATTGATTTTTGAATCTTGCCATACATGCCTAATTACTATAAGGAAAACAGTAAATTACGAGAATTGAAATTCTACGCTATTACAAAGTGTTCGGGAATGGGGGTACAATTTTTACAAATGTGGATGAGTCAAATGCGATTAAAAGGTCCAAATAGCAAGCAATACAACCAAATCGAATTTTGAACGATTAATTAAAGCTACAATAATCTACGAAATAAAATTAACCAACAAAATATAGAAATGAAATTTTAAGTATTTACTTGAAAGGAAGAAAGTAAAACCTATTCTAAAAATGAAATAATTGACTAAAAGAAATTAAATCGTATGTATTATTTTTGTATTTTTACTTACTTAAATAAAATCTAAGGAAGGATAAAAATTAAATTCTACTATTTTTTAGTATTTTGTTATATGTAAATTACTTAATAATTTTATCTACAACAAATTTTATTTATTTAAAAAAAGAAGTTGATAAATAAAAAAAATCACAAAGTTTAGATCAATTAATTATGTATAAAAAAAAGAATGTATATTTTTTAAAACTAAAATATAAATAAAAAAATAGAGAAAATAAGGTTGAAAGAAAAAACAAGAACAAAAAATGCCCACAGGAAGAATCGAACTCAGGCCGTCTGGGTTATCTAGGATACACTTTACCAACTGAACTACACTGCTTATTCATAATAATTATGGTTTTATTAGAACAAAAGAGGAAATGGTCAGATATTGGATTGGGCCATAAAGTCCAAGAATTGACCCGGTTTGGCAAGTATACACAAAAGAAAAAAACAAACCCTAAACCACTAAAACGAAACGGCGCCGCTGGATTGTTGACTTAATGCTGGCTTTTGCTTGACAGGGAAGTTGAATTCTATCCTTTTATCTATATTTTCTTCTTTTCTGAAGGGTGGTATTTGAGAAAATGATGATGATCTCTTTGGGGTTTTGGTATGCTTTTTTTGCTGTTGTATGCTGCTGGTTTTTTTTTAATAATGAATATTGTTCCTCTCTTTCCTTGTTGTCCCGAATGACCCTGTTATATGCTGAAAAACAAACCTTTTTGGGGGGGAAAAGCCCTTGGGTTTGAACAATTGTGTTATGTTGTTTTTCTCCTTTTTGTTGCAGTTTTGACTTAGCCTATATTTGTGCAAATTTGGGCTGTATGTTTGCAGCTATTTGGACAGATTTTGGCCTCTTATGGACAGCATATGGGGGGCTGCAATGCAGTCCATTTTTGATAGCATTTTGGCTTTTTGTGATTGTGCTTTTTTCATTGTAATGTAAACTGATTTCCCAGCATTTGAAACCATGATGAAATTATTGATTTTGACTTGCATTTCTCCTTATTTTGTCCTCTGTGAACCAATTGAAAATTGTGATTTGCAATGGACCAAACACGGACGAAACATTGTCTCCTTATTTCTGATTCTTTTTACCAATCCCTAATGATGAAAGTATAGAGATTTCTTTGAATTTTTCCAATCTTATTCCAACATGAATTTTGCTAACTAATGCTCTTCTTTTGTTTACATGTACGGGCCCATTGGATTGACGACGAGTCACTTGAAGTACTTGAAGAAAGCTTGATAATGAAGAAAACCCCTTTGTAGTTTTAGTGCTTTGTTAGGAATTTTATAACATATATTTTTTTGTAATTGCAAGCTTGCAAAACTTTAACAATTGAATATTCTTCGATCTTGAACAACACTTTGGATGATAGATTGAATGTAAGCCTTGTACTAAAAGGAAATTGAATGATAATGGTGAGGACTTAGGTATTCAAAAGTAACTTTATAGTCTTGTAAGCTTCTTATGAAATTTGAATGAAGTCTTTTCTTGTTCAAAGTCTTCAAGAGTGATCAACATAAGCTTTGCAAATTCCTTTGAAGAATGATGAGTTGATTTTTTTGAATATAGCCTTGAAAAGTTACATTTGGAATAAGATTTGGACTTGAAATTGAGAATGGAAACTTGGAATAAACCTTGTCTTGTAATATGTAGAATCGATGTGAACTTGATTCACATGTAGAACTTTTGAAACTTGAATGGATAATGAGACTTTGAATTAAGTTCATGAACAAATTTATTATGTCTTGCAAACTTGAATCATTTGAAATTGATTTTGAATCCATGGATTTAGCACATTGAATTCGAAATGAATGCATGAGAAAAATGGACTTGAAAGTATTAATGAATGTCTTAATAAATTTCATGGTCTTCCAAGCGCATTTTGACTTTGATCGTTGAAGTAATCTCATAGGCAATGCTATTTGTGATACTTTGCAAAAAGAATCACTTCATGATATTGAAAATTGAAGAAGTTGTGAGCCTCGAAAATTGGACAAGAGTTTCTTGTGATTAGGTGAAATTTGTAAAATGACCTTTAAAGCATTCAAATTTTCTGATGATCTTTCGCACATAATCAAATCTTGATTTGTGAAGAGAAAATAGAGATGACGTTAAGGAGAGTCGTACGCAAAAGAAACGCCCAAAAATATCGAATAACGAAGAAGTTACAGTCACTTGAACTTGATGTCGCAAAAGGTCATCTTTTGGGTTACTGGAGTCATTTTCAACCGTCTGAACCACTGACTGAGCAAACTCACGATGCGAGACTTGAAACTTGGCACAAACATCTCTAATAACACATGAAGGACCATAAAGACCGTTTGAAACTTTGAAAACTCATTTTCTTTTGAGAACTGCAAAACCCTAATTGTTGATTTACTGCCTCAGAAGAGAATCTGTCTGATCGATTTCTGAGCCAATTTGAATATCTGAGAAACCCTAGGATTGTATATTGTATGAAAAATAGGAGGGAAAATTTTGGGGTACAACAGCTGCCCCTGTTCAATCTTCTTAAACTTGAAAAGCGAGATCGACGTGTTCGTCGTTCGTGGCTTGAAAGTAGAAGGTGATTGAACACTAGAGTGCCCAAAAATTTGCACTTGATGATGCGCTAGTTGACGATGTACGAAAATGGGCTTAAAGATGCCATTTGGAGAAACAAAGGAGAATTGTTAGAGATGGGCTTATATGATGCCATCCAAAGGTGAATGTTGACGGAAAGTTTGAACTTGATCTTAACAGAGAACGAATCAGAATAAACCGTTGAGAGATTTATCTGAACCAGTGAAAATCTGGAGACGAATCAGAATAAACCGTTGAGAGATTTATCTGAACCAGTGAAAATCTGGAGACGAATCAGAGTAAACCGTTGAGAGATTTATCTGAACCAGTGAAAATATGGATACGAATCAGAATAAACCATTGAGAGATTTATCTGAACAAGTGAAATAATCTAGAGACGAATCAGAATAAACCGTTGAGATTTATCTGAACCAGTGAAATAATCTGGAGATGAATCAGAATAAACCGTTGAGATATTTATCTGAACCAGTGAAATAATCTGGAGACGAATCAGAATAAACCGTTGAGAGATTTATCTGAACCAGTGAAATAATCTGGAAAACCATTGAGATATTTATCTGAACCAGTGAAATAATCTGGAGACGAATCAAAATAAACCGTTGAGAGATTTATTTGAACCAGTGAAATAATCTGGAGACGAATCAGAATAAACTGTTGAGAGATTTATCTGAACCAGTGAAATAATCTGGAGACGAATCAGAATAAACCGTTGAGATATTTATCTGAACTAGTGAAATAATCTGGAGACGAATCAGAATAAACCGTTGAGAGATTTATCCGAACCAATGAAATAATTTGGAGACGAATCAGAATAAACCATTGGGAGATTTATCTGAACCAGTGAAATAATCTGGAGACTAATCAGAATAAACCGTTGAGAGATTTATCTGAACCAGTGAAATAATCTGGAGATGAATCAGAATAAACTATTGAGAGATTCATCTGAACCAGTGAAATAATCTGGAGACGAATCATAATAAACTGTTGAGATATTTATCTGAACCAATGAAATAATCTGGAGACGAATCAGAATAAACTGTTGAGAGATTTATCTGAACCAGTGAAATAATCTGGAGACGAATCAGAATAAACCATTGAGATATTTATCTGAACCAGTGAAATAATCTAGAGACGAATCAGAATAAACCGTTGAGAGATTTATCTGAACTAGTGAAAATCTGGAGATGAATCAAAATAAATTGTTGAGAGATTTATCTGAACCAACAAGATAATCTGGAGACGAATAAGAATAAATCGTTGAGAGATTTATCTGAACCAGTAAAAATCTAGAGATGAATCAGAATACACCGTTGAGAGATTTATCCGAACCAGCAAGAACCAGCCTTTTCTCGGAAACTGATCTGTATTTGACTTGTTGAAAGTTTGTGTCTGTCGGAAGTTTGTTGATAATAACTGTTCAATGGCTCTTTCCTGTAAAAAGGTGAAGAGTTAATTGTGTGCAATGCTATGATGTATGCGATGCATGATGTGATGTTTGCCTCTCAAAATAAATGAGATTGCACTGTATGTACTTGAGTTGTCAATGTTATGACGTATGGATGCAAATGTATGAGATTAAAAGATTGTGTGTGTCGTAGCATTACTGGAAGCGGGGAAAATAAATCCCTTTTGAAGCACTGATGGGTGAGTTTCCAAGTATAAACTCTGTTGTAGAAGGGAAAAGCCAGCCATTTCTTGTAGTCTTCGTGATATCCTGCTGGGGAAATCTGAGAAATTGGGTAACTCACTGGGGACATTTTGGACCGGTGGTTGGAAATTCTTGCTCTGTCAGGAAAAAGTACCTGCGGGGTTTTATGGAATGGCTTGCAGATATTATCCTATTTCTTAAAGTCATTAGTAATTGTCTTTCCGTTTCTTTTTGTTTATTTGTAACAGTAATCACGTTCAAATGCATATGTTCAAAAAAAAATCATTGGACGTTTTTGTAAATAAAACATAGAAATAAAGAAAAACAGATGGTTTTTCACTTTCAAAAGAGATATCTTTGTATTAACTTGAACATGTGTTTTTTGTACAATGAGATGAGCATTCTAGCAAGAGAATGTCGTCGTAAAAAATGAAAATTGATACAAAGAAAAGATAGCTATGTGAAATAATCCCATGGGATTCCAGTTCTGCTATAGTCTTCATGTCTCTGAATGTCTTGTCCGCTTGTCACCTTGGAGAAGTCGATTGGGTTGATTTAGAGCCAATTGAGTTGATTGGTTGACGCTGAAGATTTTTTGCCAGATGATCCAACGGGACATAGTCATACGCTTTAATCCCCAACTTTTTCCTGGACCGCCCTCTCGGGTTTTCAGTCCACCGGGATACCCTTTTTTACCCAAGCCGCCCTTTCGGATTTTCGACTTGCCGGGTGTGTAAATTTTTTTAATTTTCATCCCTTATTTTTTCCCGAACCCTTTTGGTTCACCGGGAAGCCCTTATTTTTGCCTAGGCCAGTCAACCTAGCGGGTCTTTGATCATGCGTAGTATCTTTTAACTATGTCCATATTTACAGGGTGCGGGAGGTCGTTGCCATCCATAGTAGTCAAGATTATTGCTCCACCAGAGAAAATGCTTTTGATTATTGTGATACGGTGGGAGAACTGACTAGGGTTTTGCGTTTGTTTTTGCAAATGTTTCGGTTGAGCAAGAGTCGCCACCGACTTTTTATTTTATCCTAAGGAAAGGTTTAAAAAGCACAGCAAAAACCTTTGAGAAATTTCGTGGGTTCGGGGAGTAGATTATAGAAAGGGAAGGTATTAGCACCCTTTCTATCCATGGTTATCCATGGGCTCTTAGTTACTTGCTTAGATCAACTTGCCTTGGTTTTCAATTGTTTGAAATGGTGCTTTGTGCATGGTTTTGAAAATGTTTTGAAAAAGATGCCTTGTCTAGGCAACCCTTGTAACAATTCTTTACTCGAATGTTTTACAAAAGGTGTTTGTCTTTTTGAAAAGATGTTTCAAGGTTTTTGAAAGTTGTTTTGAAAGTGTAGTGATGTGTGGTTTGAAAAATAGGCAAGTGTTTTTGTTTTGCAAGTTGACAAGTACTCAAGAGCTATCTACCCTAAAGTTCTCAAAGATCTTTGCTATGTTTTAACCCTTTTAACAATTTTGTTCCACCATTACATTTGGTGGACAATCTTGTGTTAGGATGTTAACGGGACGGGCGCGGGTCATCGTTTAGACCATAATTGCAATGGTGCCAAGTATCTTTGGGCAATTTTCTTTTAAGGGACTTGATCATTTTTAGGCAACTTTCGAAAGCGTCATCGAGGGACTATGATCATTTGATATTGTTTTGTTTTGCCAAAGACACCTAACATGCAATATGGCCCATTATTGAAGGCAACAAGTGGAATACCCTAGGGGTGCAAGTGTGATTAGTGTTGTCCATTTTCATGCTTGTTTATCTTGAATTTAGGTCAAACTATTTTTGTTAATTGATTTGCATACAAACCCTAATTCTAACATGGCATATTTAGAAAACTTTCAAGTGCGAAAAATAAAGTTCCTAAGTTATTACAACACAATATATGGGAAGGGGGGTACAAATGTTCAAATGGGGATTTGTAGCAAGAAATTTAAATCTAACTATTACATCAAAATTTGGGAATTTACAAGGTATTTAATTGCACAAATTAAATAAAAATAAAATAACTATGTAAGATGCAAAAAGGCTTTTTATATGTATGAAAAAAAAGTATTTTTTATGTGCCTAATAAAATGAATTAATTTTTTGTATTTTTATTTATTTAGGGCAAAACCCTAATTTTACTAAGTAAAATGTATTAATTATTTTAATATATACAAATATTTATCAATTATGTATAGAAATAAACAAAAAGGAAGTATATTATGAAAAAGTGATTTTTTAGGTTAAATATTAATAAAAAAAATAAAAATGTATTATTTTTATGTTTTCATCCTAAATTTTATATTTAATATATAAGTATCTACATTATTTATTAAATATATATTATATGTACAAAAATAGACTATTTAATATTTATTAAAAAAAGTATATTTTATGTAAAATGTTTTCAAGAGGTAATATAAAATAAAAATCAGAAAATGAACATGCTTGCATTATTTTTTAGTATTTTTTAAATAAAAGTATATCTAGGTATTTATTTATGTACAAATATCTATTTAAGCCAATAAATGCTTAATAAATACAAAAATGGTTTGAAAAATATTTTTTATATTTTTAATATTATGAGAAAAAATAAATAAGTCATAAATAAAAAGAAAAAATCAAAAAATGATCAAAATAAGCATAATGGGCCAAGGGGGTGCAACTGTAAAAGCATGGTGTGAAAAGAAAACAACATTTCAGGCCCAGCCCAGAACCTATCTTCTTCAACCTCCAGCAAGCCTTGTTCAAAAAACGCGCGTTTTGCACATTGATTCAAACATCCGGATTCCTGGACTTTCAGTACAAACTCATAACATGAAAAGTGTCAAGCATCAAGCCACGATTCCATACATATAAAAAACTCATCTTAACTCTCAGAAATGAGAGATAATTTCTCCATTCCTAATTCTAAACCTAACTTTTTATCAATGTTCAGAACTCAAATTCTCATAGCACAGGCAAAATAAATGGAAAGTAAAGATATGTATAGCTTCAGGGACATGAGCATGACATTTTTCATTCACAAACTTAGAGCTAACTCTCCCTACATTGAGAGATATAAGTTCATGAACTTACCTGTTCAGTTGGAATCGTGTCTGGCAATGGAGGAGCTTTCAGGGCAAGATAATGATTTGGATAGCTTGCTTGATGTCCAGGGATGCTATTCCAACCTTTAGTTTGCTTGGAAACTAAGAGAATCATGCTATGGCACTTCAACTGCAAAACAGAAAAATGAAAATAGTGATGTTGGTTAGGGGTGTTACAGTCTGCTTCTAATGCTTTGGACAGTTTGTATGGATGGTAGGAAAAGTGTTTGAAGTGTATTTGGCCAAGGTGCACGATGGAAATGAACTATGGAAGTCCAACTGCAGCTTATGCCCTGTTTTTGCAGTTTTAGGGTGATTCTGTGTTTGAGAAGGCAATGGAGATGGTTGACTCGTGTTTTAGGTCAAGGTGGTTGTTTTGAATGTGTTTGACAAGTTTGCTTAAGCTTATCTTTGCTGAGATGAGAGTTGGGAGTTGTTATGCAAGGTTTCTTCAACTTTAAGCAACAAAATGCTAAGTCCTTTTCTAGACTGATGGAGGCCCCCCTAATGTGCTGCTAAGCTTGCCCTTGATCAGTGGGATTAGCCTAATAACTTGTGCTAAAGAGATTTGCTGTGTACCTCTTGATTTGCAAATTGACATAAAGCCATACTTTTCTAAAATGGATAATTTGCTTTTTCTACTTATGGCTTTATTTTGCATACAATGCTTGAACACATAAAATAAGGTCTTGGCACAATGAGTTAGCATTAAATTTATGAGTGTGAATGAGATAAGGACCTGTAATCTAGCTTAAGGCATGCTGAGTTCAAAAAATGCAAGGTTATGGACATGTGAATTGGTCATAAACAAAGTGAGTTTTTCCCATATTGCCAAATTCGATTCTCCCTAACCATGAGGTTGTTTGATGAGTTCTTGGACATTTTGGAAAGCTTGGAATGTGTACTACAATCCATCTTTGTAATGCAAATTGAAATTCCAAGTGGAAGCATATGAAAAGTTGCCATGAAGTTAGGCAAAAATCCTGCCTAAAATAGGTCAAAATTTTTCTAAGTTAAGAATGGTTTGGTACCCTTGTTCCAAAAATTGTAACTTGAGCTACAAGCTTCTTTTGAGAAAACTTTGTGAATCAAAATTGTATATTTTGCAATGGGCTACAACTTTAATGTTTTGACTTTTCCTTGAATCCAAATGCATCTTGATGAGAAAGTGGGACAAAATTAGGAAAAAATTAGGGTTTTTCATAACTTAGAAAAATTCTAAGTTATGAAAAATCTTCATTTCAAACCCTAATTTGTGATTTTTGATTCCTTGATGAACAAGTTTCATGATTTGGCATGTTTGGATGAAAAATGAATCTTGACACTTGATTTTGACCAAAAAGTCAAAGTTTGACTTTTCAGTATACCGTCAAAATTGATCAATTGACTGGAAAATTCAACTGTCAATCCTGTGCATTTGGGATCTTTTGAATTTGTTGAGTATGTCAAGACAATTCAATGGGGTCCTTGAGTCCATATGTGAGCTTGGTTTGCCATTGGCTAGGTCAAACAGTCAAAAATTGCCTTTGTGCAGTCAAAACCCTAAAAATGACCATTTTGCCCTTTTGGTGATCTGATCAATTTTCCCGTGGAATTGTGATCCAAACTTTATCAAATGGTTCATATGAGTTCATTATGTTGATGTGGGTCAACAATCATGAGGTTTGACTGTCAATTGGCCATAGTTGACTTTTTCCCCAATACAGCTGATTTCTAGGTCAACTGTCCAATTGACTGAGCAAAGTTTGGAATTAAGGCTTGAAACTTGGTATGGATAGACTTGGGAGTCCA
This sequence comes from Vicia faba, assembly GCA_948472305.1. Lineage (NCBI taxonomy): Eukaryota > Viridiplantae > Streptophyta > Magnoliopsida > Fabales > Fabaceae > Vicia > Vicia faba. Next base: position 1,581,867,331 of record OX451736.1, read on the forward strand.
ACATGAAGCATGAAAGTAATCTTAGGCATTTTAGGTCAAAACACCTTTGTGCAAACACAAACCCTAATTTGGGTCAATAGTGCAAGGAGAAGTCTTGAGCAGAGGAAACCCTAACTGGATCTTGAGCTCCAAGGGTCTTGTGATGAGAAAATATTAAGAAAATGGGAGGGAAAATTTTGGGGTACAACAGTTGCCCCTGTTCAATCTCCTTGAATGCGAAGAGTTAGATTGGCAAGTTTGCCTTTCGCGACTCGAGGGTAAAAGGAGATTGGACACTAGAGTGCCCTTAAATTTGCACTCGTCACAGCGATGGATGTGGGAATGGGCTTATAGATGCCATTTGGAGATGGGCTTAGAGATGCCATCTGGAGGGGTGACAAAATCTTGTCGGGGATGGGCTTAAAGATGCCATCTGGAATGAGTATCAGAAAGGTGCCCATGTTTTGGACCATCTCCGAACTGGGGGTCTGAATAAGCAATAGATTGACATCCATATCTGGAGGCATCTGTAAACTGTTTTCAAAAGTTGAGAAGAGTCTGAACAAGTGATAGATTAACATCCGTTGTTGGGAAGAATCCATAAACTGTTTTCAGAATTTGATAAGAGTCTGAACAAGCGATAGATTAACATCCGTTGTTGGGAGGAATCCGTAAACTGTTTTCAGAAGTCTGAAGAAGAATCTGAACAAGCGATAGGTTAACATCCGTTACTGGAGAACCTGTGAACTGTTTTCATAAGTCTTGAAGTTGAATAAGCAATAGAGCAGCATCCGTTGTTGGGAAGCGTCCGTAAACTGTTTTCAAAAAATTTGCATCTGAACAAGTGATAGATTAACATCCGTTGTTGGGAAGAATCCATAAACTGTTTTCAAAAGTCTTGAGAAGAATCTTGAACAAGCGATAGGTTAACATCCGTTACTGGAGAACCCGTGAACTGTTTTCAGAAATTGCATCTGAACAAGTGATAGATTAACATCCGTTGTTGGGAAGAATCCATAAATTGTTTTCAGAAGTCTTGAGATGAATCTGAACAAGCGATAGGTTAACATCCGTTACTGGAGAACCTGTGAGCTGTTTTCAGAAATTGCATCTGAACAAGTGATAGATTAACATCCGTTGTTGGGAAGAATCCATAAACTGTTTTCAGAAGTCTTGAGAAGAATCTGAACAAGTGATAGGTTAACATCCGTTACTGGAGAACCCGTGAACTTCTTTCAGAAGTCTTGAAGTTGAAGGAGGAACCGGTGTAGGGTTTCCTGATGATGAGTTCGTGTAAAACTACACCTGAATGCATCTGGAATAAGCATCAGAATGTTGCCATGTCTGGGTCACATCTGAACTATTTCTAGAAAGAATTTCGGAAAATAATGATTTTTGTCTGTCGACTGATCTTACCTGAAAAGGTAAAGAGTTAGTTATATGCAATGTCATGATGCATGATGCAATGTATGTTATATGATATGAATGTAAATGAATGTGCATGTAAGCTGGAGAGCTGTCTTGCAGAGGATAAATGAATCCTAGATGGCTGAAGATAAAAGCATCTTGAATGCTGTCGGGAAGAATAATTCCTTGGCTGTTGCTGGGGAATACCAGATCTTCAATCATCGAGGGGCCTCAGGACCACCGCGGGGAATTGGAATTTCCTTGGTTACTTGCAGGGTAAGAGAATTTCTGATGATTTCTACCGGGGAGTTCAGAAGATGATAGGCTCATGATGGGAAGGTAGGGCTGAGCATCCTCAGCCTGGTGGGAAGTATCTCTGTGGGGAAAAGGTTCACCAGCTTGATTCAGCTGGGGATACTGAAACTTGACTCTGAGGGGAATTGAGTTCTGACTGAGGAATGCGGATTTCAAATCTGCTCCGGATTTCCTTTGAAAGGGTATCAGGATATCTAACCGTACCTTCAACTTACTAGTAATCATCTTTCTTGATTCATAAGGAAATGATTATGTTCAAATGCATATGCCTATTTAACAAAACATTGGACGTTTCTCAAATAAAACATAAGTGCAAAAGAAAAGAGAAAAGGAACGACGCAAATTTCTGGAAAAGTATTTGTATTAACTTTCTATGAGTATATTTGTACAAAGGAGACAAGCATCCTAGTAAGAGGATTTCGTCGTAAATATTGAAAAGTTTATACAAAAGAAAGATGGCTATGTGAAATAATTCCATGAGATTCCATTCCGCTATAGCCTTCACAACTCTGAATATCTGTCCATTCAATGCTCCGTCTGCCGATGGCTGGATTGATCAGAAGCTCGGAACTGGTTGATGAAGAGATTTTCCTTAAAGTGATCCGACGAGACATAGTCATACGCTTTAATTCCCTAACTTTTGCCTGAATCGCCCTTTCGGGTTTTCGATCCACCGGGAAACCCCTTTTTGCCCAAGTCGCCCTTTCGGGTTTTCAACTTGCCGGGTGTACAGATTTCTTTTTATTTTTATCCCTAACTTTTGCCTGAACCGCCCTTTCGGGTTTTCGGTTCATCGGGATGCCCATTTTTGCCCAAGCCGCCCTTTCGGGTTTTCGACTTGTCGGGTTATTTTATGCGTAGTATCTTTTGACTATGTCTGCGTTCGTAGGGTGCGAAAAATCGTCGCCGTCCATGGTGGTCAGAATCATTGCACCACCAGAAAATATGCTCTTGATCACAAATGGTTCTTCGTATGTAGGAGTCCATTTTCCCCTGGGATCACTTTGCGGCAAGATAATCCGCTTGATTACGAGATATCCGACTTGATACACTTGACGTATGACTTTCTTATTGAAGGCCTTGATCATCCGCTTTTGATACGTCTGACCATGGCATACAGCAGCGAGTCGCTTCTCGTCGATCAAATTGAGTTGATCAAGTCGGGTCTGAATCCAATCATCTTCATTCAAACCCGCGTCCTTCATAATCCTTAGAGAAGGAATCTGAACTTCCATAGGCAGGACAACTTCCATGCCGTATACCAAAGAAAATGGGGTTGCCCCGGTTGAAGTACGTGTCATCGTACGGTACCCGTGTAGAGCAAACGGTAACATCTCATGCTAGTCTTTGTAAGTGACTGTCATTTTATGAATGATCTTCTTAATGTTTTTGTTCACAGCTTCAACAGCACCGTTCATCTTCGGCCGATAGGGAGATGAATTGTGATGATAAATCTTGAATTGTTCGCACAAAGCGGTGATCATCGTGTTATTCAGATTTGTACCGTTGTCCGTGATGATCCTGTCTGGAACACCATACCGGCATATGAGATTTTGCTTGATGAAGCAGGCAACCACATTTTTAGTAACAGAGGCGAAGGAAGCGGCTTCGACCCATTTGGTGAAATAGTCAATGGCAACCAGGATGAAACGATGTCCATTGGATGCCGTGGGCTTGATCTCTCCAATCATGTGAATGCCCTACATTGCAAATGGCCACGGAGCTGTCAAAACATTGAGAGGAACCGGATGGATATGAACTTTATCAGCGTAGACCTGACATTTGTGGCAAGTACGGGAATATTGATGGCAGTCAGCTTCCATGGTAGACCAGTAATAGCCTGCCCTTAGGATCTTCTTAGCCATTGTATGCCCGCTCAAGTGGGTGCCAAATGTGCCGCTGTGTATCTCGGTCATGATTAACTCTGCTTCAGCTTTGTCTATGCATCGAAGTAAAACACAATCATGGCTTCGTTTGTAAAGGATGCCGTTGCTCAGGAAGAATTTAGCAGCGAATTTCCTTAAGAACTTCTTGTCTTTTACGGAAGCTCCTTCGGGATAATCTCTAGTCTAGAGATACCTTTTGATTTCATGGAACCAGGGTTGTTCCACTACTTCTTCGGTATTAATCTCGTGACAATGTGCGGGTTCATCCATTCGCTCGATGGTGATTTAGGGATCCTCGTTATCCCAGTTGAGTTTAAACATGGAGGACATTGTAGCTAGAGCATCTGCTAGCTGATTCTCTTCTCGCGGGAAATGCTCGAAGGTAATTTGCTCGAAATGAGGCAACAATGTCAAGACATGTTCTTTGTATGGGATAATATTAGGATGCTTGGTATCCCACTCTCCTTTGATTTGACTGACGACCAAAGCCGAGTCCCCGAATACGATCAAAGATTTGATCCCCAAGTCTATAGCAGCCTTGAGACCAAAGATGCAAGCTTCATATTCAGCCATGTTGTTTGTGCAGCTGAAGCAAAGTCGGGCCGTGAAAGGTGTGTGACAACCTTCCGGGGAAATGAGTACTGCACCGATACCGTTTCCAAGTGCATTTGAAGCACCATCAAAGTACAGGGTCCATCGGGATCCCTTTTCGGGTCCGTCATACGGTCCGTTACCTTCAATGTTGTCCAAATTCATGATGTCCTCGTCTGGGAAGTCAAATCTCATGGGTTGATAATCTTCGATAGCTTGATGAGCCAGATGATCAGCTAGTACACTCCCCTTTATAGCTTTTTGAGTGGTGTACTGGATGTCATACTCAGTTAGGATCATTTTCCATCTGGCTATTCTTCCAGATAAAGCGGGCTTCTCGAAGATATACTTGATAGGATCCATTTTGGAAATCAACAAGGTAGTATGAGTCAACATATACTGCCTTAGTCGGCGAGCAGCCCATACCAAAGCGCAGCAAGTTTTCTCGAGCAGTGAGTAGCGGGTCTCACAGTAGGTAAACTTTTTGCTAAGGTAATAAATAGCATGCTCTTTTCGACCAGACTCGTCATGCTGGCCCAAAACACACCCCATTGAGTTATCCAAGACGGTCAGATACATGATCAATGGTCTTTCTTCGACGGGTGGCATCAGAATAGGAGGTTCTAGCAAATACTCCTTGATCTTATCAAAAGCAGCTTGGCAATCGTCGTTCCATTCGACTACCTGATCTTTCTTCAATAGTTTGAAAATTGGCTCACAGGTAGAAGTCAGATGAGAGATGAATCTGGCAATATAGTTCAAGCGTCCCAAGAACCCTCTAACCTCCTTTTCAGTACGGGGAGCAGGCATCTCTTGTATTGCTTTCACTTTTGCTGGATCGACCTCAATGCCTTTGTTGCTTACAATGAATCTTAGAAGTTAACCAGACCTAACTCCAAAAGTGCACTTACTTGGATTCAGCCTGAGTTTGTATTCCTTCAACCTGGAAAACAGCTTTTCTAGATGTTCAAAGTGCTCCTCCTCTGTTTGTGACCGAGCTATCATATCGTCTACGTAAACTTCAATCTCACGATGTATCATATCATGAAACAAAGCTACCATGGCGCGTTGATAAGTTGCCCCTGCATTCTTCAGTCCAAACGGCATCACCTTGTAACAGAAAGTACCCCATTGTGTGACAAAAGTTGTTTTCTCCATATCTTCGGGGGCCATTTTGATTTGATTGTAACCCGAGAATCCATCCATGAAGGAAAACACTTTATGCTGAGTTGTATTGTCGATTAAAATGTCAATGTGTGGTAGCGGAAAATCATCTTTGGGGCTGGCCCTATTCAAATCCCGGTAGTCCATACACATCCTGACTTTGCCATCTTTTTTAGGTACTGGCACGATGTTAGCGACCCATTGAGGATAGGATGTAACAACCAGAAAGCCAGCGTCGAATTGCTTCATCACTTCTGCTTTGATATTTTCGGACATGTCAGGCCTCATTCGGCGGACTTTTTGTTTGATCGGTGGACAATCCTCTCTTGTGGGGAGACGGTGAACCACGATGTCTGTGTCTAAACCCGACATGTCTTCATAAGACCAAGCGAAGATTTCAACGTACTCATTTAACAACTGTATCAGGCGTTCCTTGACACTTGGTTCCAGATTGGCACCCACTTGCACCTCCTTCCGGTCTTCCTCGGTTCCTAAGTTGACAGTTTCCAATGACTCTTCGTGAGGTAAGATGGCCCTTTCCTCTTGCTGTAGAAGTCTGGCTAGTTCCCCTGGTACTTCACAACCTTCGTCATATTCATACTCGGCTTGATTGACCAGATCTTCAGAGTTATTGAAGGACATAGCAGAATAGTCACCCATGGAATCCAGAGTGGATGGGTACCTGCATTTGTGAGTGTGGGTGTGTGTAAGGGATAGCCATCCTTAAACAAAAAATGCAAAAGGAAAGAAAATGAACACAGCAGTTTATCAAATGAAAAACGTCCAATGAATCATTAAACATGGCATATGGATATGAAGATAATCAAAACCCTTACAAATGGACCTACATGCCCCGGGCAAGGCATGAGGTAAAAGAGTAGTGTGCGGATTGTTCAAAAGTAATTATTACAGACCAAAGGAAATGTTTGACAGATAAATTACTGATTAATAAAAGTAATAGGGACAAAGTCCTTTGCCTCCCAGTTGCATAGTCCTCCCTTGATAGTTGGGTAGATCCACTCTTCAATGTTGTCCTCTTCATCTTCACCCTCCAAAGCGTTGATTCCGTAAGGAGAAATCCTGATTGGCGCCCTTTCAATCTTTGAACGGCACATAGCTTTCTGGCCCGCGGCAGTGAATCCTAATCCAAATTTGTCTGTTTTGTATGGGATATCAGGCAACTTCCCCCATGCTGAATTCTTCCCTTCCTTCAATGCGGCCTTCGCGTCTTCCAGAGATGCCATCCTGGCCATCTGCCTTGGTACTTCGGCTACCAATTTTGCTACTGTTATTTCAGGAGGGACTTCTTCGAAATGCTGGAACGGTGTCTCAATGAACTCACCCTCTACTTCCACATACCGGAAGGAGTTCAGGTGGCTGATCATATATTCCTCATCACCATGGACGGTTATGATCTTCCCCTTGACAGGATACTTTAACATTTGATGTAAGGAAGAGGTGACTGCCCCGGCATTGTGTATCCAAGGCCTACCCAACAAGCAAGAGTATGACGGACGGATGTCCATCACGTAGAAAGTAGATTTAAACACCTCAGTGCCTACCTTGATGGGAATATCAACCTCCCCATGGACCATCCTCTTCGAACCATCGAAAGCTCTGACAACAATATCACTCGGCTTCAGCTCTAAACCTTCACAATCTAGTCGGTCCAAAGCTTTCTTAGGCAGTACATTCAGCGACGAACCAGTGTTTACCAAGACATGTGCGAGAGTAGTTCCTCGACACTCGACTGAAATGTGCAAAGCATCATTGTGGTTTCTACCTTTAGGAGTTAGGTCGGCATCAGAGAAACCTAATCCATTGTCTGCAGTAAGGCTGGCCACGCAATTTTGGAATTGGTCTGCAGAGGTTTCCTGGGGCACATGGGCTGCCTTTAGGAATCTTATCAAAGCCTTGGCGTGCGCTTCTGAGCAAAGCAGTAGTGCCAACATGGAGATCTTCGAGGGGGTTTGCCCCAGTTGTTCTACCACGTCGTAATCACTCCTTTTGATTATCTTCAAGATCTCTTCCATTTCTTTCTTGGAGGTTTCCGGGATTACCAAAGGTTGAGCCCTCGTCCTGATGAGCTCATCTTGGGTTCCCTTACCTTTATCAGCAGAGGTAGGAGGGACAAAACTAGGAACAACAACATCTTCAATCAATGGGGTTCTAGCGGAGAGTTTTATTGGTGCGGGAAGAACTTTGGCCGCAGATGAGGGTCCAAAGATTGCTTTTGGGGGGGCAATCTCTGGAGAAAATATTCTTTCACTCCGGGTGATCTTGCTTGTGCCCGCAATGTTTCCAATGCTGGCTTCTTCTTCATCCGAGCTTCCTTCAGTTACTTCAACTTGTTTGATACCATGGTAGTAGACGTCACCGCCGTAGTTCCATGGTATTGACTTCTCAGAAATGTAGGGGACAGGCCCTGGCATTGTTATCTTTAGAGGAACAGACTTCGTAGCTGGTGTAATCTTAACAGGATTTCTGACGGCCTTGGAAAGATTGGCGTGAATGGTTATAATTGAGACATCTTCAGTATGGGTTGGAATAGCAGAAACTTTTTCAAACAAAATTTGTCGACTGTCCATTAGGCCTTGGATGCCTTTCTTCAGTAACGGACAGTCAAACGGCAGAGAGTAACAACAGTAGCAGTCTTCTTTACATCCCTGGAAAATCCCGGCCCTTAACAGATTCAACTTGATGGTTAACAACGGAGTCATCAGATCATTGACATCAGTAACATACAAATCTTCTTCAATAGCATTGACATTTCGACCGTGCTTCGACATCGGAGCAGATATCACGTTAGGCTTCTCTGGAGCGTCGAACTCCACCTCTTTTGCCTCTATCAGGTCTTGGATTTTATGCTTGAGTGCCCAACAATCGTTGGTGTCGTGCCCGACACTGTCAGAATGGTAGGCGCATTTAGCATTAGGATGGTAATGCGGAGAGGATGTATTCACATTTTTTGGTGCCTCTTTGATAGTGGCGAGATTCAACTTTAACAGATGGGGAAGCACTTGCGCTGGCGTCATATTAATACGGGTGAACTGCCGTTGTGGCCGTTCCACCCGTTGTTGATTTGGTCTGGACTGGTTATAGCGAGGCTGCTCACTTGAAGGGTTTTGGATCATTACGGCCCCCACAGTCGGTCGGTGCTCAGTCTTTCCCGCTCTTCTTTGAGAGTATACCACAGCCGTTTCTTTCTTGAAAGGTTTCTTCTCAACACTTGCGGCGGCACCCTTCTGTATCTTTCCTGACTTGATGCCGGATTCTATTCTTTCCCCAGTTAAGATCAAATCTGTAAACCCCGCGGAAGAATTACCAATTAAATGGTTGAAGAATGGACCAGACAAGGTCCCTAGGAACATGTCAACCAGCTCGCAGTCAGTCAATGGCGGCTGCACCCTTCCAGCCAAGTCTCTCCATTTTTGTGCATACTCTTTGAATCCTTCGCCCGTTCCTAGTGACATACCCTGAAGTTGGGTACGCGTAGAAGCAAGGTCAGAATTGTACTGATATTGTTTGTAAAAAGCGGTGGCCAAGTCTTCCCAGTTTCGGATGCTGGCTCCATCCAGTTGATAGAACCACTCAAGTTGAGCCCCAGAAAGGCTATCCTGAAAGAAGTGAATCCAAAGGTTTTTGTCTGCGGTGTAAGGTTGGATCTTCCTTACATAGGACCTGAGATGCATTTTTGGACAGGACAGCCCGTCATACCTCACAAAAACTGGTACTTTGAACTTTGGGGGAATCACAATTCCGGCAACTAAACCCAAGTCTTCGAATTCCAAACCCGGCACTCTCTGCAGCTCCATGGCTGCCAACCTGTCTTCTAAACCTTTGTACTTATCATCAGCCGGAGGGTATTGTTGATCAGAGTAGTCTTCATCCTCTTCAGCCTCCTCTTCTTCCATATCGGACTCGGAAGGTACCGCAGCCACACCCCCTTTACTGGTTCCCTCCTCAGAAGTAGGAGGAAATTCAAGCACTCTTCTGGCTTCTCCTTCAAATCTTCTCCCTAAAGTAGCCACCCCGAGTCTCTTTTTCTTCTTTTTCACTGGGTCTTTATTCCCCAGTAGGGCCTTTAGATCCTCCTGACCCTTAGCCAAGGTCATCAGGAGTTGCTGAAACTGTGCATTTTGAGCCTGCAAGTCCTTGACTGTTTGCTCGAGATCCATCTTACTCAAATAAACAGCAGACAGATAAGGAAACCTGGTGTGAGACCTGCTTATGCACATGATGAATGGTATGTTTATGTATGCAATGCATTCAAGGATTTAGAGTATTCAAAATTGTTGTAAACAAAAGAGAACGCACGTCATATTAATAAGAAGAAATTTGTCAATACATAAATGCCCCATGGGCCAAATATTACAAAACTTCTCAAGGTAAAAAGACGTTGCGCATCCTCTTTGGCGCGATGTAGGTGTTGAGGGTATCTTCCTCATGGAGTCGGCGGGTAAGCTCTAGAACCTTCTTCTCGCTGGCGTAGAAGCTGACTTCAAAAGTGTTCCGTTCCTCCTTGAGTTGGATCCAACTCTTCTGCATTTCCTCCCACGATGTAGGCATGTCAGGATATAGGATGGTGTAGGGAACCTCTCCTTCCTTGACGGGCTCTTTAATCACAGGGAGAACATGAGGATAAGGCATCATTAGACTCTGGGCTCGGGCTCGTACCCACTTGAGATAAGGCTCAAGAGGGATGGAGTTCTTGTGCCCCAGTGTCTTGCTATCAACCTTGTTGGGCATTCTCCAAGCTCTGATGAATCTTGGCGAAGTCCTTGCGCATCGTTGTCGAAGTCAAAAACTAGGTCAGGAATCAACATGTCGTGAGGGCCATCCCTCCGTGCATATCCAAATTGCCTCAAAGCTAGACAAGGGTTGTAGGTAATGCCCCCTCTAATGCCAAGTAATGGAACATTAGGGAACTCTCCACAATGATCGACGATGATGACATTTTCTCTAGACCGAGAACACCAATGTACATCAGAGTGAGTAAGGGTCATCAACTGTTGTGACCACCTTGAGCCTTGGTCATTCTTCAAGACAGATTGTGGAAGGTGCGAAATAAACCACCTTGCAAGGAGAGGAGTACAGCACATGAGAACACCCCTCTTTCTCATTGTTCGTGTGTAAAATGAGTGAAGAATGTCCCCAAGCAATGTTGGTATTGGATTTCTGGATAGGAAGATTTTGACGGTATTGACATCTACCAGCTGGTCAGGATTTGGGAACAAGACCAACCCATAGATAAGGAGTGCCACAATTTCTTCAAAGGCTTGTAGGTCCAATGAATTCCAACATTCTTGTGCCTTCTCAAACAAGAATTTTGCTAAGAATCCTTTGACGCCGCTTCTAGTTTCCCAATGCCCCTTGATGTCAGATGGCTGTAGATGTAGTGCTCGAGCAACATCTTCAGGCTTCGGTTCCTTTTCCGTACCGTTGTAGGGTAGTTGATTAAGGATAGGAATTCTCAGGAGTTGAGAAAACTCCTCCAAAGTGGGCACCAACTGGTAGTCGGGGAAAGTGAAACAGTGATGAAGAGGGTCAAAGAATTGGAATAGCACTTTCATCATGTCTTCTTCAATGTTGGTGCTGACTAGGCTGAGCAGTCTACCATGTCTTTCACTGAAGGATGAGCTTTCCGGAATCCTTGATGTGAGCTCCTTGAGTTGAGGAGGGATTCTCACAAGGTTGACTTGGATGGTTTTTCTTCGAAGAATTTCCATGACCTACAAAACAAGAACAAAGATGAAGATCTAAACCCTTGAAATGGTTAGTGAATGCATATGATGCTTTATGATGTTCATGATGTATGCACAAGCATATGTACAAGCAAATCACACCAAACCCTAGTTTCAGGCTTGCATGGGGTTTCATAGGTAAGTACCCTCTTGAGTGTAGTTGGCTTAAAAACCTGTCCTATAAATAGTAACCGGGTTCTAAGGAGCTCAATATCACTGGATTATTTTCATTGTTCATTGTTTTGGTTTAGCCACTTAACTAGCGACCAAAATATTCCAAGAAAACAACCCTCAATGAGTGTAGTATCGAGTATCTACCAACTTTGGACTGTACCAAAGCCGGTCATCTCACTACCCCTAATGAAAGGCCAAGATGGTCAAGTAAGGCTCTAGGTCATTAGTGCTTAGTGACATCACTCAGCAGCCCCGTACTCTCCTTGATTGAACTCAAGAGTTACCGGTACTCACAAATATGTCGCATTAATATAGCTACTGCTTCAACCGTGTCGGTATACCCCGCACAGTTTCCACAACGTATTGCTATCTATGAATGTTTCCCTAAATCCAGGTGTAGGATTGCAAACCCAAACAAGAGAGCCAAAATATAAAGTAATCAAATCAAACAATTAGTCATGCAAGAGGGTGATCTAAGCCCTAAGGTTACTCCACTTAAAAAAGTCCCCAGCAGAGTCGCCAGTTCTGTGATATGGTGGGAGAACTGACTAGGGTTTTGCGTTTGTTTTTGCAAATGTTTCGGTTGAGCAAGAGTCGCCACCGACTTTTTATTTTATCCTAAGGAAAGGTTTAAAAAGCACAGCAAAAACCTTTGAGATATTTCGTGGGTTCGGGGAGTAGATTATAGAAAGGGAAGGTATTAGCACCCTTTCTATCCATGGTTATCCATGGGCTCTTAGTTACTTGCTTAGATCAACTTGCCTTGGTTTTCAATTGTTTGAAATGGTGCTTTGTGCATGGTTTTGAAAATGTTTTGAAAAAGATGCCTTGTCTAGGCAACCCTTGTAACAATTCTTTACTCGAATGTTTTACAAAAGGTGTTTGTCTTTTTGAAAAGATGTTTCAAGGTTTTTGAAAGTTGTTTTGAAAGTGTAGTGATGTGTGGTTTGAAAAATAGGCAAGTGTTTTTGTTTTGCAAGTTGACAAGTACTCAAGAGCTATCTACCCTAAAGTTCTCAAAGATCTTTGCTATGTTTTAACCCTTTTAACAATTTTGTTCCACCATTGCATTTGGTGGACAATCTTGTGTTAGGATGTTAACGGGACGGGCGCGGGTCATCGTTTAGACCATAATTGCAATGGTGCCAAGTATCTTTGGGCAATTTTCCTTTAAGGGACTTGATCATTTTTAGGCAACTTTCGAAAGCGTCATCGAGGGACTATGATCATTTGATATTGTTTTGTTTTGCCAAAGACACCTAACATGCAATATGGCCCATTATTGAAGGCAACAAGTGGAATACCCTAGGGGTGCAAGTGTGATTAGTGTTGTCCATTTTCATGCTTGTTTATCTTGAATTTAGGTCAAACTATTTTTGTTAATTGATTTGCATACAAACCCTAATTCTAACATGGCATATTTAGAAAACTTTCAAGTGCGTAAAATAAAGTTCCTAAGTTATTACAACACAATATATGGGAAGGGGGGTACAAATGTTCAAATGGGGATTTGTAGCAAGAAATTTAAATCTAACTATTACATCAAAATTTTGGAATTTACAAGGTATTTAATTGCACAAATTAAATAAAAATACAATAACTATGTAAGATGCAAAAAGGATTTTTATATGTATGAAAAAAAAGTATTTTTTATGTGTCAAATAAAATGAATTAATTTTTTGTATTTTTATGTATTTAGGGCAAAACCCTAATTTTACTAAGTAAAATGTATTACTTATTTTAATATATACAAATATTTATCAATTATGTATAGAAATAAACAAAAAGGAAGTATATTATGAAAAAGTGATTTTTTAGGTTAAATATTAATAAAAAAATAAAAATGTATTATTTTTATGTTTTCATCCTAAATTTTATATTTAATATATAAGTATCTACATTATTTATTAAATATATATTATATGTACAAAAATAGACTATTTAATATTTATTAAAAAAAGTATATTTTATGTAAAATGTTTTCAAGAGGTAATATAAAATAAAAATCAGAAAATGAACATGCTTGCATTATTTTTTAGTATTTTTTAAATAAAAGTATATCTAGGTATTTATTTATGTACAAATATCTATTTAAGCCAATAAATGCTTAATAAATACAAAAATGGTTTAAAAAATATTTTTTATATTTTTAATATTATGAGAAAAAATAAATAAGTCAGAAATAAAAAGAAAAAAATCAAAAAATGATCAAAATAAGCATAATGGGCCAAGGGGGTGCAACTGTAAAAGCATGGTGTGAAAAGAAAAAAACATTTCAGGCCCAGCCCAGAACCTATCTTCTTCAACCTCCAGCAAGCCTTGTTCAAAAAACGCGCGTTTTGCACATTGATTCAAACATCCGGATTCCTGGACTTTCAGCACAAACTCATAACATGAAAGGTGTCAAGTATCAAGCCACGATTCCATACATATAAAAAACTCATCTTAACTCTCAGAAATGAGAGATAATTTCTCCATTTCTAATTCTAAACCTAACTTTTTATCAATGTTCAGAACTCAAATTCTCATAGCACAGGCAAAATAAATGGAAAGTAAAGATATGTATAGCTTCAGGGACATGAGCATGACATTTTTCATTCACAAACTTAGAGCTAACTCTCCCTACATTGAGAGATAGAAGTTCATGAACTTACCTGTTCAGTTGGAATCGTGTCTGGCAATGGAGGAGCTTTCATGGCAAGATAATGATTTGGATAGCTTGCTTGATGTCCAGGGATGCTATTCCAACCTTTAGTTTGCTTGGAAACCAAGAGAATCGTGCTATGGCACTTCAACTACAAAACATAAAAATGAAAATGGTGATGTTGGTTAGGGGTGTTACAGTCTGCTTCTAATGCTTTGGACAGTTTGTATGGATGGTAGGGAAAGTGTTTGAAGTGTATTTGGCCAAGGTGCACGATGGAAATGAACTATGGAAGTCCAACTGCAGCTTATGCCCTGTTTTTGCAGTTTTAGGGTGATTCTGTGTTTGAGAAGGCAATGGAGATGGTTGGCTCGTGTTTTAGGTCAAGGTGGTTGTTTTGAATGTGTTTGACAAGTTTGCTTAAGCTTATCTTTGCTGAGATGAGAGTTGGGAGTTGTTATGCAAGGTTTCTTCAACTTTAAGCAACAAAATGCTAAGTCCTTTTCTAGACTGATGGAGGCCCCCCTAATGTGCTGCTAAGCTTGCCCTTGATCAGTGGGATTAGCCTAATAACTTGTGCCAAAGAGATTTGTTGTGTACCTCTTGATTTGCAAATTGACATAAAGCCATACTTTTCTAAAATGGATAATTTGCTTTTTCTACTTATGGCTTTATTTTGCATACAATGCTTGAACACATAAAATAAGGTCTTGGCACAATGAGTTAGCATTAAATTTATGAGTGTGAATGAGATAAGGACCTGTAATCTAGCTTAAGGCATGCTGAGTTCAAAAAATGCAAGGTTATGGACATGTGAATTGGTCATGAACAAAGTGAGTTTTTCCCATATTGCCAAATTCAATTCTCCCTAACCATGAGGTTGTTTGATGAGTTCTTGGACATTTTGGAAAGCTTGGAATGTGTACTACAATCCATCTTTGTAATGCAAATTGAAATTCCAAGTGGAAGCATGTGAAAAGTTGCCATGAAGTTAGGCAAAAATCCTGCCTAAAATAGGTCAAAAATTTTCTAAGTTAAGAATGGTTTGGTACCCTTGTTCCAAAAATTGTAACTTGAGCTACAAGCTTCTTTTGAGAAAACTTTGTGAATCAAAATTGTAGATTTTGCAATGGGCTACAACTTTCATGTTTTGACTTTTCCTTGAATCCAAATGCATCTTGATGAGAAAGTGGGACAAAGTTAGGAAAAAATTAGGGTTTTTCATAACTTAGAAAAATTCTAAGTTATGAAAAATCTTCATTTCAAACCCTAATTTGTGATTTTTGATTCCTTGATGAACAAGTGTCATGATTTGGCATGTTTGGATGAAAAATGAATCTTGACACTTGATTTTGACCAAAAAGTCAAAGTTTGACTTTTCAGTATACAGTCAAAATTGATCAATTGACTGGAAAATTCAACTGTCAATCCTGTGCATTTGGGATCTTTTGAATTTGTTGAGTATGTCAAGACAATTCCATGGGGTCCTTGAGTCCATATGTGAGCTTGGTTTTCCATTGGCTAGGTCAAACAGTCAAAAATTGCCTTTGTGCAGTCAAAACCCTAAAAATGACCATTTTGCCCTTTTGGTGATCTGATCAATTTTCCTGTGGAATTGTGGTCCAAACTTTATCAAATGGTTCATATGAGTTCATTATGTTGATGTGGGTCAAAAATCATGAGGTTTGACTGTCAATTGGCCATAGTTGACTTTTTCCCCAATACAGCTGATTTCTAGGTCAACTGTCCAATTGACTGGGCAAAGTTTGGAATCAAGGCTTGAAACTTGGTATGGATAGACTTGGGAGTCCAACATGAAGCATGAAAGTCATATTAGGCATTTTAGGTCAAAACACCTTTGTGGAAACACAAACCCTAATTTGGGTCAACAGTGCAAGGAGAAGTCTTGAGCAGAGGAAACCCTAACTGGATCTTGAGCTCCAAGGGTCTTGTGATGAGAAAATATTGAGAAAATGGGAGGGAAAATTTTGGGGTACAACAATTACAAACGACCCTTCATATGTAGGGGTCCATTTGCCCCTGGGATCACCTTGTGGCAAAATGATACGCTTGATTACCAAGTCACCGACCCGATATACCTGACGTTTGACCTTTTTATTAAAAGCTTTGATCATGCGTTTTTGGTACACCTGACCATGACAGATAGTTGTAAGCCTTTTCTCATCAATCAAGTTTAGTTGGTCAAAACGAGTCTGAATCCAATCTTCTTCATTCAAACCAGCATCCTTCATGATTCTTAGAGAGGGGATCTGGACCTCAATAGGCAAGACAGCTTCCATGTCGTATACGAGAGAATAAGGTGTTTCCCCAGTTGATGTGCAAGCTGTGGTACGATACCCATGGAGGGTGAACGACAACATCTCATGCCAGTCTTTGTATGTGACTGTCATTTTCTGTATGATCTTCTTAATGTTTTTGTTAGTAGCTTCTACAACACCATTCATCTTTGGCCGGTAAGGGGAAGAATTGTGATGCCGAATCTTGAATTGCTCGCACAAGGAGGTGATCATAGTATTATTCATATTTGTACCATTATCATTGAGGATTCTCTCTGGGATACCGTACCGATAAATGAGATTCTGCTTGATGAACCGAGCGACCACATTTTTAGTAACGGAAGCAAAGGAAGCTGCCTCGACTCATTTTGTAAAATAGTCGATGGCCACTAAGATAAAGCGGTGCCCATTGGAGGCCGTTGGCTTGATTTCCCCAATCATATCGATTCCCCACATAGCAAAGGGCCAAGGAGCCGTCAAGACATTTAGAGGAACCAGAGGTACATGCACTTTGTCAGCATAGATTTGGCACTTATGGCAAGTCCGAGAGTGTTGATAGCAATCTGCCTCCATGGTAGACCAATAATAGCCTGCCCATAGGATTTTCTTTGCCATTGTATACCCACTGGAATGAGTACCAAAAGTGCCTTCGTGTAGTTCACCCATGATCCTTTCAGCCTCAGCCTTGTCTACGCACCGAAGTAATATAGAGTCATGACTGTGTTTGTACAAAATGCCGTTACTAAGGAAGAATTTAGCCGAGAACCTTCTTAGGAACTTCTTGTCATTCACCGAAGCTCCTTCCGGATATTCCTGAGACTCGAGATACCTCTTGACTTCATGAAACCAAGGCTGGTCCACTACTTCTTCAGTGTTAATCTCATGACAGTAGGCTGGTTCATCCATCCGCTCAATGGTGATTTGAGGAGCCTCGTTATCCCAATTAAGTTTAAACATAGATGACATTGTAGCTAATGCGTCTGCTAGCTTATTTTCTTCTCACAGGAAATGCTCGAAGGTAATCTTCTCGAAATGCGGCAACAATGTCAACACAAGTTCTTTATAAGGGATAAGGTTGGGGTGCTTGGTATACCATTCCCTTTTGACTTGACTGATGACCAAGGTTGAATCTCCAAATACATCCAAGTGTTTGATCCCCAAGTCTATAGCAGCTCTGAGATCGAAGATGCACGCTTCGTATTCTGCCATGTTGTTTGTACAGTTGAAGCAAAGTCTGGCAGTAAAGGGAGTATGACATCCTTATGGAGATATGAGTATGGAACCAATACCATTGCCAAGTGCGTTGGAGGCCCCATCAAAGAACAGGGTCCATCGGGATCCTTGTTCAGGTCTGTCATATGACCTGATTTCTTCATAGTTGTCTAACATCATGATGTCTTCGTCTGGGAATTCAAACTTCATGGACTGATAGTCTTCTACAGCTTGGTGAGAAAGATGATCAGCCAATACACTGCCCTTTATAGCTTTTTGGGTAGTATACTGTATGTCATATTCTGTCAGGATCATCTGCCATCTCGCTATTCTCCCAGAAAGAGCGGGCTTCTTAAAGATGTACTTTATTGGATCCATTTTAGATATCAACAAAGTAGTATGGGTAAGCATATACTGTCTCAGCCGGTGAGCAACCCATGCCAGAGCGCAACAAGTTTTCTCGAGCAGTGAATATCTTGTTTTACAGTCGGTAAACTTTTTTCTCAGGTAATAAATAGCATGCTCTTTTCGGCCAGACTCGTCATGCTGCCCCAACACACACCCCATTGAGTTTTCTAAAACAGTTAGATATAAGATCAATGGCCTTCCCTCGACAGGTGGCAACAACACAGGAGGTTCTTGCAGGTATTCTTTGATTTTGTCAAAAGCAGCTTGGCATTCTTCGTTCCATCTGACTACTTGATCTTTCTTCAAGAGTTTGAAGATTGGTTCACAAGTAGCTGTTAGGTGAGAAATAAACCTGGCTATGTAATTCAGACGTCCCAAGAATCCTCTGACTTCTTTCTCAGTACGAGGAGACGGCATTTCTTGTATCGCTTTAACCTTGGCAGGATCAACTTCGATACCCTTGTTGCTGACGACAAAACCCAAGAGTTTACCAGACCGTACTCCGAATGTACACTTGTTTGGATTCAATCTCAACTTTTACTTCTTCATCCTTTCAAACAGCTTCTATAAGTGATCAAGGTGCTCTTCTTCTGTCTACGATCTGGCTATCATATCGTCTACGTAGACCTCTATCTCATGGTGTATCATGTCATGAAATAAAGCTACCATGGCGCGTTGATAGGTTGCCCCAGCATTCTTCAGTCCGAATGGCATGACCTTATAGAAGAAAGTGCCCCACTTTGTAACAAAGGTCATTTTCTCCATATCCGCAGGCGCCATTTTGATTTGGTTGTAGCCCGAGAAGTCGTCCATGAAGGAAAACACTTTGTGCTGCGCCATATTGTCAACTAAGATTTCGATGTGGGGAAGTGGGAAATCATCTTTGGGGCTTGCCCTGTTTAAGTCTCTGTAGTCCACACACATCCGCACTTTACCATCTTTCTTGGGTACAGGAACAACATTGGCCACCCATTGGGGATAAGAGGTGACAGCTAAAAATCCGGCATTGAATTTCTTCATAACTTCTGCTTTGATCTTTTCCGACATGTCGGGCCTCATGCGACGAACCTTTTGCCTTACTGGGGGACAATCTTCCTTTGTAGGAAGACGATGTACCACAATGTCTGCATCCAGTCCCAGCATGTCTTCGTACGACCAGGCAAAGATCTCAACATAATTGTGCAATAACTGAATCAGACGCTCCTTGACATTAGGTTCCAAGTTGGCACCCACCTTGACCTCTTTCTTATCTTCCTCAGTTCCCAAGTTAATTTCTTCTACCGACTCTTCGTGTGACTGAATGGTCCTTTCTTCCTGTTTCCACAACCTGGCTAACTCTCCTGGCACTTCATAATCTTTCTCACCTTCGTCGTCGGCTTGGTAGATCGGATTTTCAAAGTCACAATTGGCCATAGCAGAACTGTTACCCATGGGATCCTGAGTGGATATAGATCTGCATTTTTAATATGTGAGTGTGTGTAAGAGCATAGCTACTTTTGAAAGAAATGTAAGAAAGAAAAGACAAAGAAAACAAAATTTGATGCAAAATCGTCCATGATTCATTAATGACATATGAGAATGAAGTGACAACCCTCACAAATGGACCGTTGTGCCTCGGGTAAGACACAAGGTTTTAAAAGGTCTGAATTGTTTAAATATTACAAGCCTGAAAATATTAAAAGACAAATACTCTTGAATAAAAGTAATAGGAATGAAATCCTTGGCCTCCCAATTGTTAAGCCCTCCGCCGATGGTTGGAAAAATCCATTCGTCCATGTCACAACTACCATCACTATCTTCTATTGCATTGACTCCTTGATTGCTGATACGCAGAGGTGGTCCCCCTGCGAGAGAACGTCACACAACTTTCTGAGCCTCTGAAGTGAACCCCAACCCAAATTTGTCGGACTTGAAAGGAAAATCTGGAATCTGACCCCAGATAGTACATCCTCCCTCTTCAACTACTGCTCGAGCATCTTTCAACGAAGCCATCTTTAGTGGAGGTCTGGTAATCTTCGGGACCTTTGGAGTCAAATTGGTTGCTGCGACCGTTGCTGGAACCTCCTCAAAGTTCTGACAGGGAGTCTCTATGAATTCACCATCCATTTCAACATACCTGAAAGAGTTCAAATGGCTAACCATGTATTCCTCTTCTCCATGAACTGTGACAATCTTTCCTCTGATCGGGTATTCTAGCATTTGGTGCAGGGTAGAAGTGACGGTACCAGCACCATGGATCCATGGTCGACCCAACAGACAAGAGTATGAAGGGCGAATGTCCATCACATAGAAAATTGAGTCAAAAGTCTGAGTCCCAATTTTTATGGGGATACTAACTTCTATGTGCACTGTCCTCTTGGAAACATCAAAGGCCCTCACTACGATGTTGCTAGGTTTCAAGATGAGCCCCTCGTAATCCAGTCAGTTGAGAGCATTTTTGGGCAAGACATTCAGTGATGAACCAGTATCCCCCAAAACATGGGCAAGTGTGGTGCCGCTGTATTCAATGGAAATATGTAAGGCATCGTTGTGCTTCCTTCCCTTAGAGGTTAAATCATCATCGGAAAAGCCCAATACATTATCAGCAGTTAGACTGGCCACACAGTTTTCAAATTGGTCGATGGAGGTATCTTGGGGCACATGAGCGGTCTTAAGAAACTTTACCAAGGCTTTGGCGTGAGTTTCATAGCACAAAAGTAAGGACAACATGATATCTTCGAGGGGGTCTGCCCCAATTGTTCTATAATGTTGTAGTCACTTTTCTTGATTATCTTCAGGATTTCTTCTATTTCTTTTCTAGAAGCTTCGAGGATGACTTCAGGATGTTCTCTTGCTTGGGCAGGCTCAACCAAAGCCTCTTTGCCCCTTGTATCGGCAGTAGGGATAACAATAAGAGTATCATTGGGGGTGTCGTTAGGAGTGGCAGTAGTAATGATTACAGGAGTAGCAACGGTCTTTGGAGAAATCTCAGGTGAGAAGACTCTTCCATTTCTTGTTACTTTGCTGGTTCCAGTGATGTTACCAATATCGGGATCAATATCTCTCGCAACTTCATTTTTGATAGCCAACTGATCTTGTTTGATGCCGTAGTAATAAAAGTTAGCCTCATAACTCCAGGGAACATCTTTATCTGAGGTGTACGGTATTGGTCTTGGCATAGTGATGATTAAGGGTGCAGATCTGGGAGTGGATGTAATCCTGACGGGTCTTTTGGTGGAGACCCTGGGAGGATTGTCGGAAATGGTGATTATCGAAACATCTAGATAAGAGCTTTTGATAAGAGGTAGTTTTTCAAATATGATTTCTTTACTAATCATCAGGCGCTGGAAGCCTATCCTAAGTAACAAACAGCCAATTGGTAGATATTTGAATAGGTGACAATCTTCATCGCAACCTGGGAACAAGCCGGCTTGCAGTATATTTTGTTTAATGGTCAACAGAGGAGTAACCAAGTCATTCACAGAGGAAACAAAACGATCATCATCAATTGCGTTGATACCTTGGCCATGTCTGGGCATTGGTGCCGTTATTACATTAGGCGTTTCTGGGGGATCAAATTCAATCTCTTTCGCATCGATAAGGTCTTGTACCTTATTCTTTAAGGCCCAACAGTCATTTGTATCGTGCCCCGGGCTTTCAGAATGATAAGCACATCGGGCGTTTGGGTTGTAGCGAGGAGAAGCAGTATTGGGATTCTTGGGAGCTTCCTTTAAAGTTACTAGATTGGTCTTGAGAAGGTGTGGCAAAACTTGAGACATGGTCATGTTAATCCGGGTAAATCGTCTCATGGGTGCTTCTGGTTTGCGCTGATAGTTTCGCTGCTGATTTGGTGCAGGATTAGAGATCATGACAGCCCCTACTGCCGGACGACAATCGGTTTTATTTTGATTCCTATGG
Organism: Vicia faba; assembly: GCA_948472305.1. Taxonomy (NCBI): domain Eukaryota; kingdom Viridiplantae; phylum Streptophyta; class Magnoliopsida; order Fabales; family Fabaceae; genus Vicia; species Vicia faba. Next base: position 1,581,889,049 of record OX451736.1, read on the forward strand.
TCATATGCAACACTGACCTCCTTCTTTCCAACAAAAGGTTTCTTCACCATACTTGAGGATGCATCTCTTTGAATTTTGCAGCTTTTTATACCGGCTTCGACCCGCTCACCGGTCATGATTAATTCGGTAAACCCAGATGAAGAACTCCCAATCAGGTGATTGAAAAATGGTCCTGACAAGGTGCTTAGGAACATATCCACTAATTCTATATCGGATAAAGGGGGCTAGACCCTGCCTGTGAGATCCCTCCATTTTTGAGGATTTGAAACCCTCATATGTTCCCATAGACATACTTTGTAACTGTGTCCTATTCGGAGCCAAATTAGCATTATACTGATACTGTTTGTAGAAAGCGGCAGCCAACTCTTCCCAGTTGCGAGAATTGGACCCTTTTAATTGGTAGAACCAATCCAACTGAGTCCCCGATAAGCTCTCCTGGAAGAAATGCACACACAGATTCTTGTCAGCCGTGTGGGGTTGAATCTTTCTGACATATGACCTAAGATGTAGTTTCGGGCAAGAGACACCATCGTACTTGGCGAAAGTTGAGACCTTGAATTTCTGTGGGATGACAACCCCCGAGATGAGTCCTAATTCTTCAAAGTCCAAACCGGGTACCCTCTGAATCTCCATGGCATTCAAACGATCCTCTAGCTGTTTGTATTTATCATCAGCAGGAGGATATTGTTCCTCAGAGTAATCAGGCTCCTCCTCTCCTTCAGATACTGGGTCGTTGTTCACTTCCCGGGTCTCGGCTCCTTGATTATCTCCTTCACCCGATGATGTTGCAAAGTATAAGCTTCGCCTGGTCTGCCCTTTAAACCTTCTTCCCATGATCACAACTCAGGTTAGTTTCTTTGTTTTCTTCTTCTTCTTCTCTTTGGCCAGCAGAGTCTTCAACTCCTCTTGTCCTTTTGTCAGAGCCATGAGCATTTGTTGAAACTGGGCATTCTGTGCCTGAAGATCTTTCACAGTTTGTTCAACATCCATCTCACTGAAATAAACAGTAGAAGGATAAGGCGACCTGTTATGAGAAACCTGTATGATGTTATGATGAATGAAGATGCAATATGCAAATGATTTCAAGGAAATTTAGAGATTTAAACTTGTCCAAACCAAAAAAGAACACACGTCATATTAAATAAAACCAAGTTTGAATATATCATGCCTCCTTGGGCTTACAAAGAAAGAAACAAAATACAGCAAAAACTCCTAAGACAAAAAGACCGAACGCATCCTCTTTGGAGAAATGTAGGGATTCCAATTTTTCTCTTCATGAAACAGTTTGGTGAGCTCTAGAACCTTCTTCTCACTGGCGTAGTACTGGGTTTCAAATGTGTCTCGTTCTTCCTTCAACTGAACCCAAGCTTTCTGCAGGTCTTCGAGAGAAGTAGGCATGTCAGGATGAAGAACGGTGTATGGGGCGTCTCCTTCAATAACAGGCTCAATGATGATAGGAAGGATGGAAGGGTAAGGCATCAAGAGACTCTGGGCACGAGCCCGTACCCACTTAAGGTAAGGCTCGAGAGGGATAGAGTTTTTACGTCCCAAAGTCCTACTGTCCACCTTGTTCACCATTCCCCAAGCACGTGTAAACCTCTGGCGGTAACCTTGGTCTTCTTTGTCGTAGTCGAAAACCAAACCTTGGATGAGCATTTCATGAGGGCCGTCCCTTCGGGCATACCCAAACTTCCGAAGAGCTAAGCATGGGTTGTAGGTGATACCTCCCCTAATACCAAGCAAAGGTACATTAGGGAACTCCCCACAGCCGTCAATGATAGAAATATCTTCCAAGGATCTCTAGCACCAACGGATATCAGAGTGGGTGAGAGACATCATCCTTTGAGACCAAGTCAATCTTTAATCATTCTTCAATGCTGACCGAGGCAGGTGTGAAGTGAACCACTTAGAGAGTAGGGGGATACAACACAAAAGGGTACCTCTTTTCTTCATGCTGCGGGTATGAAGGCAATGCAAGATGTCTCCTAGTAAGGTGGGTATAGGATTGCGAGAGAGAAAGACTTTGATGGTGTTAACGTCTATGAATTGGTCCGAATTGGGAAACAGAACCAAACCATAAATGAGGAGAGCTAGCACGTCTTCTAAAGCTTGAAAATCCATGTCATCCCATAATGATTGAGCTTTTTCCAATAGAAACTTAGCTAGAAAGCCTTTAACCCCACTTCTTGTCTCCCAATTGGCTACAACGTTGGCCCTCTTTACATGTAAAGCTTTGGCGATGACTTCAGGTTTTGGAATCCCTTCTAGACCGGTGAACGGTATCTGATTAAGCACAGGCACCCCTAAGAGTAGAGAGAACTCTTCTAGTGTAGGTACCAATTGATAGTCTGGGAAAGTGAAACAATGGTGTACGGGATCAAAGAATTGGAATAGTACACATATCATCTCTTCTTGGAAGTTGGATGTAGACAAACTGAGGAGTCGACCATACTTCTTGGTAAAAGGAGAATCTCTGGGCACTCTTGAGGCTAGCTCTTGAAGTTGAGGATGTGCTTTCACAAAGCTGATTCGGATGGTGTTTCTTCGGAGAGAATTCATGTCCTACAAAACAAAAACAAAGATAAATTTCTAAATCCTTGAAATGATTAGTGAGTATGCATATGATGTCGATGATGTTTATGATGTTTATGTACAGGTAAATATATGCATACACAATCAAACAGATCCCTATGTTTTAGGCTTGCATGAGTTTTGTAGGTAAGTACCCTCTTGAAGTCTAGTTGGCTCAACCTATCTTAGAAATAATGATCGGGTTATAAAGGATCTTAATATCACCGACCTTTCTCTTAGGAATTGTCTCAGCACAATAATCTTTTCTTGCAGCCAAGATATCCCAAAAGTCTAGCCTCAATGAGTGTAGTATCGAGTGTCAACCAATTTTCATCTTTACACCGAAACCGGCTACCTCCCTACGTCCTAATGGACAAGTTTGTTCAATTAGGGTTCTAAAGTTAATTAGTGCTTCATGACGCCACTCAGGGGCCTCGTATTCTCCTTGATTCACCATGAGGGATACCGGTACCCACAAATGCGTCACACTAACATAGCCATTGTCTCAACCATATCAGTCTATGCCGTACAGTCTCCACAATCTATTGCTATTTACCTAAAAAGGTACCCCAGATCTGGGTGGAGGATCAAAGCAATCCCAATACAAAGAACTGAATATAAAGCACACAAATCAAATAATGAAAGCGAGTAAAGGAGATCTAACCCTAAGGTAACCTCACTTTTTTATGACTCCCCAGCAGATTCTCCAGTTCTGTTATACGGTGGGAGAACTGACTTGATGTTTTACGTTTTGATCGCATTTGTGTGGATAGCAAGAGTCGCCACCGACTTTTCTTTTATCCAAAAGGAAAGGTAAAAAAGCACAGGAAAGACCTTTCGAGATTATTTCTCGGGTTCGGGGGGTAGATTATGAAAAGGGAAGTTATTAGCACCCTTTTCATCCATGGTTTTCCATGGGCTCTTAGTTACTCGTTTAGATCACTTGCTTTCATTCGACAGTGTGCTTGTGGTGTAGGCTTTGAAAATGTTTTGAAAAAATCTCTTCGTAATGGTTCTCGTTTCTATAAGAACTCGTACAAAGTTTTATTTTGAAAATTGGTTTAAATATGTGTTGGTGGATTGTGTTTCAGAAAGTATTTTGAAAATATGTTTTGTAATGGTTCTCGTCTCTATAAGAACGTATAGAAAATGTTTTGTCTTTTGAAATGAAAGTGTAGGTGTAAAAATGTTTTTATCGCGAGCAAGCGAGTAACTAGGAGCGAATCTATCTACTCGAAAGGTTTTCAATTGTTATTTTCTTCCTCCTTTTAATGTTGCTATCTTACCATTAATTTGGTAAGAAGCCCCATCGTTGGATGTGAAGGGACAGGCGCGGGTCAATTTTACAGTCATCGAAGGCAATTTATGAGACACTTTAGCAATTTTCGTAAGGGATGAGATCGTTTTATCAAAGGCAACATCGAGGGTAATCGAGGGACTACGATATTTTTTGTCGAAGGGTCATTGCTAAGGCGTCCCATATTCGAGGGACATGACTGTATTTCCAAGGCAACGAGCGAGGTTACCCTAGAGGTGCGTGTGTGAAAAAGTGTGTTTGTTTCAAGTTATTTTGTTCTTTGATTAGGTTATATAGCGATTGATTTTTGAATCTTGCCATACACGCCTAATTACTATAAGGAAAACAGTAAATTGCGAGAATTGAAATTCTATGCTATTACAAAGTGTTCGAGAATGGGGGTACAATTTTTACAAATGGGGATGAGTCAAATGCGATTAAATGGTCCAAATAGCAAGCAATACAACCAAATCGAATTTTGAATGATTAATTAAAGCTACAATAATCTATGAAATAAAATTAACCAACAAAATATGGAAATGAAATTTTAAGTATTTACTTGAAAGGAAGAAAGTAAAACCTATTCTAAAAATGAAATAATTGACTAAAAGAAATTAAATCGTATGTATTATTTTTGTATTTTTACTTACTTAAATAAAATCTAAGGAAGGATAAAAATTAAATTCTACTATTTTTTAGTATTTTGTTATATGTAAATTACTTAATAATTTTATCTACAACAAATTTTATTTATTTAAAAAAAGAAGTTGATAAATAAAAAAAACCACAAAGTTTAGATCAATTAATTATGTATAAAAAAAGAATGTATATTTTTTAAAACTAAAATATAAATAAAAAAATAGAGAAAATAAGGTTGAAAGAAAAAGCAAGAACAAAAAATGCCCATAGGAAGAATCGAACTCAGGCCATCTGGGTTATCCAGGATACACTTTACTAACTGAACTACACCGCTTATTCATAATAATTATGGTTTTATTAGAACAAAAGAGGAAATGGTCAAATATTGGATTGGGCCATAAAGCCCAAGAATTGACCCGGTTTGGCAAGTATACACAAAAGAAAAAAACAAACCCTAAACCACTAAAACGAAATGGCGCCGCTGGATTATTGACTTGATGCTAGCTTTTGCTTGACAGGGAAGTTGAATTCTATCCTTTATCTATATTTTCTTCTTTTCTGAAGGGTGGTATTTGAGAAAATGATAATGATCTCTTTGGGGTTTTGGTATGCTTTTTTTGATGTTGTATGCTGATGGTTTTTTTGAATAATGAATATTGTTCCTCTCTTTCCTTGCTGTCCCGAATGGCCCTGTTATATGCTGAAAAACAAAACATTTTGGGGGGAAAAGCCATTGGGTTTGAACAATTATGTTATGCTATTTTTGCTCCTTTTTGTTTCAGTTTTGACTTAGCCTATATTTGTGCAAATTTGGGTTGTATGTTTGCAGCTATTTGGACAGATTTTGGCCTCTTATGGACAACATATGGGGGGCTGCAATGCAGTCCAGTTTTGACAGCATTTTGGCTTTTTGTGATTGTGTATTTTTCATTGTGATGTAAACTGATTTTCCAGCATTCGAAACCTTGATGAAATTATTGATTTTGACTTGCATTTCTCCTTATTTTGTCCTCTATGAACCAATTGAAAATTGCGATTTGCAATGGACCAAACACGGACGAAACATTGTCTCCTTATTTCTGATTCTTTTTACCAATCCCTAATGATGAAAGTATAAATATTTCTTTGAATTTTTCCAATCTTATTCCAACATGAATTTTGCTAACTAATGCTCTTCTTTTGTTTACATGTACAAGCCCATTGGATTGACAACGAGTGACTTGAAGTACTTGAATAAAGCTTGATAATGAATAAAACCCCTTTGTAGTTTTAGTGCTTTGTTAGGAATTTTGTAACATATATTTTTTTGTAATTGCAAGCTTGTAAAACTTTAACAATTGAATATTCTTCGATCTTGAACAACACTTTGGATGATAGATTGAACGTAAGCCTTGTACTAAAAGGAAATTGAATGATAATGGTGAGGACTTAGGTATTCAAAAGTCACTTTGTAGTCTTGTAAGCTTCTTATGAAATTTGAATGAAGTCTTTTCTTGTTCAAAGTCTTCAAGAGTGATCAACATAAGGTTTTCAAATTCCTTTGAAGAATGATGAGTTGATTTTTTTGAATATAGCCTTGAAAAGTTACATTTGGAATAAGATTTGGACTTGAAATTGAGAATGGAAACTTGGAATAAACCTTGTCTTGTAATATGTAGAATCGATGTAAACTTGAATGGATAATGAGACTTTGAATGAAGTTCATGAACAAATTGATTATGTCTTGCAAACTTGAATCATTTGAAATTTATTTTGAATCCATGGATTTAGCACATTGAATTCGAAATGAATGCATGAGAAACAAATGGACTTGAAAGTATTAATGAATGTCTTAATAAATTTCATGGTCTTCCAAGCGCATTTTGACTTTGATCGTTGAAGTAATCTCATAGACAATGCTATTTGTGATACTTTGCAAAAAGAATCACTTCATGATATTGAAAATTGAAGAAGTTGTGAGCCTCGAAAATTGGACAAGAGTTTCTTGTGATTAGGTCAAATTTGCAAAATGACCTTTAAAGCATTCGAATTTTCTGATGATCTTTCGCACATAATAAAATCTTGATTTGTGAAGAGAAAATATAGACAACGTCAAGGAGAGTCGTACGCAAAAGAAACACCCAAAAATATAGAATAACAAAGAAGTTACAATCACTTGAACTTGATGTCGCAATAGGTCATCTTTTGGGTTACTGGAGTCATTTTCAGCCGCCTGAACCACTGACTAAGCAAACTCACGATGCGAGACTTGAAACTTGGCACAAACATCTCTGATAACACATGAAGGACCATAAAGACCGTTTGAAACTTTGAAAACTCATTTTCTTTTGAGAACTGCAAAACCGTAATTGCTGATTTACTGCCTCGGAAGAGAATCTGTCTGATCGATTTCTGAGCCAATTTGAATATCTGAGAAACCCTAGGATTGTATCTTGTATGAAAAATAGGAGGGAAAATTTTGGGGTACAACAGAACAATATCCAAAAGGCCTTCGTTTTTTCCCAGAGTGCGCATGACGTGACAAAAATCCTGAATGTTGAATATTATTTCATCTGGGTCGAAACTTCGAAAATTGATAACTCGATCAATTTTTATCGGACCGATCCCATATTTTACACAAGGTCACTGACTCATAGATCTACAACTTTGCTTCAAAAGTCGGGACCGAGTTATGCTCCGATTAATACCAATTTTTATTGAAGAACATTGTTGTACCCCAAAATTTGCCCTCCCATTTCTCAATGATTTCTCATCACAAAACCTTTGAAGCCCAAGATCCAGTTAGGGTTTCATCTGCTCAAGACTTCTCCTTGCACTGTTGACCCAAATTAGGGTTTGTGTTTGCACCAAGATGTTTTGACCTAAAGTGCCTAAGATGACTTTCATGCTTCATATTGGACTCCCAAGTTTATCCACATCAAGTTTCAAGCCTTAATTCCAAGTTTTGCCCAGTCAATTGGACAGTTGACCTAGAAATCAGCTGTATTGGGGAAAAAGTCAAATGTGGCCAATTGACAGTCAAACCTCATGTAAATTGACCCACATCAACATTATGAACTCATATGAACCATTTGATCAAGTTTGGATCACAATCCCACAAGAAATTTGATCAGATCACCAAAAGGGCAAAAGGGTCATTTTTAGGGTTTTGACTGCACAAAGGCAATTTTTGACTGTTTGACCTAGCCAATGGCAAACCAAGCTCACATATGGACTCAAGGACCCCATGGAATTATCTTGAAATGCTCAACAAACTCAAAAGATCCCAAGTACACATGATTGACAGTTGAATTTCCCAGTCAATTGATCAATTTTGACTGTATACTGAAAAGTCAAACTTTGACTTTTTGGTCAAAATCAAGAGTCAAGATTCCTTTTTCATCAAAACATGCCAAATCATGAACCTTGTTCACCAAGAAATCACAAAATGCAAATTAGGGTTAGAAATTAGAATTTTTCATAACTTAGAATTTTTCTAAGTTATGAAAAACCCTAATTTTTCCCCAACTTTTCCCCACTTTCTCACCAAGATCCATTTGGATTCAAACAAAAGTCAAAACATGAAAGTTGTAGCTTGTTGCATAATCTACAACTTTGATTCACAAAGTTTTCCCAAATGAGGCTTGTATCTCAAGTTACAAATTTTTGAATAAGGGCACTAAACCATTCTTAACTTAGTGAATTTTTGACCTATTTTGACAAGGTTTTCTACCCCACTTCAAGGCCATTTTCCATACACTTCCACTTGGAATTTCAATTTTCATTTCAAAGATGGATTGTAGTACACATTCCAATCTTTCCAAAATGTCCAAGAACTCATCAAACAACCTCATAACTTGAGAGAATCGAATTTCACAATTTGGCAAAAACTCACTTTTGAATTGATCATGAACATGTTCATAACTTAAGCCATTTTCAAGTTAGCATAGTTTGTGCTAAATTACAGGTCCTAAAACCCTTTGACACTCAATAATTCAATGCAAAACCTTTGTGCCAAGACCTTGTTTCATGAGTTCAAGCATTGCCTAAAGGATTAATCCATTTATTGATAAAGTATTTCTTCCATTTTTGCAAAAGGTAACTTTATGTCCAATTGAAAATCCAAGCAGTACAAATGAGATCTAATTGGCACAAGATTATGAGCAAAACACTCTGATCAAGGAGGGATTATGCAGCTCATTAGGGGGCCTCTACTGACCTAGAACACAACTTGGGCATTTGTTGCTTAAAGTGTAAGTAACTTGGCATATTGTAACACAACCCTCATATCAGCTTGCAAACACTTAAGTGAACTTGTGAAACACACTCAAGACATCCCAACCAAGCTAGTGCACGACCCAAACATCTCTCATACACTCCCAATCTCAGAATCACCTTCAAACTGCAAAAATAGGGCCAGGCCTGCAGTTTGAGGGCCATCTTCCATTTCCCTCAAGCTCTCTTGCCCAAGCCAGTTCACACACATTCCCTAGCATCTATGCAAGCTAACCAGGACTTGAAACACGACCTGTAATCCCTCTAACCAGTTCCACCATTTTCAGTTTCTTGTTTTGCAGGTGAAGTGCTCTAGCACGATTCAAAAGCTTTCAAGACAAAGTAAACATTGGAATAGCATCCCTGGACCTCAAGGAAGCTTTACCAATCATCACCTTGCACTGAAAGCTTCCCCATTGCCAGGTAGAACTTCAACTGAACAGGTATTTTGGTGAACTTCTATCTCTCTTATTAGGCATCATTAGCTCTAAGTTTGTGAATAAACAATGTTCTACTCATGCCACTGAACATGTACATGTTTTTACTTTTCATTTCTTTTGGTTGAGCTGTGAGAATTTAAGGTTTGAAAATGGCATAAAATCTAGGTTAGGATTTGGGGGAGAAGAAATTCTCCCTCATCTTAGAGAGTTAGATCAAGTTCTGCATATGGTTGGATTCGTCTCTTGATGCTGAACATTTTTTATGTTATGAGTTTTCATTAATAAGCCAGGAATCAGGAGTTAGAAGTTTGAGAAGAAGGGCGCGCGTTTTGAACTGGTTTTGTCTGAAGGTTGAAGACAATGTCTTCTTGGGCTGGGCCTGAGTTATTTTCTTATTCACACCACCTTTTTGGTTTTACACCCCCTGAGCCCATTTGCTTTATTTTTAATGTTTTTTTGACTTTTTCTTTTTTTAATTGACTTATTTATTTTTTCTCAGCATATTAAAAATATTAAAATATTTTTTCTCATCATTTTTGAATTTATTAGGTATTTATTTGATTTTTTCTTTTAGTTTGTACATAAATAAATAAATATATACTTTTTGTTTAAAATACTAAAATAGCACAAATATATTTTATACACTTTTATCTTATTTTTACTTCCTGAAAATATTTTATAGAAAAATACTTTTTTTATTTTAATATTAAATATTATTAATTAATATATATAATACATATCTTGTAAATAATATAAATATACATATATATATATTAATACATTTGGGGTAAAAATATCAAAAATATACATATTTTTATTTTTATTAATATTTAACAGTAAAAGACATTTTTATAAATATACTATATTTTATTTTATTTTTGTATGTAAATAGTAAATATTATATGAATTATTTGATTAATATCCCTTTTTGATTAAAAATTAGGGTTTTGCCCTAAATATGAAAATACTCCAAAAATAATACCTTTTTATTTCTCTTTTTATTTCACATGAATAATATTCTTTTTTTTCATACACATAAAAATTCTTTTTACATTTTGCATATTTATTTCAATTTCCATTTAATTATACAATTATTTGTCTTGTAAATATTCAAAGAAAATGATGTAATAGTTAGGTTTAAATTCTTGTCTAAATAATCCCCATTTGAAACATTTGTACCCCCTTCCCCATATCATTGTGTTGTAATAGTGTAGGAATTTAATTTTCGCACTTTATCGCTTTCTAAATATACTATGCTAGAGTTAGGGTTTGCATGCGAATAAAACGAACAAAAAATAGTTTGACCTAATACAAGACAAAAAAGCATGAAAAATGGACAACACATTCCACACTTGCACCCCTAGGGTATTCCACTTTGTTGCCTTCAAATAATTGGTCCATGTTGCATGTTAGATTTCTTTGGGTAAAACAAACAATCAAATGATCATAGTCCCTCAAAATGTTGCCTAAATGAATGATCAAGTCCCTTTTTAAAGAAAAATTGCCCAAAGACGTTTAACACTATTGCAATTATGGTCTAAACGATGACCCGCGCCCGTCCCTTTCACCTCCTAAGACAAAATTGTCCACCAAATGCAATGGTGGAACAAAATTGTCAAAAGGTTTAAAACATAGCAAAAATCCTTGAGAAAACTTTAGGGTAGATAACTCTTAAGTACTTGCCAATTTACAAAGAAAACATTTGCCTAATTTCAAACTACATTTCACAAACACTTTCAAAACAAACTTTCAAAAACCTTGAAACATCTTTTCAAAAGACAAACACCTCTTGTAAAACATTCGAGTAAAGAATTGTTACAAGGGTAGCCTACACAAGGCATCTTTTCAAACATTTTCAAAATCACACACCAAGCACCATTTCAAACAATTGAAAACCAAGGCAAGTTGATCTAAGCAAGTACCTAAGAGCCCATGGATAACCATGGATAGAAAGGGTGCTAATACCTTCCCTTTCTATAATCTACTCCCTGAACCCAAGAAAAATCTCAAAGGTTTTTGCTGTGCTTTTTTAAATCTTTCCTTAGGATAAAATAAAAAGTCGGTGGCGACTCTTGCTCAACCGAAACATTTGCAAAAATAAACGCAAAACCATAGTCAGTTCTCCCACCGTATCACAAACGTGTCAGAGTTGACACTGGAGCCCAAAATAAATTTGTCTGGGGCGAAACTTCAAAAATTCATAACTAATTCACCATTTATCCTATTGAGCCCATTTTCGGACATGAGTTAGTTCTCGATGTCGGATACATTTTGTTTTCACATTTCAACTTCAAACATTGCACTTAGGTCCCTACGATTTATCCTGGAACGTGACAGACTCAAGTGAATAAAAATCTGCACTATTGCTTGTGGTTATTGGAGGCCCAATTGCACATTCAAAGCCCATATCTTTGCTCTAATTTCCATTATATAATCTCATTCTTTTCACACAAAGAGGACGACAAAAAAAACCCTTTGCCACAACACTGTCAAAATATCAAATTCTTTCAAGAACCCTAAAAATCTTGAAATCCTTGTTACAAACCCCCATCTCACTACAAACAAGTCATCCTTGTTACAAACCCCCATCTCATTACTTCTCCAGTAAGGGTAAGGCTGATTTGATCTCCATGATCAAAAGGATGTAGAAGCATTCATACATGCCATATCGGTTTTAACATTACAAAATTTCACATATTTGCTTTCTTTGTATTTCATGATATATTAATTTATTTAATGTGTTCATGAGATTCAACACTGCAGATTTAGACATGGTCCCATGCAGGGTTATTACAAAATGCTGAGGTTCCTATTGGTTTTGGTTTTTTTCCTTTCTATTTATCCTTTTACCTATTTTCCTTCATTCTGTTTTAAACCACCTTTTTCATAAAATCTAACATTTTTCACAAACCTTTGATTTTTCATAATAAACTCGAATAATTAATTTTAGGTTTTTTAATTTAATTTTAGGTTTTAAATTAATTTTTGGTTCAACATTTACGCCTGACATTTGCATTATTTGTATTTTCTAACCCTATTTTCCATTGATGCTTCATCCTCTATCTATTTTTTTGGCAAACTTAATCCTTTTTTATTAATCATTACACATAAGCTTTTTTTAAATCTTTTTTTAATTAAAATTAATTAGGTTTTAGGTTTTTTAATTAACTTTATTTTAAAATTAACCTTTTTTAATTAAAATTAATTAGGTTTTAGGTTTTTTTAATTAACCTTTTTTTATATTTAAATTAACCCTTTTTTTATAAAATTAATTAGGTTTTAGGTTTTTTTTAATTAATATTTTTTTCAAAATTAACCTTTTTTTATTATTAATTAAAATTAATTAGGATTTAGGTATTTTAATTAACTTTTTTCAAAATTAACATTCGTTATTAATTAAAATTAATTAGCTTTTAGGTATTTAATTTTTTTTTAAAATTAACATTTTTTATTAATTAAAATTAATTAGGTTTTTTAGGTTTATTTAATTAATTGTCATAAATCATTTTTTTAATAAAAAATCACCAAAAAATTTTATTTGCTATTTTCATCTTATTTTTATTTTCCTAGATAAAGTGTATAGGGCGCATTCAACTGTAATAGCATAGTTTTATTTTTTCCGCTTTTTTTTATCATTATCATGTAATTGCTTCCGGGATGTAATAGTTTTAGGATTTCTTTTCCGCACTCTTCACTATTATGTAACTGCCCCAAAGCTCTGTAATAGCCTAGGTTTACATTTCCGTCTTTACCTTCAGCTACTATATTTTATGCAATGCTTAGATTAATAGGATTATATGGAAAGATAAAAATGAACGATAGAAAACCCTAATTACAAGATAAATAATCAAACTGAATCATTTGCACACTCACACCTCTAGGATAACCTCACTTGTTGCCTTCGGAAAAACAATGGTCACGTCCCTCGAACGTAGGGGTATCTTAGCAAAGACCCTCAATCTAAAAGTCATCATAAAGATCATAGTCCCTTAATGTCCCTCGAGTTGCCTACGAGAAATGATCTTGTCCCTCGATGTTTCCTATATGATGACAATCCCTTTGAAATGCTAAGGTATCCTTACATGTTGCCTTCAATGACCATAATCGTCCCTTTCGATAGTCCATTAACATCCAACGACAAGGGTTACCTACTCACTAATAGTAGGATAACACAGTCTAAAAGATAGGAGGAAAAGAACAGTCTTTTTCGAGTAGGTAGATAACTGTTAGGTACTTGATCAAACAAATCTTCACAGCACACTTTCAAATACTTTTCAAAAGTTTTTAAAACGCTTTATCACACCCTTGAGGACTGATACAAGGGTTATCATAAAGCGAATCGCCGCACTAAGGCATTTTCAAACAAAAACTTTTTCACACAAACACGAAAGAAATTTCAAAAATGAGCAAGTGCCTAAGAGCCCATGGAAAACCATAGATGAAAAGGATGCTAACACCTTCCCTTTCCATAATCTACCCCTCTTACTCAGAAAATCTCGAAAAAGGTATTTTTCTGTTCTTTTCACCCTTTCCTTGTTGGATAAAAGAAAAGTCGGTGACGACTCTTACTTACCGCGACATTTGTGAATACAAAATGCAAACCAGTATTAAATAGTTGGTTCTTCCACCGTATCATAGAACTGGCGACTCTGCTGGGGACTAACATATAAAGTGGTGTTTACCTTAGGGTCTAGATCATTTTAAATTTGCTTTCTTTGTTTGCTTTGACTGCTTTATCTTTGGGGGCTTGTTGGGGTATTCTTGTAAAGATCATACACTCGGATCTGGGGCACCGTATTAGGTAAGTAGCAATAAATTATGGAGGCTGTATGGCATAGACCGATACAGACAAAGTGGTGGCTACGTTAGCGCAATACTTTGAATTGTACTAATGTTCCTTGAGTAAGTTAAAGATAACATTAGGCTTCCTCATATTGTCACTAAGCGTTAACTGACCTTTAGAACCTTTAATTGACTCATCCTAACCATTGTGAAGTAGTGAGATAACCGGATTTGGTTCTGACGGAAGATTTGTTGATACTCGATACTGCACTCATTGAGGCTGGACTTTCAGGATTTTTTGGCTGCAATACTTCTGTGCGGAACTGAAACAATTTCTGAAGGAAAGGTCAGTGATATTGAGGCTCCTTAGAACCCGATTACTATTAATAGGACAGGTTGAGCCAACTAAACATTCAAGAGTATACTTACCTACAAACCTCATGCAAGCCTAAACCTAAGGCTGCTTGTGTGACTTGTTTGCTTTCAACTTAAATTACTTGCAGGATTTTATTATCTAACAACATGATTTCCTTGCAGGATTTATTTACAGTCATTATCCAATAACTCAGATTTCTTGCAGGGTTTACTTGTTTACACCACCTTACCGTTTTTCTTAACGCATAGTATACACATCATAACATCATCCCATAGCATTTCCTTAACCATTTCGAGGATCTCAAGGGTTTGTGATGCATGTTATGGTAAATCAGATGTCTACCAAGGGGCAAAGGGGATTTATTTTCCTCTAGCCAATACCGTCAGAAGATTAAAACTAAACAACTTGAGTCAGGGGCTATGACCCACTTGATATGGTGAGCTTAAATCTCGTAGAAGGACACTAAATGATACCAAGTTCTTCAATCAAAGCTACAAACTTCAACTTCTGACATTTTCTTGTTTACCCCGTGAGATCCTTGAAAACATTGCACGCATGTCATTTGCATAATAGGTCTTCCAGTACAGGTCTCTCATGTTCTTGCTGTTTATTTCAGCAATGGCTCTCAAATAAGACAACAGAGATCTCCGAACTCAAGAGACTCAGTTCATGGAAATGTTCCTAAACCTATCCAAGGGGCAGGAAGAGTTGAAAGCACTCCTTGCTGAGGACCTGACCAAGAAAAGTCCTAAGGACAATAAGGATGAACGGTTGGAACAACTACAAGTTGAGGTAGAAGCAATGAGAACCCAGATGCTAGGGCAGATGACTCTTTTCCAAGGCCTAGCCCAGGGACAAGAAGAGCCGAGAGCCATTATCAACAAACTTCAGCAAGACGGATACAACCGTATGAAGCAAGCAGTCGAGGCTGAGGACCAAGTCATTGATCAACCTCCAAGAAGACAAGAGGCTGGTTTGGTGAAGAGTGGACCTTTCCAAATTGCTACTACCTCACGGGTCCAACAACAATCTCGCCAAAAACAATGGGTTATTCAGAGTAAGCCGGATACACCCAAGAGGCAGTTTACCAAACTCAACATGTCGCTTCGCAAGTCTTGCAACACATGTTGAAGTTGAATTTGATCACATTGAAGGATCCTCCTCGGAATCCTAATACTTCCGCTCCTACTTACAATCCAGATGCAATATGTGCATATCACTCTATGATACGGTGGCAGAACCGACTGTTTGAAATGCTGGTTTGCGTTTTGCATTTTTTGTTTGCAAAATGTCGCGGAAAGCAAGAGTCGCAACTGACTTTTATTTCATCCAATTGGAAAAGAAAAAAGTACAGAAAAAAAATCCTTTTTTGAGATATTCTGAGTACGGGGGTAGATTATAGAAAGGGAAGGTGTTAGCACCCTTTCTATCCATGGTTTTCCATGGGCTCTTAGGTACTTGCTCATCTTTTTAAAATTGCTTGTGTATGTGCTTTGTTTTTTTGAAAAGTTTGACTTCGTGATAACCCTTGTATCAATCCTCAAAGGTGTGACGAAGTTTGTTTTGAAAATTTATTTGAAAAGTGTGAGTGTGAAAAACTTTGATTTGAGAAAGTACCTACTAGCATCTACCTACTCAGAAAAATATCGTTTCTATTTTTGTTTCCTTTAGACAGCGCTATCCCACTTTTGAGAAATAGGTAGCACCGTCGTTGGAGTTGTAAGGGTCAATTCGAAAGGGACGTAAAATCACTAAAGCAATGTTAGGACACATTAGTAATAACCCTAAATTCTTAAGATCATATTCGAGACAACATTTCCGAGGCAACATTCGAATGGGACATTTGATCTTTGTTAGACAAGAGGGAAACCACTAAGACACCCTATGCTTAATGATCGTTTACCAAAGGCAACCGAAGTGAGAGTATACCTTAAGAGTGATATGTGCGAGTGGTTTGTTTTCAGTCATTTATCTTATCACATTAGGGTTTTCTAACCGTGTTAATTTGTCATGCATTCTTGCCATACAATCCTATTAGCATACATCTAAACAGTTAAATTTTTGCGGGAATTAAAAATGCGAGAAAATAAACCTACGCTATTATAAGGCTTCGGGGAGAGGGATTAATTACAAAGCCAAAAAACCCCCGAGAAAAAGCGATAAATAGAAGCCCTAGATTAAACTATTACAAACTATGAACAGTTACAACAATATCGTAAAAATAATAATACGCGCGCGATGAATCGACTACAAGACAACTAGGATTTTGACCCTTGCCTAAACCTAATTGCGATTAGTAAAAAAAGGCTTTTGTTTTTTGTAAGAAAATAAAGAAACAATTAAACTAAAAAGAAAACCCTAATTATAATTAATTTTAAGTTAAGGAAAAGTAAATTAATTTATTCTAAAACCTATTTTTTGAATTTTTATTTATTTGGACAAAAAGAGCAAAATTAGACTAAATCAAAAGTATAACCTAATTTCTATTTTTTATTTATTTTTATTTATGAAAGAACATATTACCATTTCCTAAATTAAACTAAATTAAATTAATTTTGATAAATAAATAAAAACTAATCCTAATTTTGTGAATTATTGATTTTATGGTTTTTTTGTGAATAAATAAATAAATTTCTAAATTAAAGTGATTAAAAGAAAAATTAAAAAAAATAAAGAAAAGAAATAAATAAGATAAAAAGGTTAGAGATGGGCCTGATGCTGTTTAGCAATATGGAGGGTTGGAATATGAATTTTTGGGACCAAGGTTGGTGGCCCATTTTGACTTTCCCTGATCCAATGCATGCGTTGACTTGGGGCGTATGGTGGTCCTCAAAGGGTAACACGTTGATCTGGGCCAGAGATGCGTTTGATGGCCAGATGCTGATGGTACATGGTGAACTTCTTGATTTGCAACATGCTGGATTATCTATTGAAAAACATTATGAACAAAGGTTGGGACCTGGGGATCGAACCCAGGCCCTTATGCATGTCTCCAACACACGCTTGCCAACTGAGCTGTGATGCTTACTTGTACATATAATAAAAACAAAAGATAATATAATGAAAACAAAACGCTGAAACCCAAAATGCGCGAAATTCAAATCACCTAACCAGAGGGTGCCACGCCTCCATCTTCTTCCTCCCAACTGTTGTTTTAGATAACAACACTTTTACCTACGGTTGTCTTGCAGTAGCTACAAACCTGCGTATTTCAGAAACTCTCCACAAGCAATATAAGTGGCCATGGCTGGTACCAATCAACTCGTCTCATCCTCACGAGTCTCATGGTACTAGAATTAATGTCCAATTTTACTTGTATTGCAAAGCCCTAAAACTAAACAAGAAACCCTAGCCATGGCAGTTTGTCATACTATCACCAAAAACGCAATTGAATATAATGATTAGCTTGCAAACATGTTAAGGAATAAGAATATGCAATCAAAACGTGCAAATGGTGTATAAATTGATGAAAACGAAAACGAAAATTTTGGCTAACCATGTGACTGCTACAACGGATTTTAGGACTTGGAGAGGCTTTCTAATGATTGTAATATGATCCTGAGACGTCCAGCAATCCATTGGCAAGGGAAAGATGGCTTGGGACGGCCTGTAACTTGGAATTGGATCACCACTTTTTCTTGAGATTTTTCAATTTTGTTTGCCTCTTTCACGACTGCTCCAACCTCCTCCCTTGCCTTTCCTTGCTTCTGTATATGTAATACAACATATTAGGTCAACAAAAACGACCTCAATATTGCTCATCATGGAGATTTGACTTGGTCTTTCATGGCATAGGATTTCTTTCCAATTTTGCTCAAATTCAATATTTTTCCAACCAAATCATCCTTGCACAAATTGATTCTCAATTGACAGCATATAAGATCTTCCTTCAATGCAAAAATCACCCCTAAAACACAATATATGATTTATTTAGATTTATTTGATTTTATTTGAATTTTAAATGAATAAAAATCAAAATAAATTAAATAAATGAATAAATAAAGCATGGATGGTCCCATAGGTCGTGGACTATGTTATCATTGAAGTGCAAGCATAAAAACTTGGGCCCATTTAGTAAAAAATGCAAATTTGAGCAAATTTGACTTTTGGCAATTTTGCAAAAAAGGTCAACTTGGCCAATGCATAACTCTCTCAATTTTGACCCTAGAGAGGTGTTCTTGAACTTTTTAGAAATATTAGGATTTCATCTAAACAACCCTTTTTGTATCATCTCAATTGAGTCTTCCATGTTCATGTATGAAGCTTTGACCCAAAAGATGTTTTTGTTGACTTTTCAAAATGACCTATAATGTCCAAATTCATATCTTCTTGTGAGTGCATATTTTGAACTTGGGAGCTGAAGATGAATTGTAGGGAATTGAATCCTCTTCAAAATTAGCTTTGGATGGGTCATTTTTTATAAAGTGTGAGAAAGTTATGCTTGGTCAAATTTGAGTTGACTTTTCCTACAAAACCCTAATTTAGCAACTTTTGGGTTTTGATGAACTGTGAGCAATCCTTGAGGAATAATGATCAAACCTTGATCAAATGATGGATAATACTTAAAAATGAGGATGTTGACTAAAAATCTTGAGGTTTGACTGTATGTGGGCCACAGTTGACTTTTGACCTAATACAATTGATTTTCAGGTCTTTGAGCAATTGACTGAGCAAACTTCTTCTGCAAGGCTTGAAACTTGACATGGATGATCTTGAGAACATATTAGGACAAAGGTGAGCATTTTTGATTCTTTGGTCTCAAACATCTTGATGTAAAATGAGACCCTAATTTGAAGTAGACTTCCTTAGGAGAGAGTTTGTCTGGTCAACTTTTGAACTTCCTTGAGCAATTTGAGGACCTCACTTGACATGTATTAAGAAATATGGGAGAGAAAATTTTGGGGTACAACAGCTGCCCCTGTTCAATCTTCTTAAACCTGAGGATGTAGATTGGCTCGCCTGCCATTCGTGATCTGAAGGTGGAAGATGATTGAACACTAGAGTGCCCAGAAATTTGCACTCGCATGAAGTGATACTTGATTTGTGATATCTGGAATGGGCTTATAGATGTCATTCGCACATTGCTAGAGAATTGTAGGATATGGGATTAAAGATGCCATCCGAGGAAGCGTCGATTGCATACGAGATTCCTTTGCGAGAACCCGTATACCTGTTGTCTGAGGAGGACTTCACTGAGGAACGATGGTCTCAGTCTTGAGAGAAATAGAGTTTTTAGGAGCTTTAGTTGTCCGTTACTCTACTAGGGAATAATTCCGGTTTGGGAAGAGAAAGGGAACTGCGTGTTTGGTCGGGGTATATGTTGCACCGCGACTTACTAAAAAAATATGGAATAAATTGTGTTCGATTGGGTCCCAACCTTACAGTGTTATGGATTGATGTCTGGGGATAAGAGAGGAAGAAAAACCCGAATAGTAAGGTTAGGAGAAGGAACCTGGATAGTAGGATTACTTCTGTATGAAAGCTTGGATAGTAGGGTTATGAGAATGAACCTGGATAGTAGGGTTACTTCGAAATGAAATCATGGATAGTAGGGCTGTGAGAAGGAACCTGAATAGTAGGGTTACTTCTAAATGAAAGCCTGGATAGTAGGGTTGTGAGAAGGAACCTGGATAGTAGGGTTACTTCGAAATGAAATCCTGGATAGTAGGGCTGTGAGAAGGAACCTGGATAGTAGGGTTACTTCGGTATGAAAGCCTGGATAGTAGGGCTATGAGAAGGAACCTGGATAGTAGGGTTACTTCAAATGAAAGCCTGGATAGTAGGGCTGTGAGAAGGAACCTGGATAATAGGGTTACTTCGGTATGAAAGCCTAGATAGTAGGGCTGTGAGAAGGAACCTGGATAGTAGGGTTACTTCGAAATAAAAGCTTGGATAGTAGGGCTGTGAGAAGGAACCTGGATAGTAAGGTTACTTCGAGATGAAAGCCTGGGTAGTAGGGCTAAGAGAAGGAACCTGGATAGTAGGGTTACTTTGAAATGAGTTTGGGTGAAACCGCAGAGGGAACCCGGGTAAGGTTGTTCTTGTCGCGCTGATGATTACTCTGTTTAGTTTCGAGTGTTGATCATGGACTCACTGGAAAATGTTGATAATAACTGTCTTTCCTGAAAGAAATACATGGTTAGTTATATGCGATGCATGAGATGCACTGTATGATGACGTTTCTCAAAATAAATGAGACTATGTTATATGTGATGTATGCATATGTCATGATGTATGAACATGAAATGCTGACATAATAATCTGAGTCCGGGAAAATAAATCCCTAACTGTTGTTTGGAGAGTATGAGAAATGAAATTCTTGACTGCTGTAACAAACCATAGTTCCTTTACTTCGGTTGGGGATGGTGAACAAAGATGACTGTGTTGGGGATTTGCCCCTTGACTGGTAAATATTCTGCCGGTCGAGACTCTGTCTGAGGATAACTCTGCGGGGAATAACTCTGTTGGAGAGGAGATACTATGTTGATAGATCAGCTGACTTGGAGAAACCACTAAGCTGGGGATGAATTTCCGTTGCTGGTGATAATGAATTATGTTGGAGATTGAATTTCTGCTTGGGAGAGAAATAAACTCTGTTTGGGGAATAATTTACTGACTCACTCGCGATTGTGATCTTCAATAGGGGAGAGTTATATCCTGTTCGGGAAAGCTAACATCACTGTCTTTGGATATTTTTTACTCTGTGAGGAGTGTATGTATCACTACTCATTTTTCTCCAGTTGGCTCTGTCCTGATACTTGATGGGCAGAGTGACTGTAAGGTTTGGACACTTCTTGTTTGTCCTTGTTCCTGGAATTATGAGTAACTGTCTTTTGATTCTCATGTAAATGTTTATGAGCGACAATTATTACCAAATGCATATATCAAAAATGAATTATCGGACGTTCTTGCAAAACAAAACAAAAAAAGAAAATAAATCAAAGATTTGTGAAAATGACTTGTATTGATTTTGAAGTTGGCCCGTAATAGGCATTTTGTAAAAAAAGGCTAATGCTCCAGTAAGAGAACGCCACCGAAAGATAGAAATTACAATTTGTGTAAAAGAAAGAAAAACAACTATGTGGAATGATCCCATCGGGTTTCAACTCTGTTATTGCCTTTATATCTTCAAGCGTCTCATCACTTTACTGCTCGGTCGAAGGTGGATCAGATTGATTGACGCCATCTGAGTTTGATAGTCGATACCGAAGTCTGGTTGCAAGATGATCCAATGAGACATAGTGTTACGCTTCGATCCCTAATTTTTTCCTGGACTGTCCTTTCGGATTTTCAGTCCACCAGGATACCCTTTTTTACCCAAGTCGCCTTTTCAGGTTTTCGACTTGCCGGGTGTACAATTTTTTTTGTTTTCATCCCTTACTTTTTCCCGAACCCTTTTGGTTCACCGGGAAGCCCTTACTTTTTCCTAGGCCAGTCAACCTAGAGGGTCTTTGATTAGGCGTCGTATCTTTTCACTATGTCTGCATTGATGGGGTGAGGAAGGTCGTCACCATCCATGGTGGTTAGAATCATAGCTCCTCCAGAGAAAATGTTCTTAACCACAAATGGCCCTTCGTATGCGGGGGTCCATTTGCCCCTGGGATCACCTTGCGGTTATATGATGCGTTTGATCACTAGATCCCCAACTTGATATTCTTGATGTCTGACTTTCTTGTTAAAAGCCTTGATCATTCGCTTTTGATACGCCTGACCATGGCAGATAAAAATAAGTCTCTTTTCATTAATTAGATTCAGCTGATCAAGTCGGGTTTGGATCCAGTCATCTTCGTTCAAACCCGCATCCTTCATAATCCTCAGAGAGGGTATCTGGACTTCGATGGGTAGGACTGACTCCATGCCATACACCAAAGAGTAGGGTGTTTCCCCTATCGACGTCCGCACTGAGGTACGGTATCCATGAAGAGAAAATGGTAACATCTCATGCCAGTCTTTATATGTCACCGTCATCTTCTGTATAATCCTCTTGATGTTCTTGTTAGCTGCTTCAACAACCCCATTCATCTTCGGCTGTTAGGGAGAAGAGTTATGGTGCCGAATCTTGAACTGTTTGCATAGCTCGGTGATTATTGTGTTATTGACATATGTACCATTGTCAGTAATAATTCTCTCTGGTACACCATATCGACATATCAAATTGTGTCGGATAAACCGCGCCACGAAGTTTTTGGTTACTATAGCAAAGGAGCTGTCTCAACCCACTTCGTAAAGTAATCAATGGCTACCAAAATGAAACGATGCCTGTTAGACGCAGTAGGTCTGATCTTGCCGATCATGTCGATGCGCCACATTGCAAAGGGCCAAGGAGCTGTTAAAACATTCAGAGGGACCAGAGGTACATGCACCTTATCAACATAGACTTGGAACTTGTGACAGGTTCGAGAGTGCTGATAATAATCTGCCTCCATAGTGGACCAACAGTATCCTTCCCGTAGGATCTTCTTAGCCATGGTATGTCCACTGGAATGAGTTCCGAAGGTGCCTTCATGTAACTCTTCCATGATTCTCTCCGCCTCGCTTTTGTCTACACACCACAATAAGGTTGAATCATGGTTACGCTTATAGAGGATTCCATTACTGATGAAGAACTTTGCAACGAACCTTCTCAGAAACTTCTTATCATTAATAGATGCCCTCGCGGGGTATTTCTGAGCCTCAAGATACCTCTTTACCTCGTGAAACCAGGGTTTATCTGCTACCTCTTCGGCCTCAATGTCACAACAATGCGCGGGTTCATCCAACCTCTCAATGGTAATAATGGTGAGCTTCATTGTCCCACCTTACTTTGTACATAGAAGACATGGTAGCTAGCGTGTCCGCCAACTGATTCTCCTCTCTTGGGAAATGTTCAAAGGTTATCTCCTCAAAGTGTGGGAGTAATGTTAGTACATACTCTTTGTAAGGAATAAGATTCGGGTGCTTCGTATCCCACTCTCCTTTGATCTGACTTATCACCATAGCGGAATCTCCGAATACATTCAAGAACTTAATCCTTAGGTCAATAGCAGCTCGAAGACCCATGATGCACGCTTCATACTCCGCCATATTGTTGGTGCAGTTAAAACATAATCCGGCAGTGAACGGAGTATGACAGCCTTCAGGAGATATAATTACAGTGCCAATGCCATTACCCGATGCGTTTGAGTTGACAGCCTTCAGGAGATATAATTACAATGCCATTACAGTGCCTCCTTCCGGGAAGGATCACCTATGATTTCTTTGCCCCGTGTCCCAGATGGCTCGGCGACAGGGGTGATAACTGGATTTGGAACTGGGACAGTAGTTGATGTACTAACAGATGGAATGATAACAGGTTTGTGGACAGTCGAAGGGTAAATATCGTGGGAAAAGTGTCTTCCACTTTTGGTGACCTTGCTAGCCCCAACAATATTACTGACATCAATATCAGCTTCTTCATTCTTCAATTCTTGCTTAACACCATGGTAATACACATCAGCACCATAGTGCCAAGGGACAACCTTATCCGAAGTGTATGGGATGGGACCAGGAGCGGTGATTATTAGCGGAGCAGCTCTTGGAACATGTGTAACCTTAACATGTTTTCTCGAGGAAACCTTGGAAGGATTGGCGGAAATGGTGATAATGGAAACGTCTTCATTTGGAACAAACATAATCATAGTCTTCTCAAACAAAATCTCTTTATTATCCATCAGCCGCTGAATACTTGACTTTAACAAACAGCAAGCGGAAGGCAGAATTGAACACATGTGGCAGCCTTTACCACAACCCAGAATTAAACCGGCTAACAGCAAATTCCTCTTAACTGTCATCAAAGGGGTAAAAACTTCATCGTTAGAGGTCACAAACAAATCGGTGTCAACAACATTAACTCCACGACCATGTTTGGGCATAGGAGCAGTTATGACGTTGGGCCTTTCCGGAGCATCAAACTCAATCTCTTTGGCTTTGAGAAAAGCTTGCACTTTGTTTCTCAGAGCCCAACAATCGTTTGTATCATGGCCCGGACACTCAGAATGGTAGGTGCACCGTGCGTTGGGATTGTATCTGGGAGAAGCAGTGTTTGGATTCTTGGGAGCCTCACTCAAGGTTTCCAAGTTGGACATTAACATATGAGGCATAATTTCAGCCAAAGTCATGTTGATGTGGGTAAACTGCCGTTGTGGTCTTTCCACCCTTTGTTGATTGTTACGTTGTGGAGCAACTGCGGGTCTTGGTATCACTACAGCATTCACCGTTTGACGATGTTCAGAACTTCTTTGGCCCCTCGGGCCATAGACTGCACTAGCTTCCTTCTTACCATTGAAAGGATTCTTTACCGAACTCGAAGAGGCATCCTTCTGTATCTTACCACTTAGGAGACCAGCTTCTACTCTTTCTCCAGTCAAGATCAACTCATTAAACCCAGACGACGAGCTTTCGATCAAGTGATTGAAAAATGGACCAGATAGCGTCCCTAGAAACATGTCAACCAACTCCCTATCAGACAAAGGGGGTTGGATCTTCCAGCTAAGTCTCTCCACTTTTGAGCATAGTCCTTAAAACCTTCACCTGCACCCATGGACATACCCTGGAGATGAGTACGATTAGGAAAAAGGTCGGCGTTATATTGATATTGCTTGTAGAAAGCAGCAGCATGATCTTCCCAGTTTCGGATGCTGGCTCCTTCCAACTAATAAAACCATTTAAGTTGATTCCCTGACAGACTATCTTGAAAGAAGTGCACCCACAAATTTCTATCAGCAGTGTGAGGTTTGATCTTTCTGACATACGAGCGGAGATGGAGTTTTGGACAGGATACTCCATCGTACTTGGAGAAAACCAGAGCTTTGAACTTATGAGGGATGACCACTCCTGATACCAGCCCCAATTCTCCAAAGTCCAAACCAGGTATTTTCTGAATCTCCATAGCACTTAGACGGTCTTCTAGCTGCTTGTACCTATCCTCAGCAGGAGGATATTGCTCATCACCGTAATCCATATCGTTATCAGAAACTGCAGGACTAGGGTCCTTTGCTCTTTTTTGGTTCTCCCTGTCCTTGGATGAGGAGGTCAGATCAGCTGGTTGTCTCAACCTTTCTCCGAATCTTCTACCCATGTTCAGAATTCCGACCTTCTTCTTCTTCTTCTTCTTCTTCTTCTTCTTCTACTCTTTTAGAATAAGGGTCTTCAGATTCTCTTGCCCCTTAGCCAGACTTATGAACATCTGTTGGAATTGGGCGTTCTGTGCCTGAAGATCTTTGATGGCTTGATCGGAAGACATTTTTGATGAAATAAACAGCGAAGAAGATGAGAAACCTGTAATGGTACCTGTAATGGTGTGGATGATAATGGGATGCGCATGTAATGATTTCAAAGACTTTGGGAGATTTAAATTTGTAAACCAAAAATAAACAAAACTTTATTAGCTTAAACTTTGAAAGGTTCAACAATGCCTTTTAAGGTGTTACAAAGAAGTAAAAGTCTAAAACTAGAAAAGTAAAATCAAAAGTCCCATGGTCGCTTCCTCTTTAAGCTGATGTAGTCATTGATCACTCTTTCTTCCTCAAGCTGCCTGGTGAGCTTCAAAATCTTCCTTTCTTGCTCATGGTACTGTTCCCGGTAAGTGTCCCACTCATTCTTCAGCTGAATCCAAGACCTCTGCAACTCTCCAGAATCAGTGGGCATGTAAGGGTAGAGAGCCGTGTAAGGAATGCCTTTTTCATTAGTGGGCTCCACAATCACTGGTAATACGGCCTCATAGGGCATCCCAAGCTTCTGGGCACGAGCTCGGACCCATTGGAGGTAAGGATGCATAGGAAGGGAAGTTTTTGGTCCTAACTCTTGGGGGTCAGATCTATTCACCATGCCCCAAGCTTGTATAAACCTCCGACGATGCTCCTTAACATCCTCCTTATAGTCAAATATAATGTCCTCAAGAAGTAACTCATGGGGACCATCTCTTCGAGCATGACCAAATTGTCGCAAAGCCAGACACGGATTGTAAGTTATACCTCCTCTAATTCCAAGAAATGGGACATTAGGGTATCCCTCACAACGGTCAATAACTACAGTGTCTTCCATAGCCCAGGAACACCAAAGAATATTTGTATGAGCAAGTGACATTATTCTATAGGACCAACCCAAACCTTCTTCGTTCTTCAGCACAGACTTAGGGAGGTGAGAAATAAACCACCTTGACAGCAATGACATGCAGCACATGAGGGTCCCTCTTCTCCTCACGATACGAGTATAGAGTGCATGCAAGATATCTCCAAGCAAGGTAGGCACAGGGTTGCAAGAAAGGAAAATCTTGACAGAATTCACATCTACAAAGGAATCCAGATTCGGGAAGAGAACCAAACCATAGATAAGGAGAGCCAAGATATCTTCAAAAGCCTGAAAATCCAAATTATCCCAGAATATCTGAGGCTGGTCTATTAGAAATTTGGCTAGAAAACCTTCGACCCCGCTTCGTGTTTCCCAATTGGATACTACATCAGCCCGTTTCAAATGCAGAGCTGAGGCAATGTCTTGTGGTCTAGGAACTTCTCCATACCTGTGAAGGGTACATGTTCAAGGATGGATATGCCCAATAGGTGAGAGAATTCTTCCAAGGTGGGTACCAGCTGGTAATCTGGAAAGGTGAAGCAATGATGCACGAGATCGAAGAACTGGAAAAGTACGCTCATCATCTGCTCATCAAGATTTGAAGTAACCAAGCTGAGAAGTTGACCGTGTCTCTTAATGAACATGTAAGTCTCAGAAACTCTTGAGGCTAGCTCTTTAAGTTGGGCAGGTATTTGCACAAAGTTGACTCAGATGGTATTTCTGCGCACGGAAGCCATGATATACAAAACAGAACAACGATAATTTCCCTTGGTCTTTGAAATGGTTAGTATAATGAAGCATGAATGACATTTTATGATGCATGATGTCATGGTAAACCACAAGTATAGGAAACAGATATTGCAAACACAGTCAAATCATACAAAGCCCTTAGGTTTAAGGCTTGCATGAGGTCAAAGGTAGTACCCTCTTGAAGTTAAGTTGGTTTCAAACTGTCCTAGAAAAAGTAACCGGTTTCTAGAAGATCTCAACATCACTGACCATCCTCTATCGATCATGGTTTCAGCTCACGCAATCTTTTCTTGTGGCCGGAACTATCTCGAGAGTATGTTCTCAATGAGTGTAGCATCGAGTATCAACCAGTTCCCAGCTTTACACCGAGGCCAACTATCTCACTACTTTCTAATGGACAAGTTGGTCGATTAAAGGTGCTAAGGTCAGTTGATGCTTAACGACACCATGCAGCGGCCCCATATTCTCCTCGTTTCTCCATAAGGGATACCAGTACCAACCAATGTGCCACATCAACGTAGCTACTGCTTCAACCGTATCGGTCTACGCTGTACAGTTCCCTCACAGTCTATTTCTACTTACTTAAAAGGTATCCCCAGATCTGGGTTAGGATCTATAGTAACTCCCAAATAAAACCCTTAAAAGTAAAGCAATCAAAGCAATCAAGAGAAGCAATTATGATGAACTAGATCCTAAGGTATATCCCACTTATTAAGTCCCTAGCAGATTCGCCAGTTCTGTGATACGGTGGCAGAACCGACTGTTTGAAATGCTGGTTTGCGTTTTGCATTTTTTGTTTGCGAAATGTCGCGGTAAGCAAGAGTCGCCACCAACTTTTATTTCATCCAATCGGAAAGGAAAAAAGTACAAAAAAAAAATCCTTTTTCGAGATATTCTGAGTACGGGGGGTAGATTATAGAAAGGGAAGGTGTTAGCATATTTTCTATCCATGGTTTTCCATGGGCTCTTTGGTACTTGCTCATCTTTTTAAAATTGCTTGTGTATGTGCTTTGTTTTTTTGAAAAGTTTGACTTCGTGATAAACCTTGTATCAGTCCTTAAAAGTGTGACGAATTTTGTTTTGAAAATTTATTTGAAAAGTGTGAGTGTGAAAAACTTTTATTTGAGCAAGTACCTACTAGCATCTACCTACTCGAAAAAAGATTGTTTCTATTCTCGTTTCCTGGAGACAACTTTATCCCACTATTGAGAAATAGGTAGCACCGTCGTTGGAGTTGTAAGGGTCAATTCGAAAGGGACGTACAATCACTAAAGCAATGTTAGGACACGTTAGTAATAACCCTAAAGTCTTAAGGTCATATTCGAGGCAACATTTCCGAGGCAACATTTCTGAGGCAACATTCGAATGGGACATTTAATCTTTGTTAGACAGGAGGGCAACCACTAAGACACCCTATGCTTAATGATCGTTTACCGAAGGCAACCGAAGTGAGAGTATACCTTAAGAGTGATATGTGTGAGTGGTTTGTTTTTAGTCATTTATCTTTTCACATTAGGGTTTTCTAACCGTGTTAATTTGTCATGCATTCTTGCCATACAATCCTATTAGCATACATCTAAACAGTTAAATTTTTGCGAAAATTAAAAATGCGAGAAAATAAACCTACACTATTACCAGGCTTCGGGGTGGGGGATTAATTACATACCAAAAAAAACACGGGAAAAGTGATAAATAAAATCCCTAGATTAAACTATTACAAACTATGAACAGTTACAACAATATCGTAAAAATAATAATACGTGCGCGATGAATCGACTACGAGACAACTATGGTTTTGACCCTTGCCTAAACCTAATTGCGATTAGTAAAAAAATGTTTTTGTTTTTTGTAAGAAAATAAAGAAACAATTAAACTAAAATGAAAACCATAATTCTAATTAATTTTAAGTTAAGGAAAAGTAAATTAATTTATTCTAAAACCTATTTTTTGAATTTTTATTTATTTGGAGAAAAAGAGAAAAATTAGACTAAATCAAAAGTTTAACCTAATTTCTATTTTTTTTTAATTTTTATTTATGAAAGAACAAATTACCATTTCCTAAATTAAACTAAATTAAATTAATTTTGAAAAATAAATAAAAAGTAATCCTAATTTTGTGAATTATTGATTTTATGGTTTTTTGTGAAAAAATAAACTAATTTGTAAATTAAAGTGATTAAAATAAAAATTAAAAGAAATAAAGAAAAGAAATAAATAAGATAAAAAGGTTAGAGATGGGCCGGATGCTGTTTAGCAATTTGGAGGGTTGGAATATGAATTTTTGGGCCCAAGGTTTGTGGCCCGTTTTGACTTTCCCTGATCCAATGCATGCGTTGACCTGGGGCGTATGGTGGTCCTCCAAGGGTAACACGTTGATCTGGGCCAGAGATGCGTTTGATGGCCAGATGCTGATTTTTGTACCCCAAAATTTTCCCTCCCATATTTCTCAAAACATTTCAAGAAAAGTCCTCAAGTTGCTCAAGGAAGTCCTAGGGTTGACCAAACAAGCCCTCTCCTAAGGCATTCTACCTCAAATTAGGTTTTCATGTTGCATCAAGATACTTGAGTCCAAGGGATCCTAAATGCTAACCATTGTCCTAATATGTTCTCAAGATCATCCATGTCAAGTTTCAAGCCTTGCAGAGGAAGTTTGCTCAGTCAATTGCTCAAAGGTTTGAAAATCGACTATGCTAGGGCAAAAGTCATTTGTGGCCCACATACAATCAAACTTCAAGATTTTTGGTCAACATCCTCATTTTGAAGTATATTTCAACATTTTATCAAGGGTTGATCATGATTTATCAAGGATTTCTCATAATTCATCAAGAACCAAAAGTTGCTAAATTAGGATTTTGTAGGAAAACTCAACTCAACTTTTACCAAGCATAACTTTCTCATACTTTATGAGAAATGACCCATCCAAAGCTCATTTTGAATAGGATACAATGCCCTACAATTCATCTTCAGCTCCAAAGTTCAAAATATGCACTCACAAGAAGTTATGAATTTGGACATTATAGGTCACTTTGAAAAGTCAACAAAAACACCTTTTTTGTTAAAGCTTCATACATGAACATGGAATACAAAATTGAGATGAGACCAAAAGGGTTGCTTATAGGACATCTCAAGATTTCTAAAAAGTCTATAAACACCTTCTAAGAGTCAAAATTGATGAAGTTATGCATTGGTGAAGTTGGCCTTTTTTGCAAAATTGTCAAAAGTCAACTATGCCTAAAATTGCAATTTTTGCCAAATGGGCCCAATCTTTTGCACTTGTTTTGAGTTGGCAATATGGTCCACGAGTCCTAACCCTTGCCACTTGTAATTATATTATTTTTATTATTTATTTTGATTTTGATTTGAATTAAATTAATTTTAATCAAAACAAATCATGAAAAATCCAAAACATTGAAATCCAAAGATTTTGTACATGTTTCAGGTCTTAATATCCAGCTAGCATAAGATTGAATTCGTGTAAAGGCTTGGTGTGCACAAAAAGATTAAAATTGGCTATTTTTGGAAAGATATTCAAAGGAATCAAATCAAAATCAAAAGCAATGATGGAGGAAGATTGAGACCAGGTCTTCAACCCTAATTCATTCCTCAATACATAAGGAACATTGGCAGACCTAGAACAAGACTAGAGAGAGGAGCAAGAACCAGGATCAAACTTGAAAAAAACAAGAAAAAGTGTTGAGTCAAATTCCTAGTTTCAGGAAATTACAAAGCCTCCTGACCATCCCAATCGCTTCCTGGGATCACAAGGAACCTAAACCAATCAAGAACAAAGAGTTTCCAACCCTATAACGCACTGTAAGTCAGCCACAACAATGTCTTTTTCTTGAATTCGAATTTCATAATCTTGGCATCTCTAGAATGAAATAATTGTATATTCTTGTTCACCATCACATTTGCAAACTATCTGTAGTATTCAATTGCGTTTTCATGGACTGTATGAGATTTCACCATTGTTAGGGTTTGTAGCTTCGATTTGGGATCTTTGCATACAGGTGAAATTGGGCCATGAAAGGGGCACCATTGTGTTCAGCGGGTCCAGACGAAGCTATCCATGGCCTTAGTTCTTATTTATCTTACTCATGCTTGATTTTGAGAAGTTGCAGGGATGTAGCGACGGACATATGTCCGTAGGTAAAAGTTTCCAACTTTTACCAACGGAGTAAGATTGGGGATGATGGTGTGGCATCACCTTACTCGTCCGTTTGAAAATTCGTGCGAATATTTTATTATTTCGTTTGTTTATCATATAATAATTGTTATTTATATTGTATACAAACAAAACAGCTAGCCCAGTTGGTAGTGGAACGCTTGGAAACTGCCTTGGGGCCTGGGTTCGAATCCCAGGTCCCCCAATTTCTTCATATTATTTTATTTCAGGTAATCCAGCACGCACACAAGGCCAAAGTCTACCATACACCCTCATAATCCAGCTTGCCAAGTGTCCTGAGATCCATATCTGAAAGCCATCAATGGAGGAGCATCATAGACCATGGTCAATGCAATACATGGGATCCGGCAGGTCAACGTGGGTCAATCCTTTTTGGGCCCAGAAGCTGCTGTTTACACCCCCAAAAATCATTTTTCAGGCCCAATAACTCTTTCTCTTTTCTTTTTATATATTTTTTTTATTTAATTTGTTTATTTATTTTACTAACAAAATTAATTATTTCTTTTATCAAAAAATCCCAAATAATATTTTTTTCACCCAATTAGACTTAGGTTTATTTTTTATCAATAAAATTAATTAATTAAATTAGATTTTAATTGTAGGTAACTTTAATTTCTTTTTGTAAATAAATTAAAATTAATTAGAACAATTAGGGATTTATTTCTAACTTAATTATATTTCTTTTTTCTTAAAATAACCAAAAACACAAAAATAGGCCATGTAATTATTTTCTTTAATTAATTTAATTAGCTAATTATTTTTGTATTTAATTTTAAAACCTAATTATTTTCTTAAAAATAATTAAAAAACAACAAAAACAATTTTCTGCTTCCAATTAGGTTAGAAGGGGTCAAAATCCTAGTTCTCTCCCGATCTAAATTTCCTCGCGCGCGCTTTAGCATTTATTTTTATCCTATTAATGTAATTGCTCACAAGTTGTAATAGTTTAATTAGATCTTTTATTTTCATTTATCGCTTTATTTTTTAAGGGTTTGTTTTTGGCTATATAAATACCCGAAGCCTTGTAATAGCGTAGTTTACTTTCCGCACTTTAAATTCCGCAAAATATTAACTTGTTAGATGTATGAATAATAGGGATGCATGACAAGAATGTATGATTAACTTTAAGACAGTTAGCAAACCCTAAATGTGCGAAGATAATAACTTGAAATTGAATCACTCGCACATGCGCACTCCTATGGTACACTCCCACTTCGGTTGCCCTTGGTAAACGGTCATTGAGTATAGGATGTTTTAGTGGTCGTCCTTTTGTCTCAAAGATCAAAGTTGCCTCGGAATGGTTGCCTCGGATATTGTTACCTCGAATAATTGATCTAAGACATTAGGGTTATTACTAAGACGTCCTAACATTGCTTTAGTAACCGTACGTCCCTTTCGAATTGACCCTCAAAATCCAACGACGGTGCTACCTACTCACTAATAGTGGGATAGCGCTGTCTAAAGGAAATGAACATAGAACAATTCTTTTTTCGAGTAGGTAGATTAGTTCTTAAGTACTTGCTCGATCCAAACAAACTTTTTCACACTTACACTCCTTTCAAAACAAAGTTTTCAAAAACACTTCGTAACACTCTTGAAGGCAGAAGCAAGGGTTAAATCGAAGTCAAAACAAAAACTTTTCAAATCACACAAACACAAAGAAGCAATTTTGAAAATGATGAGCAAGTACCTAAGAGCCCGTAGA
Source organism: Vicia faba (assembly GCA_948472305.1). Taxonomy (NCBI): domain Eukaryota; kingdom Viridiplantae; phylum Streptophyta; class Magnoliopsida; order Fabales; family Fabaceae; genus Vicia; species Vicia faba. The sequence goes on from OX451736.1 coordinate 1,581,922,136, forward strand.
TAACTGCGGATAGAAAGGGTGCTAGTACCATCCTTTTCTATAATCTACCCCCCCCCCCCCCCCCCCCCCCCCCCCCGTACTCAGAAAATCTCGAAAAAGGAATTTTTCTGTGCTTTTTTCCTTTCCTAGTTGGATAAAATAAAATTCGGTGGCGACTCTTGCTTACCGCGACATTTTGCAAACACAAACGCAAAATGTAAACCAGCATTCCTAAAAACCAGTCCCAGTTCTGGCCACCGTATCATAGAACTGGCGACTCTGCTGGGGATAGATAAGTGGGGTTTACCTTAGGATTAGTTCATCATATTTTTTTCTATTGCTTGACTTGATTGCTTTATTTTTGTGGGCTTTGTATCAGAGTTACTATAGATCCTAACCCGGATCTGGGGAACACCTTTTAGGTAAGTAGAAATAAACTGTGAGGGAACTGTACGGTATAGACCGATACGGTTGAAGCAGTAGCTACGTTGATGTGGCACATTAGTTGGTACCAGTATCCCTTATGGAGGAACAATGAGAATATGGGGCTGCTATATGGGTCGTTAAGCATCAACTAACCTTAGAACCTATAATTGACAAACTTGGCCATAGGAAGTAGTGAGATAGCCGGTCTCGGTGTAGAGCTGGGAACTGGTTGATACTCGATGCTACATTCATTGAGACCATACTCTCGAGATAGTTCCGGCTGCAAGAAAAGATTGCGTGAGCTGAAACCATGACCGATGGAGGATGGTCAGTGATATTGAGAACCTCTAGAACCCGATTACTATTATTAGGACAGGTTGAACCAACTAAACTTCAAGAGGGTAGTACCTAAACTCCATGCAAGCCTAAACTTAAGGGCAATTGTGTGACTTGTTTGCCTTTACCTTGTTTGTTATCTGCTATACCTGTTGTGTATTTTATCATGACATCATGCATCATGACATATCATGCATATTTCATTAGACTAACAATTTCAAAGACCCAGGGGATTCATCTTTGTTCTGTTTTGCAAATTATGGCTTTAGTACGCAGGAATACCATTCGAGTCAACTTTGTGCAAATCCCTGTTCAGCTCAGAGAGTTGGTCTCAAAATTTCCTGATACTTCTTCATTTGTTAGAAGACATGGTCATCTCCTTAGCCTGGTCACCTCAAAGTTGGATGAGCAAATGATGAGCGTGTTGTTCCAGTTCTTTGATCCGTTGCATCACTGTTTCACCTTCCTGGACTATTAACTTGTCCCTACTTTGGAGGAGTTTTCTGATTTACTAGGCATATCTATCCTCGAGCAGGCACCCTTCACAGGTTTGGAGGAGGTTCCTAGGCCAGAGGATATTGCTTCAGCCCTACACCTAAGAAGGGTTGATGTAGTATCTAACTGGGAGACTCAGAGCGGGGTTAAAGGTTTCTTGGCTAAGTTTTTGATGGATCAAGCTCAATAGTTCTGGGATAATTTGGACTTTCAAGCATTTGAAGACATCCCGGCTCTCCTCATCTACGACTTGGTTCTGTTCCCGAATCTAGATTCCTTCATAGACATGAATGCGGTTAAGATCTTCATGTCTCGTAACCCAGTGCCTACTCTTCTAGGTGATATCTTGCATACTCTCTATACCCGTACTGTGCGAAGAAGAGGGACCCTCATGTGTTGCACGCCGCTGCTGGCGAGGTGGTTTATTTCGCACCTTCCCAAACCTGTATTGAAGAATGAGGAAGGTGTAGGTTGGGCTTACAGAATCATGTCCCTTGCTCATACGGACATCCTTTAGAGTTCTAAAGATATGGAAAGAGTAGCTGTCATTGATCGATGTGGGGAATACCCTAATGTTCCGTTGCTTGGAATTCAAGGGTGTATAACCTACAATCCTTGTTTGGCTTTACGACAGTTTGGTCGCGCTCGGAGAGACGGTCCTCATGAGATGCTTCTTACAGACATTGTCCTTGACTACAAGGGGGGTGTTGATGGGCATTGCCGCAGGTTTATACGAGCCTGGGGCAGGGTGAATAGGTCTGACCCACATGAGCTAGGACTGAAGACTTCTATCCCAATGCAACCTTATCTCCAGTGGGTTCGGGCCCGTGCTCAAAAGCTGGGGATGCCATATGAAGCTATTTTTTCGGTGATTGTAGAGCATACTAATGAAGAAGGGGTTCCTTATACAGTCCTCCATCCCTACATGCCTACTGATCTTGGGGCATTAAAGAAATCTTGGATCCAGTTAAAGGAAGAAAGGGATACTTACAGGGAGAAGTATCATGAGCAGGAACAGAAGATCTTGAGGCTTACGAGGCAGCTTGAGAATGAAAGGACAATCAACGATTATGTCAGCACGAAGGGAAAACGACCATGGGATTTCTGATGTCTTTTATCATTTCTAGTTTTGATTTGCTTTTCAGTTTATTTCTTATGTAACGACTTAAAGGCATTGTTAAACATTGTTACAATTTGAATCTAATAAAGTGTGTTTTATTTTGGTTTAAAAATTTGAATCTCCCAAAGTCTTTGAAATCATATCATACGCATTCCATCCCCATGCACCTCATTACAGGTACCCTTACAGGTTTCTTATCTTCTTCGCTGTTTATTTCAGCACATAATGTCTTCTGAAACACCTACTGATCAAGCCATCAAAGCTCTTCAAGCACATAATGCTCAATCCCAGGAGATGTTCCTGAACCTGGCCAAAGGGCAGCAAGATTTGAAGACTCTCATCTTAAAGGACAAGAAGAAGAAGAAGAAGAGGGTGGTTCTATTGAATATGGGTCACATATTCGGGAACAATTTGCGACAGGAAGCTGATCTGTCTCATTCATCTGGAGGAGGAGAGAATCAAGAGGAAAGAAAGGGTCCTAGCCCTGTGGTCTCTGATAACGACACTGATTTTGATGATGAAAAATACCCTCCCGCTGAGGATAGGTATAAGAAACTCGAAGACCGGTTGAGTGCAATGGAGATCTAGAAGATACCTGGGTTGGACTTTGGAGATTTGGGATTAGCATCTGGGGTGGTGATCCCGCACAAGTTTAAGGCTTCTGTCTTTGCTAAGTACGATGGAGCATCCTTGCCAAAGCTCCACCTTCGCTCGTATGTTAGAAAAATTCAACCATATACTTCTGATAGAAACCTGTGGGTTCATTTCTTTCAAGATAGTCTATCAGGGACTCAACTTGAATGGTTCTATCAACTGGAAGGAGCTAATGTCCGCAACTGGGAGGACCTTGCTGCTTCTTTCTACAAGTTATACCAGTATAATCCCGACCTTGATCCCACACGTACTTAACTTCAGGGTATGTCTATGGGTGCGAGTGAAGATTTTAAGGACTACGCTCAGAAGTGGAGAGATCTGGCTGGAAGGGTCCAACCCCCTCTGTCTGATAGGGAGTTGGTGGATATGTTTCTTGGGACTTTGTCTGGTCCGTACTTCAATCATTTGATCAGTAGTTCATCATCTAGGTTCACTGAATTAATTATGACTGGGGAGATAGTAGAAGCTAGTATCAGAAGTGGCAAGGTACAGAAAGGTGCTTCATCAAGTACAGAAAAGAAGACTTTCAAGAAGGAAGCCAGTGCCGCTTACAGCTCGAGGAGCCAAAGCCGACCTGAACGCTGCCAAGCAGTTAATGCGGTAGTAATATCAAGACCCACTGTTGCCCCACAACGCAACAATCAACAGAGAGTAGAGAGACCGCAAAGATAATATACTCGGCTCAGTATGACCTTAACTCAAATTCTGCCGCAATTGTTGAAGACTAACTTGGTAACTCTGAGGGAAGCTCCGAAGAATCCCAGTACCACATATCCGCTGTATAATCCGAACGCCCGCTATGCTTATTACTCTGATAGCCCAGGGCATCAGACAAATACCTGATGGGCCTTGAGGAATAAGGTGCAAGATTTGATTGAATCTAAAGAGATTGAGTTTGATGCTCCAGAGAAACCCAACGTCATAACTGCTCCTATGCCGAAACATGATCAGGGAGTGAATGTAATTGAAGATGATGATGAAGAGTCAGATATTGACAGCTGGATTTACCCAACTATCGATGATGGCTTGAACAATTGGATGGAGAAGGACTTCGTGCCCGTTTCTTTTATTACACAGTAATAAACTTTTGTTTTTGAGATTTGTAACAGACAATTTGAAACTTTAAGGCCTGATGCCTTGCCCGAGGATCCGTGGCCTTGTTTGTGAGGGCTTATCATTTATCATTTTCATATATCATCAATAAAATAATGGACGTTTTCTTGCATTACAAATTTTGCGCTCCTTGTTTTTCTTTTCTATCTTGCTCTTTATTAAAACAGCTATTGTCTTGCACACACTCACATATCATAATACAGGTCCACATCCACTCTGGATCCCACTGATAATGACTCTACTACTGCCAGTTATGACTTCGAAAGTCCGATCAACCAAGCTGAGGATGAAGGTGAGGATGATTGTGAAGTTCCTGGTGAACTTGCTAGACTGTTATTACAAGAAGAGAGGGCCATACATCCCCATGAAGAGCCAGTAGAAACAGTGAATCTGGGTACAAAGGAAGACAAGAAAGAGGTTAAGATAGGTGCAAATCTGGAGCCTAACGTCAAGCAACGGTTGATATAGATGTTACACAACTATGTTGAAATCTTCGCTTGGTCTTATGAAGATATGCCTGGGTTGGACACCGACATTGTGGTTCACCGCTTACGAACTAAAGAAGACTATCCTCTAGTAAAACATAAAGTTCTCCGAATGCGCCACGAGATGTCTGAGAAAATCAAAGCTGAGGTCATGAAACAGTTTGATGCCGGTTTTCTAGCAGTTACTTCTTACCCACAGTGGGTTGCCAACGTGGTTCCGGTGCTGAAGAAAGATGGTAAGGTTCGGAAGGACTATAGGGATCTGAACAGGGTGAGTCCCAAAGATGATTGCCCTCTGCCTCATATCGATGTTTTGGTCGACAACACCGTACAACATAAGGTCTTCTCCTTTATGGATGGTTTTTCTGGTTACAATCAGATTAAGATGGCTCCCGAAGACATGGAGAAGAAAACTTTCGTAACACAGCGGGGAACCTTTTGCTACAAAGTCATGCCATTCGGGTTGAAGAATGCTGGGGCAATATATCAGCGCACCATGGTCGCTTTGTTCCACGACATTATTCATCATGAGATTGAGGTATACGTTAACGATATGATTGCAAGGTCCCAGACTGAGGAAGAACATCTTGACCATCTCCAGAAACTGTTCGACATGTTGAAGTTGTATAAGCTGAGGTTAAACCCGAACAAGTGCACCTTCTGGGTGAGGTCTGGTAAGCTGTTGGTTTTCGTCATTAGTGATAAAGGTATTCAAGTAGATCCCGCAAAGGTGAAGGCTATACATGAGATGCCAGGTCCCCGCACAGAAAAGGAAGTCAGAGGCTTTTTGGGATGTCTGAATTACATTGCCCGATTCATCTCACACCTGACTGCTACTTGTGAGCCAATCTTCAAGCTACTGAAGAAAGATCAAGTGGTAAGATGGAATGATGAATGTCAGGACGCTTTCGAAAGGATCAAGGAATATCTCCAAGAGCCACCTATTCTGATGCCTCCAGTTGAAGGAAGACCTTTGATTTTATACTTGATAGTACTCGACAATTCATTGGGGTGCGTGCTGGGACAGCATGACGAGTCTGGCCGAAAAGAGCATGCTATTTACTACCTTAGCAAAAAGTTTACTGACTGTGAGACCCGATACTCACTGCTTAAGAAAACTTGTTGTGCTTTGGCATGGGCTGCTCGCTGGTTGAGACAGTATATGCTGACTCACACTACTCTATTGATATCAAATATGGATCCAATCAAGTATATCTTCGAAAAGCCTGCCTTGTCCGGAAGAATAGCAAGATGGCAGATGATCTTTACTGAGTATGACATCCAATACATGACCCAAAAGGCAATCAAGGGGAGTGTGTTGGCAGATCATTTGGCGCATCAGGCAGTGGATGATTACCAGTCTATGAACTTCGAGTTTCCGGATGAGAGCATCATGTTGGTAACTGACATTGAGACACCCGGACTGGATGAAGGACCTGAGGAGGGATCCCGATGGTCTATGTATTTTTATGGAGTTTCAAACACTTTGGGTAATGGCATTGGCGCCGTGATCATATCTCCTGAAGGCTGTCATACTCCATTCACCGCCCGATTATGTTTTAACTGCACCAACAATATGGCGGAGTATGAAGCGTGCATCATGGGCCTTCGAGCATCTATTGGCCTAAGGATTAAGTTCTTGAGTGTGTTCAGAGATTCCTCTATGTTGATCAGTCAGATCAAAGGCGAGTGGGATACGAAGCACCCAAATCTTATTCCTTACAAGGAGTATGTACTGACGTTGCTTCCACACTTCGAGGAGATAACCTTTGAACACTTCCCAAGAGAGGAGAATCAGTTAGCGGACGCGCTAGCTACTATGTCTTCTATGTTCAAAGTCAGGTGGGACAATGAGGCTCCCCGGATTACCATCGAAAGGTTGGATGAACCCGCATATTGCTGTGATATTGAGACTGAAGAGGTAACAGATAAACCCTGGTTCCACGAGGTGAAGAGGTATCTTAAGGCTCAGAAATACCCCGAGGGTGCATCTATTAATGATAAGAAGTTATTGAGGAGGTTCGCGGTGAAGTTCTTCATCAACAATGGCATTCTTTACAAGCGCAACCATGAATCGACCTTACTACGATGTGTGATAAGAACGAGGCAGAAAAGATCATGGCAAAGTTACATAAAGGTACTTTAGGAACTCATTCCAGTGGACATACCATGGCGAAGAAGATCCTACGGGCAGGATATTATTGGTCGACTATGGAAGCCGACTGTTATAGCATTCTCGGACCTGTCATAAGTGTCAAGTCTATGCTGATAAGGTGCACATACCTCCAGTTCCTCTGAACGTCTTGACGACACTTTGGCCTTTTACAATGTGGGGAATTGATATGATAGGCGAGATCAGACCTACTGCGTCTAACGAGCATCGTTTCATCCTGGTAGCAATTGATTATTTCATGAAGTAGGTTGAGGCAAATTCCTTTGCTACAGTAACCAAGAATGTCGTGGCACGGTTTATTCGACACAATTTGATCTGTCGATATGGTGTACCAGAGAGGATCATTACAGACAGTGGTACAAATCTCAACAATACGATGATCATTGAGCTCTGCAAGCAGTTTAAGATACAGCATCACAACTCTTCTCCCTACTGGCCGAAGATGAATGGGGTTGTTGAAGCAGCTAATAAGAATATCAAGAAGATTGTGCAGAAAATGACGGTGACATACAAAGATTGGCACGAGATGTTACCATTTGCTCTTCATGGGTACCGTACCTCAGCGTGGACGTCAACAGGGGCAACACCCTATTCCTTGGTATATGGCATGGAGGCAGTCTTGCCCATTGAAGTTCAGATACCCTCTCTTCAGATTATGAAGGATGCAGGTTTGAGCGAGGACGATTGGATTCAGACCTGGCTTGATCAGCTGAACTTAATTGATGAAAAGAGACTTACTGCTATTTGTCATGGTCAGACGTATCAAAAGAGAATGATGAAGGCATTTAACAAGAAGGTCAGACAACAAGAGTATCAAGTCGGGGATCTGGTGATCAAACGCATCATACCACCTCAAGGTGATCCCAAGGGCAAATGGACCCCTACGTACGAAGGGCCATTTGTGGTTAAGAACATTTTCTCAGGAGGAGATATGATTCTAACCACCCTGGTGGTGACGACCTTCCTCACCCCGTCAATGCAGACATAGTGAAAAATACTACGCCTAATCAAAGACCCGCTAGGTTGATTGGCCTAGGAAAAAATAAGGGCTTCCCGGCAAACCAAAAGGGTTCGGGCAAAAATAAGGGATGGAAATGAAAAGAACTGTACACCCGGCAAGTCGAAAACCTGAAAGGGCGGCTTGGGCAAAAAAGGGTATCCCGGTGGACTGAAAACCCGAAAGGGCGGTCCAGGAAAAAAATTAGGGATCAAAACGTAACACTATGTCTCATTGGATCATCTTGCAACCAGACTTCGGTATCAACTATCAAGCTCGGACGGTGCTAATCAGTCTGATCCACCTTCAACCAAGCAGTAAAGTAATGAGATGCTCGAGGATATAAAGGCAATAACAGAGTTGGAACCTAGTGGGATTGTTCACATAGCTGTTTTTTTTCTTTCACAAATTGTATAAATTCTATCATTCAGTGGCATTCTCTTACTAGGACGTCAGCCTCTTGTACAAAAACGCCTATTTACAGGCCAACTTCAAAGTTAATACAATTCATTTTCACAAAGAAATTTCAAATTGTTTTCCTTTTTCTGTTTTGTTTTGCAAGAACGTCCAATGTTCATTTTTGATATATGCATTTGACATTAATTGCTGCTCATAAATATTTACGTGCGAAATAAAAGACGATTATTCGCAATATCAGAAACAGGGGCAAACAAGAAATGTCCAGACCTTACAGTTGCTCTGTCCACCAGGTATAGGGATAAACCTAGTTGGAGAAAACAATTAAAGGTACATTCACTCCCCGCAGAGTAAAGAGAAGGAAAGTGGTGTTAATTCTCCCCAGCTGAGGCTCGCGACCGCGAATGAGTCGGTAAGATTCTCCCCAAACAAAGTTCATCATCACCAGCACTGGAAGATTATCCCCAGTGGAGTCTGGAAGATTATCCCCAATAGAGTCTAGAAGACCACCCCTAGTGGAGTCTGGAAGATTATCCCCAGCGGAGCCTAGAAGATTATCCCCAGCGGAGTTCATTTCTTTCACAAACAGAAATTTTATCCCCGACAGAGTTTATCATCGCCCGCAACGGTAATTCATCCACAGCCGAGGGTATTTCTCCAAAATCAGCAAATCCTCAGTGGAGCATCTCTTCCCCATAGAGTCAGTTTATTCTCCAGCAGAATTATCATCTCAATCACCTTTGGTCGTTATCCCCAGCGAGCGAAATTCTTTATACTCTCCAGCAGCAATCTGGGATTTATTTTTCCCAACTAGAGAATATCATAAAAACATTGCATGTCCATACATCATGACATATGCATACGCACCATACAACACAATCTCATTTATTTTGAGAACATCATTTCTTGATACATGTCATGCATTACATACAACTAACCTTTACCTTTCAGGAAAGATACATTCAAATTCTCACCAAGTTCACGCTATGAAGCTCGGGTACGACCATATATTATCTTGATTTTTACAGCATATTGTGAAGCTCGGATTCGACCGGATAGCAGTATCAGACTACCGCGAAGCCTGGATTACGACCAGATAGTGGTATCTCTTAAAAGCAAGCTATGAAGCCCAGATTCGACCGGATAATAGTTTAATCCCCAGTAAGCCGTGAAGCCCGGATTAAGACCGGATAGTAGCTCAACAAGTACCATGAAGCATGGATTCGACCAGATAGTGGTATATCATAAACACAAGCCGTGAAGCCCGGATTACGACCGGATAACACCTCAGCAAGTTATTGTGAAGCCTGGATTACGACCAGATAGAAGCTAAAGACACCGCGAAGCCTGGATTACGACCAGATAGTGGTATGTCTTTAATACAAGTTATGAAGCCTGGATTACGGCCAGATAGTATCTTGATTTTCTCCGAACACCATGAAGCCTGGATTCGACCAGATAGTGGTATGAGACATCGTGAAGCCTGTATTACGACCAGATAGCAATAAAAAGCACTGAAGCCTGGATTACGACCAGATAACAGTGAGGGACACTGTGAAGCTTGGATTACGACCAAATAGCAGTTTACCCTGCAATTACTAGGAAGCCCAGATTCGACCGGATATTAGTAGGCCCAACAGTCAAAGGGAAGCCCGGATGCGACCGGATAACCACTTGATTCCTTCTGAAGCCTGGAGTTTGACCAGATAAGAAGTAAGATATTGTGAAGCCTAGATTACGACCAGATAGCAGTACAGAACACCATGAAGCCGGGATTCGACCAGATAGTGGTATGAGACATCGTGAAGTCTGTATTACGACCAGATAGCGATAAAAAGCACAGAAGCCTGGATTAAGACCAGATAACAGTGAGGGACACTGTGAAGCTTGGATTACGACCAAATAGCAATTTAGCCGGCCAATTACTAGGAAGCCCGGATTCGATCGGATATTAGTAGGCCCAACAGTCAAAGGGAAGCCCGGATACGACCGGATAACCACTTGATTCCTTCTGAAGCCTGGAGTTCGACCAGATAAGAAGTAAGGTATTGTGAAGCCTGGATTACGACCAGATAGCAGTACAGAACACCATGAAGCCTGGATTCGACCGGATAATGGTATAACACATCGTGAAGCCTGGATTACGACCAAATAGCAGTTTTACCTAGACAGATACTAAGAAGCCCGAAGTCGACCGGATATTGGTATGCCCTAAGTTCAAGTTGAAGCTCGGATACAACCGGATAACAACTTAATTCCTTCTGAAGCCTGAATTACGACCATATAAGAATTGAGAAATTGCGAAGCCTAGATTACGACCAGATAGCAAGTTTAATCTCATCACCCTAGTAAGTCACTGTAAAGCCTGGATTACGACCAGATAGCAGTCGGTCTTATCACTATGAAGCCTGGATCACGACCAGATAATAGTTCATTTTCACCTCTTCAACTAAGAGACAATTTCCCAGTAGAATAACGAACGACCGAAGCTCCTAAAATTCTATTTCTCTCAAAGTAGAGATCCGCTTTCCCCAGCGGAATCTTCCTCAACAACAGGTATACAAGCTCTCGCTAAGGAAACTCTTATGCGATTGACACTCCTTCATATGGAGTATTTAAGCCCATATCCTATCATTCATTTCCAAATGGCATCTGCAAGCCTATCCCCGACGCCACAAGACAATTACCACTTCATGCGAGTGCAAATTTCTGGGCACTCTAGTGTTTACTCATATTCCACCTTCGGATCACGAAAGGCACGCAAGCTGTTGTACCCCAAAATTTGCCCTCCCATATTCTTCAAGAAATTGCCAAGTCATGCTTCAAAAGTCCCCAAGGGTTGCACAGTCAAGGGCCTCCTAAGCAGGCAAAATTAGGGTTTTGGTTCTGATCAGGAAAATGAAGTTTCCAAGGGCCCAATCAAGTCTCACATGCCTACAAATATGGTCAAACATCCTCATATCAAGTTTCAAGACTTTCAGCACAAAATTGCACAGTCAAAAACCCTAATTGCACTACAGTCAACTGTAGGGGCAAAATGGTCATTTGACAGTCAAAAGTTCAAATTTTTGGTCAACATATCATTTTGAAGCCACAAACATCATTTGATCAATGCTTGATCATGATTCTCAAAACTTGGCTCAAAAATCATCAAGATGCGAAAGTTTCTATTTTTGGACAGCTGAAAAAGTCAACTGAAATTGACCAGGGCATAACTTTCACATGGATTATCAGAAAAATTCCATCCAAAGCTCATTTTGAAGAGAAAGACATTTCCTACAACTCATCTTCATACTTCAAGTCCAAGAAATGCTCTCACAAAAAGTTACCAATTTCAACATTATAGGTCATTTTCAAAAGTCAACAAAAAGGGACTTTAAGTCAAAGGCCATAACTTGAGATTGGTAAATCAAAATGACATGGGACCAAAGACATTGTTTAGAGGACTTCAAGACCTTTCTAAAATGTCCAAGAACATGAGCAAAGATTAAAAATTGAGCAAGTTATGCATTGGAGAAGTTGGGAAATTTTTGTGAAATGGCCAAAATCATTTATCCTTGAAATCTCATTTTTGACAAAAGGGGCCCACTTTTTCCACTTGAATTGACTTGGCCATGCTTCCCACGTGTCCCACCTTTTATTTCAGATTTTTTTATTAATTTTTTCATTTTTATTGGATTTAATTAATTTTAAATCTTTTAAAATCAAAAGAAATTCAAAAATTAATTTAAAAGGGAATATTTGGTTTTTACTAGCCTTGAAACATCATTATGTGCCTACCAAAATTCGTGCAAGGGAGTAAACAAGGCAAGAATTCAAAAATGGACTCAAAATGGAAAGTTGATAATGGTGGTTTATGTGAAAATCCAAAACATCAATGCAAGGCTTTTTTGGCTATAATTCCCATTCATACACATTGCCTAAGAGATATACAAGTGATCAGAAACCATTTTAAACACTAAGCTGCGCAGGAACCTAAAAACAAAAAACTCATTTTTTCACAAAAAATCTCAATTCTGAAAATTGACTTGTAGGTAGTTTCAAGGCATAATACCCATCCCATTAGCTTCCTTGAGCATCATTGGACGTATTCCAATAAAAAACATCAATCCAAACGCTGTGAAACGGTATCCAGAAGTCACCCTTTTGCCATTTTTTTTCATTGTCGTGTTTTAATATCCATGCACATTTATAACATTTTGCTTATATATTCATGATCAGTGAAGTGTTTGCAAGCTAACCCGTGTGTTTAATTATGTTTTTTGAGCTGTATAGACGATTTCGCCATGGTTGATTTCTAGGGTTACAGGACCTTGGAATTGGGGCTTTTCACCCAAGGAAAAATTGAGACTCATGACCACCATCACTCAAATCAGCGCGCTTGGACGATCTCAAATGTACCCTCGCGCTCAATTTATGAGCGTCTGAGCTCTAATCGTTATTTTTTGTAAGGGCCTCTTAGGCCACGCATGAAAAACTGTTGCCTCATGTTGTTGTGTTTCAGGGATGGTGAAGAAGACGATTGCTTGTCATGCTGTGATTGGCTGGTTTAAATCCAGCGCGCATTTTTTATTTTTATAATACTAACGCGTTATTTTGTTTATAAATTTTGTTTGTTATTTAATTTACAAAGAAACAACTTGGCACAACTGGCAACGCGTTTGAGTGGATGACCAAGAGGACCTGGGTTCGATCCCAGGTCTTCACTCTCTTCATGTCATTTTGTGTTTAGTGATTCCATGCAGGATCAGCATCAAGGCACATCATGCACCCTCAGAATTCAATGTCCACGCGTCCACTGGGATCAAATCAAAGGCGCGGATTGGAGGAATACCATAGGCTTGAGTCAACCATCTCATATGCCAACGCAAAAGTCAGAAGGGCCAAGACATAATGGGCCTAATCACATGGACTTTACCTCCAAATTAGGGGCTTCACCCCCTTAGGTTTTTTTTTTTTTTACAATTTTCTTTCTTTTCTTTGTTTCTTTTTATTATTTTTATATTTTTTAATTGTTGCTTTATTTTAATTAATTAATATTTTCAAAATATAAAAAACATATAAAAATCAGAAAAAAGAGAAAAAATAATAAAATATTTTATTTTAAGTATTTTCATAAATAAATTTGTATGTAATTAATTTAGATTTAATTTTAGGTTATAATTTAATTCTTTTTTTTTCACAATAAACCAAAAATAACAAAAATAGGCCTTTAGCACTTTTTTATCTTTTTTTAATTAATTAAATATTTTTATTATAAATATCATTAACCATTAATTCTGTAAATAAATTTTATAATTAATTAGTTTTAATTCTAGGTTTTAACTTTAATGCATTTTCCTTAATAAATTAAAAAACAATTAGAATTAGAATTAATTATTTGACTTTTAATTAATTTAATTTTCTTTAATGTCATAAATACAAAAACATAAAAAATAAGTTCTTTTTTTATTTATTTAATTTAATCATTTTAACTTAATTATCTTAATTCCTTCAAAGGGTTCAACGCCCTCGCATTCAATTATGTTTTTTGTTCGTGCGTTTTATTTATTTCTTTTGTGAATATAATGTATTTGTTCCTAAGCCATGTAATAGCTATTAGACATTTATTTTCTGCACTTTATTTTAAATCGGGTCTGAATTAATTTGGCGTTGTAGACCCGCGCCTTTGTAATAGCGTAGGACATTTATCTTTTCCGCATTTTAAATTCCCGCACCTTTTAACTGTTAAACAATAACATGAAAGGATGAATGCCCAAAAATAAAATCAACGTAGATCACCAATGCATGACAAGACAAACAATAAACTGAAAATGACACACAATTCACACACCACCCCTAGGGTACGCTTCACTGTTGCCTTGCCCCTCGAAAGGTGGTCGTCGAGTAGAGGATGTCTTAGTAAGTCCTCATGATCCGGGAACCTGGCATGAGGGTAGCTTCTAAGGTGTCTTCCCATTTCTCTGGTGGTCACCATGTCCCTAAAATCGAATTGACCCGAACACCTCCAATGGTGGTGCTACCTACCTCTCAATGGTGGGATGGCACTACTTTAAAGACATTTACACAGACGAATTCCTTAGGTTAGGTAGATTCTCATAGATACTTGCTCTTTTCAAAAACAAACAAAATACTTTTCACACCTACACTTTCTAAAAGTTTTCAAACAAAATTTTTCAAACACTCTTGAGGACTGATACAAGAGTCGATCTGAAACTTTAAACGAAACTTTTTCAAACCCACTCACACTTTGAAAAGCAAACAAATTTTGAAAACACAATGAGCAAGTATCTAAGAGCCCATGGATAACCATGGATAGAAAGGGTGCTAACACCTTCCCTTTCTATAATCTACCTCCCGAACCGAGAGCAATCTCTTAATAAGGAATTTTTCTGTGCTTTTGTCCTTTCCATGTTGGAGAAAATAAAAGACGGTGGCGACTCTTGCTTACCGCGACATTTCGCGAAACCAGCTTTAAACAGTCAGTTCCAGATCCACCGATCACAGAACTGGCGACTCTGCTGGGGAAACTTTATAAAGTGAGGTGTACCTTAGGACTAAGATCACTGTGTTTTCAATTGTCTGATTTGTTTGCTTTAAATTATGGGACTGTCTTGGGAGTTCTATAGATCCTAACCCGGATCTGGGGATACCTTCTTAGAAAGTAGCAACAAGGCTGTGAGGGAACTGTGCGGGGTATACCGACACGGTTGAAGCAGTCTGCTACGTTGATGTGGCACTTTGGTGTGTACCGGTAACCCTTGAGTCAATCAAGGAGAGTACGGGGCCTCCATGTGGTGCCGTGAAGCATCAACAGACCTTAGGAACCTTAATTGAACCATCTTGGCCTCTTTAGGGTAGTGAGATGACTACTTTGGTGTACTCCGAAGTCGGTTGATACTCGATACTACACTCAATTGAGGGTTGTTTTCTTGGGATATTTTGATCGCCAGTCAGTGGCTAAATCGAAACGATGAACAATGAAAGCAATCCAGTAATATTGAGATCCTTAGAACCCGGTTACTTTGATAGGACAGGTTTGAGCCCACCAACTTCAAGAGGGTAATACCCAGACCCCATGCTGGCCTAAACTCTAAGGGCTTTGTCTTGTGTGACTTGTGTGCCTTACATGTTTGCCTTTGTAAATATTTGTGGTGTGTTTAATCATAGCATCATGACATCATACAGCATCATATGCATCCACTAATCACTTCAGGGGTTCGAATCTTCATCTTTGTTCTTGTTTTGTAGGACATGGAAACTATCCGCAGAAAGACAATTCAGATCAACCTTATAAGGGTCCCTCCTCAGCTCAAGGAGCTTACATCCAGGATTCCCGAGAACTCGTCATTCAATGAAAGGCATGGTAGACTCATCAGCCTGGTCAATACCAACATTGAGGAAGAGATGGTGAAGGTCCTTTTCCAATTCTTTGACCCTCTGCATCACTGTTTTACTTTCCCGGATTATCAGCTGGTGCCTACTCGAGAAGAGTTTTCCCAGCTTCTGAAGATTCCCATTCTCAATCAACTACCCTACAACGGTACGGAAAGGGAACCAAAACTTGAAGAAGTAGCTAAAGCATTATGCCTACAACCATCTGACATCAAGGGGCATTGGGAAGCCAGAAACGGTGTCAAAGGATTCTTGGCAAAGTTTCTGTTTGAGAAGGCCCAAGAGTGTTGGAATTCCCTTGACCTACAAGCCTTTGAAGAGGTTGTAGCCCTCCTTGTCTATGGGTTGGTGTTATTCCCTAAACCAGATCAGCTTATAGATATCAGTGCTGTCAAGGTCTTCATGTCCAGGAATCCTATACCTACGTTGCTGGGGGACATCCTTCACTCATGTTACACTCGAACCATGAGAAAAAGGGGTGTTCTTATGTGCTGCACTCCCCTCCTGGGAAGGTGGTTTATTTCGCACCTTCCACAATCAGTTTTGAAGAACGAGCGAGGTTTGAGGTGGTCACAACGGTTGATGACTCTTACACATGCAGATATACATTGGTGTTCTCGGTCCAGAGAGGATGTCACTATCATTGATCGTTGTGGGGAGTACCCTAATGTTCCTTTGCTTGGAATCAGAGGAGGTATTACTTACAACCCGTGCCTGGCTTGGAGACAGTTTGGTTATGCTCGGAAAGATGGCCCTCATGAGATGTTAATTCCTGACATAGTTTTTGACTTCGACAAGGATACGCAAGAACTTCGCCAGAAATTTATCAAAGCTTGGAGGATGCCCAGCAAAATAGACAGCAAGACCCTGGGACACAGGAACTCCATCCCATTGGAGCCTTATCTCAAATGGCTACGAGCCCGCTCCCAGAAGCTGGTGATGCCCTATCCTCATGTTCTCCCCGTGATCAAAGAGCCAGACTTGGAAGGAGAGGTGTCCTACACCATTCAACATCCTGACATGCCCACGTCCTGGGAAGAGATGCAGAAGAGTTGGATCTAGCTTAAAGAAGAACGGAATTCTCTGGAAACCAATCTACATGCCAGTGAGAAAAAGTCCTGGAGCTCACCCGCTTACTGCACGAGGAAAGGAATCTCAATACCTATATTGCTCCGAAGAGGATGCGTAGTGTCTTTTGGGACTGATATACTTTGTAATGTTTGCCTATGAGGCTTTAATGTACTGAACAATCATTTCCTTAATAATAACGTGTGTTCCTTTTTGTCTACAACAAATTTGAATTTTCGAACTCTTGAATGAATCGCATAAACACATATCATTCATCATATGCATCACAGGTACTCTTCTTTTCAGGCTGCTGACTGTTCTTCGCTGTTTATTTCAGCATCATGAACCCTGAATCATCAACCGAGGCATCTATCAAGGCTCTTCAGGCGCAGAACGCCCAATTTCAGGAGCTGATCAAGGGTTTGGCTCAGGGTCAACAAGAGTTGAAGACCATGCTTCTGAAGAAGAATAAGAAGAAGAGGAGGACTGTGCTATTTAACACTGGGCGCAGACTCGGGAACACCTTACAGGTTGAGGCTGGGAGGACTACTCCATCTGTGGGGGAAGGTAGTCACCAAGAAAGGGAGGTCCCTACTCCTGTGGGCTCTGATACTGAAACAGACTTCAACGACGAACAGTACCCTCCTGCTGAAGACCGGTACAAGCAGCTGGAGGACAGACTAAAAGCTATGGAAATTCAGCGTGTGCCTGGACTGGATTTCGGAGACTTGGGGTTATCTACTGGGGTGGTGATTCCTCACAAGTTCAAGGCACCTGCCTTTGTGAAGTATGACGGGGCTTCCTGTCCCAAGATGCACCTCCGTTCTTATGTAAGGAAGATCCAGCCTTACACAGCAGACAAGAACCTTTGGATCCACTTCTTCCAGGAGAGTCTTTCAGGGACTCACCTCGAATGGTTCTATCAGCTGGATGGAATCAACATTCGTAACTGGGAGGATCTGGCCACTGCTTTTTACAAGCAGTATCAATATAATTCCGACCTCGCTCCTACGCGTACCCAGCTCCAGGGTATGTCGCTAGGGTCGGGTGAAGGTTTTAAGGAGTACGCCCAGAAGTGGAGAGACCTGGCTGGCAGGGTGCAGCCACCGTTGACAGACCGGGAGCTGGTAGATATGTTTTTGGGGACCCTATCTGGTCCATTTTTCAATCATCTCATTGGTAATTCCTCTGCTGGGTTTACTGATCTGATCCTGACTGGTGAAAGGATCGAGGCCGATATAAAATCGGGGAAGATACAGAAGGTTGCCTCCTCCAGTGCTGAAAAGAAACCCTTCAAAAAGGAGGCTAGTGCTGTATATAGCTCCCGGAGACCAGTGCGACCTGAACGCCGCCAATCTGTCAGTGCGGTAATGATTGCCAAGCCTGCTGCCACTCCTCGGCCGACCAATCCTCAAAGGGATGAAATACCCCGGAGAGAGTTTACCCGCTTGAGCATGACCCTATCACAGATCCTGCCGCAGTTGCTATCCACCAATTTAGTGACTGTCAGAGAAGCTCCGAAGTTTCCCAATACTACATCCCCTAAGTACAATCTGAATGCTCGTTGTGCTTATCATTCTGATAGCCCGGGGCATAGCACAGATGACTGTTGGGCCCTAAAGAATAAGGTTCAGGACCTTATTGATGCAAGGGAGATACAGTTTGAGGCGCCTGAGAGGCCGAATGTTGTGACCGCTCCCATGCCCCAGCATGGAGTGAATGCTGTTGAGGAGGATTTGTATGTAGCTTCGGTGGATGATGTTGCTACTCCGCTGCTGACGATCAAGAGGAACCTGTTGCTAGCCGGTTTATTTCCGGGATGTAGCGAAGGTTGCCCTCTATGTGTTGCTTCCCCTGCTGGTTGTTCTCTGCTGAAGTCAGGCGTCCAAAACCTGATGGATAGTAGAGAGATTTTGTTCAGAAAAACTGATGTTCCTGCTGCTCCTGTTGAAGAAGTTTCAATTGTTACCATCTTCAACAACCCTTCCAAGGCTCCTTCAAAGAAGCCTGTCCAAATTTTGCCGGTTCACAAGATTGCTCCCATCACCATTACTGTTCCGGGGCCCATCCCCTACAAGTCTGATAAGGCTGTCCCATGGCACTATGGGGCAGATGTTTACGTTCTGGGTGTGAA
The DNA here is from genome assembly GCA_948472305.1 of Vicia faba. Taxonomy (NCBI): domain Eukaryota; kingdom Viridiplantae; phylum Streptophyta; class Magnoliopsida; order Fabales; family Fabaceae; genus Vicia; species Vicia faba. Next base: position 1,581,940,928 of record OX451736.1, read on the forward strand.
ACAAGAGTTCAACATTGATGCTGGTGTCTCCAACATCACTGGGCCTGCTAAGGTCACTCGTAGTGGAAGACTGTTCTCGCCAGACATTGCTCCTCCGGTAATTCATAGGCCTTTGGTCTTCACACCTGCCAGTGTGCCTGTCTCTCCCCCTGACCAAGTATCCACCCCTGCTACCGAGTCATCTGATACTCGGGGCAAGGGGATTGCTGCTGATGTGCCTGCCTGGACGGAGGCACCAAAGACCATTGTTGAGGCTTCCAGGCAGGAAATGGAAGAAATCCTCAAGATAATAAAGAAAAGTGATTTCAACGTCGTAGAACAGCTGGGGCACACCCCCTCCAAAATCTCCATGTTGTCACTGCTGCTGTGTTCAGAGGCCCATGCCAAGGCTCTGATTGCTTTCTTAAAGACAGCCCACGTACCCCAAGAGACGTCTGCTGACCAGTTCACCGACTGTGTGGCCAACCTAACCGCTGACAATGGCCTGGGTTTCTCTGATGCCGATCTGACAGCAAAAGGGAAGAATCATAATGATGCCCTGCATGTCTCCATTGAATGTCGGGGCACTACCCTTGCTCACGTGCTGGTTGACACAGGTTCTTCATTAAACGTGCTGCCCAAGAAGGCTCTGGATAGGCTGGACTGTGAGGGTCTAGAGCTCAAACCAAGTAACATTGTTGTCCGGGCCTTTGACGGGTCCAAAAGAATGGTACATGGTGAGGTGGACATCCCAATCAGGGTTGGGTCACATGTCTTCGATTCAAAATTCTATGTGATGGACATCCGTCCATCCTATTCTTGTTTGCTGGGTCGCCCGTGGATCCACAAGGCTGGAGCTGTGACCTCCACGTTGCATCAGAAGCTCAAGTACCCGGTCAGGGGGAAGATTGTAACAGTGCAAGGGGAAGAGGAATACATGGTCAGCCACCTCAACTCCTTCAGGTACGTGGAAATGGATGGGGAGTTCATTGAGACCCCCTTTCAACATTTTGAGGAGGTGCCACAAACTTTGGCAGCAGCAGAAGCAGTGGTTGAAGAGGTTTCTCCTTTGAAGATGGCCTCCTTAAAGGACGCCCGGGCTGTGATCGAAAGAGGTGAATGCGCAAACTGGGGCAAGCTCCCCGATCTTACTCCTAAGACTAACAAGTTTGGGCTGGGTTTCACCACAGAAGCTCAGAAGGCAGTGCGCAAGGCGAGAATTGGAAGACCTCTTGTGCTCATCACCTACTCAGGAGTGAATGCTATTGGAGAGGAAGACGAAGTGGAGGAGTCAGAGTTCGATAGCTGGATTTACCCGACGACTGAGGGTGGATTGACCAATTGGACTGCTAAAGACTTTACACCCATAACTTTTGTTCCCCAGTAATGAACTTCTTTGTTTTGGATTTGTAATAAACAATAACTTGAAACTGTATGGCCCGGTGTCTTACCCGGGGCACCATGGTCTTATTTATGAGGGCTTTTGTTTGTCACTGTCATATATCATAAATAAAAGCATTGGACGTTTTTCACATTTCAAAGTTTGCGCTCCTTTTCTTTCCTTTCTTTACATATTGCAAAACAGCTGTATTTACACACACTCACTCATACAAGTTTCAATCCACTCTGGATCTCACTGAACGACTCTGCTACTGCCAGCTATGACTTCGAAAATCCGATCAACTTAGCCGAAGACGAAGGTGAAGATGATTGCGACGTGCCTGGCGAGCTTGCAAGACTGTTACTTCAGGAAGAGAGGGCAATTCAACCACATGAAGAGCCAGTGGAAACAATAAACTTGGGTACTGAGGCAGACAGGAAAGAGGTAAAGATCGGTGCCAACCTAGAGCTCAGCGTGAAGCAACGGTTGACTCAAATGCTGCATGATTATATGGAGATCTTTGCCTGGTCCTACGAAGACATGCTTGGGTTGGATACCGATATTGTGGTCCATCACTTGCCAACTAAGGAAGATTGCCCTCCGGTTAAGCAAAAGGTCCGCCGTATGCGTCCAGAGATGTCTGAGAAGATTAAAGCCGAGGTTATGAAGCAGTTTGATGCCGGGTTTCTTGCAGTAACTTCTTACCCTCAGTGGGTTGCTAATTTGGTGCCGGTACCTAAGAAGGACGGTAAGGTCAGAATGTGTGTCGATTACAGGGATCTGAACAGAGCCAGCCCCAAAGATGACTTCCCTCTACCTCATATTGATGTCCTTGTTGATAATACAGCACAGCACAAAGTGTTCTCTTTCATGGACGGTTTCTCAGGTTACAATCAGATCAAGATGGCTCCTGAAGACATGGAAAAGACTACATTTGTTACTCAGTGGGGCACCTTCTGCTACAAGGTCATGCCTTTTGGACTAAAGAACGCTGGGGCAACCTACCAACGTGCCATGGTTGCTTTATTTCATGATATGATCCATCATGAGATAGAAGTGTATGTTGAAGACATGATCGCAAGGTCCCAAACTGAGGAAGAACACCTTGATCATCTGCATAAATTGTTTGACCGTCTGAAACTGTACAAGCTGAGGTTGAACCCGAACAAGTGCACCTTCGGGGTAAGATCCGGGAAGTTGCTAGGCTTCGTTGTAAGTGACAAGGGTATTCAAGTGGACCCTGCCAAGGTTAAAGCTATTCAAGAGATGCCAGTTCCCAAGACAGAGAAGGAAGTCAGAGGCTTTTTAGGATGCCTGAATTACATTGCTCGATTCATCTCACACCTAACTGCTACCTGTGAGCCAATCTTCAAGCTGCTGAAGAAGGATCAGGTAGTGCGTTGGAATGATGAATGTCAGGCTGCTTTCGACAGAATCAAAGAGTATCTCCAAGAACCACCTATCCTTATGCCACCGGTTGAAGGGAGACCTCTGATACTTTACCTGACAGTACTTGATAACTCAATGGGGTGTGTGCTGGGGCAGCATGACGAGTCTGGCCGAAAAGAGCATGCCATTTATTACCTTAGCAAAAAGTTTACCGACTGTGAGACTCGATACTCACTGCTTGAGAAAACTTGCTGCGCTTTGGTATGGGCTGCTCGCCGGCTGAGACAGTATATGCTGACTCACACTACCTTGCTGATCTCAAAGATGGACCCTATAAAGTATATATTCGAAAAGCCTGCTCTGTCCGGGAGAATTGCAAGATGGCAAATGATCTTGACGGAATACGACATTCAGTACACGACCCAGAAAGCCATCAAGGGAAGTGTATTGGCAGACCACTTGGCACATCAGGCCGTAGATGACTATCAATCAATGAACTTCGAGTTTCCGGATGAAAGCATCATGATAGTAACTGATTGTGAAGTACCTGGACCGGATGAAGGACCTGAACCAGGATCCCGATGGTCTATGCACTTTGACGGAGCCTCCAATGCTTTGGGTAACGGTATCGGTGCCGTAATCATATCCCCTCAAGGCGCTCATACTCCACTCACTGCCCGACTATGTTTCAACTGCACCAACAACATGGCGGAGTATGAGGCGTGCATCATGGGACTCAAAGCTGCAATTGACTTAAGGATCAAGTTTCTGAGTGTCTTTGGAGATTCCGCTCTTGTGATCAACCAGATCAAAGGCGAGTGGGATACGAAACATTCGAATCTTATTCCTTACAAAGAGTGTGTGTTGACAATGATCCCCCACTTCACAGAGATAACCTTTGAACATTTCCCGAGAGAGGAGAATCAGTTAGCGGACGCGTTAGCTACGATGTCTTCTATGTTCAAAGTCAAGTGGGACAATGAGGCTCCCCGGGTCATCATTTGGAAACTGGACGAACCGGCATACTGTTGCGATCTCGAGACTGAATTGGTGACTGAGAAGCCCTGGTACCATGAGGTGAAGAGATATTTGGAAGCTCAGGAATACCCTGAAGGTGCATCTGTCAATGATAAGAAGTTCCTGAGAAGATTCGCGGCAAAGTTCTTCCTTAGCAACGACATCTTGTACAAGCGAAACCATGATTCAACCTTACTGCGTTGTGTGGATAAGACGGAAGCAGAAAAGATCATGGAAGAGCTACATGAAGGGACCTTCGGTACACATTCCAGTGGGCATACAATGGCAAAGAAGATCCTTCGGGCAGGGTATTACTGGTCTATAATGGAAGCTGATTGTTACCAACATTCTCGGACGTGTCACAAATGTCAGGTTTATGCAGACAAGGTGCATGTTCCTCCAGTTCCTCTGAATGTCCTGACTGCACCTTGGCCTTTTGCAATGTGGGGCATTGACATGATTGGTGAGATCAGACCTACGGCATCTAACGGGCATAGCTTCATCCTTGTAGCGATTGATTACTTTACAAAGTGGGTTGAAGCAGCTTCCTATGCTACAGTGACCAAGACTGTTGTGGCACAGTTCATTCGGCATAACCTGATTTCTCGATACGGCGTCCCTGAGAGAATTATTACAGATAACGATACCAATCTGAATAACAAGATGATCACTGAGCTCTGCGAGCAGTTCAAAATACAGCACCACAATTCTTCTCCTTACAGACCGAAGATGAATGGGGCTGTAGAAGCAGCAAATAAAAATATCAAGAAAATCGTGCAGAAGATGACAGTGACCTATAAAGATTGGCACGAGATGTTACCGTTCGCTCTACATGGGTACCGTACCTCAGCTAGAACGTCAACCGGGGCAACTCCTTTCTCTTTGGTTTATGGTATGGAGGCAGTCTTACCGATCGAAGTGCAAATACCATCTCTCCGGATAATGAAGGATGCAAATCTGAACGAGGATGATTGGATCCAAACCCGACTTGATCAGCTCAACCTTATTGATGAAAAGAGACTTGCTGCTATCTGCCATGGTCAGACGTATCAAAAACGGATGATCAGGGCATTTAACAAAAAGGTCAGACCACAGGAATATCAAGTTAGGGATCTGGTAATCAAGCGAATCATCCTTCCTCAGAGTGATCCAAGGGGCAAATGGACCCCTACGTACGAAGGGCCATTTGTGGTTAAACATGTGTTCTCAGGAGGAGCCATGATTCTAACCAACATGGATGGTGACGACCTTCCTCACCCCGCCAATGCAGACATAGTAAAAAGATACTACGCATAAAAAGACCCGCTAGGCTGACATGCCTAGGCAAAAATTAGGGCTTCCCGTCGAACCAAAAGGGTTCGGGCAAAATGAAGGGATGAAATGAAAAAATCTGTACACCCGGCAAGTCGAAAACCTGAAAAGGCGGCTTGGGCAAAAATGGGTATCCCGGTGGACTGAAAACCCGAAAGGGTGGTCCAGGTAAAAATTAGGGATAAAAGCGTAATACTATGTCTCATTGATCGCTTTGCATCCAGAATCCGGTATCTACATCAAATTCAGACGGCATCGATCAGTCAGCTTCATCTTCGGTTAGGTCATCAAGTGATGAGACGCTCGGAGATATAACGGCAATAGCAGGGTTGAAACCCAGTGGGATCATTCATTTCACACAGCTGTTTTATTTTCTTTTGTACAAAATTTGTATAAACTCTTTTGATCGGCGGCGTTCTCTTACTAGGACGTCAGCCTCTTGTACACAAAACGCCTGTTTTCGGGCCATTCAAAAATCAATACAAATATACGTTTCAGTTAAAAGTGCCAATTGTTTTTATCTTTTTCTGTTTTGTTTTGCGAAGAACGTCCAAGGTTCAATTTGTGATATATGCATTGACAATAATTTGCTAACTCATAAATATTTGCATACGAAACAAAGGATTAATTACAGGTAACATTAGAAACAGGGGCAATAAAGAGTTGTCTAAGCAATCTAATTGTTCTATCCTCCAAAGTACCAAGGTAGGTTCAGTTAAAGGGCATGACCAGTATGTCCTAATTCCCCAGAGAGTGAGCCATCAAGTTAGTGCACTCCTCTCCAAGCAAAGTTATCAGACCTTAAGGAAGGTTGAGTATCCCCCAGCAGCATATATTCTTAACAAGCATCCCCGACAGTCTTGGTCTAAAGATTGTTCCCCGGCGGTATATCAAACGTTCAGTGGTGTCACTTCCCCCGATACATCTCAAAAACTTCCCCAGGAGAATCCAATCCAGTTTCCCCCGGAAAGTTGGAATTCATCTCCCCCAAGCAGTAAGCTTATCCCCAGTAGATTCTGGAAGCTTATCCCCTCGCAGAGCACGAACGCGTCGTCCGGCTTTATTTAAAGAGTTATTTCCTTAACAGGATATAACTGGGTTATCCTCAGCCAAAAGCCACGGAAAGGTCGTCATTGACGAAGTCTTCTTATCCCCAGCGAAGTCCATTAACACTCCCAATATAACGAGGGTATCCCCAGCAAATTATTATCAACTCTCAGCAAGGCATCCCTCTTCCCACAGAGTATTGCTTCCCAGCATGGTCGCTAGAGTATCTTTTCTCCCCGCAGAATCTTCCATTTGCCAAGTTTATTCCGCAACGGAGTCATCTTCTCCTACCGGTATTCTTGCAGCTATCATCCCCAGCGGAAGCAAAATCTATTCTTCAACATCAGCCCAGGATATGACTTCCCGGCACCCGTCAAGGATTTACTTTCCTAGACGAAAACATACATTCATAAAACATCACATACATCATTATAGCATGCATAGACGCATTATATCATACAAATCTCATTTATGTTGAGAACATCATTGCTTGATCCATATCATGCATTGCATATGACTGACCTCTATTCTTTCAGGAAAGTTTCAGCTAAATTCTCAATCATATTTCAAGACCAAGACCAGTCCAGCTAAATCGACTCCCAACAGATTTTTCTGATGAAGACTCAGTAGAAGTTATCAGGTTTTTCTCAAACGCCCGCTTTTGAGATTATAATTTCCTTTGGTTCTCTCCCGACGTTGTGGAAGTGATAATTCCATTTTAGGTTTTTCTCAAACGCCCGCTTTTGAGATGATAATCTCCTATGGTTCCCTCTCCGACGGTGAGTGAGGTGGTAAGTCCTTTTCAGATGTTTCCCTCTCCGACGGTGAGTGAGGTGATAATCTCCTATGGTTCCCTCTCCAACGGTGAGTGAGGTGGTAAGTCCTTTTCAGATGTTTCCCTCACCGACGGTGAGTGAGGTGATAGTCTCCTATGGTTCCCTCTCCGACGGTGAGTGAGGTGGTAAGTCCTTTTCGGATGTTTCCCTCTCCGACGGTGAGTGAGGTGATAGTCTCCTATGGTTCCCTCTCCGACGGTGCGTGAGGCGATAAGTCCTTTTCAGATGGTTCCCTCTCCGACGGTGAGTGAGGTGATAATTCCTTTTCAGATGGTTCCCTCTCCGACGGTGAGTGAGGTGATAATTCCATTCCGGGTTTTTCTCAGACGCCCGCTTTTGAGATTATAATTTCCTATGGTTCCCTCTCCGACGGTGAGTGATGTGATAATTCCTTTTCAGATGGTCCCCTCTCCGACGGTGAGTGAGGTGATAATTCCTTTTCAGATGGTTCCCTCTCCGACGGTGAGTGAGGTGATCCCCTTTCAGATTATAATGGCCTATGGTTCTCTGCCCGATCCTGCGAAGATGGTAATTCCCACCAAGATTTTCTCAGCAAGCGTTGTTGAAGTTAAAGTCACTCAAGGTTCTCTTACCATTCATACTAAGGCAGTAACCATCACTGGTTCATTCGTCATCTTTTGAAGCTCCAGACTCAGCTCCTGTAACCCATCAGGACATATCTATACCAAGCATCTGAAAACCAGTTCTTGCAGCGTGTCAGGTACTCCTTTTTCTTTTGCAGGTATGCAAGTTCTCGCTAAGGAATCTCTTACGCGACCAACATCCAGATGGCATCTATAAGCCCATCATCCTATTCCATCAACCTCTAAATGGCATCTATAAGCCCATTCCCACCACATCACTGCTACTATGTGAGCGCAAATTTCTGGGCACTCTAGTGTCCAATCACCTTCTACCCTCGGATTACGAAAGGCACGTCAGGCAATCTGCATCCTCAGGTCTAAGAAGATTGAACAGGGGCAACTGTTGTACCCCAAAATTTGCCCTCCCATATTCTTCAAGAAATTGCCAAGTCATGCTTCAAAAGTCCCCAAGGGTTGCACAGTCAAGGGCCTCCTAAGCAGGCAAAATTAGGGTTTTGGTTCTGATCAGGAAAATGAAGTTTCCAAGGGCCCAATCAAGTCTCACATGCCTACAAATATGGTCAAACATCCTCATATCAAGTTTCAAGACTTTCAGCACAAAATTGCACAGTCAAAAACCCTAATTGCACTACAGTCAACTGTAGGGGCAAAATGGTCATTTGACAGTCAAAAGTTCAAATTTTTGGTCAACATATCATTTTGAAGCCACAAACATCATTTGATCAATGCTTGATCACGATTCTCAAAACTTGGCTCAAAAATCATCAAGATGCGAAAGTTTCTATTTTTGGACAGCTGAAAAAGTCAACTGAAATTGACCAGGGCATAACTTTCACATGGATTATCAGAAAAATTCCATCCAAAGCTCATTTTGAAGAGAAAGACATTTCCTACAACTCATCTTCATACTTCAAGTCCAATAAATGCTCTCACAAAAAGTTACCAATTTCAACATTATAGGTCATTTTCAAAAGTCAACAAAAAGGGACTTTAAGTCAAAGGCCATAACTTGAGATTGGTAAATCAAAATGACATGGGACCAAAGACATTGTTTAGAGGACTTCAAGACCTTTCTAAAATGTCCAAGAACATGAGCAAAGCTTAAAAATTGAGCAAGTTATGCATTGGAGAAGTTGGGAAATTTTTGTGAAATGGCCAAAATCATTTATCCTTGAAATCTCATTTTTGACAAAAGGGGACCACTTTTTCCACTTGAATTGACTTGGCCATGCTTCCCACGTGTCCCACCTTTTATTTCAGATTTTTTATTAATTTTTTCATTTTTATTGATTTTTATTGGATTTAATTAATTTTAAATCTTTTAAAATCAAAAGAAATTCAAAAATTAATTTAAAAGGGAATATTTGGTTTTTACTAGCCTTGAAACATCATTATGTGCCTACCAAAATTCGTGCAAGGGAGTAAACAAGGCAAGAATTCAAAAATGGACTCAAAATGGAAAGTTGATAATGGTGGTTTATGTGAAAATCCAAAACATCAATGCAAGGCTTTATTGGCTATAATTCCCATTCATACACATTTGCCTAAGAGATATACAAGTGATCAGAAACCATTTTAAACACTAAGCTGCGCAGGAACCTAAAAACAAAAAACTCATTTTTTCACAAAAAATCTCAATTCTGAAAATTGACTTGTAGGTAGTTTCAAGGCATAATACCCATCCCATTAGCTTCCTTGAGCATCATTGGACGTATTCCAATTAAAAACATCAATCCAAACGCTGTGAAACGGTATCCAGAAGTCACCCTTTTGCCATTTTTTTTCATTGTCGTGTTTTAATATCCATGCACATTTATAACATTTTGCTTATATATTCATGATCAGTGAAGTGTTTGCAAGCTAACCCGTGCGTTTAATTATGTTTTTTGAGCTGTATAGACGATTTCGCCATGGTTGATTTCTAGGGTTACAGGACCTTGGAATTGGGGCTTTTCACCCAAGGAAAAATTGAGACTCATGACCACCATCACTCAAATCAGCGCGCTTGGACGATCTCAAATGTACCCTCGCGCTCAATTTATGAGCGTCTGAGCTCTAATCGTTATTTTTTGTAAGGGCCTCTTAGGCCACACATGAAAAACCGTTGCCTCATGTTGTTGTGTTTCAGGGATGGTGAAGAAGACGATTGCTTGTCATGCTGTGATTGGCTGGTTTAAATCCAGCGCGCATTTTTTATTTTTATAATACTAACGCGTTATTTTGTTTATAAATTTTGTTTGTTATTTAATTTACAAAGAAACAACTTGGCACAACTGGCAACGCGTTTGAGTGGATGACCAAGAGGACCTGGGTTCGATCCCAGGTCTTCACTCTCTTCATGTCATTTTGTGTTTAGTGATTCCATGCAGGATCAGCATCAAGGCACATCATGCACCCTCAGAATTCAATGTCCACGCGTCCACTGGGATCAAATCAAAGGCGCAGATTGGAGGAATACCATAGGCTTGAGTCAACCATCTCATATGCCAACGCAAAAGTCAGAAGGGCCAAGACATAATGGGCCTAATCACATGGACTTTACCTCCAAATTAGGGGCTTCACCCCCTTAGGTTTTTTTTTTTTTACAATTTTCTTTCTTTTCTTTGTTTCTTTTTATTATTTTTATATTTTTTAATTGTTGCTTTATTTTAATTAATTAATATTTTCAAAATATAAAAAACATATAAAAATCAGAAAAAAGAGAAAAAATAATAAAATATTTTATTTTAAGTATTTTCATAAATAAATTTGTATGTAATTAATTTAGATTTAATTTTAGGTTATAATTTAATTCTTTTTTTTCCCAATAAACCAAAAATAACAAAAATAGGCCTTCAGCACTTTTTTATCTTTTTTTAATTAATTAAATATTTTTATTATAAATATCATTAACCATTAATTCTGTAAATAAATTTTATAATTAATTAGTTTTAATTCTAGGTTTTAACTTTAATGCATTTTCTTTAATAAATTAAAAAACAATTAGAATTAGAATTAGAATTAATTATTTGACTTTTAATTAATTTAATTTTCTTTAATGTCATAAATACAAAAACATAAAAAATAAGTTCTTTTTTTATTTATTTAATTTAATCATTTTAACTTAATTATCTTAATTCCTTCAAAGGGTTCAACGCCCTCGCATTCGATTATGTTTTTTGTTCGTGCGTTTTATTTATTTCTTTTGTGAATATAATGTATTTGTTCCTAAGCCATGTAATAGCTATTAGACATTTATTTTCTGCACTTTATTTTAAATCGGGTCTGAATTAATTTGGCGTTGTAGACCCGCGCCTTTGTAATAGCGTAGGACATTTATCTTTTCCGCATTTTAAATTCCCGCACCTTTTAACTGTTAAACAATAACATGAAAGGATGAATGCCCAAAAATAAAATCAAAACGTAGATCACCAATGCATGACAAGACAAACAATAAACTGAAAATGACACACAATTCACACACCACCCCTAGGGTACGCTTCACTGTTGCCTTGCCCCTCGAAAGGTGGTCGTCGAGTAGAGGATGTCTTAGTAAGTCCTCATGATCCGGGAACCTGGCATGAGGGTAGCTTCTAAGGTGTCTTCCCATTGCTCTGGTGGTCACCATGTCCCTAAAATCGAATTGACCCGAACACCTCCAATGGTGGTGCTACCTACCTCTCAATGGTGGGATGGCACTACTTTAAAGACATTTACACAGACGAATTCCTTAGGTTAGGTAGATTCTCATAGATACTTGCTCTTTTCAAAAACAAACAAAATACTTTTCACACCTACACTTTCTAAAAGTTTTCAAACAAAATTTTTCAAACACTCTTGAGGACTGATACAAGAGTCGATCTGAAACTTTAAACGAAACTTTTTCAAACCCACTCACACTTTGAAAAGCAAACAAATTTTGAAAACACAATGAGCAAGTATCTAAGAGCCCATGGATAACCATGGATAGAAAGGGTGCTAACACCTTCCCTTTCTATAATCTACCTCCCGAATCGAGAGCAATCTCTTAATAAGGAATTTTTCTGTGCTTTTGTCCTTTCCATGTTGGAGAAAATAAAAGACGGTGGCGACTCTTGCTTACCGCGACATTTCGCGAAACCAGCTTTAAACAGTCAGTTCCAGATCCACCGATCACACAAGCCAATCTACATCCTCAGGTTTAAGAAGATTGAACAGGGGCAGCTGTTCTACCCAAAAATTTTCCCTCCCATATTTCTCAAAACATTTCAAGAAAAGTCCTCAAGTTGCTCAAGGAAGTCCAATGGTTGACCAAGCAAGCCCTCTCCTAAGGCAGTCTACCTCAAATTAGGGTTTCATGTTGCATCAAGATACTTGAGTCCAAGGGATCCCAAATTCTCATCATTTTCCTAATATGTTCTCAAGATCATCCATGTCAAGTTTCAAGCCTTGCAGAGGAAGTTTGCTCAGTCAATTGCTCAAAGGTTTGAAAATCGACTATGCTAGGGCAAAACTCAACTGTGGCCCACATACAGTCAAACTTCAAGATTTTTGGTAAACATCCTTATTTTGAATTATATTTCATCATTTGATCAAGGGTTGATCATGATTCATTAAGGATTGCTCATAATTCATCAAGAACCAAAAGTTGCTAAATTAGGGTTTTGCAGGAAAAGTCAACTCAATTTTGACCAAGCATAACTTTCTCATACTTTATGAGAAATGACCCATCCAAAGCTCATTTTGAAGAGGATGCAATTTCCTAAAATTAATCTTCATCTCCCAAGTTCAAAATATGCACTCACAAGAAGTTATGAATTTGGTCATTATAGGTCACTTTGAAAAGTCAACAAAAACACCTTTTTTGTCAAAGCTTCATACATGAACATGGAATACCAAATTGAGATTAGACAAAAAGGGTTGCTTAGAGGATATCTCAAGCTTTCTAAAAAGTCCAAAAAAACCTTCAAAGAGTCAAAATTGAGGAAGTTATGCATTGGTGAATTTGACCCTTTTTGCAAAATTGTCAAAAGTCAACTATGCCTAAAATTGCAATTTTTGCCAAATGGGCCCAATCTTTTGCACTTGTTTTGAGTTGGCAATATGGTCCACGGGTCCTAACCCTTGCCACTTGTCATTATCTTATTTTGATTATTTATTTTGATTTTTATTTGAATTAAATCAATTTTAATCAAAACTAATCATGAAAAATCCAAAATATTGAAATCAAAAGATTTTGTACATGTTTCAGGTCTTAATATCCAGCTAGCATAAGATTGAATTCATGTAAAGGCTTGGTGTGCACAAAAAGATTGAAATTGGCTATTTTTGGAAAGATATTCAAAGGAATCAAATCAAAATTAAAAGCAATAACAGAGGAAGATTGAGACCAGGTTTTCAATCCTAATTCATTCCTCAATACATAAGGAACATTGGCAGACCTAGAACAAGGCTAGAGAGAGGCGCAAGAACTAGGACCAAACTTGAAAAAACCAAGAAAAAGTGTTGAGTCGAATTCCTAGTTTCAGGCAATTACAAAGCCTCCTGACCATCCCAATCGCTTCCTGGTATCACAAGGAACCTAAACCAATCAAGAACAAAGAGTTTCCAACCCTATAATGCACTAAGTCAGCCACGACAATGGCTCTTTCTTGACTTCGAATTTCATAATCTTGGCATCTCTAGCATGAAATAATTGTATATTCTTGTTCACCATCACATTTGAAAACTATCTGTAATATTCAATTGCGTTTTCATGGACTGTATGAGATTTCACCATTGTTAGGGTTTGTAGCTTTGATTTGGGATCTTTGCATACATGTGAAGTTGGGCCATGAAAGGGGAACCATTGTGTTCAGTAGGTCCAGACGAAGCTATCCATGGCCTTAGTTCTTATTTATCTTACTCATGCTTGATTTTGAGAAGTTGCAGGGATGTAGCGACGGACATATGTCCGTAGGTAAAAGTTTCCAACTTTTACCAACAGAGCAAGGTTGGGGATGATGGCGTGGCATCACCTTAATCGTCCGTTTGAAAATTCGTGCGAATATTTTATTATTTCGTTTGTTTATCATATGATAATTGTTGTTTATATTGTATACAAACAAAACAGCTAGCCCAGTTGGTAGTGGAACGCTTGGAAAGTGCCTTGGGGCCTGAGTTCGAATCCTAGGTCCCCCAATTTCTTCATATTATTTTATTTAAGGTAATCCAGCGCGCACACAAGGCCAAGGTCTACCATACACCCTCATAGTCCAGCTTGCCAAGTGTCCTGAGATCCAGATCTGAAAGCCATCAATGGAGGAGCATCATAGGCCATGGTCAATGCAATACATGGGATCTAGCAGGTCAATATGGGTCAATCCTTTTTGGGCCCAGAAGCTGCTGTTTACACCCCCCAAAATCATTTTTCAGGCCCAATAACTCTTTCTCTTTTCTTTTTATATTTTATTTTATTTAATTTGTTTATTTATTTTACTAACAAAATTAATTATTTCTTTTATCAAAAAATCACAAATAATATTTTTTCCACCCAATTAGACTTAGGTTTATTTTTTATCAATAAAATTAATTAATTAAATTAGATTTTAATTGTAGGTAACTTTAATTTCATTTTGTAAATAAATTAAAATTAATTAGAACAATTAAGGATTATTTTCTTTTTTCTTAAAATAACCAAAAACACAAAATAGGCCATGTAATTATTTTCTTTAATTAATTTAATTAGCTAATTATTTTTGTATTTAATTTAAAAACCTAATTCTTTTCTTAAAAATAATTAAAAAACAACAAAAACTATTTTTTGCTTCCAATTAGGTTAGAAGGGGTCAAAACCCTAGTTATCTCCCGATCTAAATTTCCTCGCACGCTTTATCATTTATTTTTATTATATTAATGTAATTTCTCACAAGTTGTAATATTTTAATTAGGTCTTTTATTTTCATTTATCGCTTTATTTTTTAAGGGTTTGTTTTTGGCTATATAAATACCCAAATCCTTGTAATAGCGTAGTTTACTTTCCGCACTTTAAATTCCGCAAAATACTAAACTGTTAGATGTATGAATAATAGGGATGCATGACAAGAATGTATGATTAACTTTAAGACAGTTAGCAAACCCTAAATGTGCAAAGATAATAACTTGAAATTTAATCACTCGCACATGCGCACTCCTAGGGTACACTCCCACTTCGGTTGCCCTCGGTAAACGGTCATTTAGTATAGGATGTTTTAGTGGTCGTCCTTTTGTCTCAAAGATCAAAGTTTCCTCGGAATGGTTACCTCGGATATTGTTACCTCGAATAATTGATCTAAGACATTAGGGTTATTACTAAGACGTCCTAACATTGCTTTAGTACCCGTACGTCCCTTTCGAATTGACCCTCAAACTCCAACGACGGTGCTACCTACTCACTAATAGTGGGATAACGTTGTGTAAAGGAAACGAACATAGAACAATTCTTTTTTCGAGTAGGTAGATTAGTTCTTAAGTACTTGCTCGATCCAAACAAACTTTTTCACACTTACACTCCTTTTAAATCAAAGTTTTCAAAAACACTTCGTAACACTCTTGAAGGGTGGTAGTACCTTCCCTTTCTATAATCTACCCCCCGTACTCAGAAAATCTCGAAAAAGGAATTTTTCTGTGCTTTTTTCATTTCCTAGTTGGATAAAATAAAAGTCGGTGGCGACTCTTGCTTACCGCGACATTTTGCAAACAGAAATGCAAAATGCAAACTAGCATTCCTAAGAACCAGTCCCGGTTCTGGCCACCGTATCACACTGATGGTACATGGTGAACTTCTTGATTTGCAACATGCTGGATTATCTATTGAAAAACATTATGGAGAAAGGTTGGGACCTGGGGATCGAACCCAGGCCCTTATGCATGTCTCTAACACACGCTTGCCAACTGAGCTGTGATGCTTACTTGTACATATAATAAAAACAAAAGATAATATAATGAAAACAAAACGCTGAAACCCAAAACGCGCGAAATTCAAATCACCCAACCAGGGGGTGGCACGCCTCCATCTTCTTCCTCCCAACCGTCGTTTTAGATAACAACACTTTTACCTACGGTTGTCTTGTTGTAGCTACAAACCTGCGTATTTCAAAAACTCTCCACAGGCAATATAAATGGCCATGGCTGGTACCAATCAACTCTCATCCTCACGAGTCTCATGGTACTAGAATTAATGTCCAATTTTACCTGTATTGCAAAGCCCTAAAACTAAACAAGAAACCTTAGCCATGGCAGTTTATCATACTATCACCAAAAACACAATTAAATATACTGATTAGCTTACAAACATGTTAAGGAATAAGAATATGCAATCAAAACGTGCAAATGGTGTATAAATTGATGAAAACAAAAACTAAAATTTTGGCTAACCGTGTGACTGCTACAACGAGTTTCAGGACTTGGAGAGGCTTGCTAATGATTGGAATATGATCCTGAGACGTCCAACAATCAATTGGCAAGGGAAAGATGGCTTGGGACGGCCTGTAACTTGGAATTGGATCACCACTTTTTCTTGATATTTTTCAGTTTTATTTGGCTCTTTCACTACTGCTCCAACCTCCTCCCTTGCCTTTCCTTGCTTCTGTATATGTAATACAACATATTAGGTCAACAAAAACGACCTCAATCTTGCTCATCATGGAGATTTAATTTGGTCTTTCATGGCATATGATTTCTTTCCAATTTTGCTCAAATTCAATCTTTTTCCAACCAAATCAGCCTTGCACGAATTGATTCTCAATTGACAGCATATAAGATCTTCCTTCAATGCAAAAATCATCCCTAAAACACAATATATGATTTATTTAGATTTATTTGATTTTATTTGAATTTTAAATGAATAAAAATCAAAATAAATTTAATAAATGAATAAATAAAGCATTGAGGGTCCCATAGGTCGTGTACTATGTTATCATTAAAGTGAAAGCATAAAAACTTGGGCCCATTTAGTAAAAAATGCAAATTTGAGCACATTTGACTTTTGGCAATTTTACAAAAAAGGTCAACTTGGCCAATGCATAACTCTCTCAATTCTGACCCTAGAGAGGTGTTCTTAGACTTTTTAGAAAGCTTAGTATGTCCTATAAACAACCCTTTTGGTCTCATATCAATTCAGTCTTCCATTTTCATGTATGAAGCTTTGACCTAAAAGATGTTTTTGTTGACTTTTCAAAATGACCTATAATGTCCAAATTCATATCTTCTTGTGAGTGCATATTTTGAACCTGGGAGATGAAGATGAATTGTAGGGAATTGCATCATCTTCAAAATGAGATTTGGATGGGTCATTTTTGATAAATTGTGAGAAAGTTATGCTTGGTCAAAGTTGAGTTGACTTTTCCTACAAAACCCTAATTTAGCAACTTTTGGGGTTTGATGAACTGTGAGAAATCCTTGAAGAATCATGATCAACCCTTGATAAAATGACGGATAATACTTCAAATGAGGATGTTGACCAAAAATATCGAGGTTTGACTGTATGTGGGCCATAGTTGACTTTTGACCTAGTACAATTGATTTTCAGGTGTTTGAGCAATCGACTGAGCAAACTTCTTCTGCAAGGCTTGAAACTTGACATGGATGATCTTGAGAACATATTAGGACAAAGGTGAGCATTTTGGATCCTTTGGAATCAAACATCTTGATTCAAAATAAAACCCTAATTTGAAGTAGACTGCCTTAGGAGAGAGTTTGTCTGGTCAACTTTTGAACTTCCTTGAGCAATTTGAGGACCTCACTTGACATGTATTGAGAAATATGGGAGGGAAAATTTTGGGGTACAACACACTCCAACAGTCCGGGGCATGACACTGATAGCTGTTGGACGTTGAAATACAAAATTCAAAACCTGGTCGATGAAGGAGTACTGGAGTTTACACAAGATGGTCAGGCTGAGTTCTTCTGGCACCCCTCCAAGGCACACTATCCGAAGTGACAAGATCAGACAAAGAAGCTTTGTTCATTAGAATTTTCAATTTATAATTTTCTTTTGATTGTTCAAACATTTATTCATGTCCAACTTTGTTACTTTATCAATGCATTACATATGTATGTTTTGAATCAATTCATTCGTCTTCACTATATTTGAACTGCTTTCCTTTTTGTGATACTCAACTCTCGATCAAAAGCTATGAGCCTTTAGAGGGTGGATGACGAAAATGATACTACAATCTCTACAGTATGCTTTTGAACAGACCCCGCTAACGATGTGCATGCATTGTTTCAAATCCTAAACAGTGAAGTTATAAGTAAGATAATCCCTAGTCAACCCCTTTGAGCCAAAGAAGCAGGAGTTTTTCTTTTCACACAAATTAAAACCCTCTAATCATAACCCGGGGAAGGGTAGTTTCTCAGTCAATTCAGACACACATTCAGTCTCAATCTTCCGCTTCGTACACAATGAATGGCATCGAAGACGTCCTTCCAAATCAAAAGACGGTGTTGGTTTAGTATAATCGTCAAGACAGGCAGTCATTATCTCTCAAAATAAAAGCCCATTAAGTCAAAACCTATGAATGAGACTTAAGAAAAGAAACTGGGGCATCCCGCTGGCTGTAACCACAAAAGAAACAGTTCAGGAAAAAGAAGGGATAATAATAAAAAAGGAGGTCCTACAAATCCTTGACAAAAAAAAAGATTACCAAATGACTGCCTCTTTCAAAAAAACTTTCAGTATCTGAACCATCATAAGAACATCAAGGAAAAGATGCCAGACTCAATTGGGATCTGAACGCACAATTAACTGAGCATAGGACTGAAAAACATCACGAAGAGCGGGTTGGGTAAAAATAAAATTTGAGCCTTTATCCTTTGTTTCTTGAACCGTGAACCAAACCACGTTATAACCCTTAAAAGTCCTAGCTGAAGCATGGGTTAGTTCGAAAGCATATTGTTACAAAAGGTATCCTGACTCCTGTAGGGTTCGCTACAAATCCCGAGTTGATATCACACTTTTACAAAATTTGTTTGTTTTACTAAAAAGTGAATTTTCAAACTTCAAGAGACATATGCTTTGCATTCTTAAAATACCATTGTTTGCATATGACTATTTGTTCAACAACAGAGAAATTCGCATGACGGATATCTGGCGAACAAAAACCTTCTCAATGAAAAGGATCACCTCAAGTGGAAAAACACTTCCAACCAAGGGGCACGACATGATCATTGTCCATCATCTAGGGAAGTCAAGTCAAGATTCAAGGAATCTCTCAAAGATGTCAAATAGCCAGGGGAAGATCTCCATCTGAATCACTTAGGGCATTGGACATGAATTCCAGAAACGAATTCTATATGATCAAACAAACATCTTCTGAAAGTATGGTAACACTTACTACTATGGACAGTGACAATTCTATGTACCTGGTGAAAAAGGACATAGTCGGAAAACACTATGCATGAACAAAGACCCGCTAGGTTGACAGGCCTAGGAAAAAATAAGGGCATCCTGGTGAACCAAAAGGGTTTCGGTAAAAATTAGGGATATACATATGAAAAAAACTGTACACACGACAAGTCGAAAACCTGAAAAGGCGGATTGAGAAAAAAAGGGTATCCCGATGGACTGAAAATATAAAAAGATAGTCCTGGAAAAAGTTAGGGATTAAAGCGTACAACTACATCCCATCATCTCGTCACTCGTCTAATCAGTAGAAGATTTATTACCCTGATTTGCATTCACCAAGGACTCCAAGAGTTGGGATAATAGTCAAACATTATACAAAATCCCTGGTTGATATTTTCTACAACAGGTATCAAGACAGGGGCATTCTACTACAAGGTCACCGCCATATTCTCAGCTTACAACCTATTGATGTCAGGTGTTCTCATACCCTCGACAAAGCAAAATATCCAAATTATTGCTCCAACAAAAATTCCCCAATGAAGTCGCCAAGCTTCTCGGGATTCCCCAAGCAGATTACAGAGTTTCTCTTCCCCAATGGAAACATTATGAATAAAGCGGATTATCCTCTAGAAACAGTTCAGGTACGATCCAAAGACGGGTGTCATCCTGACACTTCCTCCAGATTCTCATCTAGAAACGGTTCAGGTACGATCCAAGGACGGATGTCATCCTGACACTTCCTCCAGATTCTCATCTAGAAACGGTTCAGGTACGATCTAAGGTCGGATGTCAACCTGACACTTACTCCAGATTCTCATCTAGAAACGGTTCTGGTACGGCCCAAAGACGGATGTCATCCTGACACTTACTCCATATTCTCATCTAGAAATGGTTCAGGTACAATCCAAAGACGGATGACATCCTTAAACTTACTCCAAATTCTCATCTAGAAACGGTTCAGGTACGATCTAGAAACGAACATTAGGGAATTCCCCACAACGGTCAATGATAGTAATGTTCTCCAAGTATCGAGAACACCAGTGAATATCCGAATGTCTGAGTGACATCAACCTATTGGACCATCTCAAAACTTGCTTGTTCTTCAACACGGATGGGGGGAGGTGCGAAGCAAACCACCTAGCCAATAAAGGAGTGCAACACATCAGGGTTCCTCTTTTCCTCATGGTGCAAGAGTGGAGAGAATGCAGGATATCTCCCAATAAAGTAGGCACCAGATTGCGAGATATGAAAATTTTGACAGCATGTACATCTATAAGTTGGTCAAGATTTAGGAATAGTACCATACCATAGATGAGAAGGGCCAAGATTTATTCAAAATCTTGTAAATCCAAAGTGTTCCAAGAATCTTGAGCTTTCTCCAACAAGAACTTGGATAGGAACCCTTTGACACCACTTCTTGTTTCTCAATTAGCCATGGCATCAGATTTTGTAAGTGTAGCGCTCGGGCAATCTCTTCTGGGCTTGGGTCTCTTTCAATACCATTAAAGGGTAGTTGATTGAGAATAGTAATTCTCAAGAGTTGAGAGAATTCTTCCATAGTAGGTACAAGCTGGTAATCAGGAAAGGTAAAGCAATGGTGCAAAGGGTCGAAGAACTGGAAAAGCACCTTCATCATGTCTTCATCAATGCTTGAGGTAACCAAGTTTAGGAGTCGACCACGTCTTTCAGTGAATGAAGAACTCTCAGGAACCCTCGATGCCAACTCTTTAAGTCGAGAAGGAATTCTTACGAGATTGACTTGGATAGTATTTCTGCGGGTGGAAGCCATGTCCTACAAAATAGAACAAAGATAAATCCCAAAAAATCCTTGAAATGTTTAGTGCAAAATGCAATGGTATGATGTTATGATGTTATGTACAAGTAATCATATACACACAAAGAAAACAAGTCCTTAGGTTTAGGCTTGCATGGAGTTTATAGGTAAGTACCCTCTTGAAGTTTAGTTGGTTCAACCTGTCCTAGAAGTAATCGGGTTCTATGGGATCTCAATATCCCTGATCTTTCTTCCTCGGGCATTGTTTCAGCGCAAGCCTCTTTAATGGCGACTGAAATATCCCAAAAGTCCGATCTCAATGAGCATAGTATCGAGTATCAACCAACTTCGGGCTGCACCAAAGTCGGCTACCTCACTACTTCCTAAAGGCCAAGTTGTTCAAGTAAAGGTTCTAAAGTCAGTTAGTGCTTTATGACACCACACAGCGGCCCCGTATTCTCCTTGACTACTCAAGGGCTACCGGTACCAACAAATATGTCACACTAATATAGCTATTTCTTAGACCATGTCGGTATACCCCGCACAGTTTCCACAACTTATTGCTACTTACCTAAAAGGTATCCCAGATCTGGGTAGATGATCAAACAAGCCCAAACAAGGAACCATACGTAAAGCAAAAAAGTCAAACAAAGAAAAGCAATTAAAGGTGATATAGCCCTAATGTAACCCCACTTTTAAGATAATCCCCAGCAGAGTCGCCAGTTCTGTAACACGGTGGGGGAACTGACTTGGGATGTTTTGTGTTTGATTGCAATTATTGCCGATAGCAAGAGTTGCCACCATTTTTTCTTTTATCCAATAAAGGAAAGGGTGAAAACAACAAGAAATACCTTTGAGATTATTTTCTTGAGTTCGGGGGGTAGATTATGAAAAGGGAAGGTGTTAGCACCCTTTTCATCCATAGTTATCTATGGGCTCTTAGTTGCTTGCTGGATCACTCGCTTTGTTTGTAAATGTGCTTGTGGTGTGGGTTTTGGAAGTATTTTTGAAAAGCGCATTTGTTTAAGCAAACTTTGTTATAATTCTCGTCTCTATAAGAATGTATACAAAGTGTTCGGCTTTAGAAAATATTTCATGTTTTAAAAGTGTTTGGTGTGTTTGAAAAGATGTTTTTTGAAAATGAGCAAGAAACTAAGAACGTTTCTACCTACTCAAAAGTCTTTTGTTCTTCTCCTCCTTCTATAGATGTTTCTATCTTACCTATGATTGGTAAGAAGCCATATCGTTGGATGTAAAGGGACGGACATGGGTCATCGTATAGACATGATAGCAATATTGTGAGATATCTTAGCATTTATTTTGAGGGACTAAGATCATTTGTAAGGCAACATTCGAAGCGTCATCAAGGGACTATGATCTCGTATTTTGATTGTTTTTGCTAAGACATCTCACGTGCATAATATGACCATTTTCATAAGGCAACAAGTGGAGTTAACCCTAGAGATGCAAGTGTGCAAGTGTTTGTATTTCATTCTTGGTTTATCTTGGATTAGTGTTCTCTAAGATTGATTTTTATCTTCCTATACAAATCCTACTTTACTAGTATTTATATGAAAGCGATAAAAAAGTAAATATTCTACGCTATTACAATCATTAGGGGGATATGGTGTACAAATATACAAATGGGGATTGCAAGAAATTAAAGTCCTAATTATCTATTACAACCATATTGAAATAATGTACAAGAACTGAAATGTAAAGTAGATTTGTTTTGTTTTGGTTAAGAGAAGAAATAAATTTGCTTAAGAAAATATTTTTAGTCTTTTTGTTTTAAAAGAAATAAAGCAAAGTTTATGAATATAAAGTATTTTTGGTGTTTTTGATTAATGAAAATACGAAAATAAAAGTTAGAGTCAGCGCATGGCTGAAAGAATAGAAATATGAGAAAGAGAAGAAGTTCTGACTCTGGTGCGCTGCAAATCAGAAAGAAAATGTTAGCAGAAAATGGGGAAAGCTAGAAGTTCTGGGGTTGCTGGGAACAAAGGAAATCCTAGATGTTCTGATGCAAATGGAAACCTATAAGTTCTAGTGTTACTGGAAGGTTGGAAGTTCTGGTTTCTGAGGGAGCCTGGAAGTACTAATGTTATTGGAAGGTTAGAAATTATGGTTGTTGAGAGAGTCTAGAAGTTCTAGTGTTATTGGAATATCAGAAGTTCTGGTTGTTGAGAGAGTCTAGAAGTTCTAGTGTTATTGGAAGGTCAGAAGTTCTGGTTGTTGAGAGAGTCTAGAAGTTCTAATGCAACTGGAAACCTAGAAGTTCTAGTGTTACTGGTAAGCTAGAAACTCTGATAATGGGTTCGTGAGGTGTCAATGCAGTTGGATGGGAATATCTAGAAGTTCTTGTCCAGGATAACTGTTTTGACAATCAACTGAAGGGGGTTTATCTAGAAGTTCTGGTCCAGGATCAATGTTTGACAAATAATGGAGAAAAATGTCAAGAAATAAACATAAAAGGGTGTTTCCGGGGCTAGAACTTAGGACCCTTAACACTAATGCCTTATGCGCGCGCTCTCTACCACTGGGGTGGCTATACATCCGATATTAGAAGCAAAAACATAAACATATATTACAAAGTAAGTTATGATGATGAACTTCATCTTATTCTTCGTGTCAACCAGAGTATCTGCAACTTAGTCATTTCTCAACAAAATGGAAAATGCAAACATAGCAGTTATGGCAAATTTCATCATGGTTTCAGAAATACAAAGCATCAAAACTGTAAACCAGAAGCAAGCATGAATTTTGCTAATCCTAATTCTGAATCCTAATTTCCTCAAGAAGTTCTGATCTAAAATTCTCTCTACTTAGGCCATATACATGAAATCTATAAATATGTACATAATTAGAGTCATGATAACTACATTGTATGTTTGAAAATGCAATCCTAAAAATGCCTAAGTAATGAGATAAAAATCAGAAGAAACTTACCTTGCAGCTGGAAATTATTCTGTAAATTAGAGACTAGTTCAGATTGTTGTGATGTTCTGGTCAGCTTCCTGAAGTTCTCAGAAAGCTAAAGTAACCTTTAACTTGAGCTATGAATGGTTGGAAAGTTCTGGAGCAGTCAAGGTGCAAAGATATGGTTTTTGAAATAGAGAGTGGTGAAAACTATTTTACAGTTTGAAAATAGAGGTTGGGAAATCTTCTATGTGTATTCTAGAAACTATATGGATGATTTGGTCAAGAAGCATTCAAGGAAAATTAGAGTTTGGATGCAAAAATCAGAAACTAGCAGGTTTTGGGTTTGGGCTGCAGTTTAAGGTTCTTGGGAATTTTCAGCAAGGTTTCAGGGCCTTTTCTCTCAATATCCAATGCTTCTACAGTTTTCAAATGAAGTTTAATTTATAGGCAAATGGTTTAGAAGCTTAGAGAAATCAGGAGTACAACCATCATGTGTTATGGATTGCTGACTTGTTTTTGAAGCAAGTTTAAACAAGCATGGTTTCAAGGAAAAGTAGAGTGGTTAACAGCTTTAACCATGCCTAATCTTAGTTTGTAGGCATGATTTGTGGAGAAGTACACTCAGAAACAAAAGTAAAGTATGGGCCCAAAATAAACTTTGTACAAAAGTTTACTTTCCAAGGACAATAGTGGTACTTTCATGCCACACGTGGGAAGATATTTTGGATAAAGGCTTAAACGCTGGGATAAAGACTCAAAAGTTGGTGTGAGCATTAAATGATGATGAGATTTAACAAGCAATAAAACCTGCAACCTGAGATTATGCAGCCTAGCTTGAAACTGGATCAGAAGTTTAACATGAACTTAACTTGGATTAAGAACAAATGTCCAACTTCTGATCTTTGAATCTCTCTACTCCAGCATGATCTGAAGGAGTCCTCAAAATTTTCAGAAAGCTTGTAACATGCTTTGTAAAACCTCTTTGAATCACTTTTGCAAACTCTGATTATACCTTCGAGAAAACTGGCCCAGAAGTTATGACCAAATTCTGACCTGGAAAGGTTCAAAATTTACTAAGTGTTTTAGTTTCATGAACGTGTCTTCAAGGATTTATAACTTGAAATCCCAACATTTCTAGGAGAAGTTCTATTCTTAAATTTTATAGATCTCATTGAGATCTATAATTCTTGTGTCAGAAGTTCTTCCTAAATCAACTTACATCATGATGAAAATCTGGCCAGAAGTTCTGAACTTATCATACTTTCTTAACACTTAGAAAAGTTTCTAAGTGTTTAGAACTTTGACTTTTCCAAAATAATTTTGACTTTTGACTTTCTTGATGAAACAACTTCATATTCTAACATATCTTGATGAAATGGGATTCTTGAAACTTGATTTTAACCCAAAAGTCAGGGTTTGACTTTTCAGTGTGCATTTTGACCATTTTGCCCTGGTGCCAAACCAAACCAAAATTGATGTATCAATGCTGCAAACTTGGTTCATGGAAGATCTTGTGAGAAATTTCTTGAGAAATGAGAGGGAAAATTTTGGGGTACAACACTCAGGTACGATGCCTTTTAACTTTATGTTAATATTTTATTCTCCTTTCTTCTTTGAGAATTGCTGAAATCCTATCAGGCGATATGTATTATGTATTCTCTTTCTGCTTCTTCAACCTTCTTGCTTTTTTCTATGAATCCTATTGCTGCTGATTTTTTTGGCACGCCAACAACCCAATTGTCTTACAATAATCCAATGGTTAACCCTCTATAAATTAGAGTTGTCGAGACCAACCAAGATCTAAATTGCCTTGATATGGTATTGGTTCAACGAAACTAAGACGCTGATCAAGTTTTTAGACAGGCCCATTAAGATAATCTTGGGAGGGATAATAATATCATCACCAATGTAGTCGAACAAATTTTGACCCAAAATGGCATTAACATCGGCTTCCCCAGGCCAAGCTTCGTGTCCCTATTGTCAGAAAATGTGGGACAAACCGAGTTGCCTAGGGGATGGAAAGTCCCGAAATTTACCAAGTTCATTGGAGATACCAGTGAATATACTTCCAAACATGTAGCCAGGCATCAGACTGAGGCTGGTGATTTAGCCAACAATGAGAATCTAAAAATAAAATATTTTTCGAACTCATTGACAAAGAACGCCTTCATGCGATTTACCACTCTTCCCTCAAAATCCACCTTCAATTGGAATCAATTAGGACGGGTTTTTCATGAGCAGTTTTATATGAGAAAAATCTAAGATTAGTCTCAAAGAATTGGCCAATGTAAGGTGAAAGGTGGATGAAAATATCGACGATTCCCTAAATAGGTTTAGAAATTTGAAATCAAGGTGTTTTACCCAAGTGCCATAACAAGAGTTAGTCAAAATGATAGTTTGGGGTCTTGATTATTCTATTAGGAAGAAATTAGATACCCAATACCTGAGAAACATGGCCCATTTGACCGATAGAGTTCAACAAGTCAAACAATTGAAGGTTGAAAAAGCCAAAATGACTAGGTTTAGTAAAAATAAAATGGCTTATATTGAGGTAGACTGTAACACCCCATTTTCCCATATGAATATTCATAATGAAATATACGAAAAAGGCATCATAGTTCACAATGGGATGCCACATAAATCATAAAATCCATAAAGTTATCAAAATACTTTATTACTTCGTGTATCTAAAAATGGTTATCCGACAACGAAAAATCAACATAAAAGTAGTTCATTGGAATTCTAGCCTTAACAATAATTCAAATCCACAATATGTGGTCCATCATAAGTTTAAAAGAAAATGTGCAACATTTGAAATTATGCTAAACATAATGAAAATCCCAAATCCCGTGTTACATATCAGAGCGACTCCTAAGAATCAATCTGATAACATCACTTCAAGAACTACTCAGATACCTAATCATATGTACTCCCTAATAGTACAAACACAACAACACAAAATGGGTGAGAATTTCATTCAATAATTACACGATGAAATAAAACATGCTAAGGAGTAGTAAATCACAACATACAGAAAATTCATCACAAGCAACCATCATCACATCATACAAAATCAATTCAGTGTTTATGCAATGCAATATTCCTACCTCAACATGAATGTGGTACCATCAAGGCATAATCCTTCAACTCAATTCCAATTAGGAAATAACAGAGCATAAGCCCTCAACAAAATGCCAATCCCGACCAACATCAGGGCATAAGCCCCCATCCATGAATGCGTGCAATATGAATATGGAACAACGTGAAATCATACAACCACAAGGAATAAGCCTTAATCATCATGGAAATTTAATTCATCCACACCATCCTCATCATAATCACCAACATTGCCTCATACCGGCATCATCAGCAAAAGAACATCGCAAGAAAACAACCCACCATTTCGATGTAACACTGGGGAATAATTCCTATTTTAACTTAGTTACTAGAATTATCCTTATAAATCTTTATTTTACTCCTTATAAATATAGATAATCTCTTTATCTATCCAACGCTTCGAACGACGCATTAAACAAAGTTACAGTTCAAAAGTTTTGGCCATTACAAAATTGTCAAAAATTGGATTGCTTGAGTCGATGCATGCCCCCTTTGAGTCGACGCATCAATATTCTTTCTGCCCTGGTATGCTCAGGTCGAGCCAATGAGTCGACGCATACTGAGTTTTGAACCTGCATGAGTCGATGCATGACCTCTTTGAGTCGACGCATGCTGTTTTATGCTGAATATTTCTGCAATTTTTCTGCGATTTCACTACCTTTTGGGTCTTAAAACATCATCTAATCATAGGAATTCATCATCCATTATCATCCTATGTTTCTACATCAATTATACATCATTTGGGCATTATTATTCATCTTATATTTTATCAAATCCTCATCCAAAATCCTCAAAATCCAAAATCTCATTACTCATAGGTTCTAGATTGGGGTTTTATGCAAAAATCATCATAACAACGCAAATCACAACAACAATCACAACATAACATCACAAATCCATGTATAATCATATAAAACACATCAATTCAATCAAACCAAACAAATTATGCATCAATAATATAAAACAACCTAAGAGGGAAAGGAACCCTCACTACCCTCTCATGTAAGATCACCAATTAGAGAATTCATTCACCCCCTTAACTTATGATTATTGTTAGCTTTTAATTCCTCTTATCGTTTTACAAATTCCTCTTTGCCTTCATGTTTCCTTGTGCCCTAGCTTCTCCTTTGCTCTTCTCCCAATATCTCAATCGTACCAAATGATCGTACAATTCTCTTTTCCCTTAGTTATCATAAGAACCCCTAATATCTTCCTCAATTGCCCTCACTTAGCATTATACCATTTACCATCATGCCCTCACTTTTTCTACTAATTACCATCTTGTCCTTATTTTCTATACACTTCTATTGTTCTATTATTCTAATTACTTAAATCCACATAATTCCAATTAATTACTATTAGATCTAAATAATTCCAAAATAATTACAATCTTCTCAGAGTCTGCATTAACTTTAGAGATCTAAATTCTTCCACCCCTAAATACAAGTATCAAATGGCAGCCGCTGAAATGCTAGTCAACTTGGCAGCTGGATTTGAGTATCTTTGTCTCCTCGATGGTTATTCTAGATATAACCAAATTTTCATTGCAGAGAAAGATGTACAAAAAATGGTATTTCGATGCTTAGAGGCCTTAGGCACGTACAAGTTGGTAGTGATTGCTTTTAGTTTGAAAAATACTGGTGTCATAACCGGCAAAAAATAATGAGTCACCACCACTACTTTTTATCCTAACGACAGGTGAATAATGGAATAACCCTAATTATACAAAGATTCTAAGTTCTTGATTCACTTTAGACAAAGGAAATGTGTTAGGAACCCCTCATCTACCTTGTTCTCAAGGAAGTCCTAGGGTTTGGGTTAAAAAGATAGAATAGGGTTTTAATTTTTAATTAGGGGAACTCGCCACTATTTTTATGTCATATGCCTACATATCCTCTTATGAGAAATCAGAGTCACAATTCGTAGTTCGAAGTGTTTGGTTAGTTTTTTTATGGATTGTAGAAATATTTTGAATTAATCCTTGAACCAAGTCTGGGTTGAAAACATCGGAATCGTAGACGTAAATCGCAGTTAATATAAAACATTTCCACAATCCTTTTTGAAAACATATTGATTTAATTATGTTAGTAGAAAAAGGGTCAGTAAATGGTTGGTTAGCTATTTTAGAGTATGTTATGCAATATGTAAAAAAATAAATTTGAATGAGAAAAAGAGTTAATGCAATTAAGAAATAAGGTTAGTGTTTTAGAAAATATTTAACTAATATGCAAAATTATAATTTAATGCAAACTGCTAAAAATATTATATATGCTAATTAAATGAAGAAAATATAATAAGTTAATTAAATAATTAAATTAATAAATTAAAAGAGGAGCGTAAAAGTTAAATCTGAAGTGTATTTTGTTATTAAAAAAAAACTAAAGTCATTTTTTAGATTTTTATAATTTTCTTTTTTTTTTGTATTTTTAATAATGAATAAAAGTTAAGATAAAAAAGTTCTTTTTTTTAATACTAATAATAAGAAGAAAAGTTAAAGTTAGAAAAAAGAATTTTTAGGTTTAAAAAAAAATGTTTTTCTATAAAAATAATAAAAGCGCTTAAGGTTAAAAAAATGTCTTTTTAGGGTTAGAGAAAAAGTTTTTTTTATAAAAAAAGTGAAAATAATAATAAAAAAAACACGAATATCATAAATCATAAAGAAAACAAATAGCAATCAAACAATCAAATCAAAACTCAAACAAGAATAAATTCTAATTGTGATACGGTGGGAGAACTGACTTAAGGGTTTTGCGTTTTATCGCAAATGTTGCGGTTAGCAAGAGTCGCCACCGACTTTTCTTTTATCCAAAAGGAAATCTGAAAAAGCACATGAAAGACCTTTGAGATTGTTTCTTGAGTTCGGGGGGTAGATTATGAAAAGGGAAGGTATTAGCACCCTTTTCATCCATGGTTTTCCATGGGCTCTTAGTTACTTGCTAGATCACTTGCTTTTGTTTGAAATTGTGCTCCGTGTGGTTTTTTGAAAGTATTTTGTAAAGAGGCCATTGCTTAGGCAAACTTTGTAATGATTCTCGTTCATAAGAATGTATACAAAGTGTTTGATCTTTTGAAAATGTTTTCAAGTTTGTTAAGATGTTTGGAAGTGTGTGTGATTGTTTTGAAAATAGCAAGGATATTTGTTTTGAAATGGAGCAAGTAATTAGGAGCAATCTACCTACTTAAATGTCTTTCTTGTTCATTTTCTTATTTTTTTGACATTGTTGTCTTACCATTGATTTGGTAAGCAACCCTATCTTTGGATGTAAACGGGACAGGCTTGGGTCATTGTATAACCATGATTAGCAACGTTGCAAGGTATCTTAGCATTATTTTTGAGGAACTATGATCATTTGTAAGGCAACTTAGATAGCGTCATCGAGGGACTATGATCTTGTATTTGCTTGTTTTTGCTAAGATACCTTACATGCGTAATATGGTCATTTTGTATAAGCCAACCAAGTGGAATAATCCTAGGGGTGCTGGTGTGAAAGTGTATTGTTTTCATGCTTGTTTTTTGTCTTGAATTAAGGTTTTCTAAGCATTGGTTTTCGTCTTTCCATACAAACCCTAATTACTAGCATGTTATATAAAAGCGATAAATTGCGAAATTTAAAGTTACTATGCTATTACAACATTTGTGGGGAGGGGGGTGTATAATTTATAAGTGGGGATTGCAAGAATTTAAACATAATTAGTCTATTACAACCATATTGAATTGGTATGAATATACAAGGAATTAAATAAATACAAAGTATAAAAATGAATAAATATACAAGGATGCAAAATGTAAAGAGAATGAATCTGTTTGGTTTTTTCCATGAAAAAGATTTTTTGTCTTAAGCTAATTTAAATAAAGAAAATAGTTAATTAAGTTTGAATTTATTAAGAAAAGATTTTAGATGAAAACCTAGTTCTAGTAATTAATCAAAAGAAAATAAATTTAAGAAAAGTATTTTTGGTATTTTTTATCTTGAAATTTTTGATAGCATTATAAAATAATTTTTGGCCCTTTTTTAATATTAAAAATAATTTATTTTCAATGGTGTGAAGAATAAATAAATAAAAACATAATATTAATTAAGTTTATAAGATTTAGTTAATAAAAATAAATAAAGTATAATAAATAAAAATATTTTTTTTTTGTGGAAAAATAGATTAAAATAAGTCAAAATATAAATATATCATTTTTTTTTGTATTTTTTTTTATGATTTTGGGTATTTAGACAAATATATTTAAGAAAAGATAAATGAAATAAATAAATAAATAAATAACTTGGGCCAGGGGGTGCCAAGAGGAAACAGGGAGGTTAGTGAGCAAAAACAAAAAAACAAAAAAAACAAGCCAGGCCCAAAGGGGCCCAGCACCTGCAAAAAAAAACTAAACAAAGTCAGAAAAATGTGAAAAAATGAAAAAGGGTACCACTGGGGCTCGAACCCAGGTCCCATAGGTTACTGGCGCGCGCTTCTACCACTGGGGTGGCTATACATCCGTTAATACAAATGAAATAATAAATATATAAGGCAAAACATGTTCTGAAGACTTCATCTTCAACCTCCAGCCAGACCAACTATAACTTGCTCATTTCTCATCAAAAATGAAAACTATAAACATAAAACTTGTAGCAAATTTTCTCACAATTCTAAAAATGTAAAGTATTAAAACTATAGATCAAAGATAAGCAAGAATTTTAATGGCCCTAATCTGAACCCTAAAAATTTCAGAAGTTTCAGTTTCAAAATCCTCTAAGCTCAACAAAATTAATGGAAACTAAGGACATGGTTAGCTTCAGGGCAATGATATCTACATGTTTTATTCATAAATAAACTATTGATGATGCCTGTATGAAGAGTTCCAAGTTGAAAAAACATACCTCAAAATTGGAAATCGTGTTTGGAGTTTGAGCTTGTTTCAAGTGATGATGATGATCTGGTTAGCTTCCTTGAGGTCCTAGGAAGCTAATGCAATGGTTTGCTTGAGTTGAGAGTGGCTAAAATGACTTAGAGAAGTCAATGTGCAATGATCTCTTTTTGGTTATGGAAGATAGGGTAAATGATGTTACAAAAATGAAATAGGTACAGGGATAAGTTACACTTGATGTAAGGAAGCTTTAGAAACTAAAAGGCCAAGAAACGCACGAGGGAAACGTGAGTTTGAGGTTCAAGGTCAAAAACTGTGCAACAAGGGAGTTTTTGGGAAATTTTTGATTTTGAGAGAGTTTTGGTGTATTTCAGGGTGCTCAAGCTCGTGTCCTAGCTCACAAATAGTGACTCTATGTATAAACAACAAGTTTGGAGTGCTCTAGTTGATCAGAATTCAAATTTGCATCTTTAAGTTAAACATGTGATTTTTTGACAAAATAAGTTTCCATGCCTTGTGTACTTGCTAAGATAGAGTGGTTATGCTTTAAATAAGCTTGCTTCTGACTTTGTGGATGGAGTATAATAAGAGGGAACAAGTTAGAGGCTCAATGTGAACTTTATGCAAAAAGCTTGCTTTACAAGAATGACAATGTTACTTTGTGCCATTAATGGAAATGCAACTTGGATAATAGCTCAAATGCTTGGATCAAAGCTCTAACAGCTGTGTAAACATTTAATTATGGAGTGACAAACAATTTTGAGGCCTGCAAAGCAAAGATTATGCAGCCTAGCATGGATTTGGTTATGTGTTCATAAAAAATGGCTTGTAATTCAAGTGACAAAACCCTAACTTCATCTCTTCGATTTTCCCTACTCAAGAATGATCTCAAGGATTTCTTGGACATTTTGGAAAGCTTGAAATGTTCTCTACAACCTATCTTTGAATTACTTTTGAATATTCCTCTTGGAACTATATGAAAAAGTGCCATGAAGTTGGGTCAAAATCCTGACCAAATTAGGGTAAAATTTCACTAAGTGTTTAGTTTCATGACCCTATGTTCATAAAATTAAAACTTGAGATCCAATAATTTTTGGAAGAAGTTATGTGAAGCAAAGTTGTATATTTCATGGAGATCTACAACTTTCATGTTTGAAGTTTCTCTTGAATCATCTTGCATCATGGTGAAAATTTGGCTTAAAGTTATGAAAAAACATGAATTTCCCCCAATACAGTTGATTTTTAGGTTAACTGTTCAATTGACTGATCAAAAGTGTGATCCAAGGCTTGAAACTTGACATGAGTAATATTGGGGGTCCATAATAATCCATGACAGTCATATGAAGCATTGAAAGTTCAAAAATCCTTGTGCAAACTTAAACCCTAATTTTGGTCATCAGTGCCTAAGGAGGTGTCTTGAGCTGATTAAACCTTAGTGCAGTCTTGAGCCCAAGGAGATCTTATGAGAAAATTCTTGATAAGTGAGAGGGAAAATTTTGGGGTACAACAGCTTCCCCTATTCAATCTTCTTAATCCTAAAGAGTTATATTGCCATGTTTTTCCATTCGTGACTCGAAGGTGGAATATGATTGGACACTAGAGTGCCCAGAAAATTTGCACTCGGTGATGTGATGGTAGAGGGAATGGGCTTAAAGATGCCATTTGGAGAGGTGATGGAAAGTTGTAGGAGATGGGCTTGTATATGCCATCCAAGAGTGATTGTTGAATTGTAATTTGTAAGTTGAAAGAATGAGTATCAGAATGCCGTCATGTGATACGGTGGCAGAACCAACTGTTTAATACTGGTTTGTGTTTTGCGTTTTTTATTTGCAAAATTTCGCGGTAAGCAAGAGTCACCACCGACTTTTATTTCATCCAATCATGGAAAAGGAAAAAGAATAGAAAAAACCTTTTTTTGAGATATTCTGAGTACGTGGGGTAGATTATAGAAAGGGAAGGTGTTAGCACCTTTTATATCCATGGTTTTCCATGGGCTCTTAGGTACTTGCTCATTTTTCAAATAGCTTGTGTGTGTGTTTGTCTTGAAAATGTTTTTCTTCGTGATAACCCTTGTATCAGTCTTCAAGGATGTGACGAAGTTTGTTTTGAAAGGTGTTTGTGTGAAAAAGTTTTATTGAGCAAGTACTTAAGATTCTACCTACTCAGAAAAAGATTGTTCGTTCTATTTCCTTTAGACAGCGCTATCCTACTATTAAGGAGCAGGTAGCACCTTCATTGGAGTTGTAAGGGACATTCGAAAGGGACAAGTACAGTCACTATTGCAATAGTTAGAAAACTTTAGTAGTAACCCTAGAGTCTTAAGATCTTTCTGAGGCAACATTTCCGAGGCAATATTTGAATGGGACAATTTGATCTCTTTAGACTGGAGGGAAACCACTAAAATCTCCTATGCTTAATGATTGTTTACCGAAGGCAACCGAAGTGAGGCAAACCCTAGGAGTGAATATGTGCATATGATTTGTTTCAGTTATTTAATCTTTGCACATTAGGTGATCTACCGTTTTAATTTTCCAGACATTCTTGTCATACAGTCCTATTAACCATACATCTAGACAGTTAAAGATTGCGGGAATTTAAAGTGCGAGAAATTAAAACCTAGCTATTACAAGGCTTCGGGGAGGGGGATTAATTACATAACCAAAAAACGGGGAAAAGCGATAAATAAAAACCCTAGTTTTAACTATTACAAACCAATAAGCAGTTACAAAATAATGGAAAAATAATTAACAAGCGCGCGGCGAATTAAATGCGGGGACGATAATTAGTAACTTAAAACCCTAATTGAGAGAAAGAAATTTTTGTGGGTTTTTATTTGAGAAAACAATTAAATTACAAATTAATTAAATTATGTACAAATAAAATCCTAAGTCTAATTATTTTCAATTAATTGTAAAAAAGGATTAGATTACCCTAAGTTAATTAAACTAATTAATTAAAATATTTATTATTAAAAAAATATTTTTATGATTTTGTAATTTGTTAATTTAATAAAAAATAATTTTGTGTTAATTAAAGATAAAAAAGATAATAATTAAGGAAAATAAATAGAGAAATTAAAGAAAGATAAAAAAGAATAACTTTGGCCTGTGATGAATTGCTAAAGGGGGTGTAAAGCTGGAATTCTTGGCCCAACAAAGCTGAGCCCAAGTTGACCATGCTGGATTAGGTGTAGCGTTGAACTGAGCATGCACCATAGACCTTCAGGCTGGAAGCGTTGGATCTGGGTAGAAGTGCAACTAGTGACTGGACGTTGATGGTACATGATAGTCACTTGAAGAATTGATACGCTGGATTTGTGAACAAAAAATAAGAAAATTTGGAAAATGCTGGGACCTGGGATCGAACCCAGGTCCTCACGCCTAAATCCAATGCCACGTTGCCAACTAAGCTATGATTGTTAATTGTTAACATAATAAAAACAAAACATGATATAAGGAAAATAAAAAAAGTTGATTCCAAGCGCGCGAAATTCAAACAGACGAATGGTTGGCTGACACGCATTGTCTTCTTCCCTGGAACCGTCGTCTTAGATTTCAGAACTTTTACCTACAGACGCAAGTCTGTTGCTAAAAACCTGTGTCATTCAAAAATTCCATACAAGCATGATAAATCAATTGTGATGGTACCAATCAACTCGTCTTGGTCTCACGAGTATCATGGTATCATTTTGTTGGCCTAATTTTTCCTGTATCAAGAAACCCCAAAATACGACCACAAACCCTAACAATGGTAAGTATTGATTCCTGCACTGTAAACGCAATTAAATGGTACAGATAACTTGCAAACAAGATGATAAACCAGAATATATGGTTAGAACATGTTTATGATACGTGAAACATTAAAATCGAATTTGAGTTTTGGATGCAAACTGTGATACTGTAATGTGATAATTCTTGATGCTTTGAGGCTTGAAAATGAATGGGGAAGCTTCCTGAGATGTCCAGGAACGTATTGATAGCCTTGAAACTCCTTGGGGATGGCTCTAATATGGATTTTGATCACACACTTTTTTTCCAAATTTTTGAGTTTTCTTCTGGCTTTTCACCGATACAAACCTTGTTCTTTTGATCTGCAATTCTTGTATACATATAGTATACTAAATTAGGTCAATAAAAGTGTATCATATCTTTGAGAATTATGAAAATGTAATTTGATTTGATTCATGCATGATATCTTTCTAAAACAAGCTTCAATCCAATCTTTTCCAACCCTAATGAGTCTTGCACGAATTGATCATCATGCTAGCTATACATGGACTCCAAATGTGCACAAAAATCTTAAGATTCGATTTGTTTTCATTATTTTACCATTTAATTTGATTTATTTTGATTTAAATGAATATAAAATCAAAATAAATGATAAAAGTAATAAAATAATAGGTGGAAAATCTCAGGGGTCGTGGGTCCTATCAGAAACATGTTTCAAGCAAGAAAACATGGGCCCCTTTGGAAAAAATGCAAATTTGATCAATGTTGACTTTTGACAATTTTCCAAAAATTGCTAACTTTGACAATACACAACTCTCTCAATTTTAACCCTAGGAGGGTGTTCTTGGACCTGTTAGAAAGCTTAGGATGTCCCCTAAACAACCCTTTTGGTATCATCTTAATTGAGTCTTCCATGTTCATGTAAGAAGCTTTGACCCAAAAGGTGTTTTTGTTGACTTTTCAAAATGACCCATAATGTCGAAATTCATATCTTTCTGTGGGTGCATATTTTGAACTTGTGAGATGAAGATGACTTGTAGGGAATTGTATCCTCTTCAAAATGAGCTTTGGATGGGAAATTTATGATAAAGTATGAAGAAGTTATGCTTGGTCAAAGTTTGGTTGACTTTTCCTAAGAAACCCTAATTTAGAAACTTTTGGGTTTTGATGAATTTGGGGGCATTCCTTGAGGAATCATGATCAATCCTTGATCAAATGATGGATATCTCTTCAAAATGTTGATGTTGACCAAAAATATTGAATTTTGATTGTATCTGGGCCACAATTGACTTTTGACCTAACACAGTCGATTTCTCAAGCATCTGAGCAGTTGACTGAGAAAACTTCTTATGCAAGGCATGAAACTTGTCATGTAGGGTCTTGAGAACATATTAAGACCATGGAGATAATATGAGACCTTTGTGGTCCACCCATCTTGATGAAAATAGAAACCCTAATTTGGGGTATACTGCCTTAGGAGAGAGCTTGTCTGGTCAACTCTTGGGAAACCTTGAGCAAATTAGGGACCTCACTTGACATTTGTTGAGTAAAAAGAGAGGGAAAATTTTGGGGTACAACACGTTTGTGTCTAGATCATATCTGTACTGTACCTGAAAGTTGAATTTGAATGAGTGTTAGAATGACATCTGTGTTTGGAGCGTATATGTACTATGTCTAAAAGTTGACTTTGAATGAGTATCAGAATGGCGTCTGTGTTTGGAGCGTATCTGTACTGAGTATGAAAGTTGAATTTGAATGAGTGTCAGAATGGCATCCGTGTCTAGAGCGTATCTGAGTTGTATCTGAAAGCTGAATCTTGAATGAGTTATCAGAATGGCATCCTTGTCTGGAGCGTATCTGAACTGTATCTGAAAAATGAGTATCAGAATGGCATCCGTGTCTGGAGCGTATCTGAACCGTATCTGAAAATTGAGTCTGAATGAGTATCAGGATGGCATCCATATTTGGAGCGTGTCTGAACTGTATTTGCAAAGTTTGAACATTGTTAATGGTAGCTATTAACCTTATCCTGAAAAGGGTAAAATGTTAGCTAAAATGCAAAGTCATGTTATGAGAAATGCATGTTATGATGCATTTGTGTTTTCAATTTTTATGATATATGTATGTGATGTATGCGTATGTGAGCTAATCTGCTGCACTACTGTTGGATTGGGGAAAATAAACCCCTGACTGTTGCTGAGGATAAGGAAGTCTTCATGTCTTGAAGTTGAAGTGTTGATGAATTTCCGTTTAAATAAATAAAATCTATTGTAAGGGAAATGCCATGTACTGCTTGAAAAATTCTGGTTGGGGAATTATGAGAAATTTGGATGACTTCTACTAGGGATTGATAATTGGAAGCTTTGTTCTGTTGGGAATTAAACTGCTCAATGTGGGGAATTTTATGGAGATAAACTTAGAGAGATTTCCCTATCCCTTAAAGCCATCAGTGATTGTCTTTTATTTTGTTTATTTGTAAACAGTAATTATGTTCAAATGCATATGTTCAACAATGAATCGTTGGACGTTTTTGAAAACAAAACACAAGCGAAAAGAAAAAAAAAAGATAGTTTTTGCACTTTCAAAGGGATATCTTTGTATTGACTTTGAGTAAGTATTTTTGTACAATGAGACAAACATTCTAGTAAGATAATTCCATCGTAAAAAATGAATATTTAAATACAAAGAAAAGATAGCTATGTGCAATAATCCCATGGGGTTCCCATTCTGCTATAGCCTTTGTATATATGAGCATCTTGTCTATTTGTTGCCTTGTCCAAAGATGATTGAATTGGTCAGAAATGTCGAGTTTGAAAGTTGTCCGTAAGGTGACCCAACTGGACATAGTCATACGCTTTGATTCCCTAACTTTTGCCTGGACCTCCCTTTCGGGTTTTCAGTCCACCGGGATACCCTTTTTTGCGCAAGTCACCCTTTCGAGTTTTCAACTTGCCGGGTGTACAGATTTTTTGTTTTTATCCCTAATTTTTTCCTGAACCTTTTTTGGTTCGCCGGGATACCCTTGTTTTGCCTAGGTGTGTCAACCTAGCGGGTCTCTTATGCGTAGTATCTTTTGACTATGTCTGCAATCGCAGGGTGCGGCAGGGTCAAGATCATTGCTCCACCCGAGAATATGTTTTTGATTACAAATGGTCCTTCATATATAGGAGTCCATTTTCCCCTGGGATCACCTTGCGGTAGTATGATACGTTTGATCACAAGATCTCTGACTTGATACGCTTGTCGTCTGACCTTTTTGTTGAAAGCCTTGATCATTCGTTTTTGATACATTTGACTATGACAGACAATAGTAAGCCTTTTCTCATCAATCAAGTTTAATTGATCAAGTCTAGTTTGGATCCAATCTTCTTCATTCAAACCTGCATCCTTCATAATTCTCAAAGAGGGGATCTGAACCTCAATAGGAAAGACAACCACCATGCCATATACCAGAGAGTATGGTGTTGCTCCGGTTGATGTGCGAGCTGTGGTACAATATAGAGAATGGTAGCATCTCATGCCAGTCTTTGTATGTGACTGTCATTTTCTGTATGATCTTTTTAATGTTCTTATTCGCAGCTTCAACGACACCATTCATCTTTGGCCGGTAAAGGGAAGAATTGTGATGCTGGATCTTGAATTGCTCGCACAAGGCGGTGATCATAGTATTATTCAAGTTTGTACCATTGTCTGTAATGATCCTCTCTGGGATACCATAACGACATATGAGATTATGCTTGATGAACCGGGCGACACCATTCTTGGTAACGGAAGCGAAGGAAGCTGCCTCCACCCACTTTGTAAAATAGTCAATGGCCACTAGGATGAAGCGGTGTCCATTGGAGGCCGTTGGCTTGATTTCCCCAATCATATCAATCCCCCAGATAGCAAAGGGCCAAGGAGCCGTCAAAATATTTAGAGGAACCATAGGTACGTGCACCTTGTCAGCGTAGATCTGACACTTATGGCAAGTTCGAGAGTGTTGATATCAATCTGCTTCCATGGTAGACCAATAATAGTCTTCCCGTAGGATTTTCTTTGCCATCGTATGCCCACTAGAATGGGTTCCAAAATTGCCTTCATATAATTCAGCCATGATCCTTTCAACTTTCACCTTGTCTACGCATCGAAGTAACACAGAGTCATGGTTGCGTTTATAAAGAATGCCATTACTAAGGAAGAATTTAGCAGAGAATCTCCTTAAGAACTTCTTATCATTGACTGAAGCTCCTTCTGGATATTTTTGAGTCTTGAGATACCTGTTGACTTCGTGAAACCAAGGCTGGTCCACTACTTCTTCAATATTAATCTCGTGACAGTGTGCTGGTTCATCCATTCGTTCAATGGTGATTTGGGGAGCCTCGTTATCCCATTTAAGTTTAAACATAGATGACATTGTGGCTAGCGCATCTGCTAGCTGATTTTCTTCTTGCGGGAAGTGCTCGAAGGTAATCTTCTCAAAATGTGGGAAAAACATCAAAAAATGTTCTTTGTAAGGGATAAGGTTAGGGTGTTTGGTGTCCCATTCCCCTTTAATCTGGCTGATAACCAAAGTTGAATCTCCGAATACATTCAATGATTTGATCCCCAAGTCTATGGCAGCTTTGAGACCAAAGATGCAAGCTTCATATTCTTCCATGTTATTTGTACAATTGAAGCAGAGTCTTGCAGTAAATGGAGTATGACACCCTTCAGGAGATACGAGTACTGCACCAATACCATTGCCGAGTGCGTTAGATGCCCCATCAAAAACCAGGGTCCATCGGGATCCTTGTTCAGGTCTGCCATATGGTCTGAATTCTTCATAGTTGGTTACCATCATGATGTCTTCATCTGGGAATTCAAACTTCATGGAATGGTAGTCTTCTACAGCTTGGTGAGCAAGGTGATCAGCTAGTACACTTCCCTTTATCTGGGTAGTAACTATATGTCATATTCTGTTAGGATCATCTGCCATCTCGCTATTCTCCCAGAGAGAGCAGGTTTCTCGAAGATGTATTTTATTAGATCAATTTTATATATCAACAAGGTAGTATGGGTCAGCATATACTGTCTTAGCTGAAGAGCAGCCCATGCCAGAGCATATTAAGTTTTCTCGAGCAGTGAATATCTTGTTTCACAGTCGGTAAACTTTTTGCTCAGGTAATAAATGGCATTCTCTTTTCGGCCAGACTCATCATGCTGCCCTAGCACACACCACATTTAATTTTCCAAAACGGTCAGATACATGATCAATAGTCTTCCCTCGACTGGAGGCATCAAAACAGGAGGCTCTTGCAGGTACTCTTTGATCTTGTCGAAAGCAGTTTGGCATTCGTCATTCCATTTGACTACTTGATCTTTCTTCAGTAACTTGAAGATTTGTTCACAAGTAGCTGTCAGGTGAGAAATGAATCTGGCAATGTAGTTCAGACGTCCCAAGAATCCTCTGACTTCCTTCTCAGTACGAAGAGCAGGCATCTCTTGCATCACTTTTACCTTTGCGGGATCCACCTCAACACCTTTATTACCGACGATAAAGCCTAGGAGCTTACCAGACCTTACTCCAAACGTGCATTTATTTGGGTTCAACCTCAGCTTGTATTTCTTTAGCCTCTCAAGCAGTTTCTGTAAGTGATCAAGATGCTCTTCTTCTGTTTGAGATCTAGCTATCATGTCATCCACACAGACCTCTATTTTGTGATGTATCATGTCGTGAAATAGAGCTACCATGGCATGCTGATAGGTTACCCCAACATTCTTCAGTCTGAATGGCATAACCTTGTCGCAGAATATGCCCCACTGTGTGACAAATGTTGTCTTCTCCATGTTCTCAGGCGCCATTTTGATTTGATTGTAGCCTGAGAAACCGTCCATGAAGGAAAACACTTTGTGTTGTGTTGTATTGTCAACTAGGATGTCAATGTGGGGAAGTGGGAAATCATTCTTAGGGCTTTCCCTATTCAAATCTCTGTAGTCCATGAACATTTGTACCTTTCCATATTTTTTGGGCACGAGCACAACATTGGCAACCCATTACAGATAGGAGGTGACGACCAAGAATCTAACGTTGAATTGTTTCATGACTTCTACTTTAATCTTCCCCGACATGTCTGGTCGCATGAGACTAACCTTTTGTTTTACGGGTGGACATTCTTATTTTGTTGGTAGATGATGTACCACAATATCTGCATTAAGTCCTGGAATGTCTTCATACGACCAGGCAAAGACCTCAATATAATCGTGTAGCAACCAAATCAAACACTCTTTGACACTGGGTTCCATATTGGCACCCACCTGGACTCCTCTTTTGTCTTCTTAGGTACCTAGGTTGATTGTGTCCACTGGTTCCTCATGGGTGTTATACCCCAAAATTTCCCCTCCCATATTTCTCAACACATGGCAAGTGAGGTCCCCAAATTGCTCAAGGAAGTTCAGGAGTTGACCAGACAAACTCTCTCCTAAGACAGTCTACCTCAAATTAGGGTTTCATTTTTCATCAAGATGCTTGAGTCCAAAGGATCCGAAATTCCTCCCAAGGTCCTAATATGTTCTCAAGATCATCCATGTCAAGTTTCAAGCCTTGCAAAAGAAGTTTGTTAGTCAATTTCTCAAATACCTGAAAATCGACTATGCTAGGTCAAAAGTCAATTGTGGCCTACATACAGTCAAACTTCAAGATTTTTGGTCAACATCCTAATTTTGAAGTATTATTCATCATTTGATCAAGGGTTGATCATGATTCCTAAAGGATTGCTCACAATTCATCAAAACCCAAAAGTTGCCAAATTAGGGTATTGCAAAAAAAGTCAACTAAACTTTGACCAAACATAACTTTCTCATACTTTATCAGAAATGACCCATCCAAAGCTCATTTTGAAAAGGATGCAATTCCCTACAATTCATATTCATCTCCCAAGTTCAAAATATGCACTCACAATAAGATATGAATTTTGACATTATAGGTCATTTTGAAAAGTCAACTAAAAACACCTTTTAGGTCAAAGCTTCATACATGAACATGAAAGACTCAATTGAGATGAGACAAAAATGTTTGCTAAGGGGACATCCTAAGATTTATAAAAGTCCAAGAACACCTCTCTAGGGTCAGAATTGAAAGAGTTATGCATTGGCCAAGTTGACCTTTTTTGCAAAATTGCCAAAAGACAAATGTGCTCAAATGGGCATTTTTTTGTCAAATGGGCCTAGTTTGTCATGATTGAATCTTGCTTATAATGTGGTCCACGACTCAAATACTCATACACCATTTGTTTTCTTCATTTTTCAATTTATTTTGATTTTTCATTAATTATAAGGTGAATTAAATCAAATAAATGATGAAAATTATCAAAGATTTGATTTGATTGGTTTTTTTGACATGTTAGCAACCAAGATTTGATGAGTTTACATGATCAACTCGAATCAAGGCTGATTGGGACAAGAAAGGCATAATTTGGCTCAATATAGAAAGTTTACATATGCCATGAAAATCAAATAAAATCTTGAAAACTTCCAAAGATGTGATCAATATTTACAATCCTAATGCACTCTATGATATATATTGAATGTAGCCAAGGCAAGAGAGAGAGGGGAGAGGTCGTGCAAAGCCAAGAACCAAACTGAAAAAATTCAAGAAAAAGTGGTGATCCAATTTCCATCCTATAGGCCAATTCAAGCCATTCTCACAATACCAACAGACTCCTGGACATCTCCAGAAGGGATTTCAATCCGTTGCAAGCATTTTCACGTCCAGAATTGTAAGTTACAGGTACCACGACTTGCCTCCAAACTCAATTTCGATTTCGTTGATTTACTCATCATTAGAACGTTTGATTCATATATTCTTGTTTATCATTGAGTTTGCAAGCTTTTGGTATTTTTTTAATTGTGTTTTTAGCACAGGAATCATGATACACCATTGTTAGGGTTTCTTGGCTTATTTTAGGGCTTTGCAGTATAGGCCAAATTGGGCTTGGATTCTGGTACCATGATACTCGTGGGGATGAGACGAGTTGATTGGTACCTTTGAATTTCATTTATATTGCTTGCATAGAATTTTTGAATGGCACAGGTTTGTCACAATAAAGCAACCGTGGGTAAAA
Organism: Vicia faba; assembly: GCA_948472305.1. Classification (NCBI taxonomy): domain Eukaryota; kingdom Viridiplantae; phylum Streptophyta; class Magnoliopsida; order Fabales; family Fabaceae; genus Vicia; species Vicia faba. The sequence continues at coordinate 1,581,984,296 of OX451736.1, forward strand.
GTTCTGTTACCTAAAACGATGGTTTGGGGAAGAAGATGAGGCGTGGCACTCTTGGATTGGTTGGTTTGAATTTTAGCACTTTTTTCTGAATATGTCCCATGATTTTCTTATATTAATTGTTTCAATTATATTAACAAACAAGCAAAGCAGCTCAGTTGGCAAGTGTGTATTGGAAACATGCATAAGGACTTGGGTTCCATCCCCAGGTCCCATATTTGTTTCATATTATTTTTCAACAGGTAATCAGGCGCTTTACATTAGCGTATGTCCACCATGTGCCATCCAGATCCAACCATCAAATGCCTCTCCAGCCAGATCCAATGCCTTCCATTAAAGGTCCATCATGCACCTCAAGTCAACATGTGCATCAGATCCAGTAAAGTCAAACGGGCTTGGAATTGTTTGGGCCCAAAATTTCAACAACACACCCCCTTTTTCCAGCATAGCAACCAGGCCCATTTACTATTCTTCTTATTCTTTTTTTTCTTTAATTCTTTTAATTTTTCTTTCAATGATTTTTATTAACAAGTTAATTATTTTTTTCATAAAATCATAAAATCAATAATTACAAAAATTAGAATTAGTTTTTTTACTAGTATTAATTTAATTTAATTTAGTCTTATTTAGGGAAATTGAAATTTATTTTCATAAATAAAATCAAATAGAAATTAGGTTAAACCTCTTGATTTAATTTTATTTTCTACTTTTCTCAAATAGATAAAAAACACAAAAATAGGCTTTTAGATGAATTAATTTATTTTTCTTAATTTAAAATTAATTAGAATTAGGATTTTCCTTTAATTTAACTATTTCATTATTTTCTTAAACCATGAAAAAAACATTTTTTTAATCGATCGTCAATAGGTTTGGTCAAGGGTCAAAACCCTAGTCGCTTCGTATTTGATTCATTGTGCGCTTATTATTTATTTCGACAATATTTTTGTAACTGTTCATGGCTTGTAATAGTTTAATTTAGGATTTTATTTATTGTTTAAATCCACGGGTTTTTGGCTATGTAATTAATCCCCCACCCCGAAGCCTTGTAGTAGCGTAGATTTACTTTCTCGCATTTTTTATTCCCGCAAATATTTAACTGTCTAGATGCATGTTAATAGGATTGTATGGCAAGAATGCATGACAAATTAACACAGTTAGAAAACCCTAATGTGCAAAGATAAATGACTGAAAAAAAATCACCAGCACATATCACTCTTAAGGTATACTCTCACTTCGGTAGACTTCGGTAAACGATCATTAAGCATAGGGTGTCTTAGTGGTTTCCCTCCTGTCTGAAAAAGATCAAACGTCCCATTCGAATGTTGCCTCGGAAATGTTGCCTCAGAAATGTTGCCTCGAATATGATCTTAAGACTCTAGGGTCATCACTAAGGTATCTTAACATTGCTTTAGTGATCGCACATCCCTTTCGAATTGACCCTTACAAACTCCAACAACGGTGCTACCTATTTCTCAATAGTAGGATAACACTTTCTAAAGGAAACAAGAATAGAAACAATATTTTTTTGAGTAGGTAGATGCTAGTAGGTACTTGTTCAAATCAAAACTTTTCACACTTACACTTTTCAAAACAACTTCGTCACATCTTTGAGGACTGATACAAGGGCTATCACGAAATAAAACATTTTCAAAAACAAAGCACATACACAAGAAATTTTAAAAAGATGAGGAAGTACCTAAGAGCCCATGGAAAACCATGGATAGAAAGGGTGCTAACACCTTCCCTTTCTATAATCTGCCCCCCGTACTCAGAATATCTCGAAAAAGGATTTTTTTCTGTATTCTTTTCCTTTCGAATTGGATGAAATAAAAGTCGGTGGCGACTCTTGCTTACCGCGACATTTTGCGAATAAAAAACGCAAAATGCAAACCAGTATTTAGCAGTCGGTTCTGCCACTGTATCACAGAATGGCGACTCTGCTAGGGACTTAATAACTGGGGTATAGCTTAGGATCTAGTTCATCATAATTGCTTCTCTTGATTGCTTTGTTAGCTTTACTTTTAAGGGTTTTTGTTTGGGGTTACTATAGATCCTAACCCGGATCTGGGGATACCTTTTAGGTAAGTAACAGTAGACTGTGAGGGAACTGTATGATGTAGACCGATACGGTTGAAGCAGTAGCTACGTTGATGTGGCACTTTGGTTGGTACCGGTATCCCTTATGGAGAAAGGAGGAGAATACAAGGCCGCTGCGTGGTATCGTTAAGCATCAATTGACCTTAGAACCTTTAATCAACCAACTTGGCCATTAAAAAGCAGTGATATAGCTGGCCTCGATGTAGAGCTAAGATCTGGTTATTACTCGATGCTACACTCGTTGAGAACATACTCTCTGAATAATTTCGGCCGCAAAAAAAGATTGTGTGAGCTGAAACCATGACCGATGGAGGATGGTCAGTGATATTGAGATCCTCTAGAACCCGATTACTTTTTCTAGGACAGGTTGAAAAGAACTTAACTTCAAGAGGGTACTACCTTTGACCTCATGAAAGCCTCAAACCTAAGGGCTTTGTGTGATTTGACTGTGTTTGCAATACTTATGTTTGCTATACCTTTGGTTTATCATGACATCATGCATCATAACATGGCATTCATGCTTCATTACACTAACCATTTCAAAGACCAGGGGAATTTATCTTTGTTCTGTTTTGCAGATCACGACTTCCGTGTGTAGAAATACCATCCGAGTCAACTTTGTGCAAATACCTGCCCAACTTAGAGAGTTAGCATCAAGAGTTTCTGAAACGTCTACTTTCATTAAGAGACACGGTAAACTTCTCAGTATGGTTACTTCAAACCTGGATGAACAGATGATGAGCGTACTATTTAAGTTCTTCGATCCCAAGCATCATTGCTTCACCTTTCCAGATTACCAACTGGTACCCACCTTGGAAGAGTTCTCTCATCTATTGGGCATATCTATTCTTGAACAGGTACCCTTCACAGGTATGGAAGAGGTTCCTAAGCCAGAAGACATTGCCTCAACTTTGCATTTAAAACGGGCCGATGTGGTATCCAATTGGGAAACTCGAAGCGGGGTCGAAGGTTTTCTATCCAAATTTCTGATAGACCAGGCTCAGCTATTCTGGGATGATTTGGATTTTCAGGCTTTTGAAGATGTCTTGGCTCTTCTTATCTATGGTTTGGTTCTCTTCCCTAATCCGGATTCCTTTGTAGATGTGAATGCTGTCAAGATTTTCCTTTCTCGTAACTCTGTGCCTACCTTGCTTGGAGATATCTTGCATGACCTTCATACTCGTACTATGAAGAGAAGAGGAACTCTTATGTGCTGCATGCCGTTGCTGTCGAGGTGGTTTATTTCTCACCTCCCTAAGTCTGTGCTGAAGAACGAAGAAGGTTTGGGTTGGTCATAGAGAATAATGTCACTTGCTCATACAAATATTCTTTGGTGTTCCCGGGCTATGGAAGACACTGATGTTATTGACCGTCGTGGGGGATACCCTAATGTCCCATTATTTGGTATCAGAGGGGGTATAACTTACAATCCTTGTCTAGCCTTGCAAAAATTTGGTCATGCCCGAAGAGATGGTCCCCATGAGTTACTTCTCGAGGACATTGTATTCGACTATAAGGAGGATATTAAGGAGCATCGCCGAAGGTTTATACGAGCTTGGGCCATGGTAAACAGATCTGACCCCGAAGAATTGGGACCGAAGACTTCCCTTCCTATGCAGCCTTATCTCCAATGGGTCCGAGCTCGCGCCCAGAAGCTTATGATGCCTTATGAAGCTGTATTACCAGTGATTGTGGAGCCCACTAATGAAGAAGGCATTGCTTACACGGTTCTCTATCCTTACATGCCCACTGATCATGGGGAGTTACAGAGCTCTTGGATTCAGTTGAAGAATGAGCGGGATACTTATTGGGAACAGTACCATGAGCAAGAAATGAAGATTTTGAAGCTCACCAGGCAACTCGAGGAAGAAAGAGTGATCAATGACTATATCAGCACAAAGAGGAAGCGACCATGGGACTTTTGATTTTGCTTTTTCTAGTTTTAGATTTTGTTTTATTTACTTATTTTGTAAATCCTTAAGGGCATTTTGAACCTTAAAAGTTTAAGCTAATAAAGTTCTGCTTATTTTGGTTTACAAATTTAAATCTCCCAAAGTCTTTGAAATCATTACATGTGCATCCCATTATCATGCACATCATTACAGGTACCCCTACAGGTTTCTCATCTTCTTCGCTGTTTATTTCAGCAGAAATGTCTTATGATCAAGCCATCAAAGATCTTCAGGAGCAGAACGCCCAATACCAACAGATGATCATAAGTCTGGCTAAAGGGCAAGAGGATCTAAAAACCCTTATTCTGAAAGAGAAGAAGAAGAATAAGAAGACCGGAATTCTGAATATAGGCAGAAGGTTCAGAGAAAGGTTGAAGCATCAAACTGATCTGACCTCTTCGTCCAAAGAAGGGGAGAATCAAGAAAGGGAAAAATGACCTTAGTCCTACGGTTTCTGACGACGATACTGATTACAATGATGAGCAATATCCTCCCGCCGAGGATAGATACAAGCAAATAGAAGAACGTTTGAGTGTTATGGAAGTTCAGAAGATCCCTGGTTTAGATTTCAGGGAATTGGGACTGGTATCAGGAGTGGTCATCCCTCATAAGTTCAAGGCTCTGGTTTTTGCCAAGTATGATGGGCTATCCTGCCCAAAACTCCATCTCCGCTCTTATGTTCGGAATATCCAACCCCACACAGCTGATAGAAATTTGTGGGTGCATTTCTTTCAAGATAGTCTGTCAGGGACTCAGCTTGAATATTTCTACCAGTTGGAGGGAGCTAGTGTCCGAAACTGGGAAGATCTTGCTGCTACTTTTTACAAGCAGTATCAGTACAATGCGGACCTTGCTCCCACTCGTACTCAGCTCCAGGGTATATCCATGGGTGCAGGTGAAGGTTTTAAGGACTATGCTCAAAAGTGGAGAGACTTGGCTGGGAGAGTTCAACCCCCTTTGTTTGATAGGGAGTTGGTGGACATGTTTCTGGGGACGCTATCTGGTCCATTTTTCAATCACTTGATTGGCAGCTCGTCATTTGGTTTCACTGAGTTGATTTTGACTGGAGAAAGAGTAGAAGCTGGAATTCGGAGTGGTAAAATACAGAAGGATGCCTCCTCGAGTTCAGCAAAGAAGCCTTTTGCTAGTAAGAAGGAAGTGAATGCAGTCTATATCCCGAGGGGCCAAAGCAGATCTGAACACCGTCAAACGGTAAATGCTGTAGTAATACCTAGACCCGTAGTTGCTCCACAACACAAAAATCAACAAAGGGTGGAAAGAACACAATAGCAATTTACTCGCATCAACATGACTTTGGCTGGAGTTCTGCCTCATCTGTTAAAATCCAACTTGGCGACCTTGAGAGAGTCTCCCAAGAATCCAAACACTACTTCTCCCAGATACAATCCCAATGTGCGGTGCGCCTACCATTCTGAGAGCCCTGGCCATGATACAAATGATTGCTGGGCTCTGAGAAACAAAGTGCAAGATTTGCTCGAAGCCAAGGAGATAGAGTTTGATGCTCCAGAAAAGCCGAATGTTATAACTGCTCCCATGCCCAAACACGGTCATGGAGTTAATGTTGTTGACACTGATTTGTTTGTGACCTCTGTTGAAGAAATTTCCACTCCTATGATGACAGTTAAGAAGAATTTGTTGTTGGCCGGTTTATTTCCGGGTTGTGGTGAAGGTTGCCACATGTGTTCGATTATACCTTCTGGTTGTCGTTTGTTGAAGTTAGGTGTTTAGCGCCTGATGGATAATAAAGAAATATTGTTCGAGAAGACCATGATTCCCGTTTTTCCCACTGAAGACGTCGCCATTATAACAATTTCCGCCAATCCTTCCAAGGTTTCCTCGAGAAAACCTGTTAAGATTACACCTGTTCCAAGAATTTCTTTGCTAATAATCACTGTTCCTGGTTCCATCCCGTACACTTCAGACAAGGCTGTCCCATGGCATTATGGTGCTGATATGTACTATCATGGTGTTAAGCAAGATCTGAAGAATGATGAAGCTGATACTGATGTCAGTAATATTGTCGAGACTAGTAAAGTTACCCGAAGTGGAAGGGTCTTCTCTCCTGAGATTTCCCCGAAGACTATCATCAAGCCTACTATTATTGCAACTGCTGCTCCAACCAGCACTCCTGACATTTCTCCTATTCCTACTGCCGTTATTACACCTACTACTGTTCCTATTCTTACTCTAGTCATCACCCCTGCTGCTGAGCCATCTGGGACTCAGGGAAAAGAAATTATAGGTGAGCCTGCCCGGACGGAGGCACCTAAGAAAATAGTTGTGGAAGCCTCTAAACAAGAGATAGAGGAAATATTGAAAATTATCAAGAAAAGCGACTACAATATGGTCGAACAACTGGGGAAGACCCCGTCAAATATCTCCATGTTATCCCCGCTATTATGTTCTGAAGCTCATGTGAAGGCTTTGATTGCATTTCTCAAGACTGCGCATGTGCCGCAGGAAACTTCAGCAGATCAGTTTAAAGATTGTGTGGCAATCCTGACTGCTGACAATGGGATGGGTTTTTCAGATGCGGATCTGACACCAAAAGGAAGAATTCATAATGATGCTCTGCATGTCTCGATCGAGTGCAGGGGAACCACTATGGCCCATGTGTGGTAGATACCGGGTCCTCACTGAATGTTCTGCCAAAGAAAGCGTTAGACCGTCTGGATTGTGAAGGTTTGATTCTAAAGCCAAGTAACATTGTGGTAAGGGCTTTTGATGGATCAAAAAGAATGGTGCACGGGGATATGAATATCTTCGTCAAAGTGGGTTCTCAGACTTTTGGGTCCATCTTCTATGTAATGGACATCAAGCCATCGTATTCTTGCTTGTTGGGTCGTCCTTGGATCCATAGGGTTGGGGCAGTTACTTCCACACTCCATCAAATGCTGAAGTATCCGGTAAAGCGGAAGATTGTCACACTGCAAGGTGAAGAAGAGTATATGGTGAGTCATCTCAATTCCTTCCGCTACGTAGAGATTGACGGGGAATTCATAGAAACTCCTTGTCAGAATTTCGAAGAGGTCGCTCAGTTCTCGGCATCAATTGAAGTTACTACCAACAAACCTCCGCTGGAGATGGCTTCTCTCAAGGACGCCAGGGCTGTAATTGAGGAAGGTGGGTGTACCAATTGGGGTCAACTCCCTATTTCACTCACAAAACTGACAAATTTGGTTTGAGCTTTACTACAGGGGCTCAAAGGGCTGTTAGGCACGCGCGGGCTGGAAGACCTCCTCTACACATCAGCAATCGGGAGTTAATGCAATTGAGGACAATGAAGAAGATTTAGACATCGACAGCTGGATCTACCCAACAACCAACGGTGGACTGAATAAATGGACGACGAAGGACTTCATACCTGTTTCTTTTATTCCGCAGTAATTGACTTTTGTTTTAAGATTTGTAATAAACAATTTGAAACTTTATGGCCCGGTGCCTTGCCCGAGGCACCTTGGTTTTACTTGTGAGGGCTTATTATTTGTCATTTCATATATCATTAATAAAGCATTGGATGTTTCTTGCATTACAAATTTTGCGCTCCTTGTTTTTTCTTTTCTGTTTCCCACTTTATCAAAACAACTATTCTCTTACACACACTCACGTATCATAATACAGATCCATATCCACTCTGGATCCTATTGATAACAACTCTGCTACTTCCAGTTATGACTTCAAAAATCCGATCAACCAAGCCGAGGACGAAGGTGAGGATGATTGTGAGGTTCCTGGAGAACTTGCTAGACTATTACAGCAAGAAGAAAGGGCCATACAGCCTCATGAAGATCCAGTTGAGTCAGTGAATTTGGGTACATAGGAAGACATGAAAGAGGTTAAGATAGGTGCGAATTTGAAGCCTAGTGTCAAACAGCGGTTAATACAGATGCTACATAACTATGTTGAGATCTTCTCCTGGTCCTATGAAGACATGCCTGGTTTGGACACTGATATTGTGGTACATCGACTTCCGACTAAAGAAGACTGCCCTTCGATAAAGCAGAAGGTCTGCCGTATACGCCCTGAGATGTCAGAGAAAATCAAGGTAGAGGTCATGAAACAGTTCGATGCAGGATTCTTAGCTGTTACTTCTTATCCACAGTGGGTTGCGAATGTCATTCCGGTACCTAAGAAGGATGGTAAGGTACAAATGTGTGTGGCCTATAGGGATTTGAACAGGGCAAGCCCCAAGGATGACTTCCCACTTCCCCACATTGATGTTCTAGTCGACAACACCGCACAACACAAGATATTTTCCTTCATGGATGGTTTTTCTAGCGACAACCAGATCAAGATGGCTCCTGAAGACATGGAGAAGACAACCTTCGTTACGCATTGGGGAACCTTCTGTTACAAAGTAATGCCTTTTGGGTTGAAGAATGCTGAGGCGACTTATCAGCGCGCCATGGTCGCTTTGTTCCACGATATGATTCACCATGAGATCGAGGTTTATGTTGATGACATGATAGCCAGGTACCAGACTGAGGAAGAGAACCTTGATCATCTCCAGAAACTGTTTGACAGGTTAAAGATGTACAAGCTGAGGTTGAACCCGAACAAGTGCACCTTCGGGGTAAGATCTGGTAAGCTTATGGGTTTTGTTGTCAGTGACAAAGGAATTCAGGTAGACCCTGCAAAAGTAAAAGCCATACAATAAATGTCGGCTCCCCGCACAGAAAAAGAAGTTAGAGGTTTCTTGGGACGTCTGAATTACATCGCCCGGTTCATTTCACATCTGACTGCTACTTGTGAGCCAATCTTCAAGCTGCTGAAGAAAGATCAAGTGGTAAAGTGGAATGACGAATGCCATACCTCTTTCGAAAGAATCAAGGAATACCTTCAAGAACCACCAATTTTGATTCCTCCAGTTGAAGGAAGACCTCTGATATTATACTTGACAGTGCTAGATAGTTCAATAGGGTGTGTGTTGGGGCAGCATGACGAGTCTGGCTAAAAAGAGCACGCCATTTACTACCTTAGAAAAAAGTTTACCGACTGTGAGACCAGATAATCATTTCTCTAGAAAACATGTTGTGCTTTGGCATGGGCTACTCGCTGGCTGAGACAGTATATGGTGACTCACACTACCTTATTGATATCAAAGATGGATTTGATCAAGTATATTTTTGAGAAGCCCGATCTCTCTGGAAGGATAGCAAGATGGCAGATGATCTTAACTGAGTACGACATCAAATACACAACCCAAAAAGTAATCAAGGGGAGTGTATTGGCGGATCATTTGGCGCATCAGGCTGTGGATGACTACCAGTCCTTGAATTTCGAGTTCCCAGATAAGAATATCATGTTAGTAACCGAATGCGAAGAACCTGGACCGGATGAAGGACACGAGGAGGGATCCCGATGGTCTATATATTTTGATGGAGCCTCGAACGCATTAGGTAACGGCATTGGCGCTGTAATTATATCTCCCGAGGGCTGTCATACTCCGTTCACCGTCCGATTATGTTTTAACTGCACCAACAATATGGCGGAATATGAAGCGTGTATCATGGGTCTTCGAGCTTCTATTAACCTGAGGATTAAGTTCTTGAGTGTATTCGGAGATTCCGCTCTAGTAATAAGTCAGATCAAAGGCGAGTGGGATACGAAGCACCCGAATCTTATTCCTTACAAAGAGTATTTACTGACATTGATCCCACACTTTGAGGAGATAACCTTTGAACATTTCCCACGAGAAGAGAACCAGTTGGCGGACGCGCTAGCTACTATGTCTTCTATGTTCAAAGTCAGGTGGGACAATGAGGCTCCCCAGATTACCGTTGAGAGGTTAGACGAACCCGCATATTGCTGTGACATTGAGACTGAAGAGGTATCAGATAAACCCTAGTTTCACGAGGTAAAGAGGTACCTTGAGGCTCAAGAATACCCCGAGAGGGCATCTGTCAATGATAAGAAGTTTCTGAGAAGGTTCACTCTGAAGTTCTTCATCAGTAATGGTATCCTCTATAAGCGTAACCATGATTCAACCTTACTGCGGTGCGTAGACAAGAGCAAGGCAGAAAGGATCATAGCAGAGTTACATGAAGGCACCTTCAAAAGTCATTCCAGTGGACTTACCATGGTGAAGAAAATCCTATGGGCAGGATACTACTGGTCCACTATGGAGGCCGATTGTTATCAGCACTCTTGAATCTGTCATAAGTGTCAAGTCTATGCCGATAAGGTGCATGTACCTCTGAATCCCCTGAATGTTTTGACAGCTCCTTGGACCTTTGCGATGTGGGTCATTGATATGATCGGCGAGATCAGACCTACTGCGTCTAACAGGCATCCCTTCATTCTAGTAGCAATTGATTATTTTACAAAGTGGGTTGAGGAAGCTTCCTTTGCTACAGTAACCAAGAACGTCGTGGCGCGGTTCATCCGACATAATCTGATCTGTTGATATGGTATCCCATAGAGAATTATTACTGACAATGGTACAAATCTCAATAACACGATGATTACCAAGCTCTGTAAATAGTTCAAGATACAGCATCATAACTCTTCTCCCTACCGGCCTAAGATGAATGGGGTTGTTGAAGCAGCTAACAAGAACATCAAGAAGATTGTGCAGAAGATGACAGTGACATATAAAGACTGGCACAAGATGTTACCATTCGCTCTTCATGGGTACCGTACCTCATAACGAACGTCGACAGGGGCAACAACTTACTCTTTAGTATATGGCATGGAGGCAGTCCTACCCATCGAAGTTCAGATACCCTCTCTTAGGATTATGAAGGATGCAGGTTTGAACGAAGACGACTGGATCCAAACCCGACTTGATCAGCTGAATCTAATTGATGAAAATAGACTTACTGCTATCTGTCATGGTCAGACGTATCAAAAGCGGATGCTCAAGGCTTTTAACAAGAAAGTCAGATGTCAAGAATATCGAGTCGGGGATCTAGTAATCAACAGCATCATACTACCGCAAGGTGATCCCAGGGGAAAATGGACCCCCACATACGAAGGGCCATTTGTGGTTAAGAACATTTTCTTGGGTGGAGCTATGATACTAACCACCATGGATAGTGACGACCTTCCTCACCCCGTCAATGCATACATAGTGAAAAGATATTATGCATAATCAAAGACCCGCTAGGTTGACTGGCCTAGGAAAAAATGAGGGCTTCCCGGCAAACCAAAAGGGTTCGGGCAAAAGTAAGGGATGAAAATGAAAAAACTGTACACCCGACAAGTCGAAAACCTGAAAAGGCGACTTGGGCAAAAAAGGGTATCCCGGTGGACTAAAAATCCGAAAGGGAGGTCAAGGAAAAATTAGGGATTGAAGCGTAACACTATGTCTCATTGGATCATCTGGCAGCCAGGCTTCGGTATAGACTATCAAGCTTGGACGGCCCCAATCAATCTGATCCACCTTCGACCTAGTAGCAAAGTGATGAGACGCTTGAAGATATAAAGGCAATAGCAGAGTTGGAACCCAATGGGGTCATTTTCACATAGCTGTTTTTATCTTTATTTTATAAAAACTGTAATTTCTATCTTTCGGCGGCATTCTCTTACTAGGACGTCAACCTCTTTGTACAAAACGCCTATTACAGGCCAACTGCAAAAATCAATGCAAGTCATTTTCACAAAGTTTTGATTTATTTTCTATTCCCTGTTTTGTTTTGCAAGAACGTCCAATGGTTCATTTTTGATATATGCATTTGAAAATAATTGCTGCTCATAAATATTTACATAAGAAACAAAAGACGATTACTCGTAATTCCAGGAACAGGGACAAACAAGAAGTGCCCAAACCCTACAGTTATTCTGCCCATCAGGTATCAGGATAGAGCCAGCTTGAGAGCATGGTTAGTTGTACATACACTCCCCACAGAGTAAAAAGTATCTGAGGACAGTGATGTTAGCTTTCCCGAACATGACATAACTCTCCCCAGCTAAGGTTCACAATAGCGAGCGAGTTGGTAAATTTTTCCCCAAGCAGAGTTTATTTCTCTCACAGACAGAAATTCAATCTCCAACAGAACTCATTATCTCCAGCAACGAGAATTCATCCCCAATTGAGTTTATTTCTCCAGATCAGCAGATCTATCAACAAAGTATCTCCTTTCCAACAGAGTTATTCCCCATAGAGCTATCCTTAGACAGGGTCTCTTCCGACAGGATATCCGTAAACAAGGGGAAAATCCCCAGCATAGTCATCTTTGTTCACCATCCCCAGCAGAAGTAGAGGAACTATGGTTTTTTACAGCAGTCAAGAATACAATTTCTCATACTCTCCAAACAACAGTCAGGGATTTATTTTCCCGGACTCAGATTATTATGACAACATTTCATGTTCATACATCTTGACATGTGCATACATCACATGAAACATAGTCTCATTTATTTTGAGAATGCCATTATACAATGCATCTCATGCATCACACATAACTAACCCTGTATTTCTTTCAGGAAAGACAATTATTATCGACAATTTCCAGCAGGTCCATGATCAACACTCGAAGCTAAACAAAGTAATTATCGGTGCGACAAAAGCAACCTTACCCAGGTTTCCTCTACAGTTTTACCCAAGCTCATATCGAAGTAACCCTACCATCCAGGTTCCTTCTCACAACCCTACTATCCAGGCTTTCATATCGAAGTAACCCTACTATCCAGGTTCCTTCTTACAGCCCTACTATCCAGGATCTCATATCGAAGTAACCCTACTATCCAGGTTCCTTGTCACAACCCTACTATCCAGGCTTTCATCTCGAAGTAATCCTACTATCCATGTTCCTTCTCATAACCTTACTATCCGGGTTCTTCCTCTCTTATCCCCAGATAGTAGTCCACAACACTGTAAGACCGGGACTTGATCACACACGATTGATTTCACATTTCCCTAGAAAGTCGCGGTGCAGCATATACCCCGACCAAACACACAGTTTACTTCCGCTTCCCAAACCGGAATTATTCCCCAGTAGAGTAACGGACAACTGAAGCTCCTAAAACTCTATTTCTCTCAAGACAGAGACCAATATTCCCCAACGAAGTCCTCCCTAACAACAGGTATACAAGATCTCGTAAAGGAATATCTTATTTGATCGACACCTCTTCGGATGACATCTTTATGCCCATGTTCCGTCATCAACTTCCAAATGGCATCTATAAGCCCGTTCCCGATGTTGCAAGTCAAGTATCATTTCATGCGAGTGCAAATTTCTGGGCACTCTAGTGTTCAATCATCTTCCACCTTTAGATCACGAAAGGCAGACGCGCCAATCTACATCTTCAGGTTTAAGAAGATTGAACAGGGGCAGTTGTTGTACCCTAAAATTTTCCCTCCCATATTTCTCAACACATGGCAAGTGAGGTTCCCAAATTTCTCAAGGAAGTTCAGGAGTTGACCAGACAAACTCTCTCCTAAGACAGTCTACCTCAAATTAGGGTTTCATTTTTCATCAAGATGCTTGAGTCCAAAGGATCCCAAATTCCTTCCAAGGTCCTAATATGTTCTCAAGATCATCCATGTCAAGTTTCAAGCCTTGCAGAAGAAGTTTGCTCAGTCAATTGCTCAAATACCTAAAAATCGACTATGCTAGGTCGAAAGTCAACTGTGGCCTACATACGGTCAAACTTCAAGATTTTTGGTCAACATCCTCAATTTGAAGTATTATTCATCATTTAATCAAGGGTTGATCATGATTCCTCAAGGATTACTCACAATTCATCAAAACCCCAAAGTTGCCAAATTAGGGTTTTGTAGGAAAAGTCAACTCAAATTTGACCAAGCATAACTTTCTCATACTTTATCAGAAATGACCCATTCAAAGCTCATTTTGAAGAGGATGAAATTCCCTACAATTCATATTCATATCCCAAGTTCAAAATATTCACTCACAATAAGATATGAATTTTGACATTATAGGTCATTTTGAAAAGTCAACAAAAAACACCTTTTGCGTCAAAGCTTCATACATGAACATGAAAGACTCAATTGAGATGAGACCAAAAGGTTTCCTTAGGGGACATCATAAGCTTTATAAAAATACAATAACACCTCTCTAGGGTCAAAATTGAAAGATTTATGCATTGGCCAAGTTGACCTTTTTTGCAAAATTGCCAAAAGACAAATGTGCTCAAATGGGAAATTTTTTGTCAAATGGGCCTAGTTTGTCATGATTGAATCTTGCTTATAATGTGGTCCACGATTCAAATACTCATCCACCATTTGTTTGCTTCATTTTTCAATTTATTTTTATTTTTCATTAATTAAAAGGTGAATTAAATCAAATAAATAATGAAAATTATCAAAGATTTGATTTGATTGGTTTTTTTTTGACAGGTTAGCAACCAAGATTTGATGAGCTTGCATGATCAATTCGAATCAAGGCTAATTGGGACAAGAAAGGCATAATTTGGCTCAATACAACAAGTTTACATATGCCATGAAAATCAAATCAAATCTTGAAAACTTCCAAAGATGTGATCAATTTCTACAACCTTAATGCACTCTATGATATATATTGAACATAACCAAGGCAAGAGAGAGAGGGGAGAGGTCATGCAGAGCCAAGAACCAAACTGAAAAAATTCAAGAAAAAGTGGTGATCCAATTTCCATCTTAGAGTCCAATTTAAGCCATTCTCATTATACCAACAGACTCATGGACATCTCCAGAAGGGATTTCAATCCATTGCAAGCATTTTCACGCCCGAAATTGTAAGTTACAGGTACCACAACTTGCCTCCAAACTCAATTTCGATTTTATTGATTTACTCATCATTATCACGTTTGATTCATATATTATTGTTTATCATTGAGTTTGCAAGCTTTTGGAATTGTTTAATTGCGTTTTTAGCACAAAAATCATGATACGCCATTGTTAGGGTTTCTTGGCTTGTTTTAGGGCTTTGTAGTATAGGCCAAATTGGGCTTGGATTCTGGTACCATGATACTCGTGTGGATAAGACGAGTTGATTGGTACCTTTGAATTTCATTTATATTTCTTGCATAGAATTTTTGAATGGCACAGGTTTGTACCTACAGCAAAGCAATCGTAGGTAAAAGTTCTGTTACCTAAAACGATGGTTTGGGGAAGAAGATGAGGCATGGCACTCTTGGATTGGTTGGTTTGAATTTTAGCACTTTTTTCTGAATATGTCCCATGATTTGCTTATATTAATTGTTTCCATTATATTAACAAACAAGCAAAGCAGCTCAGTTGGCAAGCGTGTATTGGAAACGTGCATAAGGACCTTGGTTCGATCCCCAGGTCCCATATTTGTTTCATATTATTTTTCAACAGGTAATCAGGCGCTTTGCATTAGTGTACTTCCACCATGTTCCATCCAGATCCAACCATCAAATTCCTCTCCAGCCAGATCCAATGCCTTCCATTGAAGGTCCATCATGCACCTCAAGTTAACATGTGCATCAGATCCAGCGAAGTAAAACGGGCTCGGAATTGTTTGGGGCCAGAATTTCAACAGCACACCCCCTTTTTCCAGCATAGCAACCAGGCCCATTTACTATTCTTCTTTTTCTCTTTTTTTATATTTTCTTTAATTCTTTTAATTTTTCTTTCAATTATTTTTATTAACAAATTAATTATTTTTTCATTAAATCATAAAATCAATAATTCACAAAAATTAGAATTAGTTTTTTTACTAGTATTAATTTAATTTAATTTAGTCTAATTTAGGGAAATTGTAATTTATTTTCATAAATAAAATCAAATCGAAATTAGGTTAAAACTGTTGATTTAATTTTATTTTCTCTTTTTCTCAAATAGATAAAAAACACAAAAATAGGCTTTTAGATGAATTAATTTATTTTTCTTAATTTAAAATTAATTAGAATTAGGATTTTCCTTTAATTTAACTATTTCATTATTTTCTTAAAACATGACAAAAACGTTTTTTTAATCGATCGTCAATAGGTTTGGTCAAGGGTCAAAACCCTAGTCGCTTCATATTTGATTCATCGCGCGCTTATTATTTATTTCGACAATATTTTTGTAACTGTTCATGGCTTGTAATAGTTTAATTTAGGATTTTATTTATTGTTTAAATCCCCGGGTTTTTGGCTATGTAATTAATCCCCCACCCCGAAGCCTTGTAATAGCGTAGATTTACTTTCTGGCATTTTTAATTCCTGCAAATATTTAACTGTCTAGATGCATGTTAATAGGATTGTATGGCAAGAATGCATGACAAATTAACACATTTAGAAAACCCTAATGTGCAAAGATAAATGACTGAAAACAAATCACTCGCACATATCACTCTTAAGGTATACTCTCACTTTGGTTGCCTTCGGTAAACGATCATTAATCATAAGGTGTCTTAGTGGTTGCCCTCCTGTCTGAAAAAGATCAAACGTCCCATTCGAATAATGCCTCGGAAATGTTGCCTCAGAAATGTTGCCTCGAATATGATCTTAAGACTTTAGGGTCATCACTAAGGTATCTTAACATTGATTTAGTGATCGCACGTCCCTTTTGAATTGACCCTTACAAACTCCAACGACGGTGCTACCTATTTCTAAATAGTAGGATAGTGCTGTCTAAAGGAAACAAGAATAGAAACAATCTTTTTTCGAGTAGGTAGATGCTAGTAGGTACTTGCTTAAATCAAAACTTTTCACACTTACACTTTTCAAAACAATTTTCAAAACAACTTTGTCACATCTTTGAGGACTGATACAAGGGTTATCACGAAGTAAAACATTTTCAAAAACAAAGCACATTCACAAGCAATTTTAAAAAGATGAGCAAGTAGCTAAGAGCCCATGGAAAACCATAGATAGAAAGGGTGCTAACACATTCCCTTTCTATAATCTGCCCCCCGTACTCAGAATATCTCGAAAAAGGATTTTTTTTGTACTTTTTTCCTTTCCAATTGGATGAAATAAAAGTCGGTGGAGACTCTTGCTTACCGCGACATTTTGCGAATAAAAAACGCAAAACACAAACCAGTATTTAACATTCGGTTCTGCCACCGTATCACAGTGGGGCTGAATGGTCATCTCTTCTTGTTGTAGTAACTTGGAGAGTTCCCCTGGTACTTCACAATCTTCCTCACCTTCATCTTCGGTTTGGTAGATTAGATTTTCAGAGTCACAGAAGGCCATAGTAGAACCGTTATCAATGGGATCTCGAATGGATGTCGACCTGCATTATGAGTGTGAGTGTGTGTAAGGGTATAGCTATATTTGAAAGAAATTAAAATGTAAAAAATAAAAACAATTAGCACAAAGTTTGTATGCAAAACATACATGATTCATTGATGTCATATGGAAATGAGATAATAACCCTTACAAATGGACCATTGTGCCTCGGGTGAGACACAAGGTTTTAAGAGTTTGAATTGTTTTAATATTACAGATCCAACAAAATGTAAAGACAAATTACTGTGGGATAAAAGTGATCGGGACAAAATCTCTAGCCTCACAGTGGCCGAGCCCTCCACTAACAGTTGGGAAGATCCAATCCTCTAGGTTACATACATCTTCATCATCCTCTACCGCGTTGACTTCACAGTTACTGATCTTCAGGGGTGGTCCTCCAGCACGAGCGCGGCGTACAGCCTCCTGAGCACTTGAAGTGAAACCTAGGCCAAACTTGTCATATTTGTATTGGGATATCTGGGAGTTGCCCCCAAATAGTGTTCCCACCTTCTTCTATCACTTCTTTTGCATCCTTCAAATATGACATCCTGAGTAGAGGCCTTGTGATCTTGGGAACAACCTTGGTCACTGCTACATCTTGCGGGACTTCTTCAAAGTGTTGGAATGGAGTTTCAATAAATTCACCATCTAATTCTACATATATGAAGGAATTGAGATGGCTGATCATATACTCTTCTTCTCCATGAACGGTGATAATCTTCCCTTGAACCGGATACTTCAGCATTTGGTGCAACGTAGAAGTAACTGTGCCAACATTGTGAATCCATGGTCGGCCTAGCAAGCAGGAATATGAAGGGTGAATATCCATTACATAAAAGGTTGAATCAAACGTTTGGTTCCAACCTTTATGGGGATATCCACTTCCCCATGTACCATCCTTTTCGAGCCGTCAAAATCCCTTACTACTATGTTGCTTGGCTTCAATGTCAATCCCTCACAATCAAGCCTATCAAGAGCCTTTTTAGGCAAAACATTCAGGGACGAACCTGTGTCCACCAAAACATGAGCCAAGGTTATGCCCCTACATTCAACTGAGACATGCAATGCCTCATTAAGCTTCTTTCCTCTTGGCGTTAAGTCGACATCTTAAAAACCTAGACTATTATCTACAGTCAAGCTGGCTACGCAGTCTTGGAACTGATCGGCAGATGTTTCTTGGGGTACATGGGCAGTTTTCAGGAATTTTACCAAGGCTTTTGCATGCGCCTCGGAACATAGTAGTAAAGCCAGCATGGAAATTTTAGATGGAGTTTTCCCCAGTTGCTTAACTACATTGTATTCGCTTCTTTTTATGATCTTTAGAATTTCCTCCATCTCTTTCCGGGAGGTCTCAGGGATAGCCAATGATTGTGCCTTCGTTTGGACAGGCTCAATCAGAATACTTTTACCTCGAGTCTCGGTTAACTCGGCAGCAGGTATGTCAGTAGGAGTGATAACAGGGATTGTAACAGCTTTGTTAGTTGGAGTATTGGTGGAGATGATTGTAGGACTGGGAACAACTTTTGAAGGAGCAACAACAACAAGAATGATTACGGGTCCAGAAACTTCTTTTGGGGGAGAAATTTCTGGAGAGAATATCCTTCCGCTTCTGGTGATATTCCTAGTCCCTGCAACATTACTGATATCGGAGTTAATTTTCTCCAAACTAGAATCTTAGGTAGCTGGCCAATCTTGCTTGATATCGTGGTAGTAGACATCCCCTCCATAATTCCATGGTATTGTTTTGTCTGACGAATACGGGATTGGTCCAGGCATTGTAATTATCAAAGGAACTTCTTTTGAAACTGATGTAATTCTAACGGGTCTTTTGGTGGAGACCCTAGAAGAATTGGCGGAAATGGTAATGATAGACACATCATTAAGAGGAACAGGTGGAACAGAAGTCCTTTCAAACAAAATTTCCTTGTTATCTATTAGGCACTGAACGTGTGCTTTCAACAGAGGACAACTGGTTGGTGAGGATAAACAGAAATGGAAGCTTTCATCACATCCTAGGAACACACTAGCATTTAATAAGTTCTTTTTGATATTCAGGAGTGGGTTCATAAGTTCATCAACTGAAGTAACAAACACATCTTCCTCAATGGCGTTGGAATTATGGCCGAGTTTGGGCATAGGGGCAGAAATGACATTTGGCTTTTTAGGCGCATCGAATTCAATTTCTTTGGCTTCAATGAGGTCTTGTATTTTGTTCTTTAGAGCCCAACAGTTGTTAGTGTCATGGCTGGGACTCTGAGAGTGGTATGCACAGCGGGCATTAGGATGATAGTGAGGAGAGGTTGTGTTAGGGTTCTTTGGAGCTTCTTTCAAGGTCACTAGGTTGGATCTTAATAGATGTGGCAATACTTGAGATAAGGTCATGTTAATTCTGGTGAATTGTCTGACTGGTCTTTCCATCCTTGGTTGGTTGTTTCTTTGCTGATCAGGCGCAGGTTTAGGAATCATAACAGCCCCCACCATTGGACGACGTTCGACCCTATATTGATTTCTTTGAGGATAAACAACAACCACTTCTTTCTTTCCGATAAATGGCTTCCTTATAGCAGCAAAGGATGTATCTTTTTGAATCTTTCCACTTTTTATCCCGGCTTCTACCCTTTCTCCGGTCAATATTAGTTCTGTAAAACCTGCCGATGAACTCCCAATTAGGTGATTGAAGAAGGGACCAGACAAGGTGCCCAAAAACATGTCTACTAATTATCTTTCAGATAGGGGAGGTTGAACTCTTCCAGCCAAGTCTCTCCATTTTTGTGCATATTCCTTGAAGCCTTCACTTGAAGCCATGGCCATACTCTGGAGCTGAGCACGAGTAGGCGCAAGATCATCACTGTATTGGTATTGTTTGTAAAAGGATGCAACAAGATCTTCCCAGTTACGAACATTGGCTCTTTCTAACTGATAAAACCAATTAAGTTGAGTTCCAGACAGACTGTCTTGGAAGAAGTGTACCCATAAGTCCTTGTCAGTGGTATGAGGATGAATCTTCCTTACATAGGACCGGAGATGCATTTTGGAGCATGAGACTCCATCATATTTGGAGAATATAGGTGCTTTGAATTTTGGAGGAGTGACAATTCTCGTTACTAACCCCAACTAATCAAAGTCCAAGCCAGGCACTTTTTGGATTTCCATTGTGCTGAACCTCTCTTCGAGATGTTTATACTTGTCATCAACTGGAGGGTATTGTTCTTCAGAATAGTCTTCTTCTTCCTCATCCTCTTCTGATTCTGACTGGAAAACTGTTCCTTTCCCTTTCCCATCTTGATTGTCCTTCTCACCGGATGTTGTTGCAAAGTCTAAGGCCCTTCTTGTCTGTCCTTGGAATCTTCTTCCCATGTTTAGAACTCCGGTTATCTTCTTCGTCTTCTTTTTCTTCTCCCCAGCCAGAAAAGTCTTTAACTCTTCTTGTCCTTTGGCTAGAGTCAAGAGCAACTGTTGAAACTGTGCATTCTGAGCTTGGAGGTCCTTCACCGTTTTCTCGAGATCCATCTTACTGAAATAAACAATAGAGAGAAGAGGAGACTTGTTGCAAGAAACCTGCTTATGTTATGAGGAATGATAAATGCGCATGCAATGATTTCAAGGATTTTAAGATTCAAATTTGTTTTAGACAAAAAGGAAACACACGTTATATTAATAGATTAAAGCTTAAGTACATCATTGCCTTCTTGGAAAAAATAATACAAAAACTCTAAGATAAAAAGGTAGTACGTATCTTCTTTGGTGCAATATAATCATTCAGAGTCTGCTCCTCATGAATTTAGCCTAGTGAGTTCCAAAACCTTCTTCTCGCTTGCGTAGAATTGGGCTTCGAAAGTATCTCGCTCCCCCTTGAGTTGTATCCAATCTCTCTGTAGGTCTTCAAGAGAGGTGGGCATGTCAGGATGTAGGATAGTGTATGGAACATCTCCTTCCATGACAGGCTCAATGATTACCGGGAGAATGAAGGGGTAAGGCATCATAAGACTCTGAGCACGAGTTCGTACCCATTTGAGGTAAGGCTCAAGAGGGATGGAATTTTTATGCCCCAAAGTCTTGCTATCTACCTTGTTCAACATCCTCCACGCTCAGATAAATCTCTGGTGAAGACCTTGGTCGTCGTTGTCGTAGTCAAATACCAAACCTTGAATTAGAATCTCATGCGGGCCATCCCTTCAGGCATAACCAAACTGTCTTAAAGCTAAGAAGGGGTTATAGGTGATACCTCCCCTAATTCCAAGTAAAGGGACATTAGGAAACTCTCCACAATTGTCAAAAATAGTAACATTCTCTATGGATCGGGAGCACCAATGAATGTCTGAATGTTTAAGTGTCATCAACCTTTGTAACCACCTTGAACCTTGCTCATTCTTTAGTACAGATTGGGGAAGATGTGAAATAAACCATATTTCCAAGAGAGGAGTCCAAGACATAAGGACACCTATTTTCCTCATTGTGCGAGTGTGAAAAGAGTGTAGGATATCCCCTAGAAATGTAGGCACCGGGTTGCGGAATATGAAGATTTTGACGGCGTTCACATCTATGAGTTGGTCAGGATTTGGAAACAAAACCATCACATAGATACGGAGAGCCATAATTTCCTCAAAGGATTGCAAATCCAAAGAATTCCAACAACTTTGGGCTTTCTCAAACAAGAACTTTGCTAGGAAACCTTTGACACCACTCCTTGTTTCCCAATAAGTTGTGACATCAGATGAGTGCAAGTGTAGAGCTTGAGAAATCTCTTCTGGCTTTGGGTTTCTTTTTGTACCGTTTAAAGGTAGTTGATTGAGAATGAGAATCTTCAAGAGTCGGGAGAATTCTTCCAAAGTAGGCACAAGTTGATAGTCGGGAAATGTGAAGCAATGGTGTAAAGGATCAAAGAACTGAAAGAGCGCCTTCATCATGTCCTCATCTGTGTTGGAGGTGACCAAGTTCAGGAGGAGACCATGTCTCTCAGTGAATGGAGAATTTTCAGGAATCCTTGAAGCTAGCTCCTTAAGTTGTGGAGGGATCCTTACAAGGTTGACTTAAATAGTTTTCCTACGAACAGAATCCATGTACTACAAAACAGAACAAAGATAAATCCTTAGATCCTTGAAATGGTTATTGAATTTGTATGATGTTCATGATGTTATGTACAAGTATGTATATACAAACAAAGCAAACAAATCCTTAGGTTTAGGCTTGCATGGAGTTTTATAGGTAAGTACCCTCTTGAAGTTTAGTTGGATCAAACCTGTCCTAGTAATAGTAATCGGGTTCTAAGGAGATCAATATCACTGGTTTGTTTCCTTGGTCATTGTTTCAGCACAAGCCTCTTTAATGGCGAACAAAATATCCCAAGAAACCAAACCTTAATGAGTGTAGTATCGAGTATCTACCAACTTCGGACTGCATCAAAGTCGGTCATCTCACTACATCCTAAATGGCCAAGTTGGTCAAGTAAAGGTTCTAGAAGTTCATTAATGCTTTATGACATCACTCAGCGGCCCCGTATTCTCTTTGATTAACTCAAAGGCTACCGGTACCCATAAATATGTCGCACTAACATAGCTATTTCTTAGACCATGTCGGTATACCCCACATAATTTCCACAACTTATTCCTACTTACCTATAATGTATCCCATATCCAGGTAGAGGATTCAAACCCAAACAAAGAACCATAATGTAAAGCATACAAGCCAAACAATGTAAGCAAGTAAATGTGATCTATCCCTAAGGTAACCCCACTTTTATAATACTCTCCACCAGAGTCTCCAGTTCTGTGATATGGTGGGAGAACTGACTTGAGGGTTTTACGTTTCATTGCAAATGTTGCAGTTAGCAAGAGTCACCACCAAATTTTCTTTTATCCAAAAGGAAAGGTGAAAAAGCACAAGAAAGACCTTTGAAATTGCCTCTTGAGTTCGGGGGGTAGATTATGAAAAGGGAAGGTATTAGCACCCTTTTCATCCATGGTTTTACATGGGCTCTTAGTTACTTCCTAGATGACTTGCTTTTGTTTGAAATTGTGCTTTGTGTGGTTTTTTGAAAGTATTTTCTAAATAGGCCATTATTTAGGCAAACTTTGTAATGATTCTCGTTCGTATGAATGTATACAAAGTGTTTGATCTTTTGAAATTTTTTACAAGTTTGTTAAGATGTTTGGAAGTGCATGTGATTATTTTGAAAATAGAAAGGATATTTGTTTTGAAGTGGAGCAAGTAATTAGGAGCAATCTACCTACTTAAATGTCTTTCTTGTTCATTTTCTTGTTTTTTTGACATTGTTGTCTTACCATTGATTTGGTAAGCAACCCTATCTTTGGATGTAAACGGGACGGGCGTGGGTCATTGTATAACCATGATTAGCAATGTTGCAAGGTATCTTAGCATTCTTTTTGAGGGACTAAGATCATTTGTAAGGCAACTTATATAGCGTCATCGAGAGATTATGATCTTATATTTGCTTGTTTTTTCTAAGATACCTTACATGCGTAATATGGTCATTTTGTATAAGGCAACCAAGTGGAATTACCCTAGGGGTGCTGGTGTGCAAGTGTATTGTTTTTATGCTAATTTTTTGTCTTGAATTAGGATTTTCTAAGAATTGGTTTTAGTCTTTCCATACAAACCCTAATTACTAGCATGTTATATAAATACGATAAATTGCGAAATTTAAAGTTACTATACTATTACAACATTTGTGGGGAGGGAGGTGTACAATTTGTAAATGGGGATTGCAAGAATTTAAACCTAATTAGTCTACTAAAAACATATTAAATTGGTATGAATATACAAAGAATTAAATAAATACAAAGTATAAAAATGAATAAATATACAAGGATGCAAAATGTAAAGAAAATGAATGTGTTTGGTTTTTTTCATGAAAAAGATTTTTTGTCTTAACCTAATTTAAATAAAGAGAATAGTTAATTAAGTTTGAATTTATTAAGAAAAGATTTTAGATGAAAACCTAGTTCTAGTAATTAATAAAAATAATATAAATTTAAGAAAAGTATTTTTGGTATTTTTTATCTTGAAAATTTTTATAGCATTATAAAATAATTTTTGGCCCTTTTTTAATATTAAAAATAATATATTTTCAATGGTTTGAAGAATAAATAAATAAAAACATAATATTAATTAAGTTTATAAGATTTAGTTAAAAAAAATAAATAAGGTATAATAAATAATTTTTTTTTTTGGAAAAATAGAATAAAATAAGTCAAAATATAAATATATCATTTTTTTTTTGTATTTTTTATGATTTGGGGTATTTAGAAAAATATATTTAAGAAAAGATAAATGAAATAAATAAATAAATAAATAACTTGGGTCAGGGGGTGCCAATAGGTAACAGGGAGGTTAGTGAGGGAAAAAAAAACAAGCCAGGCCCAAAGGGGCCCAGCGCCTGCAAAAAAAAAAGTCAGAAAAATGTGAAAAAATGAAAAAGGGTATCACTGGGGCTCGAACCCAGGTCCCATAGGTTCTGAAGACTTCATCTTCAACCTCCAGCCAGACCAACTGTAACTTACTCATTTCTCATAAAAAATGAAAACTGTAAACATAAAACTTATAGCAAATTTTGTCACGATTCCAGAAATGTAAAGTATTAAAACGATAGATCAAAGATAAGCAAGAATTTTAATGGCCCTAATATGAACCCTAAAAATTTCAGAAGTTTCAGTTTCAAAATCCTCTAAGCTCAAACAAAATTAATGGAAACTAAGGATATGGTTAGCTTCAGGGCAATGATATCTACATGTTTTATTCACAAATAAACTATTGATGATGCTTGTATGAAGAGTTCCAAGTTGAGAAAACTTACCTCAAAACTGTAAATCGTGTTTGGAGTTTGAGCTTGTTTCAAGTGATGGTGATGATCAGGTTAGTTTCCTTGAGGTCCTAAGAAGCTAATGCAATGGTTTGCTTGAGTTGAGAGTGGCTGAAATGACTTGGAGAAGTCAATGTGCAATGCTCTGTTTTTGGTTATGGAAGATAGGGTAAATGATGTTACAGAAATGAAACAGGTACATGGATAAGTTACACTTGATGTAAGGAAGATTTAGAAACTAAAAGGCCAAGAAATGCACGAGGGAAATGTGAGTTTGAGGTTTGAGGTTCAAGGTCAGAAACTATGCAACAATGGAGTTTTTGGGCAAATTCTAATTTGAGAGAGTTTTGGTGTATTTCAGGGTGCTCAAGCTCGTGTCCTAGCTCACAAATAGTGACTCTATTTATAAGCAACAAGTTTGGAGTGCTCTAGTTGATCATAATTCAAATTTGCATCTTTAAGTTAAACATGTAATTTTTTGACAAAACAAGTTTCCATGCCTTGTGTACTTACTAAGATAGAGCGGTCATGCTTTAAATAAGCTTGCTTCTGACTTTGTGGATGAAGTGTAATCAGAGGGAACAAGTTAGAGGCTCAATGTGAACTTTATGTAAAAAGCTTGCTTTACAAGAATGGCAATGTTACTTTGTGCCATTAATGGAAATGCAACTTGGATAATAGCTCAAATGCTTGGATCAAAGCTCTAACAGTTGTGTAAACATTTAATTATGGAGTTACAAACAAGTTTGAGACCTGCAAAGCAAAGATTATGCAGCCTAGCTTGGATTTGGTTCATGTGTTCATCAAAAATGGCTTGTAATTCAAGTGACAAAACCCTAACTTCATCTCTTCGATTACACTTACTCAAGAATGATCTCAAGGAGTTATTGGATATTTTAAAAAGCTTGCAATGTGCTCTACAACCAATATTTGAATTGCTTTTGAATATTCCTCTTGGAACTATATGAAAAAGTGCCATGAAGTTGGGTCAAAATCCTGACGAAATTAGGGCAAAATTTCACTAGCTGTTTAGTTTCATGACCCTATGTTCATAAAATTAAAACTTGAGATCCAAGCATTTTTGGAATAATTTATGTGAAGCAAAGTTGTATATTTCATGTTGGGGGTTTCTCTTGAATCATCTTGCATCATGGTGAAAATTTGGCTCAAAGTTATGAAAAAACATGAATTTTAAACACTTAGAAAAATTTCTAAGTTTAGAAATTTGACTTTTTCAAAATGAAATCTTTACTTTTTGATTTCTTGATGAATAAGTTTCATATTTTGACATGTTTTTATGAATTATGATCTTTGGCACTTGAATTTGACCAAAAAGTCAAAGTTTGACTTTTCAGTATACAATTGACTTTTGATTAGTTGACTGCAAAATTCATCTGTTAATCCAATGGACTTGAAATCTTTTGAACCATATAATTAGGTTAAAATGATGAAATTGGACTCTCGATATAATGCCTTAAACAAATTGGCAATTTGCTAGGTCAAAAACCATAAATTGCCTTTTCCCAGTCAAAACCCTAATTTTGACCATTTTGCCCTTTTGGAGATTTGATCAAATTTCTAAACGAGTTGTGGTACAAACTTGATCAAAGGATACATATGAGTTTATAATATTGATATGGATAAAAATTATGAAGTTTGACTGTAAATTGGCCATAGTTGACGTTTTCCCCAATATAGTTGATTTTCAGGTCAACTGTTAAATTGACTGATCAAAAGTGTGATCCAAGGCTTGAAACTTGACATGAGTAATCTTGGGGGTAGATAATGATCCATGAAAGTCATATGAAGCATTGAAAGTTAAAAAAATCCTTGTGCAAACTTAAACCCTAATTTTGGTCATCAGTGCCTAAGGAAGTGTCTTGAACTGATCAAACCCTAGTGCAGTCTTGAGCCCAAGGATATCTTGTGAGCAAATTCTTGATAAGTGAGAGGGAAAATTTTGGGGTACAACACTAATCTACATCAAATACAATATTCATACACATGCTTAAAGATATAAAAAAATACCAACCTGGAATACCGTGATCAAATTAAGTTGCTCCCTTTATCCTTGTTTTTATTTTCTTTGTGCTTTTCTCTTTTCTCCTTCGGTACAAGATTCCCCTTTTTTCTTCGGTACAAGACTCCTCTTTTTTCGATTGATGATAGAATGGATTCCTTAGGATTTAGTTGTTGTTGTTCTTCTATGTGAAGAGTAACAACTTTTAGGAGAATTCTAGTGAGTTGTTGATCTGCAACTGATTATTGATTCTCCAAATGGTTGCTGATGAAAAATTTATGGTGAAGAGAGTCATATTTATAGATTGGAAATTAGGTTAAAGGCACCCAAAAAAGTAAATAGTTAACACCAAGAAAAGCCCAAAGTTTATGGTTTTATCTTGGTCAACAATTTGACCAATCAGAAGTGAGTTATGATACAAATTAACACACCTTGACCAATAAGAAACAATTAATAACTTTTTTGATAATTATTATAATTTTTGCACTCAATTTTGATAAAAAGTGCATCAAATAAAATAAATAATTATTTTTAAAATACATTAATTAAAAATACAAAAATCATATTTAAATAATAAAAAAATATGATTTTTGTGATTTTGAGAATAATTAGAAAACAGAAATAGTTAGTAACAAAAAATATCCAAAGTGCACCAAATGAGATTGATCTCTTTTTGGCATAATTTTGAAGATTAGAAATTGATTGAAATTTGGTCCATAACTTGTTTATTCCAAATATTGAGATTGATTTGAAAATATTGTATTTATTTTTTCCAAATTTAACTATTAAGTGCATAAAAATCAAATATTTGAAAAATAATATATATTTTTTGAAATAGCCTTAACAATGAAAACGAAAATAATAATAAAATAATTTAAAATTGACCTTTTTATCCTTTTTTAAATAAAAAACACAAAAGAACAATAAAATCTAAAACGTAGGGCAATAACAATCGAACCTGCAATCTTATGCTCAGTATTCTTAGTGATGCTTCCTTACCAACTGTGCTATCTTAATTATTTGAAATGAAAGTAGCATTTAAAATTTAGAAGGATGGTATAATATTTTCTATTTAAAAAGAAAAATATAAATAATTCAAAATAAACTATTATATACCTTTTAAATAAGCAAAACAAAATAAATCAACATTGGAAAAAATTAAGCATAGATACAAAGTGAACAAAGATGATAAATAAATAAATTTATTCTTTTTATATAATAATTTTATTTATTATATCAAAGGGACATTTTAAATTTCTAGACTTAATATAAATGATTGGATATTCAGCTATAAATAACGAAAAAAATAGGTGGGAAAATTTGGAGTATGACAATTGTCCTTATTTAATTACTTTGCGATTGAATGGTGCAAGAATACGCAAGTCTTGAACATTCGAATCAGAGGGTTATTAAATAATGAAAGACTCGGAAATTTGACCAAATATTGGCTAGATAAGGATACATTGTACGACATACCCTAGAGGATGAAGCAATAGGCAAAGATGGTGATGTATCATCCTATCAGAGTTAGAGCGAAAAGTGAGAATGACCTAGATATGACTACACGGAAAAATCACCAACACCTAGAAAAGAGATCATAGATTTTGCATGTTTACCATAACCTAGGAGGTAAATAATACAAGTTTGAAAGTTTACTTACTAATGCTTCGAGACTAACATAGTAAGCTTATAACACAAATTTTGTATATTCATTGCAATTTAGGGGATGAATAAAATAGAGTTTGATAATCCATTTCCGTGTGGAGACTAAATCAATGAATCATATCACATAGAGACAAATAACTTATTGCTTCTTAGAGACTAACACAACAAGTTATATCGCAGATTTCATATATCTGCTACAACCTAGGGAGTAAATGATACGGGTTTGAAAATATCTTACTAACCCTTAGAGAGTAACATAGTAAGGTATGATGCAGACTGGTGCATTTATCATGACCTAGAGGATAAATAACACAGACTTAATAATCCATTGTCGCTTAGAGACTAACACAATGAACTATATCGCAAATTTTCGCATACCTACCACAACCTAGGGGGTAGATAACATGAGTATAGGCTTGCGTGTTTATCACGACCTCGAGGATAAATAACACAAACCTAATAATTTATTATCGCTAAGAGGCTAACACAATGAACTATATATTTTCGCATACCTACCATAAACTAGGGGGTAGATAACACGAGTATAGGATTATGTATTTATCACGACCTAGAGGATAAATAACACAAACATGATAGTTCATTATCACTTAGAGACCGACATAATGAACTATAGATTTTTGCATACCTACCACAGCCTAGGGGGTAGATAACATGAGTATAGGCTTGTGTATTTATCACGACCTAGAGGATAAATAACACAAACCTAATAATTCCTTGTCGCTTAGAGACTGACACAATGAACTATAACTTTTCGCATACCTACCATAACCTAGAGGGTAGATAACACGAGTATAGGCTTGTGTATTTATCACGACCTAGAAGATAAATAACACAAACCTAATAATTCATTATCGCTTAGAGACTGACACAATGAACTATAAATTTTCTCATAGCTACCATAACCTAGGGGGTAGATAACACGAGTATAGGCTTGTGTATTTATCATGACCTATAAGATAAATAACACAAACCTGATAATTCATCATCGCTTAGATACTGACACAATGAACTATAGATTTTTGCATATCTACCACAACCTAGGGGATATATAATACGAGTTAGATAACTTATCACTGCTTCGAGACTAACACAATAAGTTATATCGTAAATTTTGCATATTTATCACAACCTAGGGGATAAGTGATGCGAGTTTGAAATTCAAAAAGTGTTTTGATAATCGAATCTTAGATAACTAAACCAAAGATAAGATCGAATGTTACCGGTTGCGCCTGTTCTCAACCAAGGTGTGTATTTGTTTTGCATAGATAAGCTAATTCAACAATAGGCCCCAAGAAAATTCATAGTATTCTTACCCAAAGTAGATTTGAAAATTCCATGCACGATGTATATGCGCGATGCCCTAAATTGATATGAAACCTAAATGTATATGTATATGCACTCAATTTTTCGTATGTTCATGCACCAAATGTATTGTAAATACTTTTGATCTTTTTCTCCTTTTAAACCATTGGCACATTTTTCTTTTGTCACCGACTCCCCAATGTTGCATGTTGTTTTATCGTGGTATCTCCGAGGTGATTTGAATTCTTATATATCATGGTGAACAATGTCAATGTGTTGTTGATAATTTGCATCTTAGGCGTAGGTGTAATTATGGACCTCTTTCGATGTTTTTCTAACCAAAATAAACTTTGATGTTTTATCAAATTCTCTTTGGTGTTTCTGTATGTTAGATGCACCAAATGTTATGAATGACCTTGATACTTTGATATAGTTATGTGTACATCATGCTTAATGTGAAGCTCTTAACGAGAAATCTATTGTCGAGATTAACTAGGAGAATCTACTACCAAGATTCTGTTGAGAACTACCTTCTGCCGAGGTCTTCTGGATAATTAACTTCCGAGATTAACCATGCGAATCTACTACCGAGATTCTGTTAAGAAACTACCTTCTGTCGAGGTCTTCTGGAAAATCATCTACCGAGATCGACCAGGAGAATCTACTGTCGAGATTATGTTAAGAGCTACCTTTTATCAAGGTCTTATGGAAAATCATATGTTGATATTTAAACAGTAGAATCCACTGCCGATATTTTGCATAGAATAGATAACTTGATTGACAATGATGATTGTCTTCACATGATACATAGTTTTATGCTATGCGTGTACATTTTGATTGATGCATGTAATGTAATGATTGACTGATGCATGTAATGAGTGACTTGGATATGTATCAATGGATGTTGGATTTTGAAATGCCAATGAGTAATTGGGCTTTTTGAGATATGCTCGATCCGTGCTTCCGAAATTCATAAGATGGATGAGATGATAAGTATAGCTTGATTCTGGATCAAAGAGCCCTAATGAATGATTTACACATAGTCGTATGCTTTTGACGGATGCCCTTATGAGGGATCACAGATGGTTAAGACATAAATAAGTTTCCTATATAATAAGGATCCTTGTCCCATGATATTTAGATGTTACGCTAACTTGATTTCCTAACACTCGTTTCAAACTCGAAGATTGCTGACGTAGGAGGAGAGTTTCACTGGGGATAGTGAAAGTACACAGAGAGCTTGCCCCAATTTGTTGGTAGGGTCTTGGAGATATTCTTCTTGATATGATTTAAGAGTAGTTTGATCACAATATGAATTACCCTACTATCTTGGACTTTGAAACATTATGCCCTTATTGAACTGTTTTTTTGGATCAATTTCCTATTGATCGAGCCTCGCAGTGGTTTGCCCCTATATTTGAGTTCCTTGAAAGGTATGCCCCTCAATCTCCAGAATTTGGAGGAGGTACCCTGTAATACGGTGGGAGAACTGACTTGGTTATTTTGCGTTTGATCGCAATTGTTGCGGATAGCATGATTCACCACCGACTTTTCTTTTATTCAATAAGGAAAGGGTGAAAAGGACAGGAAAGACCTTTGAGATATTTTCTTCAGTTCGGGAGATAGGTTATGAAAATGGAAGGTGTTAGCACCCTTTTCATCCATATTTATCTATGGGCTCTTAGTTGCTAGATCACTTTAAAAATGCTTTGTTTGAAATGTGTTTGTGATGGGTTTTGAAAGTATATTTGGAAAGCGCCTTCGTTTAGGAGAACTTTGTAATGATTCTCGTCTCTATAAGAATGCATACAAAGTGTTTGACTTTTGAAAATATTTCATGTTTTGAAAGTGTTTGGTGTGTTTGAAAAGATGTTTGTTTTTGAAGATAAATTGTGAGCAAGCAACTAAGAACGCTCTACCTACTTAAAAAGTCTTTTGTTCATTTCTCTCTTCCTTTGATATTGTTTTCTCACTATTGATTGGTAACTAACCCTATATTTGGATGTAAAGGGATGGGCGTAGGTCATTGTATAGTCATAAAATGCAATGTTGTGAGATACATTAGCATTTTCCTTAAGGGTCTAAGATCATTTTGAAGGCAACATTCGAAGCATCATCGAGGGACTATGATCTTGTATTTTAAGTTTTTGATAAGATGTCTCACATGCATAACATGACCATTTTCTCAAGGCAAGAAGGTGGAGTTAACCCTAGAGGTGCAAGTGTGCAAGTGCTTATTTTTCATGCTTGGTATATCTTGAATTTAGGTTTTTCTAAGTATTAATTTTATCTTTCCATACAAACCCTAATTACTAACATTTATATGAAAGCGACAAATTGCGGAAATATAAAGTTCTACGCTATTAGATCATTTGGGGATGGGGTATACAATTTTACAAATGGGGGATGGAAAGCAATAAAAGGTCCTAATTATCTATTACAACCATATTGAACTTGAATGAATAATGTACCAATGAATAAATATACAAGAATGTAAATAGAAATAGATTTTTTGTTTGATTTTTGTTAGGAAAAGGTTTTAAACTTGATTTAGAAAGATAATGAATTAGAATGAGAAGATTAAATTTAAGTTTAAAAGAAGTGAATTTAAACAAGAAGATATTTATTAGGTTTTTTTTTGGAGAAAAGGTTTTAATACTAATCAGAATAATATGGAAATTTAAAGAAAACCTAAATTCTAAGCTAATTTTATTAAAGAAAATAAGTTAAACCCAAGTCTAATTATTCGTTAATTAAAAAAGGAAAAGAAATTAAATTTTTATAAGAAAAAATGTTGTCTTCTTTATCTTGAAAAATAAAATATAAGTGTATATATATTATAAATAACAAATAAAATATTTTTGTCTTTTTGATTAATAAAAAATAATATTTATAATAATATTAATAATAATAATAAAAATATTTGAAGAAAGAAAATAAGAAAGTAAGTAAAATAAAGAAATAAAGTCAGGGGGTGTAAAAATGAGTTGAGGTGGTTTTGTAGTAAAAATAGTTTTGCTTTGTTAGGCCCAATGGCCTGTTTTTGAAATCAGAAAAGAAAAAAAAAAGGGCATGCGTGGTGATAAGTATATGGGGGGTATTATTAAGCAAAATGCAAGGTCCACTGAGGGATGGCCTAGGCGTGCATGCTGTTTGACAAAAGAAAGAAAATGTTAGAAAATAAGCAAAATGGCAGTGCTGGGGCTCGAACCCACACCTTCAAAAATATACGCGCGTTGCCTTACCACTGGAGTGGCTATACACCTGGTGTATAAAACAGAACCAACAAAATATATTACAAAACAAGTCCATGGCATGTACTTCATCTTCAACCTCGCGCCAACCAAACCATCTGTATCTCATTCATTTCTCAACCAAAATGGAAAATGCAAACATGAAAGTTGTGTAAAATCTCATCACGATTTCAAAAATATAACTCACTAAAACTATAAGTCAAAGATGAATGAGAATTTGGATGGCCCTAATCTGAACCCTAATTTTTCCAGAAATTTCAAACTCAAAATTATCTAAGCTCAGGCAATATAAATGAAACCTATGGACATGGGCAGCTTCAGGGCAACGATATCTGCATTTTATCTTTGAAAATGCAAGCTTAACAATACCTATATGAGGAGTTTAAAAATCAGAAAACTTACCTCAAAACTGAACTTCGTGTTTTGAGTTTGAGTAGTTTTCAAGGTGTTATGATGATTGAGTTAGCTTCCTTGAACCTCTAGGAAGCTAATGCAATAGTTACCTTGAGTACTGGAGAAGTCCAAGTGCAAAGCTCTGTTTTTGAAAATGGAAGTTGATGGAGATGGTGCTACAGTTAGATAACAGGTGTTGAAATTATTTAGTATGATGTTTAGAAGCTTTTGAAAGCAAAAGGCCAAGAAACGCACGAGTAGATTTGAAGATTGGATTCAAAACTCAGAAATGACAAGTTTTAAGGTATTCTTGGTGATTCTGTGTTTGAGGAAGTTTTAGGGAGTTTTAAGGCTAGAAAATTCGTGTGTTGGCTTGCAAATGATGCCTCTATTTATAGGCAAGAGGTCTTGTGTGCTACAACAAGCCATAATTTAAAATCTCAAGTTGTGGCATCTTTACTTGTTTTTGAAGCAAAGTTGAAACATCTTGTTCCAAGACACGGTACATGTCTGTATAGAGTGGTTAGAACTTTAAACATGCTTGCTTTTGGCTTATAGGTGTTGTGTGTGGAGAAAGAACAAGTGCAAGGCTCAATACATGTTGACTTTCCATAAAGCTTACTTTTCTAATATGGAAATGGTAACTTTGTGCCATTAATGGAAATTTGGTTTGGACAAAGCTTCAAACACTTGTGTTGTACCCCTAAAATTTCCCTCTCACTTATCAAGACTTTTCTCACAAGATCTCATTGGGCTCAAGACTGCACTAGGGTTTGATAAGCTCAAGACACCTCCTTATGCATTGATGAACAAAATTAGGGTTTGAGTTTGCGCAAGGATTTTTGAACTATGAATGCTTCATATGAATTTCATGGACCATTATGGACCCCCAAGATTACTCATGTTAAGTTTCAAGTCTTGGATCACACTTTTGATTAGTCAAATAAACAGTTGACCTAAAAATCAGTTGTATTGGGGGAAAAGTCAACAATAGCCAATTTACAGTCAAACTTCATGATTTTTTATCCACGTCAACATTTTAGACGCATATGTATCATTTTATCAAGTTTGGACCAAAATTCCTCAAGAAATTTGATCAAATCTCCAAAAGGACAAAATGGTCAAAATTAGGGTTTTGACTGGGAAAGGGCAATTTCTAATTTTTGACCTAGCAAATGGTCAATTGGTTTAAGGCATGATCTCAAGAGTCTAATTGCATTATTTTTACCTAATTACATGATTCAAAACATTGCAAATCCTTTGGATTGATAGATGAATTTTGCAGTCAACTGATCAAAAGTCAATTGTATACTGAAAAGTCAAACTTTGACTTTTTGGTCAAACTCAAGTGCCAAAGATCACAATTCATCAAAACATGTCAAAATAGGAAACTTATTCATCAAGAAATCAAGAAATCAAGATTTCATTTTGAAAAGTAAAAATTTCTAAACTTAGAAATTTTTCTAAGTGTTGAAAATTTCTTATTTTTTCATAACTTTGAGCAATTTTTTCATTATGATACAAGATGATTTAAAGGAAACTTCCAACATTAAAGTTGTAGATATACATGAAATTTACAACTTTTCATCACACAACTTCTTCCAAAAGTACTTGGATCTCATGTTATAATTTTGTGAATACATGCTCATGAACTAAAAAAAGACTTAGTGAAATTTTGCCTTAATTAGGCAGATTTTTGACCTAACTTCATGACAATTTTTCACATAGTTCCAAGGGGAATCTTCGAAAGAAATTCAAATATGGGTTGTAGAGAACATTGCACGATTTCCAAAATGTCCAAAAACTCCTTGAGATCATTCTTGAGCAAGGAGAATCGAAGGCAAGAAATTAGGGTTTTCAAACTTGAATTACAAGCCATTTTGTGAAGAACACTTGATCCAATCTTCAAGCATGCTGTACAAATATTGCTTTTCAGGCTTCAAACTTGCTAACCACTCAATAATTTAATGTTTACACAACTTATAGATCCATTGTCCAAGCATTTGAGCCATTATCCAAGTTGCATTTCCATTTTGGGAAGAAAGTCACCACTTCCATTTTGGAAAAGTGACTTTAATCACAATGTCAACTCTTCTTGAGCCCATACATTTTTGTTTCTGACTCAAAAAAATTTAAAAGCAAGAAGCAACATATCTATTGCCTGCTAACCACCCTACAAATCCTTATACTTCACATTAAAACCATGTTTGTCAACTTTGCTTCAAAATCAAGTAACCAAGCCATAACATGTGATTTCATTTTCTGAGTTGTTTCAAGCCTCAAAACCTATAGCCTATAAGTACATACACTATTTGCAAGCTAACACACGAGCTGGAAGACCCTAAAACTCTCCAAAACACCATTGTTGCACAAAACTGCCTAACTTGACAATTTTGAGCCAAAACTCATCATCTTCATTTCCACTCATGCGTTTTGAAATCCAATCATTCAAACACCTTCTATACATCATACCAAAGTAATCGAGGCCCCTGTTTCAAGACTGTAACTCCTTCATCATTATCCACCATTTTCAAACATCAAGCTTGTAGGTTGACTTGAGTAGAGAGATTCAGGGACTTTCAAGGCAAAGTAGGAGTTGGAATACACTCAAGGAGGTCCAGACAAGCTAAACAGATTCTCAGGCCATCTCAAAAGTTGCTCAAACTCCATTCACGACTCTAGCTGCAAGAGGTAAGTTTTCAAACTTCTATCTCTCCATATAAGCATCATTTGATCCTGATTTGTGAAGATAAAATGTAGATATCTTTGCTATAAAGCTGACCATGTTCACAGTTCCCATTTATATTGATTGTGTATAGAGAATTTTGGATTTGAAATTTCTGAGAAAATTAGGTTTCAATTTAGGGCCAGTAAAATTAGTTTTCATCTTTGACTTTTAGCTTACATAAGTTATATGGTTGGATTCGTGAGAAAAAATACATAACTTTCATGTTTACATTTTTGAATTTGGTTGAGAAATGAGAGAGATACAAGATTCAAAAATGGTGTTTCAGCCATAGGCGCGAGGAAGAGGATGAAGTAAGCCTCAGGGTTTGTTTTATTTTATATATTTATGGTTTGGTTATATGACCGGATGAAACAGCCACCCCAATGGCAAGCGCGCGCGTACTAAGTCACTTCTTACCTAAAGGGCGAGGGTTTTAACCAATGTGAACCCCCCTTTTGTATTTTTTCATATTTTCTGATCCTCTAACTTTTTTTGCAGGCGCTGGGCCCTTTGGGCTAGACATTGTTTTTTTTATTTGCTAGCTCACCTCCTTGCTTACTTTTGGCACCCCCTGACCCATTCATTTTTATTTACTTATTTACTTATTTATTTCATTTTTCTTTTTAAATATATTTTCTAAAAATACCAAAATAATCATAAAAAATATAAAAATAGTAGATTTATGTTTGATATAATTTAAATATTTTTTTCACACAAAAAATTATTTTTATTCATTATACTTTATTTATCTTTACTAATTACCTTGTAAATTAAATTAAAACTAGGTTATTATTTATTTAAATATATTTATTTTAATATAAAAAAGGCCAAAAATATTTCAAAACACCATATATTATTTTCAAGACAAAAATACAAAAATAATTTTTCTTTAAACTTATTTTCTTTTAATCAACTAAATAGAATTAGGGTTTTATTCAAAAATCTTTTCTTAACTTATTTCTTTTCTTAATTAAGTTAAGTTAATTTAATTTTGATTTAATTATTTTCTCTAATTAGGTTTAAGTTAAAATCTCTTTCATATAAAAATCCAAACACAAAAATCATTTCTTTCCATTTGCATTTGTACTTTATATATTTCTTCAATTATTTGTACATATTCAATTTGGTTGTAATAGATTAGTTAGGTTTTATTGCAATCCCCATTCATAAATTGTATACCCCCTCCCACAAGTATTGTAATAGCATAGTAAATTTAAATTTCGCAATTTATCGCTTTCATATATACAATGCTAGTAATTAGGTTTTGCATGGAAAGATTAAAACCAACTAAATAGCAAACCCTAATTCAATACAAAATCAAGCATGAAGACAACACACTTTCACACAAGCACCCCTAGGGTAAAATCCACTTGGTTTCCTTACAAAATGGAAATATTACGCATGTGAGGTATCTTAGCAAAAACAAACGAATAAAAGATCATAGTCCCTCGATGACGCTATCTAAGTTGCCTTACGAATGATCTTAGTCCGTAAAAGAGAATGCTAAGATACCTTGCAACATTGCTAATCATGGTTATACGATGACCCACGTCCGTCCCGTTTACATCCAAAGATAGAATTACTTACCAAATCAATGGTAAGATAACAATGTCAAAGGAAAAGGAAATGTACAAGAAAGACTTTTTAGTAGGTAGATTGCTCCTAATTACTTGCTCTATTTCAAAACAAACATCCTTGCTATTTTAAAAACAATCACATAGACTTTCAAAACATCTTACCAAACTTGAAAACATTTTCCAAAGATCAACATCTTTGTATACATTCTTACGAACGAGAATCATTACAAAGATCGCCTAAACAAAGGCCTCTTTACAAAATACTTTCAAAAACCACACAAAGCACAATTTCAAACAAAAGCAAGTGATCTAGCAAGTAACTAAGAGCCCATGAAAAACCATGGATTAAAAGGATGCTAATACCTTCCCTTTTCATAATCTACCCCCAGAACTCAAGAAATAATCTCAAAGGTCTTTCCTGTGCTTTTTCACCTTTCCTTTTGGATAAAAGAAAAGTCGGTTGCGACTCTTGCTAACCGCAACATTTGCGATAAAACGCAAAACTTTCAAGCCAGTTCTCCCACCGTATCACAACTTGGATAAGGGCCTAATCCTTTGTGTAAACCATTAATTATGGAGTTAAACACAAGTTTGAGGCCTGCAAAGTGGGATTCATACATCATGCTTGATGATTGGATAATTGTTCATCACAAATATGCCTTGTAAATCAAGTTTGAAACCCTAACTTCTTGCCTTCGATTCTCTCAGCTCAAGTATTGTCTCAATGAGTTCTTGGATATTCTGGAAATCTTGTAACATCCTATACAACCTTTATGTTGGACATTTTTGAAGAATCCACCTGGATCCATGTGAGAAGTTTCCATGAAGTTGGTACCAAAAATCTGCCTAACTAGGGCAAAATTTCACTAAGTGTTTTTGTTTCATGTACATGTCTTCATGAATTTATAACTAAAAATACTAGAATTTCTAGAGTTTTATTTGTGAAGTAAAGTTGTATATTTCATCAATATCTACAACTTTCATGTTGGAATTTTTCTTTGAATCCTTTTGCATCATGGTGAAAATTTGGCACAAAGTCATGATAAAAGTAAATTTTCCAACACTTAGAAGTTTTGACTTTTCAAAGTGAATTTTGACTTTTATATTTCTTGATGGAGAATCTTCATATTTTAACATGTCTTGATGAAATATTATTTTTGAAACTTTCTTTTGATCAAAAAGTCGAAGTTTGACTTTTCAGTGTACATTTGACTTTTTCATTAGTTGGCCAAATTTCAATTATCAATCAATTGATCTTGAGAAATATTTTGAACCATGAAATTAGGCCAATAAGATGAATTTGAATCCTTTATATCATGTTTTAAGCCAATAAGTCATGTATTTAGTCAAAAGTCAAAAATCAAGCCTTCTTAGTTAAAACCTTAATTTTGACCATTTTGCCCCTTTGGTGATCTGATCAAATTTCTTGAGGAATTGTAATCCAAACTTGACAAAATGGTTCACATGAGTTCAAAATATTTATATGGATCAAAAATCATGAAGTTTTACTGTAAGTTGGCCACATTTGACTTTTTACCCAATATAGTTAATTTTAGGTCATCTGATCTATTGACTGAGCAAACTTAAACTGCAAGACTTGAAATTTGACATGAGAATTCTTTAAGGTCCAAAATGATCCATGAAAGTCATATGAGGCATTAAAAGTCCATTTATCCTTATGCAAACTCAAACCCTAATTTGAGTCATCAGTGTTGAGGAAGTGTCTTGAGCTGATCAGTCCTTGTGCAATTTTGAGCAATTGAGAATCTTGTTAGAAATTTCTTGAGAAATGAGAGGGAAAATTTTGGGGTACAACAACTTCCCCTGTTCCATCTTCTTGGGCCTGAAGAGTTACATTGGCGGATCCGTCATTCATGACTTGAAGGTGAAAGATGATTAAACACTAAAGTGCCAAGAAATTTGCACTCGATGATGCAGTTGATTGTATTAGGAATGGGCTTAATGATGCCATTTGGAATGTCTATTGGTGGAGACTGGAAGAAGTGTCAGAATAAATCTTTGGTCGATTTATGCTGAAACTGTAGATGTCTTTTGCCTATTTTTAACTGGGAGAGATAAATCTGACCCAAAAGAGGTCTTGTGGTTGGTGACTCCACTGGGGAAACAATTATAGACAAAAGAGGCATGTGGATTGCCTATCATTAACTGGAGGATGTGAATCTGTCTAGAAGAGTACTTGACTGATGATTGATTTCTTCCTGCAAGGAAGAGGGTTAGTTGCATGAAGATTTATGCATGGTGCAAAGATGTTCTCAAAATAAATGAGATTATGCTATATGCATTTACTATGTACGTGATATGATATATGAATGTGAAACATTAAAGTGCAATTTTGTCTGAAAATAAATCCTTGACAAATTGTTGGGGAGTTTTGGGAAGTTAAATCCCGGATTCCTGTTGGAGATGAAAAGTATGTGTATCTTCAAACTTTGTTCAGAGGGATTCCTGTTGGGAATTTCTGACTTTGAGGAGAACTCCGCTGGGGAATAATGATTTTGGCTCTTTGCTTTGAGGAAACTCTACGGGAAATGTTGATTTTCTGTTTGGGGAATAGAGTTCAAGAGTTATTGCTCTACTGGGGAGCTATCTAGAGGAAGAAAGTTTAGCTGTTATCTGGTTGGATTCCAGGCTTCACAACAATCTGTTAGGGGTAATAAAGTTAATTGTTATCTGGTCGTATTCTAGGCTTCACAACGTCTTACAGGGGAATATGAAATTAAATGTTATCTGGTCGGATTCCAGGTCTGAACAATTTGAACTTGGGGTTAACTGCTATCTGGTCGGGTCCAGGTTCCAAAAACTTGATCTTAAGTTTATCTGGTATCTGGTCGGGTCCAGGTTTCAGCAACTCGATCTTGAAGTTAATTGGTATCTGGTCGGGTCCAGGTTTCAGCAACTCGAACTATTATCTAGTCGGGTCCAGGTTTCAAAAATTTGAACGTGAGGTTAACTGTTATCTGGTAGGATTCCAGGTCTGAGCAATTTGAACTTGGGGTTAACTGTTATCTAGCCGGGTCTAGGTTTCAACAACTTGATCTTAAGGTTAACTGGTATCTGGTCGGGTCTAGGTTTCAGCCACTAGATCTTGAGGTTACCTGATATCTAGTCAGGTCCAGGTTTCAGCAACTCAAACTGTTATCTGGTTGGGTCCAAGTTTCAGCAATTTGAACCTGGGGTTAACTGGTATCTGGTCGGGTCCAGGTTTCAGCAACTTGAACTATTATCTGGTCAGGTCCATGTTTGATAGTAAATTGAATCAACTGTTATCTGGTTAGATTCTAGGCTTCGCAGTAACGCATTAAAAAGGTGAAGTTGAACTAGTATCTAGTCAGGTCCAGGCTTTGCAGTAACTTAGGTGAAGTTTAACTATTATCTGGTCGGATTCCAGGCTTCAAATTAACTTACTAGGATAGTAATAACTCAGTTGGGGATTAAGGGGTTTCGTACGTTGGTTTGTAACAGTCTGAGAAGCAAACTCAAGTTGGGGAATTCGCAGTTTGTTGGGGAAATAAACCCTTTTGAAAAGAAAATTTGATAACCTACTTGGTGAAATGAATTCTTTAGGAAGAACTCCAATAGGCTTCTTCTTTTAAGACCAAACTCAACTGGGGAGAGGGTTTTTCGGATATTGAAACTCTGGCTGGGGGTTGCATGAATCCACGTCCGTGGGGATAAAAATAACTCTATGGGGATAATTCAAATCCTTAAGGAGATACTTATTACTGTTTTCATATATTTGTTAAAAGTTAATCGTGTTCATATGCATATGTTCATTCAATTTTATCCATTGGACGCTTTCGCACTCAAAACATAAAAACAAAAAAGGTTACACTTCAAAATATATTTATATTGATGTTTTGCCCATAAGTAGGCATTTTTGTACAAAGAGACAGATATCCTAGTAAGAGGAAATCGTCTAAAGAAATGAAAAGAGTACAAAGAAAAAATAATAGCCATGCGGAAGTGATCTCATTGTGTTCCAACTCCACTATTGCCCCTATGTCTTTGAACATCATCCCTTGTTGTTGAAAGAAATTGATTGAATTGATCTTGGACCATTGAGCTTGGACCTTGGTAATAAAGCTGGACGCAGAGATCCAACGGGACATAGTCGTACGCTTTAATCCCTAACTTTTTCCTGGACCTCCCTTTCGGGTTTTCAATCCACCAGGATACCCATTTTTTCCCAAGCCGCCTTTTCAAGTTTTCGACTTGCCGGGTGTACAATATTTTGCATATATCCCTAATTTTTTCACGAACCTCTTT
Source organism: Vicia faba (assembly GCA_948472305.1). Lineage (NCBI taxonomy): Eukaryota > Viridiplantae > Streptophyta > Magnoliopsida > Fabales > Fabaceae > Vicia > Vicia faba. Next base: position 1,582,026,557 of record OX451736.1, read on the forward strand.
GGTTCGCCAGGATGCCCTTATTTTTGACTAGGTATGTCAACCTAGCGGGTCATTTTATGCATAGTACTTTTTAACTATGTCGGAATTCATAGGATGTGGGAAATCTTCACCATCCATAGTAGTTAGCATCATGGCACCACCGGAGAAAACTTTCTTAACAATAAATGGCCCTTCGTATGTGGGAGTCCATTTGCCCATAGGATATCCTTGTGGTAAAATGATGCGCTTTATTACCAAGTCACCAGTCTGACCATGACAAACAACAGCCAGTCTCTTCTCATCAATCATGTTCAATTGATCCAACCTAGTCTGAATCCATCCGTCTTCGCCTAAGTCTTCTTCCTTCATAATTCTTAGAGAAGGAATCTGAACTTCGACAGGTAGGACAACTTCCATGCCATAGACTAAGGAGTACGGGGTTGCCCCAGTTGATGTTCGAGCTGAAGTACAGTAGCCATGGAGAGAAAACGGTAACATCTCATGCCAGTCTTTATATGTTACCACCATTTTTTGCATAATCTTCTTGATATTTTTATTGGCAGTTTCCATTGCGCCATTCATCTTGGGTCTGTACGGAGAAGAGTTGTGATGCTTGATTTTGAACTTAGTACAAAGTTTCGTTATCATAGAATTGTTGAGGTTGGTTGCATTGTCAGTGATGATCCTTTCAAGGATACCGTAACGACATATGAGGTTATGCTTGATAAATCTGGCTATAACGTTCTTGGTAACTGAGGCATATGAGGCAGATTCGACCCACTTGTTAAAATAATCAATGGAAAAAAGGATGAAATGGTGTCCATTGGAAGCAGTAGGTTTGATATCTCCAATCATGTCAATGCCCCCATTGCAAATGGACACTGAGTGATCATGACATTTAGGGGAATTGGGGGTACATGGACCTTGTCGGCATAGATTTGACACTTGTGACAAACTCTTAAGTAATAATGACAATCTGTTTCTATTGTGGACCAATAGTAACCGGCCCTCAGGATTTCTTGGCCATAGTGTTCCCACTAGAGTGAGTCCTAAAGATTCCATCATGCATGTCTTCCATAATTTTCTCAACTTCCTTCTTGTCCACACAATGGAGTAGAGTAGAATCATGATTCCGCTTATACAGGATTCCATTGCTTAGGAATAATTTGGCTGAGAATCTTCGCAAGAATTTCTTATCATTGATGGAAGCTCTTTCAGGATACTCATGTGCTTCAAGATATCTCCTTACTTAATGGTACCATGGTTTCTCTTCATCAGTGTCAGGCTCATAACAATGTACATGTTCGTCAAATCTTTCGATTTTAATCATGGGAGCTTCGTTGTCCCATTTGACCTTGAACATGGAAGACATTGTTGCCAAGGCATCAGCCAACTGATTTTCTTCTCTAGGAAAATGTTCAAAGGTGATCTACTCGAATTATGGTATCAGGGTTATCACAAGCTCCTTATAAGGAATAAGGTTAGGATGCTTAGTGTCCCATTCTCCTTTGACTTGACTGATCACTAGAGCAGAATCTCCGTATACATTCATGAATTTGATCCTTAAGTCAATGGCAACCTTTAGACCCAAGATGCATGCTTCATACTCAGCCATGTTGTTCGTACAATCGAAGCACAATCTAAGCAGTGAAAGGAGTATGGAAACCCTCAGGAGAAATAATCACAACACCAATTCCCTTACCCAAAGTGTTGGAAGCCCCGTCGGAAACCATAGTCCATCGGGATCCTTGTTCAGGTCTGTCATATGGTCCAGGTTCTTCACAGTCAATTACTAGAATAATATTCTCATCCGGGAAGTCAAAGTTCATATACTAGTAATCATTAACAGCTTGATGGGCCAAATGATCTGCCAATACACTTCCTCTAATGGCCTTCTGTGTGGTATACTGGATGTCATATTCGGTCAAAATCATTTGTCATTTAGTTATTCGTCCGGAGAGAGCTGGCTTCTCGAAGATGTACTTGATAGGGTCCATCTTAGAAATCAATAAAGTGGTGTGAGTCAACATATACTGTTTTAGCCGGCGAGTAGCCCATGCCAGAGCGCAACAAGTTTTCTCAAGCAGTGAATATCTAGTTTCACAGTCGGTAAACTTTTTGCTCGAGTAGTATATTGCATTCTTGTAAATATTCCTTGATCTTGTTGAAGGCAGCTTGACAGTCGTTGTTCCATTTGATTACTCGATCTTTCTTCAAGAGTTTGAATATTGTCTCACAAGTAGCAATTAGGTGAGATATGAAGCGAGCAATATAGTTAAGTCGACCCAAGAAGCCTCTGACTTCCTTCTCGGAACGGGGAACTTGCATTTTCTGAATGGATTTGACCTTCGCAGGATCCACTTCAACACCTTTGCAACTGACAACAAAACCCATAAGCTTTCCAGACCTTACCCCAAAGGTGCACTTGTTAGGATTTAGCCTTAGCTTATACTTCTTCAACCTTTCAAACAGCTTATGTAAGTTATCAAGGTGCTCTTCCTCAGTCTGCGACCTTGCAATCATATCATCCACATAGACCTCTATCTCATGATGGATCATGCCATGAAATAAAGCTACCATAGCTCATTGATACGTTTCCCTTGCCTTCTTTAATCCGAAAGGCATGACTTGGTAGCAAAAGGTGCCCCGTTGTGTAACAAAGGTGGTCTTCTCCATGTCTTCGGGAGCCATCTTGATTTGGTTGTAGCCAGAAAATCTATCCATGAAGGAGAAGAGTTTATGTTGAGCAGCATTGTCAACCAAGACGTTGATATGAGGTAGAGGGAAATCATCTTTGGGGCTTGCCCTATTTAAATCCCTATAGTCTACACACCTGTGAACCTTCCCATCTTTCTTCGGTACGGGGACCATGTTTGCAAGCCATTGAGGATAAGGTTTCATAGCTAGGAACCCTGCATCGAATTACTTCATGACTTCCGCTTTTATCTTTTTAGACATGTGAGACTGCATCCGACAAACCTTTTGTTTGACAGGAGGGCAATCTTCCTTTGTCGGTAGACGATGAACCACAATGTCAGTATCCAACCCTGGCATGTCTTCATACGACCAAGCAAACACTTTAACATAGTCATGTAGCATCTGAACCAACATGCTCTTGATACTGTCTTCTAAGTTGGCACCGATCTTGACCTATTTCTTGTCTGTCTCGGTACCTAAGTTGATAAATTCGACTGGCTCTTCATGAGGTTGAATAGCTTTCTCCTCTTGCATTAGAAATCTGGCTAGTTCCCTGGTATTTCACAATCTTCCTCACCTTCGTCTTCGTCTTGGTTAATTGGATGTATAAATTCATAACTGACAATAGTAGAGTCGTTGGCAATGAGATCCAGAGTGGATGTGGATCTGGAAGTGTGTGTGTGTGCATGTAAGATACATGGCTATTTGAAAAATGCAATAAAGAAAGATAATGAGCACAAAATTGAATGCAAAGGTCCAATATTTTCCATTAAATGATCATATGATAAATGAACATGAACAAAACCCTTAACAAATGGACCATGGTGCCCCGGGAAAGGCATATGGCTTAAAAGTTATTGTTTGGAATTAAAATTACAGACAAAAGTTCTTGAATTGACAGAAAACAGTAAACAATAATTACTCCTCAATGAAGGAGATAGGAGTGAAATCCTTTGAGTTCCAATTATTGAGCTTTCCTCTGGCAGTAGGGTAGATCCATTCTTCAAAAGCACATTTATCATCAGAGTCTTCCACAACGTTTACTTCATGATTTCCAATGCGAAGAGGTGGCTTTCCCATGCGAGCGTGCCTGACCTCTTTCTGAGCTTTGATGGTGAAACCCAACCCAAATTTGTCTTCTTTAAACGGAATGTCGGGGAGTTGTCCCCAGATAGTACAACTTCCATCTTTGACCATGGCACAAGCATCTTTAAGTGAAACCATTCTTGGTATAACTTCATCAGCTTTTGATATGTCGGAGGAGATTTTGGTGGTGGAAACCATAGGAGGAACAACTTCGAAAGCCTAGCACGAAGTTTCTATGAACTCACCATTCATTTCCATATACTTGAAGGAATTGAGGTGACTCACCATAAATTATTCTTCGCCGTAAATAGTAACGATCTTTCCTTTGACTGGATATTTTAATTTTGATGAAGGGTGGATGTTACTGCCCCTGCCCCATGGATCCAAGGGGGCCCAAGCAAACAAGATTAGCCAGGACGTATGTCCATTATATAAAAGGTGGAGTTGAAAATTTGTGATCCCACTTTAATGGGGAGATCCACCTCTCCATGCACCATACTTCTAGACCCATCAAAATCCCTTACAACTATATCACTTTGTTTTAACACCGGGCCTTCATAATCTAGTTGGTCCAAAGCACCATTGGGTAGAACATTTAGAGAGGAATCAATATCAATCAGGACATGAGCCAGGGTAGTTCGCTTGCATTCAATAGAGACATGCAAGGCCTTATTATGATTCCTTCTAACTGGTGTCAAGTCAGCGTCAGAGAATCCTAATTCGTTGTCAACTGTTAAACTCTCCACACAAATCTCGAACTGGTCAGCTGTAGTCTCTTGGGGCACATGATCTTCCTTCAAGAACTTGATTAAAGCTTGGGCATAAGCATCATAACATAGTAGTAATGACAGCATGAAGATTTTGGAGGGGGTTTTCCCCAGTTTTTCGACTATTTTTAAATCACTCTTCTTTATAATTTTAAGGATTTCCTCTATCTCTCAAATGGAGGGCTCTTCAGCATCAACATCTTTGGCAGGTGCCTCTATCCCAGCAGACTCACTTACTTTTTCTTTGCCTCTAGTGTTGGCATTAGGATTGTTATTGGTTATGTGAACAAGAGTTATTGTAGTAGTCGGAGGTGAGATATTAGGGGAGAAGATCCTCCCCAATCTTGTTACCTTACTAGAACCTGCAATATTTGTAACATCGTTGGCCTTGTCTTCATTGATCCATGAATCTTGCTTTATTCTATGATAGTAAACTTCGACACCATACTTCCATGGAACTGCTTTGTCGGAGGAGTAAGGAATCGGCCCAGGGGCAGTGATTATTAAAGGAGAAACTGTTGATTAATTTGAAATCCTAATAGGACCCTTTGAGGAGATCCTAAGAGGCTTGTTGGAGGTTGTTGTTATGGAAAGGTATTCAGCTTTATTGGTCAAACTCTTGATGGTAGGAATTTTTTCAAACAGGACCCCATGACTATCTATCAGGGGTTGAACACCTTCTTTCAGCCACTTGCATCCATTTATTTGTTCAGCACAATAATCAGCCTTTTAAACAGCTAGGGAACACTCTAGCTCTCAACAAATTTCTCTTCACAGTAGTCAATGGAGTAGTCAGATCCTCAACGGAGGAAACAAAAGTAGTGTCATCAATCACATTGACACCTTTGCCATTATTCAACATTGGTGCAGTAATCACATTTGGAGTTGTAGGTGGATCAAACTCAATAGTTTTGTTGTCTATCAGGTCCTGAATCTTATTCTTTAGAGCCCAACATTGATCAGTTTCATGCCCAGGGCTATTGGAATGATACATGCACTTGGAATTTGGATTGTACTTCAGTGATGTAATATTTAGATTTGACGGCGGATCATGAAATGTCACTAAGTTGGACTTCAACAGATGTTGCAAGGCTTGGGACTGTGACATGCTAATCCTCGTGAACTATCTTCGAGGAATTTCAGATCGTTGATGGTTGGATGATTGTCTTTGAGAAGATGGAGGGTTGGAGATCAAAACAACATTAACAGATGGAAAGTGATCCTTCTTGGTATGGGCCCTTGACCCATAAATAACATTGGCTTCTTTCTTGCCAGTAAAGGGTTTCTTTACAATGCTTAACGTAGAAGCAGATGCCATGGGAATTTTTCTACTCTTGATTCTACTCTTCACCTTCTCACCAGTTAGAATTAACTTAGTGAAACCGGAGGATGAGCTACCAATTAGAAAGTTGAAATAGGGTCCCATTAGTGTTCCCATGAACATGTCCACCGGCTCCCTATCATTCAATTGTGGTTGAACTCTACCAGCAAGATCCCTCCATTTTTGCGCGTACTCTTTAAACCCTTCAGTATTACCCATTGTCATTCCTTGAAGTTGAACTCTTGTAGGTGATAAATAAAGTTTGTACTGATATTGATGATGTTGTACCCCAAAATTTTCCCTCCCATATTTCTCAAGACATTGCAAGAATAATCTCCAAGTTGCTCAAGATTGCTCAAAAGTTGGACAATCAAGTCATCTCCTAAGGCAGTCAATCTTAAATTAGGGTTTTGTGTTTCATCAAGGTCCTTACATCCAAATGACCTCAAGTTCTCCCCAATGTCCTAATATGTTCTCAAGGTCATCCATGTCAAATTTCAAGCCTTGCAGAGGAAGTTTGGTCAGTCAATTGCTCAAGAGGTCCAAAAATCGATTGTGCTAGGGCAAAAGTTAACTGTGACCTATATACAGTCAAACCTCAATATTTTTTGTCAAAATTCTAATTTTTAAGGATATTTCATCATTTTATCAAGGGTTGATCATGATTCATCAAGGATTGCTCAAAATTCATCAAGACTCAAAAGTTGCTAAATTAGGGTTTTGTAGGAAAAGTCAACTCAACTTTGACCAAGCATAACTTTATCATACTTTATGAGAAATGACCCATCAAAATATCATTTTGAAGAGGATTCAATTTCCTACAATACATATTCACACCCCAAGATCAAGAAATGCACTCAGAAAAAGTTACAAATTTGGACATTATAGGTCATTTTTGAAAGTCAACAAAAACACCTTTTTTTCCAAAGCCTATAACTTGAGAATGGAATATCAAAATTAGATGAGACCAAAAGGATTGGTTATAGGACATCCCAAGGTTTCTAAAACGTCTAAGAACACCTCCAAAGTTCAACATTGAAGAAGTTATGCATTGTTGAAGTTGGGAATTTTTGCAAAATTGCCAAAGGTCATCTATCCCCAAAACTTCAAATTTTGTCAAATGGGCCCATTCTTTTCCACTTGATTTGGTCTTGTCACACTACACACGTGTCCTATCTTCCGTCTTGTGTCCATTTATTGATTTTTCTATTTTATTTGATTTTTATTGAATTAATTCATTTTAAATCAATTTAAACCCAAATAAAATCCAAATATTGACCACTTGGAATCTTTTTGATTGATATAGGTCTTAAATATCATCATGGACATAATCAAATTCGAATCAAGCCATATCGTGAACAAAAAGATGGAATTTGGACAATTTTGGAAGCTTTTTAATGAAGGATCAAGCCATATCTTCAAGCATTGATTTACAAAGATTCAAAGTCCAAAACTTGACCTAATACAATGCATTATACATATACAAGGCAGGAGGCACGAATTGGAGACCTAGAGGCTACACAATCAGAAGAACAAAAACTTGAAAAAAGGTGGAAAAGCTTGAAACTAAAATTAAGCATATAGGTGTTTCCAAGGCCAAAACTCAACGTGAGTCTATTGCTGGGTCATCACTAAAGCTAAGCCAACTTAAAACCAATCCCCATACCTGTTGAATCGCGTTGTAAGTCTCCCTTAAAATCGCCCTGTATTTGAAATCGCATACTCGTATTCTTGCACTTTCTTGGCAAAATATTTGCATATTCATGCTTGTCGTTTCATTTAGAAGCTTTTTGCATTATTGGATTGCGTTTTCATAGCCTGTAACCCCCTAGCCGAATCTAGGGTTCTTGGATGTTTTTTTTTGGGCGTTTTCTCTACAGGTAAAATCAAGGCTATTAATGGACATATATGTGTTCAGGAGGAAGAGACGAGCATGACTGTGGTCGTGGCTTGAGTTTTCATGGCCTAGAACGATTTTTAGGATCGACCTAGGGATTTAGCTGCGGATGTGAATCCGCAGGTAAAAATAACCAGGTCTCAGTGGAGAAGACGAAGACGTGCCCTCTCCCCATTGGACCATTCATAATTTTGCGCTTATTTTTTATAATTCTGACATTTAATTATTTTCTCCATATAATAATTGCTATCTATTATAATAACAAAAGAAGCATAGTGGTGTCGTGGCCAGGCGAACGTCCAAAAACCAATGGGACCTGGGTTCGAATCCCAGGTCCCCCATGCATTTGTGTTAATTTTTTCCAGGTTATCCAGTACAAGCCAAAGCATAAGATCTATCATATGCCCTCAGATCTCAAAGCGCCAGATGGCCTATAGACCAAATTTGATGGCCCAAAGGTGATGACCATCATAAGACCTAGTCAATGTGCATGCAGGGAATTCCAAAAGTCAGCCCAGGCCAGCGCCTGTTGGGCCACTAAGTTGCTATTCTCACCATCCAGTTTGGGCCCAAACCCCCCTGAGTTCTATTTCTCTCTTTTGTTTATTTATTTTATTTATTTATATTGTTTATTTATTTTTTATAATTTCACTAACCAATTAATCTTTTTCCTCATAAAATCAAAACTAAAAAAATATATTTTATTTATTAAAATTAAATTCGGCACTTTATTTTTGTAAATAAATTAATTCAATTAACTTAGTTTTAATTAGGTATAATTTTTAATATCTTTTGCAAATAATTAAAATCAATTTAGACAATAAGGTTTTATTAACTTTAAACAATTTATTTTTATTTATTTAAATATCCAAAAATCCAAAAATATATTTTTTTAATTAATTAATTAATTAATTTAATTAGCTTAATTTAATTTCTTCCATAAATTCAAAAATAAATAAAAAATGCTTTCTTTCAAAAAAGGGTCAAAACCCTAAAAAATGCATTCGATTTAATTTTCCGCACGCGATCCATTTTACCATATTGATGTAATTGTTTCCCGGAACATAATAGTTTAATAGGACCTTTAAATTATTTTATCGCTTTATTTACTTTCTGCATTTTAATTTCAAGGGTTGTTTTTGGCGATGTAAATACCCGACGCCTTGTAATAGTTAGATTTAATTTCTGCAATCTAATTTCCGCAATCTATAAACTGATAGATGTTTGGTAATAGGGAATGCATGACAAGATCGAATGTATGAACCTAAAATCAACATAGATAACCATTGACATGTACAAAGATAAAATTAACCGAAACAACACACTCGCACATGCGCACTCTTAGGGTACACCTCACTTGGTTACCTTCAAACGTGGTCATTGGGTATAGGAAGTTTTAGAGGTCGCCCTCTTGTCCAAAGATCATAGTTGCCTCGAAACGGTTGCCTCGGAAAAATGATCTAAGATATTAGGGTTACCGCTAAGGCGTCCTAACATTGCTTTAGTGACCACACGTCCCTTAATCGAATTGACCCTTAAAACTCCAACGACGATGCTACCTACTCATCAATAGTGGGATAGAATTGTCTAAAGGACATTAGTACAAATTGATTCCTTTTTCGAGTAGGTAGATGGTTCTTAAGTACTTGCTCTTTCGAAACAAAACAAAACTTTTCGCACTTACACCTTTCAAACAAAAACTTCTTTCAAACCCACAAACACAAAGAAAAGCAAATTTTGAAAACATTATGAGCAAGTACCTAAGAGCCCGTGGATAACCACAAATAGAAAGGGTGATAACACCTTCCCTTTCTATAATCTACCCCCCGAACCCGAGAAACATATCGAAAAAGGAATTTTTCTGTGCTTTTTTCCTTTCCTTGTTGGATAAAATAAAAGACGGTGGCGACTCTTGCTTACCGCGACATTTTGCGAATACAAACGCAAAACACAAACCAGCATTCCAAAAAACAGTCAGTTCTCTTCCCACCGTATCACAAATGATTAAAAGCAGTGGCTAGATCTTCCCATGTCTTAATGCGGGAACCCTCCAATTGATAAAACCATTCTAACTGAGTCCCAGCCAAACTCTCTTGGAAGAAATGGACCCATAGCTTCTTGTCAATAGTATGTGGTTGTATCTTGCAGATGTAGGACCTCAGATGAAGTTTTGGGCATGAAACTCTGTCATACTTAGCAAAGACTGGTATTTTGAACTTATGGGGAATGAAGACCCCAGGTACTAAGCCCAAATCACCAAAATCTAAACCAGGTACGACTTGAATTTTAACAGCTTCAGTCTATCCTCTAACTTCTTGTATTTATCCTCGGCTGATGGATACTGTTCATCAAAGTAGTCTTCATCCTCAGAAGCTTGATCATTTGAACCCCCAACACGGGTTCTCCTTGCCTTTTCCACATGGTTCTCGTCTTCCTCGGATGAGTCTTCAACTATCTGCACCTGACGGACTGGGCCTTTAAACCTTTTCCCATGTTTATGAGGGCCTTCTTCTTAGTATTCTTTTTGGTTGCTAGCAGTGTCATCAACTCTTGTTGTCCCTTGGCCAGGGTCAACAAGGTCTCTTGGAACTGGGAATTCTGTGCTTACAAATCTTTCACGGTCTGCTCAATATCCATCTTACTGAAATAAATAGTAGAAAGATGAGGAAACCTGTTGTGCAAAGATTGCTCATGCTATGATGCATGCAATGTAAATGCAAATGTTTTCAAGGATTTAAGGACATTTAAATTTGCTAAACAAAAGAGAAAACAACAAATATGAACTTCATTAATAAATATAGGAATTACAAATGCCTCTCAGGCTTACAATGGAGGAAGCAAAATGATACAAAATAAACTCCTAAAACGAAAAGAATCAGGCTTCCCATGATCGCATCCTCTTCGGTGCAATGTAGGCGTTTAAACTTTTCTCTTCATGAAGCAGTCTCGTAAGCTCCAAAACCTTCTTCTCACTTGCATAGAACTGGGGTTCGAAGGCGTCTCGCTCCCCTTTGAGTTAAATCCAAGATCTTTCCAACTCCTAGAGATTATTCGGCATGTCATGATGGAGAATAGTGTAAGGAACATCTCCCTCGGCAATAGTCCTCATGATGATAGGCAGGATGGCGGGGTAAGGCATCACAAGACTTTGAGCACGAGTTTGTATCCACTTAAGGTAAGGCTCAAGGGGGATGGAATTTTTATGCCCCAATGTCTCACTATCCACTTTGTTTACCATTCTCCAAGCTTGTATGAACCTTTGATGATAGCCTTGTTCATTGCCCTTGTAATCGAATACCAAACCTTGGATGAGTGCATCATGGGGGACCGTCTCTTCGTGCATACCCAAACTGCCGTAATGCAAGAGATGGGTTATAGGTGATACCTCCCCTAATGCCTAAGATTGGGACATTAGGGAATTCCCCATAATGATCAATGATGGTAATATCCTCCAATGATTGAGAACACCAATGGATATCTGAGTGCGAGAGTGACTTCATCATTTGAGACCATGTCAAGCCTTGCTCATTCTTTAATGTTGATCAATGCGATACGGTGGCAGAAACGATTGTTTAATACTGGTTTTTGCATTTGTGTTTGCAAATGTTGCGGTAAGAAAGAGTCGTCACCTACTTTTCTTTTAACCAAATTAAGGAAAGGGTGAAAAGAACAGAAAAAGACCTTTTCGATATTATTCTGAGTAAGGGGGGTAGATTATGGAAAGGGAAGGTGTTAGCACCCTTTTCAGCCGTAGTTATCTACGAGCTCTTAGAGGTTTGCTCATTTTGAAATACCTTTGTGATTTGTGTGTTTTAAAATGTTTTGAAATGCCTTAGTGCGGCGATTCGCTTTGCGTTTAACTCTTGTATCAGTCCTCAAGAGTGTTAACAAAGCAAATGTTTTGAAAATTGTTTTTGAAAAGTAGTATTTGTGTAAGTGCAAAATGTTTTGAGAAAACTTCTAACAACTATCTAATTTGTACTTGAAAAGGTAGTTATTTTCCTCCTATCCTTTAGATAGTGTTGTCCTACTATTATTGAGTAGGTAGCCCTATCGTTGAATGTATAAGGGACATTCGAAGGGATGTTACAGTCATGAAGGCAACTTGTGGAGACGCTTTAGCAATTTTGTTTAGGGACTAGATCATTTACCGAGAGGCAACTACTGGTTATCAAGGGACTATGATCTTTTCGATTTTATGGGTCTTTGCTAAAGCGTCCCCGTTTCGAGGGACATGACTGCTTTATTTCCGAAGGCAACCAAAGTGGGTACCCTAGAGGTGTATATGTGCAAGTGTGCTATGTTCAGTTATTTTTGTCTTTTTGTTAAGTTTGCTAGTGTTTGATTATCAGTCTTGTCATGCAGTTCTAGTTACTAACAGTTAATATGTACAGAAAATAAAATGCGAAAAATATAAACCTACATTATTACATGGCTTCGGGGAGGAGGATATTTACAATGTACAAAATTTGGGGGAAAGGAATAAATAAAGAAAGCGGTAAAAATCCTAATTAATCTATTACATCTAGTATACAGGTAAAATAATGTAAAAATGCGAGAAAATAATAACGCGCGAAAATTAAAAATACGTCAAAACTTAAAGTGATTCTAAGTAAATAAGACACAATTTTTGTTGCTTTTGATTTTTTGATTTAAGAAAAAACAATGAAAATTGCCCTAAAATCTATTAAGAAAATAAAGTTGTTATTAAGAAAATAGTCTAAGTTTTTTTTTTTGTTATAAAAAGAAAATAATTTAAACATATAAATTAAACCTAATTCTATTTTATTTTAAATTAAGAAAAGGTTAAAGTTTAATTAATTAATCAATTAAAGAAATTAATTATTTAATTAAGGAAAAATTAGTCCTAAGTTTTTTGTGATTTTTTTTTAGTATTTGATTAATGATAAACAAATTAAAATAAATAAACAATAAAACAAAAATAAAGAAAAATTAAATGGGCCAGGATAGCAAAATTAAATGGGGGGTGCGAATTTGAAAAATGCTAGGCCCAAGGGTGAGGGAACCCAGAGTCTGTAATGGGATCCAGTGAAGAGAAGCCATGAGGGCACTTGGTGAATCTCATGTTGAAGCTCTTTGATCTGACTGCATTGACATTGAAAGGTGTAGATCTGATGCTACATGGTGCACATGCATAGCCTGACTGTACTAAATCTTCAAAGAAAGAATGGAAAAATAATATGTAAGAGGCAGGATTGGAACCCTTGCTGTAGCGGTAGAAATGATTAAGACTAAGCCATTGGATTGACTAGACTTATATAGATCAAAATAAAAATCACCACCGCACTTTATTGTTTCTAAAGGAATGGGAAAAGAGCGAATAACCCAAAAAGAGGGGGAACGATTCAAGGTAAGGGGGTTGGTTATGCAAAGGGAAGGTACTAGAACCCTAAACATCTATGGTACTCTGCAAGAACCTCTTTGAAAAATATGTATATTTTGGCTATAAAATGTTGTATGTAAAATAGATGGTGGAGGTGAGAGAATAAATATACTTTTTATGATTTTTGCACCCGCCGCAGTTGTGAACCTTTAGTGCCTACGTACCACCTTTCATGCAATAGGGGATCAGGGTACACGTAGTTCCTCTTTAATTTTTTTTTAAAACACAAGTGTGTTGGTTAATTTTATGAGATAGACATCATTGTCATTGTCCGTGTGGATAACATACTTACTACCCACAATCATGAGAAAGGAGAATTTGCATCATCTCAAAGTGGAGAATATGGCTTGGATTTTAAAATCAACAATGCCTCACTCAACACCCAAGTGGAAAATATCTCTCTTCACTACATATTGTAGAAGTATAGTTGTTTGCATCACTACAAGGATTGACAAGATTCTTATCTTTTGATAAAAGTTTTAAAATATAAAGCTAAAGTGGAAAAATAGTTTTAAATGAGATTGATTGACTTTTAGTCTTCTTACAAGAATGTCACAGTATTATTAATTTGGTTGAAGTTTATTGATGAAAATGTTTTGAAAATGCATGGACCTAGATCCAAGTTTATTATGAAAGTACTTTAAGTTTAAAAACAAAGAAGAGTTTTCAAAAAGAGGAAGAAGATTTTTGAAATTAAAGAAGGTGGGAGGATAAGAAAAGACTATCCTAAAGCATAAGGTAAAAGCTAGGGATGAGAACCATCTAACCAACAAGAAGCCAATACTTGACATTATGAGTCAAGATAGAATTCTCATTCTTTGGATTGAAACCAAGCAAGCAAAGATACTAGACTTCTTGAGAAAACCAAACTTCAAGTGTATTAAATCTTCACAAAAATTGGACAGAGTAACGGCTGTATATGGGTGAATTCCAGATCACAAACAAAGAATGTAATCACAATAACCTGCACACAAAACAAACAAACAACCAAATGTCTTGAGGTAAACCTCAAGAACTCCAAACAAAATATCAATTAAGGTCCAAGGTCTCTAACATAGGCCAAGGTTTCTAATCCTAAGTCCAAGAAGTCCAATACTCCATAATGCCAAGGAAAGTAACCAAATAGTCCAAGTATCATTAAAGCATTTTATGGTTCATGTTTATTATTAGGTGTCTTAAAAGAGAAGAGAAAAGCTCAAGTGATCAAAATAAAAATAACAAGAATATAAATGCTTAAGTGAGGAAAATAAAAATGGCATGAAATGTAATGCTTAAAGTAAATGGTACATAAAGCATAAAAATAAAAGCATAAAGTAAAAACAATTGAATAATTAGTGGTTAGTTGGATGACCATGTTGAAACTTGCATTTGGAACTCATTAGAGGATTGGTAGAACCAAAGCCTCCACACAACAAGTTGTATTTACTTTTTGTCAAGTATATCACCCATTTAGAATTACTCAAAAGTACTATTTAATGATCAACGATGTTTAAGTGATTCGCGTTGGCCAAAAGTGTTGTAGATCCATTAGAGGATTGGTAGGACCAAAGCCTCCACACAATGAATCTCAAGTTTATTGGATCAAAGAGATCAAATTAACATACTTGGGCTTGAAAACATAGGTTTGGGCCACGAATGATCATTTATTCGAATCAGGACAAAATTTAGTGCTATGTTAAGCAATCGTAAGTGGACTTATATAGAAGTCGCACCTATTTTGAGACTGGTCAATAGCAATCTATGCACCATTTGTTTTGAGACATGATATGGAGATCATGCTCCAATAACTCTTAGTGCAATAAGAAAGGGATGAGATGAAGAGGGGTGGGAAAGAATATACAAACCACATTTGAATTAAATTTTAATCAAAGTATTATTAAAATCACTCATCCATTTTTATGGAATTTGACTCAGCACCATGGATCCAATGATGTTAATAAAGTTCATAATCAAAATTCAACCTAAGATCAGCCAGAAAATAATCACAAAATAATATTATATTTAATATATACATTAAAAAAGGTTTTTAAATCGTTTTAAAATAGAAATAAAAGAGAAAAATATGAACTATATTCAAATTAATCAAGAAATAAAAAGTAAGACCATAGAAAAATCAGAAAAGGACTCAAATATTTTTATAAATTTTTTGGTAATTTTTTTAAGACAGAAACTATTTTTAAAATAAAAATAAATGAGTAATATAAAACAAAAATGATAAAAAATAACAAAGTCAGAAATAAAAAATAAATGAGGTCACCAATATTTGTCACAATATCATTGGATCATTCCAAAAAATTTTCAGAATTTAAAAATGCATAAAAGTATTTTTAAACATTTAAAACAATTCAAATAAAGTGAAAATTTATAAAAAAATTCAAAACACAAAATAAATTTGTGAAAAAAATAAAAGTCAAAAAGAGAAAGATCAAAAATATTTTTCATAATTTTTTCAGATTTTTTGGACTAAAAATGAATTTTCTATGATTTTTTGAAATTTAAAACAATTAAAATAAAAATCAGAAAATAAAATATCAACCAAAAAATTATGGGCCATCTGATCAATGTCAAAACGTATTAGTAAACAGATCAAGTGGATCTGGCGCGTTGTGCATGTTATGGATTTTAGTGAATAAAGCACTAAATCATTAATTAAATCAGATTTAAAAAAAAAATAAGTGGTGCGCTGTGATACGGTTGCAGAATCGACTGTTTAATACTGGTTTGCGTTTTGCATTTTTTGTTCGCAAATGTCGTGGTAAGCAAGAGTCGCCACCGACTTTTATTTTATCCAATCAGGAAAAGGAAAAAGAACAGAAAAAACCTTTTTCGAGATGTTTCTGAGTACATGGGGTAGATTATAGAAAGGGAAGGTGTTAGCACCCTTTCTATCCATAGTTTTCCATGGGCTCTTAGGTACTTCCTCATTTTTAAATTTCTTTTGTTTGTGTGATTTGTTTTTGAAATTTTTTACTTCGTGATAATCCTTGTATCAGCCCTCAAGAGTGTGACGAAGTTGTTTTGAAATTTTGTTTTGAAAAGTGTAAGTGTGAAAAGTTTTGATTTGAGCAAGTACCTACTAGCATCTACCTACTCGAAAAAAAAGATTGTTTCTATTCTTGTTTCCTTTAGACAACACTATCCCACTATTAAGGAGTAGGTAGTACCATTGTTGGAATTTGTAAGGGTCAATTCGAAAGGGACGTACGGTCACAAAGCAATATTAGGACACCTTAGTAATAACCCTAGAGTCTTAAGATCTTATTCGAGGCAACATTTCTGAGGCAAGATTTCCGAGGCAAGATTTCCGAGGCAACATTCGAATGGGACATTTGATCATTTTTAGAAGGGAGGGCAACCACTAAGACACCCTATGCTTAATGATCATTTGCCAAAGGCAACCGAAGTGAGAGTATACCCTAAGAGTGATATGTGCGAGTGATTTGTTTCAGTTATTTATCTTTGAACATTAGGGTTTTCTAACTGTATTGATTTGTCATGCATTCTTGCCATACAATCCGATTAGCATACATCTAAACAGTTAAATATTTATAGAAATTAAAAATGTGAGAAAATAAACCTAGCTATTACAAGGCTTCGGGGAGGGGGATTAATTACATAGCCAAAAAAATCGAGGATTTAAACAGTAAATAAAAGCCCTAAATTAACTATTACAAACCAGTGAGCAGTTACAAAATATCGGCCAAAATAATTAACAAGCGCGCGGCGAATTAAACACGAGGCGATTAGGGTTTTGACCCTTTGACTAATCCTATTTGCGATTGAAGAAAAAAAATGTTTTTTTGTCATGTCTTGTTATTTGAGAAAATAATGAAATAATTAAATTAAAAGAAAATCCTAAGTTCTAATTAATATTAGTTTTTTGAAAGAAATAAATTAATTAATTCTAAACAACCTATTTTTGTATTTTTTGTTTGAAAAAAAGAAAAGAATTAAATCAAGAAGTTAAACCTAATTTTTCTAATTGGTTTTAATTATAAAAACAAGTTAAGATTTCCCTAAATTAAATCAAACTAAATTAAATTAAATTTGATAAAAAAACATAATTCTAATTTTTATGAATTCTTGATTTTATGATTTTATAAAAAATTATGATTAATGGTGTTAATTAAAATAATTAAAGAAAATATTAAAATAATTAAAAAAAGAAGAAATAAAAAAAGTGTAGAGATGGGCCTCATTGTTAGCAAAAGAAGGGGGTGCATATATGATTTTCGTGGCCTAAAAACTCCAAGCCTGTTTGACTAAGCTTGCTCTGGTGTGGGTGTTGACTTGAGGACTATGGTGGTCCTTCAATGCCGACACGTTGGATCTGCCTTGCTGATGAATCTGATGGCTGAATGTTGATGGAGCATGGTGAGCCTTATGATGAAAGATGCGCTGAATCACTTATCTGAAAATAAAATAAATGAACGCTGGGACCTGGGGATCAAACCCAGGTCCTTATACCCAACTCCAACGCTTGCTTGCAAGCTAAGCTATGATGGTTAGTTGTAACTACAATAATAATAAAATATAATATAAGAAAATCAAAAGAACTGATACCAAAGCGCGCGAGATTTAAACGTTCCAATAGCTGGCTGACACGCAAACATCTTCCTCCTTTCTCCGTCGTTTTAGACTCTGGAACCTTTACCTACAGACACTTTACTGTAACTACAAACCTGTGACATTCCAAAATCCTATACAAGAAATATAAATGAAAAGGTAAGGATACCAATCAACTCGTCTCATCCTCACGAGTATCATGGTACCAGAATCAATGCCTAATTTTACTTGTACTGAAAACCCCTAAATAAGAACATGAAACCCTAACAATGGCATATTGTGATTCCTGCACTGCAAATGCAATTAAGTGGTACAAATAGCTTGCAAACACAATGATGAACAAGAATATATAATTAAAACATGCTTATGATGGGTAAATCAGTGAAATCAAAATAAATTTTTTAGGAAAACCGTGGGAGGTGTAGAGCGCGTTTCTGGGTGTTTCAAGACCTAGGAGTGATTGGAATAGCTTCCTGAGATGTCTAGCAAGCGATTGGGATAGCTAGCACACCTTGAATTGGCCTCTGGAAGGATATTCGTCTCACACTTTTCTTGGAAATTTTCATGTTTTGTTATGGTTCTTGGAGGCAGGTTGTGCATGAAAATTCTTGTGTTTAGGGTTCCACAAACTTCAGTATATGTATTGAATCCAATTAGGTTAACAAACTTGGATCCAATCTTGAGAATTCATGAATGGAATATTTGATTTTTAAGCCATATGATATCTTTCTATTTTCATCCCAATCATGCTCTTTTTGTACCAACTGCCCTTGATTCGATTTGATCATGTAAGCTCAGCATATCTTGATTGCCAACCTGTAAAAAAACAAATCAAATCATATCTTTGATAATTTTCATCATTTATTTGATTTAATTCACTTTTTAATTTATAAAAAATAAAAATAAATTAATAAATGATGCACAATATGACTGAGTTAACATTTGAGTCGTAGACCACATTATAATTGAGGCGCAAGCATAAAAAGTTGGGCCCATTTAGCAAAAAAATGCAAATTTGAGCACATTTGACTTTTGGCAATTTTGTAAAAATGACAACTTGGACAATGCATAACTCTCTCAATTTTGACCCTAGAGAGGTGTTCTAGGACTTTTTAGAAATATTAAGATGTCCTCTAAGCAACCCTTTTGGTATCCTCTCAATTGAGTCTTCCATGTTCATGTATGAAGCTTTGACCCAAAAGGTATTTTTGTTGACTTTTCAAAAGGACCTATAATGTCAAAATTCATATTGTTTTGTGAGTGCATATTCTGAACTTCGGAGCTGAAGATGAATTGTAGGGAATTGCATCTTCTTTAAAATGAGCTTTGGATGGGTCATTTCTGATAAAGTATGAGAAAGTTATGCTTGGTCAAAGTTGAGTTGACTTTTCCTACAAAACCCTAATTTAACAACTTTTGGGTTTTGATGAATTGTGAGCAATCCTTGAGGAATCATGATCAACCCTTTATCAAATGATGAATAATAATTCAAAATGAGGATGTTGACCAAAAATCTTGAAGTTTTACTGTATGTGGGCCACAATTGACTTTTGACCTAATATTGTTGATTTTCAGGCATTTGAGCAATTGACTGAGCAAACTTCTTCTGCAAGGCTTGAAACTTGACATGGATGATCTTGAGAACATATTAGGACCATGGTGAGAATTTGAGTCCTTTGTGGTTCACACATCTTGATGAAAATGGAAACCCTAATCTGGGGTATATTGCCTTATGAGAGAGTTTGTCTGGTCAACTCTTGAACTTCCTTGAGCAATTTAGGGACCTCACTTTCCATGTGTTGAGAAATAAAGGAGGGAAAATTTTGGGGTACAACAGCTGCCCCTGTTCAATCTTCTTAAACCTGAAGATGTAGATTGGCTCGTCTGCCTTTCGTGATCTGAAGGTGGAAGATGATTGAACACTAGAGTGCCCGGAAATGTGCACTCGCATGAAGTGGTACTTGATTTGTGATATCGAGAATGGGCTTACAGATGCCATTTGGAGGTTTCTAGAGAATTGTCGGAGATGGGATTAAAGATGCCATCCGAAGAGGTGTCGATCGCATAAGAGATTCCTTTGCGAGGACCCACATACCTGTTGTCGAGGAGGATTTCGCTGGGGAATGCTGGTCTCTGTCTTGAGAGAAATAGAGTTTTAGGATCTTCAGTTGTCTGTTACTCTACTGGGGAATAACTCCAGGTTGTGGAAGCGGAAGTGAACTGCGTATCTGGTCGGGGTATATGCTGCACCGTGACTTTCTGGGGAAATGTGAAATCAATTGTGTTTGATCGGGTCCTGGTCTTACAGTGTTGTGGACTGCTGCTGGGGATAAGAGAGGCAGAACCCGGATAGTAAGGTTATGAGAAGGAACCTGGATAGTAGGGCTACTTCGATATGAAAGCCTGGATGGTAGGGCTGTGAGAAGGAACCTGGATGGTAGGGTTACTTCGATATGAAGGCTTAGATAGTAGGGCTGTGAGAAGGAACCTAGATGGTAGGGTTACTTCAATATGAAAGCCTGGATAGTAGGGATGTGAGAAGGAACATGGATAGTAGGGTTACTTCGATATGAAAGCCTGGATGGTAGGTGTTGTACCCCAAAATTTGCCCTCCCATATTCTTCAAGAATTGCAAAGAGCATGCTTCAAAATCTCCCCAAGGGTTGCACAGTTCAAGGGCCTCCTAATAGTCAAAAATTAGGGTTTTGGTTCTGGCAAAGAAATTGAAGTTTTCAAGGGTCCAATCAAGTCCCACATGCCTACAAACATGGTCAAGCATCATCATACCAAGTTTCAAGTCTTACAGCACAAAATTGCACAGTCAAAAACCCTAATTGCTCAACAGTCAACTGCAGGGGCAAAATGGTCATTTGACAGTCAAAAGTTCAAATTTTTGGTCAACATCTCATTTTGAAGCCATAAACATCATTTGATCAATTCTTGATCATGATTTTCAAGGCATGGCTCAAAAAGTCTCAAGATGCAAAAGTTTCCATATTTGGACAGTTGAAAAAGTCAACTGTAACTTGACCAAGGCATAACTTCAACATGGTTTATCAGAAAAATTCCATCCAAAGCTCATTTTGAAGAGAAAGACATTTCCTACAACTCCTCTTCACACTTCAAGTCCAAGAAATGCTCTCACAAAAAGTTATCAATTTCAACATTATAGGTCATTTTCAAAAGTCAACAAAAAGGGACTTTAAGTCAAAGGCCATAACATGAGATTGGTAAATCAAAATGACATGGGACCAAAGGCATTGGTTAGAGGACTTCAAGACCTTTCCAAAATGTCCAAGAACATGATCAAAGCTCAAAAATGGAGCAAGATATGCCTTGTGGAAGTTGGGAAATTTTTGGGAATTTTGAAAAGTCAACTTTACTTCAAATGCCTCAAATTTGCTAATGGGCCACATTTTCTCCCAAAATTCATCATTCAAAGGCTATGCACGACCATTTGGCCCAAAGGGGATTTATTTCATCATTTTTATTATTTTATTTGAATTTTTAATCACAATTAATTCATTTAATTAAATAAAATATGGAAAAAATACTAAACCAATGCATTTGAATCTTTTTATGTAGTGTAATCACTCATTGGATACTCAAGATTTCGTGCATACCAAAATTGGAAAGATTGGCCATGATTGGAATCAAAATCACATGAAAAGATTTGAAAAAAATATGCATGAAAATCAAATATTCCATACATCAATGCAAAGGGTTTTGGATCCAAATCTTTACCCTAATCCATCCCTCATATAAGTCTGATGCAAACCCTAAAGCTCACATACCTGAATGCTGCGCCTCACATCAAGAACAAAGTTTGTATTTTTGTCCAAAATTTCAAAAACTGAAAACTGCTTTAGAGTAGGTTTCAAGGCAAAATACCAATTGCAATAGCTTTCCAAGGCTTCACTGAACCTAACTGCATTCTTTTACAATCCTCACGCACCAAGAATTGGTACATAGAAGTCAAACTGTTTCATCTTTTTTGCATAATCGTGTTTCATCATTCATGCCATAATTTTGATTTCTAATGCTTGTTTTGTACTAGTCTTATCATTCTGAAGCTAATCATACTGTTTAATTGAGTTTTTCTTGACTATACGCGAAGTTACCATTGAAGCTTGCTAGGGTTACAAAACTGTAAAATTGGGGCTTTATGTTTAAGGAAAAATCAGGCAACAAGATTTATGCCATCAGAATCAGAAGCTCATAACGATTAACATGGCATGCTCGCGCTCAATTTATCATAAGCCAATTCCTATTCGCTATTTTTATGTTCATCATTTTGTGGGGGTTTAAAACCCCCGCTATCCATTTTGTTTTTTAAGGCAAAATAAAGAAGAGAGGAAGAAGACGCTTATGTGTCATGATGTGAGAGGGCAGTTCAAAGTTAGCGCGCGTTTTTTTTTGTTTCTATATCACTAACCAATTTTCTCTTATATTATTTATTTGTTATCCTATGTACAATGCGCGTTAACAGCTCCGTTGGTGGACAAGGCATTTGGTAAACTCTGGGACCTGGGTTCGATTCCCAGGTCCCCTCCCTTTCTCATGTTATTTTCTTTTCTATATTCCTATGCAGCGCATATTCCAGGGGCTCATCATATGTCCCCCATCCACGCTTGCCACGCGCTCGATAATCTCCATCCAAGGGCCCTGATCTGATGAACACCATGGGCACCAGTCAATGCATACGCACGTGGCCCTGAAAAGTCAACTGAAGGCCTTAAGTCTTTGGGCCTAATTGCTGGCCAGATACCTCCAGATTGGGGCAGAACCCCCCATTGGTTTGCTTTTCTATATTCTTTCTTTTCATTTTTTTTTATTTCTTTGTTTTATTTATTTTTATTTTAATTCATCAAGAAATTAATTTCACAAAATATAAAAAAAATCAGAAAGTCACAAAATAAAATATATTTTACATTTAAATGTTATTTTTGTAAATAAATGTCATCAATTAATTTAGCTTTTTTATTCTAGGATTAATTTTAACATTTTCTTAATAAACTTAAAAGTTGTAGAATTAGGGTTTTAAACACTTTTATCCTTTTTTCTTTTCTTTTATCATTATTAATAATTAATTATTTATTTTTGTAAATAAAATTGTATTAATTAATTAGGTTAATTTTAGATTCAATTTTAACATATTTTTCTTAATAAATTAAAAATAGTTAGAATTAGGTTTAAATTCCATTAATTCTTACTAAAAGTCCATAAATACAAAAAACTAAAAAAAAAATCTTTTCCTTTTATTTTAACTTAATTAATTTGTTAATCGTCATTTAATTTCCTAAAAAGGGTCCAACGCCCTCGCATTCGATCGTAATTCCAATTCGCGCGCTTATTTTATTTCCTCTTTTTATGTAATTCTCCCAAAGCCATGTAATAGAATAATTAGGATATTTATTTTTTGCACTTTATTTTATTTCAAATCGGGTCCTGGATTAAATTTGGCGATGTGGACCCGCGCCTTTGTAATAGCGTAGGAATTTTATATTCCCGCAACTTTTAAACTGTTAATTAAACTGCATGAAAGAATGAATGCCTAAATAAAAACAACGCGTAGATCACCAATACATGACAAGACAAAAATATCTGAATACGACACACAAATCACACACCACCCCTAGGGTACGCCTCACTGTTGCCTTGCCCCTCGAAAGGTGATCGTCGAGTAGAGGACGTTTTAGTAAGTCCTCATGTCCATGAACATGGCATGAGGGTAGCTTCTAAGGTGTCTTCCTATTGCTCCGGTGATCACCATGTCCCGAACCTTCGAATTGACCCGAACACCTCCAACGGTGGTGCTACCTACCTCTCAATGGTGGGATGACACTACTTTAAGGACATTTACACAGACGAATTCCTTAGGGTAGGTAGACGACTCTAGATACTTGCTCTAATTTCAAAACAAATCAAAATACTTTTCACACCGACACCTTTTCAAAAAGCTTTCGAAAGCAATTTTTCAAACACTCTTGAGGACCGATACAAGAGTCGAACTGGAATTTTCAAAGAAACTTTTTAAAACCCACAGTTGAAAAGCAAACAAACCATTTTGAAAACACAATGAGCAAGTATCTAAGAGCCCATGGATAACCATGGATAGAAAGGGTGCTAACACCTTCCCTTTCTATAATCCAACTCCCGAACCGAGAGCAATCTCTACAAGGAATTTTTCTGTGCTTTTGTCCTTTCCATTTGGAGAAAATAAAAGACGGTGGCGACTCTTGCTTACCGCGACATTTTGCGAACCAGCGTTAAACAGTCAGTTCCAGATCCACCGATCACAGAACTGGCGACTCTGCTGGGGATTCTTTTAAAGTGAGGTGTACCTTAGGGTTAGTTCATAACTGTGTTTTCAATTGTACTAATTTGCTTGCTTTAAATTGTGGGACTGTCTTGGGAGTTATATAGATCCTAACCCGGATCTGGGGATACCTTCTTAGAAAGTAGCAACAAGGCTATGAGGGAACTGTGCGGGGTATACCGACATGGTTGAAACAGTCTGCTACGTTGATGTGGCACTTTGGTGTGTACCGGTAACCCTTGAGTTCAGTCAAGGAGAGTACGGGGCCTCCACGTGGTGTCGTGAAGCATCAACAGACCTTAAGAACCTTAATTGAACTATCTTGGCCTCTTTAGGGTAGTGAGATAACTGACTTTGGTGCAGTCCGAGGTTGGTTGATACTCGATACTACACTCAATTGAGGGTTGCTTTCCTGGAATATTTCGGTCGCCAGTTCAGTGGCTAAATCGAAACGATGAACAATGAAAGCAATCCGGTGATATTGGGACCCTTAGAACCCGGTTACTTCTAATAGGACAGGTTGAGCCCACCAACTTCAAGAGGGTAATACCCAGACCCCATGATGGCCTTAAACTCTAAGGGCTTGTCTTGTGTGACTTGTGTGCCTTACATGTTTGCCTTTGTAAATATATGTGGTGTGTTTAATCATAGCATCATGACATCATCCAACATCATATGCATTGACTAACCATTTCAGGGGTTCGAATCTTCATCTTTGTTCTTGTTTTGTAGGACATGGAAACTGTTCGCAGAAAGACAATTCAAATCAGCCTTGTAAGGATCCCTCCTCAGCTTAAGGAGCTTATATCCAGGATTCCCGAGAGCTCTTCATTCAGTGAAAGGCATGGAAGACTCATCAGCTTGGTCAATACCAACATTGAGGAAGATATGATAAAGGTCTTGTTCCAGTTCTTTGACCCTCTGCATCACTGTTTCACTTTCCTGGATTATCAGCTGGTACCTACATTGGAGGAGTTCTCCCGGCTCCTGAAGATCCCTATCCTTGATCAACTACCCTACAACGGTACAGAAAAGGAACCCAAGCTTGAAGAGATTGCTAAAGCCTTACACCTACAATCATCTGACCTCAAGGGACATTGGGAAGTTAGAAGTGGTATCAAAGGGTTCTTAGCCAGGTTTCTGTTTGAAAAGGCCCATGAATGTTGGAACTCCCTTGACTTACAAGCTTTTGAAGAAGTTGTGGCCCTCCTTGTCTATGGTTTGGTGTTGTTCCCTAACCCAGATCAGCTTATAGATATCAGTGTTGTCCAGATCTTCATGTCCAGGAATCCTATACCTACGTTGCTGGGGTACATCCTTCACTCCTGTTACACTCGAACCATGAGAAAAAGAGGTGTCCTTATGTGTTGCACTCCTCTCCTGGGAAGGTGGTTTATTTCGCACCTTCCACAATCAGTTTTGAAGAACGAGCGGGGTTTGAGATGGTCACAATGGTTGATGACTCTTACACATGCAGATATACATTGGTGCCCTCGGTCCAGAGAGGATGTCACTATCATTGATCGTTGCGGGGAGTACCCTAATGTTCCTTTACTTGGAATCAGAGGAGGTATTACTTACAACCCATGCCTGGCTTGGAGACAGTTTGGTTATGCTCGGAGGGATGGTCCTCATGACATGTTAATTCCTGACATAGTTTTTGACTTCGGCAACAATGCACAAGGACTTCGCCAAAGATTTATCAGAGCATGGAGGATGCCAAGTAGGATAGACAGTAAGACACTGGGGCACATGAACTCCATCCCGTTGGAACCTTATCTCAAGTGGGTACGCGCCCGCTCCCAGAAGTTAGTAATGCCTTATCCTCATATGCTCCCTGTGATCAAAGAGCCAGTCTTGGAAGGAGAAGTGTCCTACACTATTCAACATCCCGACATGCCCACATCCTGGGAAGAGATGCAGAAGAGCTGGATCCAGCTTAAGGAAGAACGGAATACTCTTCAGACCAGCCTACATGCTAGTGAAAAGAAGGTCTTGGAGCTCACCCGCCTATTGCATGAGGAGAGGAATCTCAACACCTACATAGCTCCAAAGAGGATGCGTAGTGTCTTTTGGGATTGATTTGCTTTGTAATTTGTGCCCATGAGGCTTCGATGTACTGAACAATTATTTCCTTAATGATAACGTGTGTTCCTTTTTGTCTATAATAAATTTGAACTTTCGAACCCTTGAATGCATTGCATAAACACATATCATTCATCATGTGCATAGCAGGTTTTCTTCTTTTCAGGTTGCTTACTGTTCTTCGCTGTTTATTTCAGCATCATGAATCCTGACTCATCATCAACTGAGATGTCTATCAAGGCTCTTCAGGCGCAGAACGCGCAATTTCAGGAACTAACATGGGTTTGGCTCAGGGCCAAGAAGAGCTGAAGGCTCTGCTCCTGAAGAAGGAGAAGAAGAAGAAGAAGAGAACTGTTATTTTCAACTCGGGCTGAAGGTTTGGCAACACTCTGCAGAATGAAGAGGCTGGTTCTTCCATAGGCAAGAGTAGTCCTGTTTACCTTGGTTATTGGTAAACAACCGCTGATCCTCCAAATGGTTACTTATTTGGTTACTCGCAGGATCGATCAGATTGATCCTAGGACATAGGTTGATTTTGAAGTTTTGATTAAATTGGATATTGGTTAAATGACAATAAAATAAGAGGCTTTAAGTAAATTGCATGAAGAAAGGACTTGGTAAAATAAATAAGGCTTTAAATGAAAGGGTTCGACAGGAAAGTAAAGAAGAAAGCAAGTAAATTTCTGGAAAAGTAAATGACTTTGATTAATAAAGTTGGTGTTTCACACATACATTTCTCAACAATTCTTTCTCACACGCTGGGTACTCGAATCTATATGAGTGACTTTGTATAGAATTGTGAACACACGCGAGAAACTACATGACTACTACTATTTATACTAAAACATCCCAAGTAACCGTCGGACAGTTACACTGCTTCGAGATGATTCCACTTGGCACGTTCTCAACGTTTGACCGCTCCAGATCTTTGCACGTTGCACTTGGTAACCGCTGGAAACCGTTTTCCCTCCAAACGCTTGAATTTCAAACCGTTCCACTCTGAACCATTGAACACCTTCGTCGAGAAGCATCTTCAACGAGAAACACCTTCGACATCGAAGGCAACCAACTTCTCCCTTGGAAGAAATCTTCTAAGTACCTTGCCATCTTTCGATGGGCATTTCGAAGGACCTAGCTGGTCGAAAAAACCCTTCAGCTTTAATGGCTGACATTAATGAAACAAGGGTGTCGAATTTAGGAGCCAACAAATTGCCCCCCAAGAATGCCTTATTTCGACTCTGAAAGAAAAAGGCATTCTTTGAAACGCCATTCGACACTTGTCTTTTCATGCTTAGTCACAAATTAAATTGTGCACTTTTTGTTGTCTTCTACCAACCACTGGCAATCCCAAGAAAACCATCATTTATCCGTACCTAAGACGTCACCTCAGTACGGCGTGCAGTGCCAAACGTCATTTCATAATTCGTCATTATGACAATTCCCAAAAACGAGGACGCACGCTGCGCCCCTCCATTTCTGCAGAACGGCTAAAACAACAGGGGTATGCCACGTGTCCCACTATCTCCTGCAACATTAAATGGCATTTAATGTCCTCGGTTTTGGGGATTTTCCCCCACTACTATAAATAGCAGTAAGTACCCACTGTGGGACTTTTTACGCTATCTAGCTTTCAGACTTCTCCATTTTCATACAAACTTGTCATCTTTGCAAAAACCCGTTTTCCTTCACTTCGTCTTCATCCTCACCATTAACAATGGCATCTGGTCCCTCCAATGCTCCTAGCGCCACTGTACCATCTGGAAACGTCAAACCTAAGGTTTTCGTCACCGCTCCAGTAGTAACTTCCTCGGGCCAACGAAGGGTCCCTGAACCCTTGGACATCGCTGTACGCGATGCTTACTCACATCACCTTATGATCCCGGTTGGATATTCCAACCAGATCTTTGCTATGTCTGGCCCCTCGTATCCAAGTATTGCTGAGGCCATGAAGATCAAGAGTTATTTTCCGGTAGTTGAGAGACTCAAACCGGTTGCATGCGCCAAGAAAGATGCAGAGGATAATGAAGACCCTGCTAAAGAAAAAATCGACCTCCGTTTCTTCAACAAAGGTGTTAGGGCTTTCAGGTCTGGCCCTAGCCTTACTCCTGATTACGTTGCTTGGCTGGAAAAAATGGAGAAACGCCAAGCTTCGACCTGGAAAGATATGGGAATTTTCGACCTGGTTATGCTGTCGAAGACAGGTCAGAACTATTCTCTGGAGATGTTGATAGCTTCTCTACTCTTCTGGGACTACTCCCACTTCACTTTCCATCTTCCCTGTGGGATGCTGACTCCTACACTCTTCGATGTGGCCGCTATCACTGGCCTTCGACCCACCGGGGATTACTTCGATCCGGAGGAGATGTCGGAGGATCAAATTGGATTCTCTGCCACAAAACCAACCTATACCACCTTTATCAATCACTACCACGACAGATCGACAGATGCTGTGTCGGATGTCGAACACATTGCGTTTCTAGCCTTATGGCTGACACGCTTTGTATTTTGCTCGAAGTCCTTGCAGGTGACCAAGAAGATGGTCACTCTCGCCACTCAACTCCATCATGGCCAAAATATATGTTTGGCAGAATTGATTTTGGCTAGCCTCTATGATTCGATTAGTAATGGGGCGACTCTTCTGAAGATTATCGAGAACAGGGCCAGTTTGCTGCTTGTTGGACCTTTTTGGCTGCTCCAACTGTGGCTCAATGCCACCTTCAAATCTTTCCTGCCTAAGAAGGTTCAAATAAATGAGCAGGCTCCAGAGATAGCGAACAGACGCGTCGAAGGAACCAGACTGGCTCTGTTGACTCCAATGGAAGATGGGCTGGAGCTTCAGCAAACTTTCACCAACTTCGTTCTGATGTTTGCTCGAAGGAAAGAGTTTGCTTCGACTATGGCTCCGTTTGCTCGACGGAAGGTAGGCCCAGCATGGTTTACAAGGCCACATCCTAGGACGTCGAGCGGTCCTCAGGTTGACGAACACACAACAATGTGGGAGGCGTTCCTCACACCAAGGATCATGCCTCTTCGATTCAGGAGCTCTAAGACTCACTTGAGTCTGATTGCATATCAACCAAACCTGGTGTCTCGCCAGTTTGGTATTATTCAAACCCTACCTTCTCCCATTTTTCCAAGAGAGAAGTCTATGTTGTACTTCTGCAATGACTACACCGAAGAAGCTGCCACTAAACACATCGGAAGATATGCTGGTCGAACAGTTCTCTCGTTGTTTGACTACCAACTCAACTTTCTTTGCTCACCATCCTTCGAGGAGTGGTGGAAAAGTTATTACGCTGAGGAGTTTTTCGACGAGAAGGACTTCGTGGATGAGCTTCAGAAATCTTTTGTCCTCGTCTTGGACAAAATAAAGAAATGTAAGTTCATCCTTTCGAATTACTTTGTCTTTCTCTTTCGACTGCTAGCCTGTTAACTATTTTATTTGCTTTCAGTTGTTCGAAAGCTTGCAGCCAAGAAGGCTGCAGAAGGCCAACAGGGAGGAGGCCCCTCAACAAAACCTCCATCGCCGGTGAAGACTATAGCGCCGGCGAAGACCACCACAAACCAACAGGGGGAAGGCCCTTCGAAAAAGCCTTCTGTATCGGTAACCAGACTTTCATTATTTTCTTCTGGCTTTCAATTTTTTGACTTTCGATGTAATTGCTAAATCGAATTCCCATTGGTTTTTTAGGCACCTTCGCCCAAGAAACGGCCAGCACTGGTGGTCGAATCTGGGAGCGACGAAGAAGATAATTCTCCCCCTGCTCCTCTAAAAAGGCGAAAGCTGACGAAGGACGCTCCTGCTCCTGCTCCTAAGGGTCGAACAATTAGAATAAAGGTTGCTGGGAGAAAGCCCAGGCCACCTCCAGTGATCATTGAGGAGCCAACGGAGGAGGAATTAAACGTCCTTCTCAATAAGCCTGTCGAAAGCGACAATTCCAGCCCTGGGGCTGAAGCTAATTTACAGGTAATCTCTTAGACCTTTTTGTAACTTAGGTGTAGATACCTACATTCGACTATGTCTCTTTCGAATTTTGAAGATTCTTCTTCTTCTTTTTCAGGACACCACCGAAAGCTCACCGCCAAGGACTTCTGAAACACTGGAGTCTGCTGAACTCAGCAGGCCACAAGAAAAAGGCTTGGAGAATGACGAAGCCCATACTGAAATAAATGAGGCCAATGCTGAGACGGTAGAAAAACCAGCAGAAGATCCTCAAACGGAAGAACAACATCCAGAAGAGGTTCAGGTGGTGGATCTGTCGGAAGAGAATCGTGACGAAGGGGACCACGGCAATGCTGGCGAAGAGGATCAAGGTGCCGCTGGCGAAGATAACCAAGGTGACGCTGGCGAAGGGCACCATGATGACGCTGGTACTGTCGCAGTTCAAGTCGAAAGGAATCCAGTCGAGGCGACTGTCACTCAAAAACCTCAAACCCAAGACAATGCTGTTGCAAGGGCTGTTACCTCAACAAAGCACATGTCGAAAGAGGACTTAGAACTCTTGAAGCAAACTGACCCTGTTAGCTATCTCAACGCCATCATCGAGAGCAAGAGTTCGTCTGATGCTAGTCAGGAGGTTCCTACCCTGTCGGGGAAGTCCACTGAAACTTCTCCTCTCGATGAAGCTTTGGCGAAGGTTAAGGCTCAGTTTTTCAAGAAGGACTTGATGAAAGCTTTGGAGGGGGACCCTACTGCTCCATCATACTTGAGGGATGTTTTGAATGCTGTCGACTTGTTAGCTGTAGCTCCAGAAGTTTCAGGCTTGATCATGGAGTTACACTCCATTATTGATCAAGTCTCAGCAGATTATAGGCGACAAAGGGGCTTTAATAGTCAGCTTGAGGTGTTATATGGCAAAAGTTCTTCTGCATGGACTGCTGTTTCGGAGACAACTTCTCGAATTGCGGAGTTGTCGAAGCAAAAAGCATCTACATAGGAAGAAGTTGACGCCATCGATCGAGAGAATGCTTCCTTCAGGGCACAAATCGAAGAAATAGAGGCTAAGATAAATGCCAACACTAAGCGCAAGGAGGAACTTCTGTCGACCGTCCCTGACACCGAAAGTCAAACTGAAATCAAACAAGGCCTAGAATTTGCTGAGAAAGCCCAAGGCTTCGACGACCAGATTGCCAAGCTTGTGCAGGCGAATGCCTGGTGCACCAAAAGATTGGAGCTGCAGCAAATCAAATACCTTCGACTCAAGGACTCTATTCCCTTTTGATTGATTCTGCTTCTTAACCATATTTTGTAATCTGTATTCGACAACATTGCCATCTTGGCTAAAATTATAAAAATTTTCCATTTTGGCTTTTATATGGTTAATTTAGTCTTGTTATTTTATTTTTATCTCTTGGAGTGTAGGTTTGTATTTTTTCCAATATTTACCATTTACTCTCAAGAGCCTTTTATCTTCACCTAACTCTTCGACTTCATAGGCTCCACCAGAAAAAGTTTGGATAACTCTGAATGGTCCTTCCCATTTGGGTGACCATTTTCCCATGCTTCGATCCCTTCGATCCATGGGAAGAATTACCTTCCAAACTAGTTCTTCAGGCGAAAATACCTTAGGTTTCACCTTCTTATTATAAGAGTCTTCTACTCTTTTCTTCTGAAGCCTGAGTAGGTCAAGAGCACGCAATCTTTCTTCGTCTAAATCCACTAGTTCGTCTAACATCATATTCCAATAGATTTCAGAGGGAATATCATAATGTCTCTGAACCCTTGCAGATTGAAGACAAATTTCTGCTGGCAACATTGCATCATGGCCAAAAGTTAGCCTATATGGTGTTGTACCTGTGGCTTCTTTTGGGGACGTTCGACAAGCCCACAAAATCTGGTCTAACGTCTTATGCCAATTCTTTGGTTTCTTCCCAACATGCTTTTTTATCAAGCCAATCACTACTTTGTTTGCTGCTTCGACTTGACCATTTGCCTGTGCATAATAAGGCGTAGATGTTAGGAGTTTGAAACCTGTTTCCTGAGCAAATTCCTGCATCTTTCGACCAGTGAAAACTGATCCTTGATCAGTTGTTATAGTCTCAGGGATTCCATACCTAAAGATAATGTTCTTTTGAATAAATTCAATGACATTTTCTTGGTCTACATTGACTAAAGGGATAGCTTCGATCCACTTAGTAAAATAATCAATGCCTACCAGTATGTATTTCTGACTCTTTGATGATGCTGGTCGAATCTCTCCAATGAGGTCCAACGCCCATCCTCTAAAGGGCCAAGGCTTCACTATCGAGTGAAGTTCGCTTGCTGGTACATGTTGGATGCCTGTATGGACTTGACATTCTTGGCAACCTTTGGCGAACTCAACACAATCTTTCAGCATAGTGGGCCAGTACAGTCCTTGTCGAAACAACAACCATTTCATCTTATGGCCTGCTTGGTGAGCCCCACATGCTCCAGCATGCGTAGTCGAAAGGGCTATGTATGCTTCAGTTTCACTTAAACATTTTAGCAATACCCCTTCAGGCGTTTTCTTGAATAACTCATTACCCATGAGTACATAACTCAACGCCCTGTACTTTGTTTTTCGTTCTGTCGAAGCTCCTGGATTTTGAAGATAATCCACAATGGGTTTCCTCCAATCGTGTTCTGACAAATTATCTATGAACGAAATTTCGAAGTTACTTTGATCAGCATATCCTAGTCTCGTCGATTCCAAGTCTGTTGGTGATAGACAAGTTGCTTTTATCTTTTCTCGAACTTTGATTGCTCTTTGTAATCTCGTTTTTGAAATCTTATACCCAGATGCAATTTGTGCCAAGTCGTTGGCTATTTGATTTTCCACTCTGGGTATGTGTCGAATATTGACCATTTCAAATTTTTTTCAATAAACGATTTGCTATCACAAAGTACATAATGAGATTTTCTCTTATGCATTTATATTCCTTTGTGACTTGCTTAATGACCAACTCTGAGTCTCCCATTATTTCGACTCGAGTTGCCCCCAATTCCAACAATATCTCAAGGCCAGTAATTAGAGCTTCATACTCAGCCTCATTGTTCGAACAAGAACCTGATATCTTGTACTTGAATGTTGTTGGAATTTTTTCTGGAGAAATGATCAAGACTCCTACCCCTGTTCCATCTTTATGGCTGGAACCATCGAAGTAGAATTTCCAAGGCTCTATCTCCACATAATTAATATCCTCAACTTGAATTGAGTGGTCGACTATAAAGTCTGCAACCACTTGTCCTTTCACTGCCTTAAGAGGCATAAAGGTCAAGGAGTATTCAGTTAATGCTAATGCCCACTTGCCAATTCGACTATGCAAGATAGGTTTCAACAACATATACTTGAAAACATCAAAATGAGACGAAACATACACATCAACTGGTTTTATATATTGCTTGAGTTTTGTACAAGAGAAATACAGACATAGACACAATTTTTCAACTTCACTATATCTAGTTTCTGCATCGTTCAAAACTCTACTAAGATAGTAAATGGGTCTTTCGACTCCATTCTCATCTTCTTGGGCTAACATACTTCCCAAAGTTTTGTCGGATGCAGCTATGTACAATCTCATACTCCTATTGCTACAAGGAGGCACCAAAATAGGTGGCTTAGTGAGGCACCCTTTGATTTTGTCGAAGGCTTCTTGTTGCTCTTGCCCCTATTCGAACCCCTCTTTATTCAGTCGAAGCAAGGGTGAAAAGGCCTGAGCTTTCCCACTTAGGTTAGATATAAACCTCCTTAAGAAATTTATCTTGCCTAACAGAGATTGCAGTTCCTTCTTATTCGATGGCGCTTTCGCTTCCAGAATTGCCTTCGTCTTGTTCTGGTTGATTTCGATTCCTTTCTTGTGGACAACGAAGCCCAAGAAATCTCCAGCTTTCACACAGAACCCACACTTCAAAGGATTCATCTTCAGACCATGTTCTCTCATTCTTTCGAATGATCATCGAAGGTGGTCAATATGATTCTTCCTGGAAACAGATTTTATAACAATGTCATCAATATATACTTGCATAAAAGTGTTAATAAAATCATGGAAGATAGTATTCATTGCTCGCTGGTACGTTGCCCCAGCGTTCTTTAGGCCAAAAGGCATCACTACCCATTCGTAAGTGCCTAGGGCCCCAGGGCATCGAAAAGCTGTTTTCGACACATCCTCCTCAGCAATGAATATTTGATTATATCCTGAATAACCATCAAGCATACTCAGGTATTCATAGCCAGCAGCAGAATCGACTAGCATTTCCGCCACAGGCATAGGATATTCGTCTTTGGGTGTAGCAGCATTCAAATCTCTGAAATCTATGCACACCCTTAATGTACCATTTTTCTTAATTACTGGCACAATGTTTGCAATCCATTCGACATACCTTGTAACGCGTATGAATTTGCATTTCAGAAGTCTTTCGACTTCCGTTTTGATCTTCGACAGTATTTCTGGAGCGAAGCGTCTTGGATTTTGTTTGATTGGCTTCTTCCCAGGTTTGATTGGCAACTGAAGTTCTACCAATCCTCTGTCGAGACCAGGCATTTCGTCGTAATCCCATGCAAAACAGTCCTTGAACTCTTTCAGCAATTGGATTACTTCCAACCTAAGTTCTGGGTCGATTTTGGCGCTGATGTAAGTTGGCCTTTTCTCTGACCCTTCGCCTAAGTTGATTTCTTCTAAAGGATCTTGCGCTAACATTTTAATGTTGTTCTCCAAGGGGTCCTTTTCGAAGCCCAAAGGCTCATCGTCATAGATGGCGTCGAGCCTCTGTTCTTGCATTTCTTCTTGCACGATATCAGGGGGTTTTGGATCGAAATCCTTTCCTGGACCTGCAGCAGATAACTGTTGATCATTGGCCTGTGTGGCCATGTACTTCACTTCAGCTTCGAGAGCCGTTATCATCTTTGTTTCGGTTACATAAGCCGAAATTCGCTTCAAAGATTGTGACTCAGTCATTATCACTGAATTCACTTCCCCAACCAGTTGGTTGGATATCAGTTAACCCACTGAAGTCTATGTGGGACAAGTCTTCTCTGTCCCATTGGAAACCATGCTCAGGATGCAGGTATAGGGAACAAAAAGTGTTTGGCGCTGGCGCCATGTCGAAGTCAGGTGTTGGACATGGCCCTATGTGAGCCAAGTTCTTGTCGAAATCTGCCAACCCTAGGTGATTCACTTTGCCCAGGTAATAGCTTTGATCTGCCTCTATGTTTTCGACCATCCCATTTGGACGCCATAGGAGCAGCCTCTGATGCATTGATGATGGCACAACTCCAACACCATGAATCCATTCACGGCCCAACAAAAGATTGTAGTTAGGTTTGGCCGATATGACCATAAACATTGTTGGTCGAAGGATAGACCCTACTTTGATATCTAGTTGGATCACTTCCATAGTGGTCCCTATGCCGCCCTCATAGTTCGACAGGACCATGTTGTGAGGCTTAATGTCCTCATCCCCTTTGCCAATTTTCCTTAGCATAGAGTGAGGAATAATGTTGATGGTTGCCCCACAATCCACCAATATTTTATTCACAGTAGTTTCTTCGAGTTTAGCCCTTATAAATAAAGGCTTGAGGTGATTTTTCATCGCCTCTGTGGGTGGTTCGAAGAATCCATTTTGTTCCTCAGTAGTGCCATTGTCCATGACGAAATAGCACACTGGCCTGTGTTTGGCCATTTCTTGCTCCACTTCCCAGTCACTTGCTTCGACCTCCACTTGTCGGTTGAATTCTCTGGGCAGCACTGAGACTATATTCACCATTATGTCCAAAGTATCATCAGACTCAGAATCATCTTCATCCTCGACTTCACCTTGGTTAGGCCAAAATAGCCTGTTGGTTACTGGCTCTCTTTCTAGAGGTTTCCTTTGCTTCCTTTGAGGAACATTCGAACTGGTTTCTGCCTTTGGTTCGTTGGCAGCCTCCCTTTCAGCTTTTCGTCTCCTTTGGTATCTCCTCCATTGAGATCGAGACATGGGATTTTTCCCTTTGTAGTTGCTTGACACTTGTGCAACTTTAGGTGCAGCAACTTTAGGCTCTTTCTTTTGAGTCAAAGAGGAACCCCTTGGCACGTTGAAAGAGTGCCATCTCTCCTCACTTGGCCTTTTTCGACCAGAGGTTTTGTACCAAGTATCTACCAGCACATTTGTTGGAGGCCTAAAAGTCAATGGCCTCTTTTCTTGGTTTGAACCTCTTTGGGAGGCTCTTCTGGGGTCATGTCGAAGATCAACATTTTCCCTTCTCTTATTCGCTGCTCTTACGCCTTGAATGTGCTCAGCAGCTTTTTTGTCAAAGATTGAACTGCATCTTGGACACAGCATCACCTCTGATTTCTTTTTTTGGCATCTCTGTAGAAAATCTGCAAGATTTTCATTTTCCCGAGGGAAGGCAGTCTTATTAGCTTGTTCTTGCCTCATGGCCTCTTCTGATGCTTTTGGGTCAGAGAGTTCGACCATGTTGATATTCATTGTATCTTTGTTGGCAAGAGTTAACTGCTTCATTTGTATCTCCAGATTCTCCGTCTGGCCTTGAACTGTGGCCAAGTGGGAACTGGGTTTTGGTCCAATTTTTTGTGCTTCAGCGGTCTCCAACTTTGGGCTTTCGACCGCTTTCTGAACTGCTTCAATTGTCTTCCTGGATAAATTTCCAGAAAAACTGCCAAAGATTGGCATGTTGATATGGTCCTTTGAGACTTCGACCATTGTGATTCCTGGCCTCTTCGACTGGCTCCTGGTTGCCTCTATCACGTTCACCTCAGAGGGCTCAGCATAGTGGGCTTCAGCCTGCAACGGCTTTGAGTCGACAGCCATGGGGGTTTTGTCAGCAAACTTCAACCTCCCTTCTTCGATAGCGTCTTGCACAAGATTCCTGAAAAGAAAACATTGAGAAGTTTTATGGCCCAAAACATTATGATATTTGCAAAAACCTCTCTTCTTTCTTTGATCAAGAGGAGGCACTTTTACCCCTGGGGGTACAATCATTTGGCCATCTTTAACAAGCAAGTCAAATATTTCATCACATTTTGTGATGTCAAAACTATAAGTCTTTTTGGGGAACCTATCGTTGGTCCTTTCTGGACCAATGGGATTTTTTCCACTTGAAGGGACTAACAGTTTACAAGAGTATGGTGGCCCTTGTTTCAATTCCGCTAAATCGACTTCTCCTTCTTCGACAGTTATAGTATCGTCGAAGGATTCTGGATCTTCGTCATCCATATCAACATA
Source organism: Vicia faba (assembly GCA_948472305.1). Taxonomy (NCBI): domain Eukaryota; kingdom Viridiplantae; phylum Streptophyta; class Magnoliopsida; order Fabales; family Fabaceae; genus Vicia; species Vicia faba. Next base: position 1,582,063,863 of record OX451736.1, read on the forward strand.
CGCTATCCTCTCTCTCTTGTGAGTTTTCGTTGCCTTTGCTTTTTCGGCTTTGAGGCATTCTACATGTCGAACTCTATCGGCCAGTTGGGCCATGTCTCTCAGGTATTGGGTGTCTAGCTTCTTCCTAATGGAATAATCTAAACCGCCTGCGGCTATTTCGACTAACTCATATTCTGGCACTTGTGTAAAACATCTCGCCTTGAGCAGCCTAAACCTATTTAGATATTCGTCTATAGGTTCAATGAAATGTCTCTTTACACTGGCCAATTCTTTCAGGCTTATCTTGGTTTGCCCCATGTAGAATTGTTCATGGAACAATCTTTCCAACTGGGTCCAATGATGGATCGAATTGGGGGGGAGAGTTGTAAACCAAGTAAAAGCGTTCTTTGTTAAAGAACTTGGGAAGTACTTGATCCTCAGGTTTTCGTTATTCGAAATGTCACCTGCTTCGATCAAGTATCTCGCCACATGCTCGACAGTAGATTCTGTCGTGTCCCCAGAGAACTTAGTAAATTTGGGGACTTTGCATCTAGGAGGTAAGTCTGTTTGTAACACGTATTCTGACAATGGGGATGTAAAGTTGGGCCTTCGAAAGCCCATGTTCATCCCATTTTGAGTCATGATCCTTTCGATCATGGTTGCCAGATTATTTTCCAAACCCGTATTTTGGTATTGGATATGCTGGACTACTTCGTCAGCATTTTGGTTTCTGTTAACTAACCTTACCACTGGGGTTATTACCCTAGGTTCCTCGACAGGTTGCTCCAATCGTGCCCTAAGGTTTTCTTCGACAGGCTGTTGAACCTGGTTGATGGTGGTTTCTTCCTCTAAGAATATCCCCTGGTTTCCCCTTATTTGCGCCCTTTGGGGCTGTCGAATAGGTTGGGGTACTCCAAAGAAATCAGCCAAACGCGTCATTTGCGCTGTCACTTGCTGATTCGATTGAGTAGTGTTTTGTATTAGAGGGTTTAGCACTGTACTCAAAGTTTGTGCCAACATTTGCACCATATCATGGTTGCTTTCGTCCATTTGTTGCCTCAAGACTGCTGTCGAGGCATTTGTAAGGCCATGGGCTACTTGGGACGTTCCTCCTAAGAGTTGGGTCCTATTTCTATTCGCCATACCTACTCCAGAGCCTTGGAGTGGCGAAGAGGCACTCACTAAAGGGTCTGAAAAAGTGGACGCAGCATTCGTCAGGCTAGCCAAGTCAGAAGTTGGCATGCCATAGAGTGGCATAAATCCTGGGGGAACAAAAGGCCTTGTGCCTAAATTTCCCCTTGGTGGGGGAGTTCCCAAAGGCATCCTGGGGCCCGTGAACGAAAGTAATGGCCCCGTTGCTGTGACCGTTACTGCTGGTGTCGAACCAACAGTTGTCGCTTCACTTACGGTCGTGCTAACCGTTGGTCCCACATTCGTTTGTGGGATTTCGTTATTGTTTGGCGGATTCGCCATCTCTTCCCTTCTTCTGGCAGTATTGTTATCGTTAGTGTATATTCTACCACTTCTCAATAACATGCAACACTCCTCGAAAAGATGAGATTATTTTCAACAATCAACACACAGTCCCACCAGGTGTGCCAATTTGTTTACCTTGGTTATTGGTAAACAACCGCTGATCCTCCAAATGGTTACTTATTTGGTTACTCACAGGATCGATCAGATTGATCCTAAGACATAGGTTGATTTTGAAGTTTTGATTAAATTGGATATTGGTTAAATGACAATAAAATAAGAGGCTTTAAGTAAATTGCATGAAGAAAGGACTTGGTAAAATAAATAAGGCTTTAAATGAAAGGGTTCGACAGGAAAGTAAAGAAGAAAGCAAGTAAATTTCTGGAAAAGTAAATGACTTTGATTAATAAAGTTGGTGTTTCACGCATACATTTCTCAACAATTCTTTCTCACACGCTGGGTACTCGAATCTATATGAGTGACTTTGTATAGAATTGTGAACACACGCGAGAAACTACATGACTACTACTATTTATACTAAAACATCCCAAGTAACCGTCGGGAAGTTACACTGCTTCGAGATGATTCCACTTGGCACGTTCTCAACGTTCGACCGCTCCAGATCTTTGCACGTTGCACTTGGTAACCGCTGGAAACCGTTTTCCCTCCAAACGCTTGAATTTCAAACCGTTCCACTCTGAACCATCGAACACCTTCGTCGAGAAGCATCTTCGACGAGAAACACCTTCGACGTCGAAGGCAACCAACTTCTCCCTTGGAAGAAATCTTCTAAGTACCTTGCCATCTTTCGATGGGCATTTCGACGGACCTAGCTGGTCGAAAACACCCTTCAGCTTTAATGGCTGACATTAATGAAACAAGGGTGTCGAATTTAGGAGCCAACAAGTCCCCAAGGGGGAAAAGGTCCTAGTCCGATAGTCTCTGACAACGAGACTGACTTCAATGAGGAACAGTATCCTCCGGCAGAAGACAGATACAAGCAGTTGGAGGACAGACTGAATGCTATGGAGATCCAGCAAGTGCCTGGGCTGGATTTTGGAGACTTGGGCTTATCTACTGGTGTGATTATTCCTCACAAGTTTAAGGCACCATCTTTCACCAAGTATGACGGGGCGTCTTGTCCCAAGCTACACCTCAGATCTTACGTGCGGAAGATTCAACAGTACTCAGTGGACAAGAATTTGTGGATCCACTTCTTCCAGGAGAGTCTTTCAGGGACTCATCTCGAACGGTTCTATCAGCTGGATGGGACCAAGGTTCGTAACTGGGAGGAGTTGGCTACTGCTTTTTATAAGCAGTATCAATATAATGCCGACCTTGCCCCTACATGTACCCAACTCCAGGGTATGTCGCTAGGGTCAAGCGAAGGTTTTAAAGAGTATGCACAGAAGTGGAGGGATCTGGCTGGCAGGGTGCAGCCTCCGTTAACTGACCGGGAGTTGGTAGACATGTTCTTGGGGACCCTATCTGGGCCATTTTTCAATCATCTTATCGATAATTCGTCTGCAGGGTTTACTGATCTTATTCTGACTGGAGAGAGAATAGAGGCTGGAATGAAGTCTGGTAAAATTCAGAAGGGTGCGTTGTCAAGTTCCGAGAAGAAGCCCTTTAAGAAGGAGGCCAGTGCTGTATATGGGTCTAGAAGACAAGAGAAACCTGAGCGCCACCAGTCTGTCAACACGGTGATGATCGCTAAGCCTGCTGCCGCTCCTCGGCAAACCAATCCTCAAAGGGCTGAAAGACCTAGGAGAGAGTTTACCCGTTTGAGTATGACTTTATTACAAATCTTGCCACAGTTACTGTCCACCAACTTAGTGACTGTCAGAGAGGCCCCGAAAGTTGTGAACACTGCCTCCCCCAAATACAATCCAAATGCCCGCTGTGCTTATCACTCCGATAGCCCGGGGCATTCCACTGATGACTGTTGGGCCTTAAGGAATAAGCTGCAGGACCTTATTGATACGAAGGAGGTACAATTTGAGGCATCTGAGAAGCCTAATGTAGTGACAGCTCCCCTACCTGCTCATGGAGTGAATGCTATTAGGGACGATGATGAAGTGGGAGAGTCAGAGTTCAATAGCTGGGTCTACCCGACAACTGGTGGCGGATTGACCAATTGGATTGCCAAAGATCATACCTGTTACTTTTGTTACGCAGTAATAAACTCCTTTGTTTTGTTATTTGTAATAAACAATTAAAACTCTATGGCCCGATGTCTTACCCGAGGCACCGTTGGCTTCATTTGTGAGGGCATATTGATTGTCATTTCATATATCATGAATAAAGATCTTGGACGTTTTCTCGCATTTCAAATCTTATGCTCCTTTTCTTTCTTTCCTTTCTTTATATATTGCAAAACAACTGTATTTACACACACTCACTCATACAGGTTTCAATCCACTTTGGATCTCACTGGTAACGACTCTGCTACTGCCAGTTATGACTTCGAAAATCCGATCAACTTAGCCGAAGACGAAGGTGAAGATGATTGTGAAGTGCCTGGCGAGCTTGCAAGACTCTTACTCCAGGAAGAGAGGGAAATTCAACCACATGAAGAGCTGGTGGAAACAATAAATCTGGGTACCGACACAGACAGAAAGGAGGTAAAGATTGGTGCCAACCTAGAGCTCAGCGTGAAGCAACGGTTGACTCAGATGCTACATGATCATGTGGAGATCTTTGCCTTGTCCTACGAAGACATGCCCGGGTTAGATACCAACATTGTGGTCCATCACTTGCCTACCAAAGAAGACTGCCCTCCAGTTAAGCAAAAAGTCCGCCGTATGCGTCCAGAGATATCTGAGAAGATCAAAGCCGAGGTTATGAAACAGTTTGATGCCGGGTTCCTTGCAGTGACTTCTTACCCTCAGTGGGTTGCTAATGTGGTGCCGGTACCGAAGAAGGACGGTAAGGTCAGAATGTGTGTCGACTACAGGGATCTGACCAGGGCCAACCCCAAGGATGACTTCCCTCTACCTCACATTGATGTCCTTGTTGACAATACTGCTCAACATAAGGTGTTTTCTTTCATGGATGGCTTTTCAGGCTATAATCAGATCAAGATGGCACCTGAAGACATGGAAAAAACTACCTTTGTTACTCAGTGGGGCACCTTCTGCTACAAGGTCATGCCTTTTGGACTGAAAAACGCTGGGGCAACCTACCAACGTGCCATGGTTGCTTTATTTCATGACATGATCCATCATGAGATAGAAGTGTATGTTGACGACATGATCGCAAGGTCTTAAACTGAGGAGGAACACCTTGATCATCTGCAGAAGTTGTTTGACCGTTTGAAACTGTACAAGCTGAGGTTGAACCCGAACAAGTGCACCTTCAGGGTAAGATCTGGAAAGTTTCTAGGCTTCGTTGTAAGTGATAAGGGTATTCAAGTGGACCCTGCCAAGGTCAAAGCCATTCAAGAGATGCCTGTTCCTAAGACAGAGAAAGAGGTCAGAGGCTTTTTAGGATGCCTGAATTACATTGCTCGGTTCATCTCACACCTAACTGCTACCTGTGAGCCAATCTTCAAGCTGCTGAAGAAAGATCAGGTAGTACTTTGGAATGATGAATGTCAGGCTGCTTTTGACAGAATCAAGGAGTATCTCCAAGAACCACCTATCCTTATGCCACCGGTTGAGGGGAGACCTCTGATACTATACCTGACAGTACTTGACAACTCAATGGGGTGTGTGCTGGGGCAGCATGACGAGTCTGGCCAAAAAGAGCATGCCATTTATTACCTTAGCAAAAAGTTTACCGACTGTGAGACCCGATACTCACTGCTTGAGAAAACTTGCTGCGCTTTGGTATGGGATGCTCGCCGGCTGAGACAGTATATGCTGACTCAAACTACCTTGTTGATCTCAAAGATGGATCCTATAAAGTACATATTTGAAAAGCCTGCTCTGTCTGGGAGAATAGCAAGATGGCAAATGATCTTGATGGAATACGACATTCAGTACACGACCCAGAAAGCCATCAAGGGAAGTGTATTGGCAGACCACTTGGCACATCAGGCAGTAGACGACTATCAGTCAATGAACTTCGAGTTTCCGGACGAGAGTATCATGATAGTGACTGATTGTGAAGTACCTGGACCGGATGAAGGACCTGAGGAAGGATCCCGATGGTCTATGCACTTTGACGGAGCCTCCAACGCTTTGGGTAACGGTATCGGCGTTGTGATCATATCCCCTCAAGGCATTCATACTCCACTCACTGCCCGGCTATGTTTCAACTGCACCAACAACATGGCGGAGTATGAGGCATGCATCATGGGTCTCCAAGCTGCGATTGACTTAAGGATCAAGTTTCTGAGTGTCTTCGGAGATTCCGCTCTCGTGATCAATCAGATCAAAGGAGAGTGGGATACGAAACATCCGAATCTTATTCCTTACAGAGAATGTGTGTTGACCTTGATCCCCCACTTCACAGAGATAACCTTTGAACACTTTCCGAGAGAGGAGAATTAGTTGGCGGACGCGTTAGCTACGATGTCTTCTATGTTCAAAGTCAAGTGGGACAATGAGGCTCCCCGGATCATTATCTGGAAACTAGACGAACCGGCATACTGTTGTGATCTCGAGACTGAGTTGGTGACTGAGAAGCCTTGGTACCATGATGTGAAGAGATATTTGGAAGCTCAGGAATACCCTGAAGGTGCGTCTGTCAATGATAAAAAGTTTCTGAGAAGGTTCGTAACGAAGTTCTTCCTTAGCAACGGCATCCTATATAAGCGAAACCATGATTCAACCTTATTGCGTTGTGTGGACAAGACAGAAGCAGAAAGGATTATGGAAGAGCTACATGAAGGGACATTCGGAACACATTCCAGTGGACACACTATGGCAAAGAAAATCCTTCGGGCAGGGTACTTCTGGTCCACAATGGAAGCTGACTGTTACCAACATTCTCGGATATGCCATAAGTGCCAGATATATGCAGACAAGGTGCATGTTCCTCCAGTTCCTCTAAATGTCCTGACTGCGCCTTGGCCGTTTTCAATGTGGGGCATAGATATGATCGGTGAGATTAAACCTACGACATCCAATGGGCATCGCTTCATCCTAGTAGCGATTGATTACTTCACGAAGTGGGTCGAAGCAGCTTCCTACGCTACAGTAACCAAGACTGTTGTGGCACGGTTCATTCGGCATAATCTGATCTGTCGATACGGCATCCCTGAAAGAATTATTACAGACAACGGTACCAAACTTAATAACAAGATGATCACTGAGCTCTGCGAGCAGTTTAAGATACAGCACCACAACTCTTCTCCTTATCGACCGAAGATGAATGGGGCTGTAGAAGCAGCAAATAAAACATTAAGAAAATCGTGCAGAAGATGACAGTGACTTATAAAGATTGGCACGAGATGTTACCGTTCGCTCTACATGGGTACCGTACCTCAGCCAGGACGTCAACCGGGGCAACTCCTTTCTCCTTGGTCTATGGTATGGAGGCAGTCTTACCGATCGAAGTGCAAATACCCTCTCTCCGGATAATGAAGGATGCAGATCTGAACGAAGATGATTGGATCCAGACACGACTTGATCAGCTAAACCTTATTGATGAAAAAAGACTTGCTGCTATCTGTCATGGTCAGACGTATCAGAAACGGATGATCAGGGCATTTAACAAGAAGGTTAGACCACAGGAATATCGAGTTGGGGATCTGGTAATCAAGCGAATCATCCTTCCTCAGAGTGATCCAAGGGGCAAATGGACCCCTACGTATGAAGGGCCATTTGTGGTTAAACATGTGTTCTCAGGAGGAGCCATGATTCTAACCAACATGGATGGTGACGACCTTCCTCACCCCGCCAATGTAGACATAGTAAAAAGATACTACGCATGAAAAAGACCCGCTAGGCTGACATGCCTAGGCAAAAATTAGGGCTTCCCGGCGAACCAAAAGGGTTCGGGCAAAATGAAGGGATGAAATAAAAAATCTGTACACCCGACAAGTCGAAAACCTGAAAAGGCGGCTTGGGCAAAAATGGGTATCCCGGCGGACTGAAAACCCGAAAGGGCGGTCCAGGCAAAAGTTTGCATCCAGAATCCGGTATCTACATCAAGTTCAGACGGCATCGATCAGTCAGCTTCATCTTCAACTAAGGTCATCAAGTGATGAGACGCTCGGAGATATAAAGGCAATAGCAGAGTTGAAACCCAGTGGATCATTCATTTCACACAACTGTTTTATTTTCTCTTGTACAAATTTGTATAAACTCTTTTGTTCGGCGGCGTTCTCTTACTAGGACGTCAGCCTCTTGTACATAAACGCCTATTTACAGGCAAATTCAAAAATCAATACAAATATACTTTTCAGTTAAAATTGCCAATCGTTTTTGTTTTTTGTTTTGTTTTGCGAAGAACGTCCAAGGTTCAATTTGTGATATATACATTGACACTAATTGCTAACTCATAAATATTTGCATATGAAACAAAGGATTAATTACAGGTAACATTAGAAACAGGGGCAATAAAGAGTTGTCTAAGCAATCTAATTGTTCTGTCCTCCAAGGTATCAAGGTAGGTTCGGCTGAAGAACACAACCAGTATATCTTAAATCCCCAGAGAGTAAGCCAGCAAGTCAGTGCGCTCTCCCCAAGCAAAGCTATTATCAGCCTTAAGGAAGTTGGGTATCCCCCGCAAATCTCAACATTCCCCAGCACGAGATACGAATATTCTTAACAAGCATCCCCGACAGTCTTGGTCTAAAGATTGTTCCCCGGAGGTATATCAAACATTCAATGGAGTCATTTCCCCGATACAATCCAAATCTTCCCCCAAGAGAGTCCAATCTAGTTCCCCAGGAAAGTTGGAATTCATCTCCCCAAGCAGTAAGCTTATCCCCAGTAGATTCTGGAAGCTTATCCTCGCAGAGCACGAACGCATCTCCCGGCTTTATTCAAAGGTTATTTCCCTACCAGGATATAACTGGGTTATCCTCAGCCAAAAGCCACGGAAAGATCGTTCTCGACGAAGTCTTCTTATCCCCAACGAAGTCTATTAACACTTCCAACATGATAACGGTATCCCCAGCGAAGTTACCATCAACATTTCAACAAAGTATCTCTCTCCCCACAGAGTATTGCTTCCCAGTAAGATCGTTAAAGTACTTTTCTCCCCGCAGAGTAATCCATTCGCCAAGTTTATTCCCCAACGGAGTTATCTTCTCCTACTGGTATTCTTGCAACTATCATCCCCAGCGGAAGCAAAATCTATTCTTCAACATCAGCCCAGGAGTAACTTCCCGGCACCCGTCAAGGATTTATTTTCCTAAGACGAAAAGATACATTCATAAACATCGCACTTCCATACATTATAGCATGCATATACGCATCATATCTTACAAATCTCATTTATGTTGAGAACATCATTGCTTGATCCATATCACGCATTGCATATGACTGACCTTTACCTTTCAGGAAAGATCCAGTTAAGTTCTCAGCTACATTCCAAGACCTAGACTGGTTCAGTTAAATCGACCCTAAGATTTTCCTGTTTCTTATCCAGTCAAAGGCCTTCTCTGGTTCAGTCAGATCGACCCTAAGATCTCCCTGTTTCTTATCCAGTTGAAGATTTCAAGACCTTGTCCGGTTCAGTTAAATCGACCCTAAGATTTTCCTGTTTCTTATCCAGTCAAAGGCCTTCTCTGGTTCAGTCAGATCGACCCTAAGATCTCCCTGTTTCTTATCCAGTTGAAGATTTCAAGACCTTGTCCGGTTCAGTTAAATCGACCCTAAGATTTTCCTGTTTCTTATCCAGTCAAAGGCCTTCTCTGGTTCAGTCAGATCGACCCTAAGATCTCCCTGTTTCTTATCCAGTTGAAGATTTCAAGACCTTGTCCGGTTCAGTTAAATCGACCCTAAGATTTTCCTGTTTCTTATCCAGTCAAAGGCCTTCTCTAGTCCAGTTAAATCGACCCCTAAAAGATTTTCCTGATAAAGACTCAGTAGAAGACATCCAAGATTCTCTCAGCGTTACTGTTGAGATAGTAATCGTCCCCAGATTATCTCAGCGTTCCTGTTGAGGTAGTAATCGTCCAAGGTTCTCTCAGCGTTCCTGTTGAGGTAGTAATCGTCCAAGGTTCTCTCAGCATTCCTGTTGAGGTAATAATCGTTCAAGGTTCTCTCACCATCCCGTTGAGGTAGTAACCATCCCTGGTTCATTCATCACCTTTTGAAGCTCCAGATCCAGCTCCTGTAACAAGTCAGGACACATCTACACAAAGAATTTGAAGACCAGCTCCTGTAACAGGTCAGGTAATCATTTTTCTTTTTTCAGGTACGCAAGCTCTCGCTAAGGAATCTCTTACGCGATCAACATCCAGATGGCATCTATAAGCCCATCCACCATCCATCATCTCTCAGCATGGCATCTATAAGCCCATCATCATATCCATCAATCTCCAAATGGCATCTATAAGCCCATTCCACCATCACACTGCTACTATGTGAGCGCAAATTTCTGGGCACTCTAGTGTTCAATCATCTTCCACCTTCGGATTACGAAAGGCACGTCAGCCAATCTGCATCCTCAGGTTTAAGATGATTGAACAGGGGCAACTGTTGTACCCCAAAATTTGCCCTCCCATATTCTTCAAGAATTGCAAAGAGCATGCTTCAAAATCTCCCCAAGGGTTGCACAGTTCAAGGGCCTCCTAACAGTCAAAAATTAGGGTTTTGGTTCTGGCAAAGAAATTGAAGTTTTCAAGGGTCCAATCAAGTCCCACATGCCTACAAACATGGTCAAGCATCATCATACCAAGTTTCAAGACTTACAGCACAAAATTGCACAGTCAAAAACCCTAATTGCTCAACAGTCAACAGTAGGGGCAAAATGGTCATTTGACAGTCAAAAGTTCAAATTTTTGGTCAACATCTCATTTTGAAGCCATAAACATCATTTGATCAATTCTTGATCATGATTTTCAAGGCATGGCTCAAAAAGTCTCAAGATGCAAAAGTTTCCATATTTGGACAGTTGAAAAAGTCAACTATAACTTGACCAAGGCATAACTTCCACATGGTTTATCAGAAAAATTCCATCCAAAGCTCATTTTGAAGATAAAGACATTTCCTACAACTCCTCTTCACACTTCAAGTCCAAGAAATGCTCTCACAAAAAGTTATCAATTTCAACATTATAGGTCATTTTCAAAAGTCAACAAAAAGGGACTTTAAGTCAAAGGCCATAACTTGAGATTGGTAAATCAAAATGACATGGGACCAAAGGCATTGATTAGAGGACTTCAAGACCTTTCCAAAATGTCCAAGAACATGATCAAAGCTCAAAAATGGAGCAAGATATGCCTTGTGGAAGTTGGGAAATTTTTGGGAATTTTGAAAAGTCAACTTTACTTCAAATGCCTCAAATTTGCTAATGGGCCACATTTTCTCCCAAAATTCATCATTCAAAGGCTATGCACGACCATTTGGCCCAAAGAGGATTTATTTCATCATTTTTATTATTTTATTTGAATGTTTAATCACAATTAATTCATTTAATTAAATAAAATATGGAAAAAATACTAAACCAATGCATTTGAATCTTTTTATGCAGTGTAATCACTCATTGGATACTCAAGATTTCGTGCATACCAAAATTGGAAAGATTGGTCATGATTGGAATCAAAATCACATGAAAAGATTTGAAAAAAATATGCATGAAAATCAAATATTCCATACATCAGTGCAAAGGGTTTTGGATCCAAATCTTTACCCTAATCCATCCCTCATATAAGTCTGATGCAAACCCTAAAGCTCACATACCTGAATGTTGTGCCTCACATCAAGAACAAAGTTTGTATTTTTGTCCAAAATTTCAAAAACTGAAAACTGCTTTAGAGTTGGTTTCAAGGAAAAATACCAATTGCAATAGCTTTCCAAGGCTTCACTGAACCTAACTGCATTCTTTTACAATCCTCACGCACCAAGAATTGGTACATAGAAGTCAAACTGTTTCATCTTTTTTGCATAATCGTGTTTCATCATTCATGCCATAATTTTGATTTCTAATGCTTGTTTTGTACTAGTCTTATCATTCTGAAGCTAACCATACTGTTTAATTGAGTTTTTCTTGACTATACGCGAAGTTACCATTGAAGCTTGCTAGGGTTACAAAACTGTAAAATTGGGGCTTTACGTTTAAGGAAAAATCAGGCAACAAGATTTATGCCATCAGAATTAGAAGCTCATAACGATTAACATGGCATGCTCACGCTCAATTTATCATAACCCAATTCCTATTCGCTATTTTTATGTTCATCATTTTGTGGGGGTTTAAAACCCCCGCTATCCAGTTTGTTTTTTCAGGCAAAATAAAGAAGAGAGGAAGAAGACGCTTATGTGTCATGATGTGAGAGGGAAATTCAAAGTTAGCGCGCGTTTTTTTTGTTTCTATATCACTAACCAATTTTCTCTTATATTATTTATTTGTTATCCTATGTACAACGCGCGTTAACAGCTCCGTTGGTGGACAAGGCATTTGGTAAACTCTGGGACCTGGGTTCGATTCCCAGGTCCCCTCCCTTTCTCATGTTATTTTCTTTTCTATATTCCTATGCAGCGCATATTCCAGGGGCTCATCATATGTCCCCCGTCCACGCTTGCCACGCGCTCAATAATCTCCATCCAAGGGCCCTGATCTGATGAACACCATGGGCACCAGTCAATGCATACGCACGTGGCCCTGAAAAGTCAACTGAAGGCCTTAAGTCTTTGGGCCTAATTGCTGGCCAGATACCTCCAGATTGGGGCAGAACCCCCCATTGGTTTGCTTTTCTATATTCTTTCTTTTCATTTTTTTTATTTCTTTGTTTTATTTATTTTTATTTTAATTCATCAAGAAATTAATTTCACAAAATATAAAAAAAAATCAGAAAGTCACAAAATAAAATATATTTTACATTTAAATGTTATTTTTGTAAATAAATGTCATCAATTAATTTAGCTTTTTTATTCTAGGATTAATTTTAACATTTTCTTAATAAACTTAAAAGTTGTAGAATTAGGGTTTTAAACACTTTTATCCTTTTTTCTTTTCTTTTATCATTATTAATAATTAATTATTTATTTTTGTAAATAAAATTGTATTAATTAATTAGGTTAATTTTAGATTCAATTTTAACATATTTTTCTTAATAAATTAAAAATAGTTAGAATTAGGTTTAAATTCCATTAATTCTTACTAAAAGTCCATAAATACAAAAAACTCAAAAAAAAATCTTTTCCTTTTATTTTAACTTAATTAATTTGTTAATCGTCATTTAATTTCCTAAAAAGGGTCCAACGCCCTCGCATTCGATCGTAATTCCAATTCGCGCGCTTATTTTATTTCCTCTTTTTATGTAATTCTCCCAAAGCCATGTAATAGAATAATTAGGATATTTATTTTTTGCACTTTATTTTATTTCAAATCGGGTCCTGGATAAAATTTGGCGATGTGGACCCGCGCCTTTGTAATAGCGTAGGACTTTTATATTCCCGCAACTTTTAAACTGTTAATTAAACTGCATGAAAGAATGAATGCCTAAATAAAAACAACGCGTAGATCACCAATACATGACAAGACAAAAATATCTGAATACGACACACAAATCACACACCACCCCTAGGGTACGCCTCACTGTTGCCTTGCCCCTCGAAAGGTGATCGTCGAGTAGAGGACGTTTTAGTAAGTCCTCATGTCCATAAACATGGCATGAGGGTAGCTTCTAAGGTGTCTTCCTATTGCTCCGGTAATCACCATGTCCCGAACCTTCGAATTGACCCGAACACCTCCAACGGTGGTGCTACCTACCTCTCAATGGTGGGATGGCACTACTTTAAGGACATTTACACAGACGAATTCCTTAGGGTAGGTAGACGACTCTAGATACTTGCTCTAATTTCAAAACAAATCAAAATACTTTTCACACCGACACATTTTCAAAAAGCTTTCGAAAGCAATTTTTCAAACACTCTTGAGGACCGATACAAGAGTCGAACTGGAATTTTCAAAGAAACTTTTTAAAACCCACAGTTGAAAAGCAAACAAACCATTTTGAAAACACAATGAGCAAGTATCTAAGAGCCCATGGATAACCATGGATAGAAAGGGTGCTAACACCTTCCCTTTCTATAATCTACCTCCCGAACCGAGAGCAATCTCTACAAGGAATTTTTCTGTGCTTTTGTCCTTTCCATTTGGAGAAAATAAAAGACGGTGGCGACTCTTGCTTACCGCGACATTTCGCGAACCAGCGTTAAACAGTCAGTTCCAGATCCACCGATCACAGTAGGGCTGTAAGAAGGAACCTGTATGGTAGGGTTACTTCGAGATGAAAGCCTGGATAATAGGGCTGTGAGAAGGAACCTGGATGGTAAGGTTACTTCGATATGAAGGCCTGGATAGTAGGGCTATGAGAAGGAACCTGGATGGTAGGGTTACTTCGATATGAAAGCCTGGATAGTATGGCTGTAAGAAGGAACCTGGATAGTAGGGTTACTTCGATATGAAATCCTGGATGGTAGGGCTGTGAGAAGGAACCTGGATAGTAGGGTTACTTTGATATGAAAGCCTGGATAGTAGGGCTGTGAGAAGGAACCTGGATAGTAGGGTTACTTCGATATGAAAGCCTGGATAGTAGGGATGTGAGAAGGAACCTGGATAGTAGGGTTACATCGAAATGAGTTTGGGTAAAACTGCAGAGGCAATTTGGGTAAGGTTGCTTTGTGGTGAGTCTGTGTAGGACTTCTGTGAGGAACCTAGGTAAGGTTGCATTTGTCATACCGATGATTACTCTGTTTAGCTTTGAGTGTTGATCATGGACCTGCTGGAAATTGTTGATAATAATTGTCTTTCCTGGAAGAAATAAGGGTTAGTTATGCGTGATGCATGAGATGCATTGTGATGAGGTTCTTAAGATAACTGAGATCATGTTATATGTAATGTATGCACATGTCATGATGTATGAACATGAAATGCTGACGTAATAATCTGAGTCCGAGAAAATAAATCCCTGAATGCGATTTGGAGAGTATGGGAAATGGTATTCTTGACTGCTGTAAAAACCATAGTTCCTCTACTTCCGTTGTGGATGGTGAACAAGGATGACTAGCTAGGGATTTTCCCCTCGTTTACGGATATTCTGCCAAAGAGAGACTCTACTTGAGAACAACTCTGTGGGAGAATAACTCTGTTGGAGAGGAGATACTCTGTTGATAGATCTGCTGATTTGGAGAAATAAACTCAGTTGGGGAGGAATTTATGTTGCTGGTGATAGTGAATTCGATTGGAGATTGAATTTCCGCTTGTGAGAGAAATAAACTCTTCTTGGGGAAAAATTTACTGACTCACTCGCGATTGTGAACCTCAGCTAGGGAGAGTTGTGTCCTGTTAGAGAAAGCTAACAACACTGTCTTGGATACTTTTTACACTGTTGGGAGTGTATGTACCACTACTCATGTTCTCAAGCTGGCTCTATCCCCATACCTGATGGGCAGAGTAACTGTAAGGTTTGGGCACTTCTTGTTTTTCCTATTTTTAGCATTACGAGTAATCGTCTTTTGTTTCTTATGTAAACATTTATGAGCAGCAATCATTTTCACATGCATATACCAAAAATAAATCATTGGACGTTCTTGCAAAACAAAATGGAAAAAGAAAAATAAATTGGAATTTCCTGTGAAAATGAATTGTATTAATTTTAAAATTGGCCTATAATAGGTGTTTTTGTACAAAGAGGATAACGTCCTAGTAAGAGAACACCGCCGAAAGACAAAAACTATATAATTTATGTAAAGGAAAGAAAAACAGCTATGTGAAACAATCCCATTGGGTTCCAACTCTACTATTGCCTTTATATCTTCAAGCGTCTCATCACCCTGCTACTTGGCCGAAGGTTGATCAGATTGATTGGCGCTGTCCGAGCTTGATAGTTGATACTGAAGTATGGTTGCAAGATGATCCAATGAGACATAGTGTTACGCTTCAATCCATAATTTTTTCCTGGACCTCCCTTTCGGGTTTTCAGTCCACCGGGATACCCTTTTTTCCCAAATCGCCTTTTCAGGTTTTCGACTTGCCGGGTGTACATTTTTTTTTCATTTTCATCCCTTACTTTTTCCCGAACCCTTTTGGTTCACCGGGAAGCCCTTATTTTTTCCTAGGCCAATCAACCTAGCAGGTCTTTGATCATGCGTAGTATTTTTTTGCTATGTCTGCATTGACGGGGTGAGGAAGGTCGTCACCACCCTTGGTGGTTAGAATCATAGCTCCTCTCGAAAAAATGTTCTTAACCACAAATGGCCCTTCGTATGTGGGGGTCCATTTTCCCCTGGGATCACCTTGCCGTAATATGATGCGTTTGATCACTAGATCCCCGACTTGATATTATTGACGTCTGACTTTCTTGTTAAAAGCCTTGATCATTCGCTTTTGATACGCCTGACCAAGACATATAGCAGTAAGTCTCTTTTCATCGATTAGACTCAGCTGATCAAGTCGGGTTTGGATCCAGTCGTCTTCATTCAAACCTGCATCCTTCATAATCCTGAGAGAGGGTATCTGGACTTTGATGGGTAGGACTGCCTCCATCCCATATACCAAGGAATAGGGTGTTGCCCCTGTCGATGTCCGCGGTGAGGTACGGTACCCATGAAGAGTGAATTGTAACATCTCATGCCAGTCTTTGTATGTCACTGTCATCTTCTACACAATCTTTTTGATGTTCTTCTTAGCTACTTCAACAACGCCATTCATCTTCGGCCGGTAGGGAGAAGAGTTATGATGCTGAATCTTGAACTGTTTACAAAGCTCAGTGATCATTGTGTTATTGAGATTTATACCATTGTTAGTAATAATCCTCTCGGGTACACCATATCGACAGATCAGATTATGTAGGATAAACCACGCCATGAAGTTCTTGGTTACGGTAGCAAAGGAAGCCGCCTCAACCCACTTTGTGAAGTAATCAATTGCTACCAGAATGAAACGATGCCCGTTAGACGCAGTAGGTCTGATCTCGCCGATCATGTCGATGCCCCACATTGCAAAGGGCCAAGGAGCCGTCAAAATGTTTAAGGGAACCGGAGGTACATGCACCTTATCAGCATAGACTTGGCACTTATGACAGGTTTGAGAGTGCTGATAACAATCGGCTTCCATAGTTGACCAGTAATATCATTCCCGTAGGATCTTCTTCACCATGGTATGTCCACTGGAATGAGTTTCGAAGGTACCTTCATGTAGATCTGTCATGATCCTTTCTGCTTCGCTCTTGTCTACACACCGTAGTAAGGTTGAATCATGGTTACACTTATAGAGGATTCCATTACTGATGAAGAACTTTGCAGCAAACCTTCTCAGAAACTTCTTATCATTAACAGATGCCCCCTCGGGGTACTCTTGAGCCTCAAGATACCTCTTTACCTCGTAAAACCAGGGTTTATCTTCTACCTCTTCGGTGTCGATATCACAACATTGTGCAGGTTCATCCAACCTCTCAATGGTAATCTGGGGAGCTTCATTGTCCCACCTAACTTTGAACATAGAAGACATAGTAGTTAGCGCGTCCGCCAACTGGTTCTCTTCTCGTGGGAAATGTTCAAAGGTTATCTCCTCAAAGTGTGGGAGCAATGTCAGTACATATTCTCGATAAGGAATAAGATTCGGGTGTTTCGTATCCCACTCGCCTTTGATCTGACTTATCACCAGAGCGGAATCTCCGAATACACTCAAGAACTTAATCCTCAGGTTAATAGAAGCTCGCAGACCCATGATACACGCTTCATACTCTGCCATGTTGTTGGTGCAGTTAAAACATAATTGGGCGGTGAACGGAGTATGACAGCCATCGGGAGATATAATTATAGTGCCAATGCCATTACCTAATGCGTTCGAGGATCCATTAAAATACATAGACCATCGAGATCCCTCCTCGGGTCCTTCATCTGGTCCAGGTTCTTCGCAGTTGGTTACCAACATGATATTCTCATCCGAGTACTCGAAATTCATGGACTGGTAGTCATCCACGACCTGATGCGCCAAATGATCCACCAATACACTCCCCTTGATTGCTTTTTGGGTTGTGTATTGGATGTTGTACTCGGTTAAGATCATCTGACATCTTGCTATTCTTCCGGATAAGGCGGGCTTCTCGAAAATATATTTGATCAGATCCATCTTTGATATCAAAAAGGTAGTGTGAGTCAGCATATACTGTCTCAGTCGGCGAGCATCCCATGCCAAAGCGCAACAAGTTTTCTCGAGCAATGAGTATCGGGTCTTACAGTCGGTAAAATTTTTGCTAAGGTAATAAATGGCGTGCTCTTTTCGACCAGACTCGTCATGCTGGCCCAACACACACACCCATTGAATTGTCTAGCACTGTCAGGTATAATATCAAAGGTCTTCCTTCAACTGGAGGCATCAAAATTGGCGGTTCTTGAAGGTATTCCTTGATTCTTTCGAAAGCAGTCTGGCATTCATAATTCCACTTTACCACTTGATCTTTCTTCAGCATCTTGAAGATTGGCACACAAGTAGCAGTCAAGTGTGAAATGAACCTGGGGATGTAATTTAGACGTCCCAAGAAACTTCTAACTTCCTTCTCTGTGCGGGGAGACGACATCTCTTGTATGGCCTTTACCTTTGCAG
This sequence comes from Vicia faba, assembly GCA_948472305.1. Classification (NCBI taxonomy): domain Eukaryota; kingdom Viridiplantae; phylum Streptophyta; class Magnoliopsida; order Fabales; family Fabaceae; genus Vicia; species Vicia faba. Next base: position 1,582,081,986 of record OX451736.1, read on the forward strand.
GGTCCACCTGAATACCCTTATCACTGTCGATGAAACCCAGAAGCTTACCAGACCTTACCCCGAAGGTACACTTGTTCGGATTCAACCTCAGCTTGTACGTCTTCAACCTGTCAAACAGTTTCTGGATATGATCAAGGTGCTCTTCCTCAGTATGGAACCTAGCTATCATGTTATCAACATAAACCTCGATCTCATGGTGAATCATATCATGGAACAAAGCGACCATGGTGCGCTGATAAATTTCTCCAACATTCTTCAACCCAAAAGGCATCACTTTGTAACAGAAGGTGCCCCACTGTGTAACGAAGGATGTCTTCTCCATGTCCTCAGGAGCCATCTTGATCTGGTTGTAGCCAGAAAATCCATCCATGAAGGAGAAGATCTTGTGCTGCACGGTGTTGTCGACTAGAACATCAATGTGAGGAAGTAGGAAGTCGTCCTTGGGGCTTGCCCTGTTCAGATCTCTATAGTCCATACACATCCATACATTACCTTCCTTCTTAGGTACTGGGATGATGTTAGCAACCCACTGTGGATAAGAAGTGACAACTAAGAATCATGCATCGAACTGTTTCATGACCTCCTCCTTGATTTTCTCTGACATTTACGGGCACATACGGAAGACCTTCTGCTTTACCAGAGGGAAGTCTTCTTTAGTCGGCAGTCGATGTACCACAACATCAGTGTCCAGACCAGGCATATCTTTGTAGGACCAAGAAAAGATCTCAACATAGTCGTGTAGCATCTGTATTAACCGTTGTTTGACACTAGGCTCCAGGTTCACACCTATTTTAACCTCTTTCCTGTCTTCCTCTGTACCCAAATTCACTTACTCAACTGGCTCTTCATGAGGCTATATGGCCCTTTCTTCCTGCTGTAATAGTCTAGCACGTTCTCTAGGCACCTCACAATCATCCTCACCTTCTTCCCCGACTTGATTGATCGGATTTTTGAAGTCATAACTGGCAGTAGCAGAGCTGTTATCAATGGGATCCAGAGTGGATATGGATCTGCAGTATGATTCGTGAGTGTGTGTAAGAGAATAGCTATTTTGATAAAGTGAGAGACAAAAAAGAAAAAACAAGGAGCGCAAAATTTGTATGCAAGAAACGTCCAATACTTTATTAATGATGTATGAAATGACAAATAATAGCCCTCACAAGCAAAGCCAAGGTGCCTCGGGCAAGGCACTGAGCCGTAAAGTTTCAAATTGTTTATTACAAATCTTAAAACAAATGAGTCAATTACTGCGGAATAAAAGAAACAGGTATGAAGTCCCTAGCCGTCCATTTATTTGGTCCACCGTTGGTCGTTGGGTATATCCAGCTGTCGATGTCTGAATCCTCTTCATTGTCTTCAATTGCATTAATTCCCCAATTGCTAATGTGTAGAGGAGGTATTCTAGTCCGAGCACGCCTAACAGCCCTTTGATCCCCTGTGGTAAAGCCCAAACCAAATTTGTCAGTTTTATGAGTGAAATCAGGGAGCTGACCCCAATTGGTACACCCACCTTCTTCAACTACAACTCTGGCGTCCTTGAGAGAAGCCATCTTCAACGGAAGTTTGCCGGTAGTAACTTCAGTTGATGCCAAGACTTGGGGGACCTTTTCAAAATTATGACAAGGAGTTTTTATGAATTCCCCGTCCATCTCTACATAGTTGAAGGAATTGAGGTGACTCACCATATATTCTTCTTCACCTTGCACCGTGACAATCTTTCCCTTCACCGGGTACTTCATCATTTGATGGAGTATGGAATTAACTGCCCTAGCCTCGTGGATCCAACGACGACCCAGCAAGCAAGAATACGACGGCCTAATATCCATTACGTAGAAGGTGGACCCAAAAGTCTGAGAACCCACTTTGACAAGGATGTCCACCTCCCCGTGCACCATTCTCTTCGATCCAAAAAAAGCCCTTACCACAATGTTACTAGGCTTTAGAGTCAAGCCCTCACAATCCAAATGGTCCAACGCTTTCTTTGGAAAAACATTCAGTGAAGACCCGGTATCTACCAGCACATGAGCCATAGTGGTGCCCCTGCACTCAATCGAGACATGCAGAGCATCATTATGCTTCCTTCCTTTCGATGTCAGGTCCGCATTTGAAAAACCCAGCCCATTATCAGCAGTCAGGCTGGCCACACAATCTTTGAACTGATCTGCTGAAGTTTCATGCGGCATATGTGCAGTCTTATGAAAAGCAATCAAAGCCTTCGCATGGGCTTCAGAATACAATAGTAGAGACAACATGGATATCTTTGATGGGGTCTTCCCCAGATGCTCGACCATATTGTAATAGCTCTTCTTAATAATTTTCAGTATATCCTCTATTTCTTGTTTAGAGGCTTCCACAATGATTTTCTTAGGTGCCTCCGTCCGGGAAGGCTCACCTATAATTTCCTTGCCCCGAGTCCCAGATGGCTCAGCGGTAGGGGTAATAACTGGAATATGAGCAGGAGAATTGTCAGGAGTGCTGGTTGGAGCAGCAGTTGGAATAACAGTAGGCTTGATGATCTTCAGAGCAATCTCAGGAGAGAAAACCCTTCCACTTTGGGTAACCTTACTAGTTCCGACAATATTACTAACATCAGTATCAACTTCTTCATTTTTCAGATCTTCCTTAATGCCATGATAGTACACATCAGCACCATAATGTCATGGGACATAATTGTCTGAGGTGTACGGGATGGGACCAGGAACAGTGATTATCAGCGGAGCAATTCTTTGAACATGTGTAATCCTAACAGGTCTTCTCGAGGAAACCTTAGAAGGATTGGAGAAAATGGTTATAATGGCAACGTCTTTATTTGGAACAACAAGAATCATAGCCTTCTCGAACAAAATTTCTTTATCATCCATCAGGCGCTGAACACCTGACTTCAACAAACGGTAACCAGAAGGTATAATCGAACACATGTGGCAACCTTCACCACAACCCGGAAATAAACCGGCCAACAACAAATTCTTCTTAATAGTCATAAGGGGAGTAGAAATTTCTTCAACAGAGGTCACAAACAAATCAGTGTCAACAACATTAACTCCACAACCATGTTTGGGCATGGGAGCAGTTATAACATTCGGATTTTCTAGAGCATCAAACTCTATCTCCTTGGCTTCGAGCAAGTCTTGTACTTTGTTTCTTAGAGCCCAAAAATCGTTTGTATCGTGGTCAGGACTCTCAGAATGGTAGTCGCACTGAGCGTTGGGATTATATCTGGGAGATGTAGTGTTTGGATTCTTAGGAGCCTCTCTCAAGGTTGCCAAGTTATATTTTAAAAGACGAGGCAGAACTTCAGGCAAAGTCATGCTGATACGGGTAAACTTTCGCTGTGGTCTTTCCACCCTTTGTTGATTTTTGCATTGTGGAGCAATGAGTCTTGGTATCACTACAACATTCACCATTTGACGGTGTTCAGATCTGCTTTGGCCCCTCGGGCTATAGACTACACTGGCTTCCTTCTTACCAGTGAAAGGTTTCTTAGTGGAACTCGAGGAGACATCCTTCTATATTTTACCACTCCGAATTCCCGATTCTACCTTTTCTCTAGTTAAAATCAGCTCGGTGAAACCAGATGACAAGCTGCCGATCAAGTGATTGAAGAATGGATCAGATAGCGTCCCTAGAAACATATCAACCAACTCCTTATCAGACAAAGGGGGTTGAACTCTTCCAGCCAAGTCACTCCATTTTTTAGCATAATCTTTAAAACCCTCGACTGCACCCATGGACATACCCTGGAGTTGAGTACGAGTGGGAGCAAGGTCGGCATTATACTGATACTGCTTGTAGAAAGCAACAACAAAATCTTCCCAGTTTTGGACACTGGCTCCCTCCAACTGGTAGAACCATTCAAGCTGAGTCCCTGACATACTATCTTGAAATAAGTGCACCCACAGATTTCTATCAGCTGTGTGGGGTTGGATCTTCCTGACATACGAGTGGAGATGGAGTTTTGGGCAGGACACCCCATCATACTTAGCAAAAACCGGAGCTTTGAATTTATGAGGGATGACCACTCCCGATACCAATCCCAATTCTCCGAAATCCAGACCAGATATCTTCTGAACTTCCATAGCACTCAGACGGTCTTCTAGCTGCTTGTACCTATCCTCAGCAGGAGGATATTGCTCATAATTGTAATCAGTATCATCGTCAGAAACTGCAGGACTAGGGTCCTTTTCCCCTTCTTGGTTCTCCCCTTCCTTGGATGAAGAGGTCAGATCAGTTTGATGCTTCAACCTTTCTCCGAACCTTCTGCCCATATTTAGAATACCAGTCTTCTTCTTCTTCTCTTTCAGAATGAGGGCTTTCAAATCCTCTTGCCCTTTTTCCAGACTGATGAACATCTGTTGGAACTGGGCGTTCTGTGCCTGAAGATCTTTGATGGCTTGATCGGAAGACATTTCTGCTGAAATAAACAGCGAAGAAGATGAGAAACCTATAGTGGTACTTGTAAAGATGTGTATGATAATGGGATACGCATGTAATGATTTCAAAGACTTTCGGGAAATTTAAATTTGCAAACCAAAATAAACAAAAACTTTTATTAGCTTAAATTTGAAGGTTCAAAATGCCTTTAAGGCGTTACAAATAAGTAAATAAAACAAATATAAAACTAGAAAAGGAAAAATCAAAAATCCCATGGACGATTTTTCTTTGTGCTGATATAATCATTGAGCACTCTTTCTTTCTGGAGCTGCCTGGTGAGCTTTAAAAACTTCCTCTCTTGATCATGGAACTGTTCCCTGTAAGTATCCCGCTCATTCTTCAGCTGAATCCATAACCTCTGTAACTCCCCAAGATCGGTGGTCATGTAAGGATAGAGAACTGTGTAAAGAATGCCTTCTTCAATAGTGGGCTCCATAATCATTGGTAATACGGCCACATAAGGCATCATAAGCTTCTGGGCACGGGCTCGTACCCATTAGAGGTAAGGCTGCATAGGAATGGAAGTCCTTGGTCCCAACTCTTTGGGGTCAAATCTGTTTACCATGCCCCAAGCTCGTATGAACCTCCAGCGATACTCCTTAACATCATCCTCATAGTTGAATACAATGCTCTCAATAAGTAACTCATGGGGACCATCCCTTCGAGCATGACCAAATTGTCGCAAAGCTAGACAAAGATTGTAAGTTATACCCCCTCTGATGCCAAGTGATGGGACATTAGGTTACTCCCCACAGAGGTCAATAATAACAATGTCTTCCATAGCTCGGGAACACCAAAGAATATCCGTATGAGCGAGTGACATTATCCTGTGCGACCAACCCAAACCTTCTTCGTTCTTCATTACAGACTTAGGGAGGCGAGAAATAAACCACCTCGACAACAACGACATGCAGCACATAAGATTCCCTCTTCTCTTCATGGTACGAGTATGGAGAGCGTGTAAAATATCTCCAAGCAAGATAGGCACAGGGTTGCGAGAAAGGAAAATCTTGATAGCATTCACATCTACGAAGGAGTATGGATTAGGGAAGAGAACCAAACCATAGATAAGAAGAGCCAAGATATCCTCAAAAGCCTGAAAATCCAAATCATCCCAAAATAGGTGAGCCTGGTCTATCAGAAAATTGGTTAGAAAACCCTCGACTCCGCTTTGAGTTTCCCAATTGGATACCACATCGGCCCGTTTCAGATGCAAAGCTGAGGCAATGACTTATGGCTTAGGAACTTCTTCTATACCTGTGAAGGGTACCTATTCAAGAATGGATATGCCCAATAGCTGAGAGAATTCTTCCAATGTGGGTACCAACTGATAATCTGGAAAGGTGAAGCAGTGATGCTTGGGATCGAAGAACTGAAAAAGTACGCTCATCATCTGTTCATCCAAGTTTAAAGTAACCAGGCTGAGAAGTTGACCGTGTCTCTTAATGAAAGTAGAAGTTATTGAAACTCTTGATGCTAGCTCTTTAAGTTGGGAAGGTATCTGCACAAAGCTGATTCGGATGGTATTTCTATGCACGGAAGCTATGATTTGCAAAACAGAACAAAGATAAATTCCCTTGGTCTTTGAAATGGTTAGTATAATGAAGCATGAATGCCATGTTATAATGCATGATGTCATGATAAACCACAGGTATAGAAAACACATGTATTGTAATCACAGTCAAATCACACAAAGCCCTTAGGTTTAAGGCTTGCATGAGGTCAAAGGTAATACCCTCTTCAAGTTAAGTTGGTTTCAAACCTGTCCTAGAAAGGTAACCGGGTTCTAGAGGATCTCAATATCACTGACCATCCTTTATCGATCATGGTTTTAGCTCACGCAATCTTTTCTTAGGCCAAAATATTCTGAAAGTCTGGTCTCAATGAGTGTAGCATCGAGTATCAACCAGTTCTCAGCTCTACACCGAGGCCGGCTATCTCGCTACTTTCTAATGGCCAAGTTGGGAGATTAAATGTTCTAAGGTCAGTTGATGCTTCACGACACCATGCAACGGCCCCGTATTCTCCTCGTTTCACCACAAGGGATACCTGTACCAACCAAAGTGCCACACCAACGTAGCTACTGCTTCAACCGTATCAGTCTACGCTGTGCAGTTCCCTCACAGTCTATTGCTACTTACCTAATGAGTACCCCCAGATATGGGTATAGGATCTATAGTAACCCCAAACAAAACCCTAAAAAATAAAGCAAATAAAGAAATCAAGAGAAGCAATTTTAATGACCTAGATCCTAAGGTATACCCCACTTATATTTCCCCAGCAGAGTCGCCAGTTCTGTGATAGGGTGGCAGAACCGACTGTTTAATACTGGTTTGCGTTTTGCATTTTTTGTTCGCAAATGTCACGGTAAGCAAGAGTCGCCATCGACTTTTATTTTATCCAATCAGGAAAAGGAAAAAGAACAGAAAAAACCTTTTTCGATATGTTTCTGATTATGGGGGGTAGATTATAGAAAGGGAAGGTGTTAGCACCCTTTTTATCCATGGTTTTCCATGGGCTCTTAGGTACTTTCTTATTTTTAAATTGCTTGTGTTTGTGTGATTGTTTTTTGAAAAGTTTTACTTCGTGATAACCCTTGTATCAGTCCTCAAGAGTGTGACGAAGTTGTTTCCAAAATTTGTTTTGAAAAGTGTAAGTGTGAAAAGTTTTGATTTGAGCAAGTACCTACTAGCATCTACCTACTCGAAAAAAAGATCGTTTCTATTCTTGTTTCCTTTAGACAGTGCTATCCCACTATTAAGGAGTAGGTAGTACCATCGTTGGAATTTGTAAGGGTCAATTCAACAGGGACATACGGTCACAAAGCAATATTAGGACACCTTAGTAATAACCCTAGAGTCTTAAGATCTTATTCGAGGAAACATTTCCGAGTAAACATTTCTGAGGCAACATTCGAATGAGACATTTGATCTTTTTTAGACAGGATGGCAACTACTAAGACACCCTATGCTTAATGATTGTTTACCGAAGGCAACCGAAGTGAGAGTATACCCTAAGAGTGATATGTGCGAGTGATTTGTTTCAGTTATTTATCTTTGCACATTAGGGTTTCGTAATTGTATTAATTTGTCATGATTTCTTTCCATACAATCCAATTAGCATACATCTAAACAGTAAAATATTTACAGAAATTAAAAATGCGAGAAAATAAATCTAGCTATTACAAGGCTTCGGGGAGGGGGATTAATTACATAGCCAAAAAAATCGGGGATTTAAACAGTAAATAAAAGCCCTAAATTAACTATTACAAACCAGTGAGCAGTTACAAAATATCGGCCAAAATAATTAACAAGCGCGCGGCGAATTAAACATGAGGCGATTAGGGTTTTGACCCTTTGACTAATCCCATTTGCGATTGAAGAAAAAATGTTTTTTTGTCATGTTTTGTTATTTGAGAAAATAATGAAATAATTAAATTAAAATAAAATCCTAAGTTCTAATTAATATTAATTTTTTGAAAGAAATAAATTAATTAATTCTAAACAACCAATTTTTGTATTTTTTGTTTGAAAAAAAGAAAAGAATTAAATCAAGAACTTAAACCTAATTTTTCTAATTGGTTTTAATTATAAAAACAAGTTAAAATTTCCCTAAATTAAATTAAACAAAATTAAATTAAATTTGATAAAAATCCTAACTCTAATTTTTGTGAATTCTTGATTTTATGATTTTATAAAAAATAATTATTAATGGTGTTAATTAAAATAATTAAAGAAAATATTAAAAGAATTAAAAAAAGAAGAAATAAAAAAAGTGTAGAGATGGTCCTGATTGTTAGCAAAAGAACGAGGTGCAGATCTGATTTTTGTGGCCCAAAAACCTCAAGCCTGTTTGACTAAGCTTGCTCCGGTGTGGGTGTTAACTTGAGGACTATGGTGGTCCTTCAATGCTGGTACGTTGGATATGGCTTGCTGATGAATCTGATGGTTGGATGTTTATAGATCATGGTGAGCTTTATGATGAAAGATGCGCTGGATCACTTATCTGAAAATAAAAGAAATGAACGCTGGGACCTGAGGATCGAACCTAAGTCCTTATACCCAATTCCAACGCTTACTTACCAGCTGAGCTATGATGGTTAGTTGTAACTACAATAATAATAAAATATAATATAAGAAAATAAAAAGAACTGATTCCAAAGTGCGCGATATTTAAACGTTCCAATAACTGGCTGACACGCAAGTGTCTTCCTCCTTTCTCCGTCGTTTTAGACTCTGGAACCTTTACCTACAGACACTTTGTTGTAACTACAAACCTGTGACATTCCAAAATCCTATACAAGCAATATAAATGAAAGGTAAGGGTACCAATCAACTCGTCTCATCCTCACGAGTATCACAGTACCAGAATCAATGCCTAATTTTACTTGTATTGAAAACCCCTAAATAAGAACATGAAACCCTAACAATGGCATATTGTGATTCCTGCACTGCAAATGCAATTAAGTGGTACAAATAGCTTGCAAACACAATGATGAACAAGAATATATAATTAAAACATGCTTATGATGAGTAAATCAGTGAAATCAAAATAATGTTTTTAGGAAAACCGTGGGAGGCGTAGAACGCGTTTCTGGGCGTTTCAAGACCTGAGTGTGATTGGAATAGCTTCCTGAGATGTCTAGAAAGCGATTAGGATAGCTAGCACACCTTGAATTGGCCTTTGGAAGGATATTCGTCTCACACTTTTCTTGGAAATTTTCAAGTTTTGTTCGGGTTCTTGGAGGCAGGTTGTGCACGAAAATTCTTGTGTTTAGGGTTCCACAAACTTCAGTATATGTATTGAATCCAATTAGGTTAACAAACTTGGATCCAATCTTGAGAATTCATGAATGGAATATTTTATTTTTAAGCCATATGATATATTTCTATTTTCATGCCAATCATGCTCTTTTTGTACCAATTTCCCTTGATTCTATTTGATCATGTAAGCTTAGCATATCTTGATTGCCAACCTGTAAAAAAAACAAATCAAATCATATCTTTGATAATTTTCATCATTTATTTGATTTAATTCACTTTTTAATTAATAAAAAAATCATAATAAATTAAAAAATGATGCACAATATGAGTGAGTGAACATTTGAGTCATGGACCACATTATAATTGAGGTGCAAGCATAAAAAGTTGGGCTCATTTAGCAAAAAATGCAAATTTGGGCACATTTGACTTTTGGTAGTTTTGCAAAAATGGTCAACTTGGCCAATGCAAAACTCTCTCAATTTTTACCCTAGAGAGGTGTTATTGGACTTTTTAAAAAGCTTAAGATGTTCTCTAAGCAACCCTTTTTGTCTCCTCTCAATTGAGTCTTCCATGTTCATGTATGAAGCTTTGACCCAAAAGGTGTTTTTGTTGACTTTTCAAAAGAACCTATAATGTCAAAATTCATATCTTTTTTGAGTGCATATTCTGAACTTGGGAGATGAAGATGAATTATAGGGAAATTCATCCTCTTTAAAATGAGCTTTGGATGGGTCATATCTGATAAAGTATGAGAAAGTTATGCTTGGTCAAAGTTGAGTTGACTTTTCTTGGAAAACCCTAATTTAGCAACTTTTGGGTTTTGATGAATTGTGAGCAATCCTTGAGGAATCATGATCAACCCTTGATCAAATGATGAATAATACTTCAAAATGAGGATGTTGATCAAAAATCTTGAAGTTTGACTGTATGTGGGCCACAATTGACTTTTGACCTAGTACAGTTGATTTTCAGGCATTTGAGCAATTAACTGAGCAAACTTCTTCTGCAAGGCTTGAAACTTGACATGGATGATCTTGAGAACATGTTAGGACCATGGTGAGAATTTGAGTCCTTTGTGGTTCACACATCTTGATGAAAATGGAAACCCTAATTTGGGGTATACTACCTTAAGAGAGAGTTTGTTTGGGCAACTCTTGAACTTCCTTGAGCAATTTGGGGACCTCACTTGCCATGTGTTGAGAAATATAGGAGGGAAAATTTTGGGGTACAACACGCTCCCTAATTGGTTGGAAGATGACACGTTGGTCATCTTCAACCTCCAGCCAACGTGAATTGCAGGTCTCTCAAACTGTAAAATCAGAAGCTCGGACATATGCCATTCGCTTCGTCTCTTCAAGTTGAAGACAACCACACCTTCGCGAAAAATTTATAAAAACTGTAGCTCAAGCAATTTGGAAGGAAAGTTTTAAAAAGGGACTCGAAATTTCATGGTCAAAAGGTGTTTCCATATAAAATCAAGTGTTGCGACTAGAACCTGGGCAATGAGAGCTTTACAATGATATCAATGTTTTGAAGAATTGATGGAGAAATCTACTTATTAAAGTTGAGTTGCAGAGCTCTGAAACTGGACTTCTATGGAGAAATATAGGGCACGATTCTTGAAGGTAATTGTATGGTTAGCTCCAGGAAAGATCAAGGAAGGTGAATTGATAAAAAAATTGGATTGAAAAAGGCTTGAACACTGATTTCGAAGTTACAGATGATTGAGTTATGGGGCAAGTTTGGCAAGGTGATTATGGCTATTTAAGCTTGAGGAAATGAATGAGGGATGACCCTCTATTTATAGGGAATCAAATGGAATGTTCAAGCATGTGAAATGATGAAGCTTGGAGGGAAATCGTGTGAAGTTGCAAACAAGAAAAGTGTGACTTCTACTTTGATCAAAACTCATCCAAAACGTGCGTTTTTCTATGCTAATACTTCTGGAAGTTCACTAAACATGTTTAGAAGCAAAAACACGTAGAAACACAGTGTTTAGAAGCTAAATCAATGATTTCAAATTCTGACTTTTGAAGAAACTTCAGTTTCAAATTACCAAGTTCAAATCAATGGCATTCTCAACTCAAGGGGTCTTAGGGCATGGTTCCTGATGCTTTAGAAAGATGAGGTTACAAGTTTTGTAATGGGAAAAGAATGGAATCAAATGGATATTTGAGCTGAAAGTTGAATTGAGTCAAAGTTGGGAAAAAAGGTTGACTTTCCATACTTAGAAATATTTCAAGTTTTTCTTCTTCAAAAGTAACCTATAATGTTTTGCATCCAAACATGCCCTTCTACTTGGAATTTGCTCTTGACCCAAAAAGATGGAATGAAATATACCTCTTGAATGACATTTTGAAACTTGAACCATTCAAAATCTCCAAAAATTGAGAGAGTTATGAATTGTTGAGGTTGGCAAAAAATCATGAAATGACATATAATCTTTTGTATTCTTAGGGCATCTTCCATCTGTATTCTCACTTTGCACATAAAAGAAGGAATAAAGCTCACATCCTCAATATCATTGTGGAATAAGAGTGGGATCAAGGTGATAAAAATTGACCAAGTTATGATTATTTGAAGTCACACATGAGAAATTGGGGGTTCATCTGGAGGACTTGTAATCTTTCTTCATCATTAAGTTTCTTACACATGAAAATTCCTTGGAACTTTTGAAGTGATTTGTTAATAACCCTTTGAAGGGAATGATGTATTTGGAATCACTCAAAAATACCAAAATATGAGCAAGATATACTTCTTTGAAGTTCAAAACCCTAGCTCATAGATCAAGAAAATGCTTTGAGGAACTTTGACAATTTTGAACAACCTTCTTGTACCAACACTATTGCTTTGTAAATAGAATTTGTTGAGGATGATAATGAGAGATCATAGAAACCAAAACCACTTCCATATCTTGAGAATTGATAGAAATATGCAATTGTGACCAATGGGAACAAGACCTTGTCCAAACATGACAACTTCTTCAATCAACCCCTTGTACTTTTGAATCAATCTTGATAACTTTGGAATGTGGTGAACCAAGATAAACCTTGCGATGCCAATACTTACAACATAAATTTAATGATGAGATTTGAAATTCTCAAGATTTATTGACTAGGGCATTGAAATAATTACATGAACCCATGGATCAACCTGCTAAGCCATATTGCCTTTACCTACATTATTAACAAGTAAGACAAACCAATATTTCATTTTATTAATTAAAAGGAAAATAAAAAAAAACATGAATGATTACAAAAGAAAAACAAGTCGAGGTGCTTGGTGATTCCTCAAAGAGCAAAGCTAAAGATGTGGAGGAGAACCAAAATCCCTAATGTGATCTTGTTGTGATTGAATCAATATGGTATGATGAAGGGATCTTAGGGGGAAAATTTAGGGTAAAAAAGCTTCCCTTATTTAAGTTTTTTCTATCGGGATATACGAAGGTTAAAAGTCTTCGTGTCCACTTGATCGAAGATACTTAAATATTAAACAAACCCTATTTTTGGCCCTAAGATGCCATGTGTGATCGGTGGATCTGGAACTGACTGTTTAACGCTGGTTCGCGAAATGTCGCGGAAGCAAGAGTCGCCACCGTCTTTTATTTTCTCCAAATGGAAAGGACAAAAGCACAGAAAAATTCCTTAAAGAGATTGCTCTCGATTCGGGAGGTAGATTATAGAAAGGGAAGGTATTAGCACCCTTTCTATCCATGGTTATCCATGGGCTCTTAGATACTTGCTCATTGTGTTTTCAAAATTGTTTGTTTGCTTTTCAATTGTGGGTTTTAAAAAGTTTCTTTGAAAAAATTTCAGTTCGACTCGTACGTCAGAGTGTTTGAAAAATTTGCTTTGAAAACTTTTGAAAAGTGTTGGTGTGAAAAGATTTCAGTTTGTTTTGAAGAGAGAAAGTATCCATGAGTCGTCTACCTACCCTTAGGAATTCGTCTGTGTAAATGTCCTTTAAAGTAGTGCCATCCCACCATTGAGAGGTAGGTAGCATCACCGTTGGAGGTGTTCGGGTCAATTCGTTTGTAGGGACATGGTGATCACCGGAGCGATGGGAAGACACCTTAGAAGCTACCCTCATGCCAGGTTCCCGGATCATGAGGACTTACTAAGACGTCCTCTACTCGACGATCACCTTTCGAGGCAAGGCAACAGTGAGGCGTACCCTAGGGGTGGTGTGTCCGATTCGTGTGTCGTTTTCATTTGTATTTGTCTTGTCATGTTAAAGTGTTCTACGCTTTGATTTTATTTAAGTCATACATTCTTTCATGCTTTTTTAACAATTTTAAAAGATGCGGAAATTAAATCTAAAGCTATTACAACGGCGCGGGTCCACATCGCCAAAATTAAACCGGACCCGATTTGACAGAAAATAAATAAAGCGAAAGAAATAAAAGTGCGAGAAATTTAAGTTACAACGCTTTGGGAGAGATACATAATGAATTAAGCGAAATAAAATAAATGTGCGAACTAAATAAATTACGAACGAGGGCGTTGGACCCTTTTGCAAGAAATTAAAGTTAATGAATTTAATTAATTAGAATTAATGAGGAATAAAAATTAAAAATTAAAAAGGAATGTTTTTTGGTGTTTTTTTGTATTTTTAAGAGTTAATAGTAAAAAATAATTAATTAAAACTAAATATTAAACCTAATTCTAATTATTTTAAGTTTATTAAGAAAATATTGACCTTTTTTAACCTAAATGAAACCCTAATTAATTTACAAGTTAATTATGAAAATAAAATAAGTAAATAATGTTATGGTAAAGGAAAAAAAATTTAAAAGGAATAAAAATTATCAATTTAACCTAATTCTATATTTTTGGATTTTTTTATGAAAAGAATTTAAATCAAACCTAATTTAAAACTAAATTCATTTATATACATTATTTACAAGAAAATATCAAAGTAAATATTATTTATTATATTTTTTATCTCCTCTGAATTTTTATGTATTTTCTGTATTTTTTGTAAAAAGACAATTAATTAAATCAAAGCAAAACAAATAATAAAACAATAAAATAAAATAAAATATGTGCAAACCAGGGAGGGGTTCAGTCCCAATTGTGAGGTGTTTGGCCTTAGCATTCTGGCCCAATTAAGCTTGGATCCGTTTGACTTTTGGCGTAGCGTGTGATGCGTTTGACTAGGGCTTAGTGTGCTCATCAATCTGGAGCCCTTGATCTGCTTCTGAGGGACGCGTGGCTGTGGATCTTTGAGGATGTATGGTGTGTATTATCACTGGCGCTGCATGGGAATCATTATAGAAAAATAATATTGAGAATTATACAGACCTGGGACTCGAACCCAGGTCACTAGCATTACCAACTAACACCTGTGCCACTACACCACTTCAACGCATTTGATATATATATAAACGACAATTAATAAAAGAGAAAACAACGGTTAATGTTTGGAACGCGCGCATTTTTCAAACGGACCAACCAAACCACGCCACCACATCATCTTCTTCGTTCTATGTTTTTTTTCTGAAAACAAGAACATATTGCAACGGTTTTAGACGCGTTGCCTTAGGCCGGTTTCCAAGAAATAGCGATTAGGTCTCAGGGCTCCATAAATTGAGCGCGAATATATGAATCTCTTCGTCCAAGCGTGTTCGTCCTCATGGTCTAGGTCTTAAGCCTCAATTTTGCTTTGTTAGAGAAGCCCTAATTCTGAATCCTGAAAACCCTAAAAATCAAGTATGGCATATTTGTATATAACGCGTAAAAACGTAATTAAATCACATGGTAAGCATCAGAAAGCATCATTGAATAAGAATATACAAATTAAATGTCATGGAAATGCCTTAAAATCAATATGCGAGTATGCGATTTTGTGAGAAAATTCTGGGTTCTGTACAGCGATTTTTGAGGTTTGGATGATTGTTCTTGATTGGCACACGTTCAGAGAACCTTGAGGAAGCTAATGGAACAATTCCTATGCTTTGAATTGACCTGTAGCACTGATTTCAGTTTGTGAGTTTTCAAAGAATTTTTCAAGTTTGTAATGGCATTCTCTGCGCAGCTTTTTGTGTATTGTGATTAGGGTTTGATTCCTGTTTATGTATTGAAGGCATTAGGTTAACAAAACTAACACAAATCCAAGGCATTCATTGTTTTGCATATTTGATTTTCTTAAGATCTTTTTGAATCTTTTTCATGTGTTCCTTGTATCAATTAGCTCAAATCAGACCAAATCTTGCCATATTGGAATGTGCACGAGATATTAAGGGTAAAACATGCATGAAAAGATTTTTTAGGGCAAGTTTGATATTTTTCACATATTTAAATGATTTAAATGAATTAATATTAACAATAATTCAAATAAATAAATAAAAAATGAGAAAATACTTCCCTTTGGGCCAAGTGGTCGTGCATAGGCTTGGAATGATGAATCATGGAAGAAAAATAGGCCCATTAGCAATTTTAGACCATTTGAATCAAAGTTGACTTTTCAAAATATCCAAAAATTTCCCAACTTCCACAAGGCATAACTTGCTCAATTTTTAAGCTTTTCTCATGTTCTTGGACATTTTGGAAAGGTCTTTGAGTCCTCTAACCAATTCCTTTGGTCCCATGTCATTTTGATTTACCAATCTCAAGTTATGGCCTTTGACTTAAAGTCCCTTTTTGTTGACTTTTGAAAATGACCTATAATGCTGAAATTGATAACTTTTTGTGAGAGCATTTCTTGGACTTGAAGTATGAAGATGAGTTGTAGGAAATGTCTTTCTCTTCAAAATGAGCTTTGGATGGAATTTTTCTGATAATCCATGTGAAAGTTATGCCCTGGTCAATTTCAGTTGACTTTTTCAGCTGTCCAAATATAGTAACTTTTGCATCTTTGATGATTTCTGAGCCAAATTTTGAGAATCATGATCAAGCATTGATCAAATGATGTTTGTGGCTTCAAAATGATATATTGACCAAAAATTTGAACTTTTGGCTGTCAAATGACCATTTTGCCCCTACAGTTGACTGTAGTGCAATTTAGGGTTTTGACTGTGCAATTTTGAGCTGAATGCCTTGAAACTTGATATGAAGATGCTTGACCATATTTGTAGGCATATAGGACTTGATTGGACCTGTGAAAACTTCATTTCTTTGATCAGAACACAAACCCTAGTTTTGACTGTATAGGAGACCTTTGAGTTGTGCAACCCTTGGGGGAGTTTTGTGACTTGGCTTGGCAATTTCTTTGAGAATATGGGAGGGCAAATTTTGGGGTACAACAGTTGCCCCTGTTCAATCTTCTTAGACCTGAGGATGCAGATTGGCTGACGTGCCTTTCGTAATCCGAGGGTAGAAGATGATTGGACACTAGAGTGCCCAGAAATTTGCGCTCGCATGTTAGCAGTATGATAGGAATGGGCTTATAGATGCCATTTGGAGATTGCTGGATAGGATGATGGGCTTATAGATGCCATCTGGATGTTGATTTCGTAGGAGATCCCTTAGCGAGAACCTGCATACCTGCAGAACAGAAAAATGAGTACCTGACACGTTGCAGGAGCTGATTTTAGATGCTTGGTATAGATGTGTCCTGACTGGTTACAGGAGCTGAGTCTGGAGCTTCAAACGGCGATGAATGAACCAGGTATGGTTATTGCCTTAGCATGAATGGTAAGAGAACCTTGGGTGATTTTAACTTCAACAACGCTCGTTGAGAAAAATCTTAGCGGGAATTACCATCTTTGCAATATCGGAACGAGAACCATAGGCTATTATAATCTGAAAGGGAATCACCTCACTCGCCGTCGGAGAGGGAATCATAGGAAAAGGAATTGTCACCTCACACACCGTCGGAGAGGGAACCATAAGAGACTATCACCTCACACTCATCGTCGGAGAGGGAAACATCTGAAAAGGACTTACCACCTCACACACCGCCGGAGAGGGGACCATAGGAGACTATCACCTCACACTCATCGTCGGAGAGGGAAACATCTGAAGAAGGAATTACCACCTCACGCACTTGCCGGAGAGGGGACCATAGGAGACTATCACCTCACACTCATCGTCGGAGAGGGAAACATCTGAAGAAGGAATTACCACCTCACGCACTTGCCGGAGAGGGGACCATAGGAGATTATCACCTCACACTCATCGTCGGAGAGGGAAACATCTGAAGAAGGAATTACCACCTCACGCACTTGCCGGAGAGGGGACCATAGGAGATTATCACCTCACACTCATCGTCGGAGAGGGAAACATCTGAAGAAGGAATTACCACCTCACGCACTTGCCGGAGAGGGGACCATAAGAGAATTATAATCTGGGATAACTTCTACTGAGTCTTCATCAGAAAAATCTGTTGGGAGTCGATTTAGCTGGACTAGAGAAGGCTTTGAAATATGTTTGAGCGTTTTAACTGCGTCTTTCCTGAAAGGTAAAGGTCAGTCATATGCAATGCATGATATGGATCACGCAATGATGTTCTCAACATAAATGAGATTTGTATGATATGATGCGTTATGCATGCTATAATGATATATGTGATGTTTTATGAATGTTTTCGTCTAGGAAAGTAGATCCTTGACGGGTGCCGGGAAGTCGTATCCTGGGCTGATGTTGAAGTATTGATTTTGCTTCCGCTGGGGATGATAACTGCAAGAATACCGGTAGGAGAAGATGACTCCGTTGCGGAATAAACTTGGCAAATGGAAGATTCTGCGGGGAGAAAAGATGCTCTAGCGACCATGCTGGGAAGCAAGACTCTGTGGGGATAGAGATGCGTTGCTGAATGTTGATAGTTACTTGCTGAGGATACCCTTGTTGTATTGGAAGTGTTGATATACTTCGCTGGGGGTAGGAAAGAACTACGTTGACGACGACCTTTCCGTGGCTTTTGGCTGAGGATAACCCAGTTATATCCTATTGAGGAAATAACTCTTTGAATAAAGCCGGGAGACGCGTTCGTGCTCTGCGAGGATAAGCTTCCCGAATCTACTGGGGATAAGCTTATTGCTTGGGGATAAATTCCAACTTTCCTGGGGAAACTGGATTGGACTTTCTTGGGGAGGTTTTGATGTGCTGGGGAAGTGATCCCCTTGAATGTTTGTATACCGCCGGGGAACAATCTTTAGGCCAAGACTGCCGGGGATGCTTGTTAAGAATATATGTATTGCTGCTACTGAGGGAGTATTGAGATCTACTGGAGGATACTCAATTTCCTTGATATTTGTAATAATTTTGCTTGGAGAGGAATGTACTGTTGGCTCACTCTCTGGGGAATTTAGGCATACTGGTCATGTTCTTTAGTTGAACCTACCTTGGTACCTTGGAAGATAGAACAATTAGACTGCTCAGACAACTCTTTTATTGCCCCTGTTTCTAGTGTCACCTGCAATTAATTCCTTTGTTTCGTATGCAAATATTTATGAGTTAGAAAATTATTGTCAATGCATATATCACAAATTGAACCTTGGACGTTCTTCGCAAAACAAAACAGAAAAAGAAAAACACTTGGCACGTTTTAACTGAAAATATATTTGTATTGATTTTTGAATAGCCTGTGAATAGGCGTTTGTATACAAGAGGCTGACGTCCTAGTAAGAGGAACGTCGCCGGACAAGATAGTTTATACAGATTTTGTACAAAAGAAAATAAAACAGCTGTGTGAAATATGAATGATCCACTGGGTTTCAACTATGCTATTGCCTTTATAACTCCGAGCGTCTCATCACTTGATGACCTTGGTTGAAGGTGAAGCTGACTGATCGATGCCGTCTGAACTTGATGTAGATACCGGATTCTGGATGCAAAGTGATCCAATGAGACATAGTATTACGCTTTATCCCTAATTTTTGCCTGGACCGCCCTTTCGGGTTTTCGGTCCACCGGGATACCCATTTTTGCCCAAGCCGCCTTTTCAGGTTTTCGACTTGCCGGGTGTACAGATTTTTTCATTTTCATCCCTTCATTTTGCCCGAACCCTTTTGGTTCGACGGGAAGCCCTAATTTTTGCCTAGGCATGTCAGCCTAGCGGGTCTTTTTTCATGCGTAGTATTTTTTAACTATGTCTGCATTGGCGGGGTGAGGAAGGTCGTCACCATCCATGTTGGTTAATATCATTGCTCCTCCTGAGAACACATGCTTAACCACAAATGGCCCTTCGTACGTAGGGGTCCATTTGCCCCTTGGATCACTCTGAGGAAGGATGATTCTCTTGATTACCAGATCCCCAAATTGATATTCCTGTGGTCTGACCTTTTTGTTAAATGCCCTGATCATTCGTTTTTGGTACGTCTGACCATGACAGATAGCAGCAAGTCTCTTTTCATCAATGAGGTTGAGCTGATCAAGTCGTGTCTGGATCCAATCATCTTCGTTCAGATTTGCATCCTTCATTATCCGGAGAGAGGGAATTTGCACTTCGATTGGCAAGACTACCTCCATGCCATAAACCAGAGAGAAAGGAGTTGCCCCGGTTGACGTTCTAGCTGAGGTACGGTACCCATGCAGAGCGAACGGTAACATCTCGTGCCAATCTTTATAGGTCACTGTCATTTTCTGCACGATTTTCTTGATGTTTTTGTTAGCTGCTTCTACAGCCCCATTCATCTTCGGTCTGTAAGGAGAAGAATTGTGGTGCTGTATCTTGAACTGTTCGCAGAGCTCAGCGATCATCTTGTTGTTCAGATTGGTACCATTGTCTGTAATAATCCGCTCAGGGACACCGTACCGACAGATCAGGTTATGTCGAATGAACCGTGCCACAACAGTCTTGGTTACCGTAGCATAGGATGCTGCCTCAACCCACTTCGTAAAATAATCAATCGCCACTAAGATGAAGCGATGTCCATTGGATGCTGTAGGTTTAATCTCGCCGATCATGTCTATGCCCCACATTGCGAACGGCCAAGGCGCAGTCAGAACATTCAGGGGAACCGGAGGAACATGCACCTTGTCTGCATAGATCTGGCACTTGTGGCATGTCCTGGAATGTTGGTAACAGTCAGCTTCCATTGTAGACCAGTAATATCCTGCCCGTAGGATTTTCTTAGCCATAGTGTGTCCACTGGAATGTGTACCAAAGGTCCCTTCATGTAGCTCTTCCATGATTCTTTCTGCTTCCGTCTTATCCACACAACGCAGTAAGGTTGAATCATGGTTTCTCTTGTACAAGATGCCGTTGCTTAGGAAGAACTTGGCTGCGAACCTTCTCAGGAATTTCTTATCATTGACAGAGGCACCTTCAGGGTATTCCTGAGCTTCCAGATATCTCTTCACTTCGTGGTACCAAGGCTTCTCAGTCACCAATTCAGTTTCGAGATCACAACAGTATGCCGGTTCGTCCAGTTTCCAGATGATGATCCGGGGAGCCTCATTATCCCATTTGACCTTGAACATTGAAGACATTGTAGCTAACGTGTCCGCTAACTGATTCTCTTCTCTTCGAAAGTGCTCAAAGGTTATTTCTGTGAAGTGGGGAATCATGGTCAACACACATTCTCTGTAAGGGATCAGGTTTGGATGTTTCGTATCCCACTCTCCTTTGATCTGATTGATCACAAGAGCGGAATCTCCAAAGACACTTAGAAATTTGATCCTTAGGTCGATCGCAGCTTGAAGACCCATAATACACGCCTCATACTCCTCCATGTTGTTGGTACAGTTGAAACACAGCCGAGCAGTGAGTGGAGTATGAGTACCTTGTGGAGATATGATTATGGCGCCGATACCGTTTCCCAAAGCATTGGAAGCTCCGTCAAAGTGCATAGACCATCGGGATCCTGGTTCAGGTCCTTCATCCGGTCCAGGTACTTCACAATCAGTCACTATCATGATGCTTTCATCCGGAAACTCGAAGTTCATTGATTGGTAGTCATCTACAGCTTGATGAGCTAAGTGGTCTGCCAATACACTTCCCTTGATGGCTTTCTGGGTTGTGTACTGAATGTCGTATTCCGTCAAGATCATTTGCCATCTTGCAATTCTTCCAGACAGAGCAGGCTTTTCGAATATGTACTTTATAGGATCCATTTTTGAGATCAACAAAGTAGTGTGAGTCAGCATATACTGTCTCAGCCGGCGAGCAGCCCATACCAAAGCGCAGCAAGTTTTCTCAAGCAGTGAGTATCGGGTCTCACAGTCGGTAAACTTTTTGCTAAGGTAATAAATGGCATGCTCTTTTCGGCCAGACTCGTCATGCTGCCCCAGCACACACCCCATTGAATTGTCAAGCACTGTCAGATATAGGATCAGAGGTCTCCCTTCAACCGGTGGCATAAGGATAGGTGGTTCTTGGAGATACTCTTTGATTCTGTCGAAGGCAGCCTGACATTCATCGTTCCAACGTACTACCTGACCTTTCTTCAGCAGCTTGAAGATTGGCTCACAGGTAGCAGTCAGATGAGAGATGAATCGAGCAATGTAATTCAGGCGTCCTAAGAAGCCTCTGACTTCTTTCTCTGTCTTAGGAATTGGCATCTCTTGAATAGCTTTGACCTTAGCAGGGTCCACTTGAATACCTTTATTGCTGACTACGAAGCCTAGCAGTTTTCCAGATCTTACCCCGAAGGTGCACTTGTTCGGGTTCAGTCTCAGCTTGTACAGTCTCAACCGGTCAAACAACTTCTGCAGATGATCTAGGTGCTCTTCCTCAGTCTGGGACCTAGCGATCATGTCGTCCACATACACCTCTATCTCGTGATGGATCATATCATGAAATAATGCAACCATGGCACGTTGGTAGGTTGCCCCAGCGTTCTTTAATCCAAATGGCATGACCTTGTAACAGAAGGTGCCCCACTGAGTAACAAATGTAGTCTTTTCCATGTCTTCAGGTGCCATCTTAATCTGATTGTAGCCTGAAAAGCCATCCATGAAAGAGAACACCTTATGCTGAGCTGTATTATCAACGAGGACATCAATGTGAGGTAAGGGGAAGTCATCCTTGGGGCTGGCCCTGTTTAGATCCCTGTAGTCGACACACATTCTGACCTTTCCATCCTTTTTAGGTACCGGCACCATGTTAGCAACCCACTGAGGGTAAGAAGTTACTGCAAGGAACCCCGCATCAAACTGTTTCATGACCTCGGCTTTAATCTTCTCAGACATCTCTGGACGCATCCGACGGACCTTTTGCTTAACTGGAGGGCAGTCTTCCTTAGTTGGCAAGTGATGGACCACAATATCGGTATCCA
Source organism: Vicia faba (assembly GCA_948472305.1). Classification (NCBI taxonomy): domain Eukaryota; kingdom Viridiplantae; phylum Streptophyta; class Magnoliopsida; order Fabales; family Fabaceae; genus Vicia; species Vicia faba. The sequence goes on from OX451736.1 coordinate 1,582,104,339, forward strand.
ACCCGGGCATGTCTTCGTAGGACCAAGCAAAGATCTCCATATAATCATGCAGCATCTTGGTTAACCGTTGCTTTACGCTGAGCTCTAGGTTGGCACCAATCTTTACCTCTCTCCTGTCTGCCTCAGTACCTAGGTTTATGGTTTCCACTAGCTCTTCATGGGGTTGAATTGCCCTCTCTTCCTGAAGCAACAGTCTAGCAAGCTCTCCAGGCACTTCGCAATCATCCTCACCTTCGTCTTCGGCTAAGTTGATCGGATTTTCGAAGTCATAATTGGCAGTAGCAGAGCTGTTATCAGTGAGATCCAGAGTGGATTGAAACCTGTATGAGTGAGTGTGTGTGTAAATACAGCTGTTTTGAAAATTATGTAAAGGAAATGAAAGACAGAAAAGGAGCATAATATTTGCAATGCGAAAAACGTCCAAGATTTTCATTCATGATGTATAAAATGACAGTTTGTATGCCCTCACAAATAGAACCACGGTGCCTCGGGTAAGACACCGGGCCATAAAGTTTATCATTGTTTATTACAAAATAACGAAACATAGGAATTCATTACTCAGTAACAAAAGAAACAGGGAGATTGTCCTTTGCGCTCCAATTGTTAAGTCCTTCGTCAGTTGCCGGGTAGATCCAGCTATCAAACTCAACTTCATCAACTTCCTCTTCATCCCCGATAGCATTAACTCCATGAGCCGGCAGGGGAGCTGTCACCACGTTAGGCTTGTCAGATGCCTCAAACTGTACCTCCTTAGCGTCAATGAGGTTCTGTAGCTTGTTCTTTAGTGCCCAACAGTCATCGGTAGAGTGCCCCGGGCTATCTGAATGGTAAGCACAACGAGCATTCGGGTTGTACTTGGGAGATGTTGTATTAGGGAACTTCGGCGCCTCTCTGACAGTCACTAAGTTAGTGGAGAGCAACTGTGGCAGGATCTGTGATAGGGTCATGTTTAACCGGGTAAACTCCCTCCGGGGTCTTTCCGCCCTTTGAGAATTGTTTGGCCGAGGAGCGGCAGCAGACTTAGCAATCATCACCGCGCTGACAGATTGACGGTGCTCAGGTCTCTCTGATTTCCTAGAACCATACACGGCACTAGACTCCTTTTTAAATGGTTTCTTTTCCGAACTAGATGATGCACCCTTTGTAATCTTCCCAGACTTCAGCCCAGCCTCAATTCTCTCTCCAGTCAAGATCAAATCAGTGAACCCAGCAGAAGAATTCCCAATGAGATGGTTGAAAAACGGCCCAGATAGGGTCCCCAAGAACATGTCTACAAACTCCCGATCAGTCAATGGTGGCTGCACCCTACCAGCCAGGTCTCTCCACTTCTGAGCGTACTCCTTAAAACCTTCGCTTGCACCTAACGCCATACCCTGGAGTTGGGTACGTGTGGGGGCAAGGTCGGCATTATATTGATACTGCTTATAGAAAGCAGTAGCCAACTCCTCCCAGTTACGAACTTTGGTCCCATCCAGCTGATAGAACCATTCGAGATGAGTCCCTGAAAGACTCTCCTGGAAGAAGTGGATCCATAAATTCTTATCCGCAGAGTACGGCTGAATTTTCCGAACATAGGACCTTAAATGCAGCTTGGGACAAGACGCCCCGTCATATTTGGAGAAGGATGGTGCTTTGAACTTGTGGGGGATAATGACACCAGTTGACAAACCCAGATCTCCGAAATCCAGCCCAGGTGCCTGTTGAACCTCCATAGCCTTCAACCTGTCCTCCAGTTATTTGTACCTGTCATCTGCAGGAGGGTACTGCTCTTCATCAAAATTTGTCTCGTTGTCGGAGACTACCGGACTAGGGACCTTTACTTCTGCCTGAGAAGGATTCTTGCCAACAGAAGAACCAGCCTCTTCATGCTGCAGAGTATTGCCAAACCTTCGGCCCGAGTTGAACAGAACAGTTCTTCTCTTCTTCTTCTTCTCCTTCTTTAGGAGCATAGCCTTCAGTTCTTCTTGGCCTTTAGCCAGACCCTTGATTAGTTCTTGAAACTGCGCATTCTGCGCCTGGAGAGCCTTGATTGATGTCTCAGTTGATGCAGATTCGGGATTCATGATGCTGAAATAAACAGCGAAGAACTGTAAGCAACCTGAAAAGGGGAAAAACCTGCTATGCACATGATGTATGAAATGTGTATGAATTATGTTTTCAAAGACAATCGGGAATCAACTTTGTAAACAAAAAGGAACACACTTTATTAGTTTCAACTTTGCAACTGAAATTATTCAACAAGGTTGCCCTTAGGCGTTACATGAAAGGAAATACTGGAAAGGAAATAAAACTGTAAAGGCACATTCAGAGTTCCTTATTGATCCCATGGTCTCCTCTTCTCAGTACGGATGTAGGCATTCAGAGCTCTCTCATTCTCCAACTGCTTTGTCAGCTTCTGGATCTTTGATTCCTGCTCGTTGAACTTTTCCCAGTAAGAATCCCGTTCTTCTCGCAGTTGCGACCAAGATCTCTTCAATGTCTCATAATCAGTAGGTATCTGAGGAGGAAGGACAGTTGGAGGAACACCATCTTTGTCAGGACACTCAAGAATGACGAGTCTGACAGCTTCATACGGCATACCTAACTTCTGAGCACGGATGCGAACCCATTTGTAGTAGGCTTCCATAGGTAAAGAAGTCTTTGGCCCTAGCTCTTGTGGGTCAGCTTTATGAACCTTGTCCCAAGCCTTGATGAACCTACGACGCAGCTCGTCACTATCCACCTGAAATTCAAAACTGGTGTGAGGCACTAACATCTCATGGGGACCTGCTCTTCTTGCTCTTCCGAACTGACGGAGTGCTAGACATGGATTGTAAGAGATCCCTCCTTGAGTACCAATCAGAGGAACATTAGGATACTCCCCGCATCGATCAATAATAGCTATCTCATCCAAACCTCTGCAAGTCCAAATGATGTCTTTATCGGTGAGAGACATTAACCTATGAGCCCAACCTCTTCCTTCTTGGTTCTTTAGTACGAACTTAGGGAGGTGCGAAATAAACCACCTCACCAACAAAGGGATACAACACCATAGGGTTCCTCGTCTTCGGGTAGTACGGGCATGAAGTTGTTGCAAGATGTCACCCAAGAGAGTGGGCACAGGATTCTGAGACATAAAGATCCTTATGGCAGTGACATTGATGAAGTTGTCAGGATTAGGAAACAGGACTAACCCATAGATTAGGAGAGCCAAGATGTCTTCATATGCCCTAAAGTCCAGGTCATTCCAGAAATTGTTAGCTTTACCAATCAGAAACTTAGCTAAGAAACCCTTAACTCCGCTTCTAGTCACCCAGTTATCTGTTACCTCTTGATGGGTCAAAGGAAGAGCTGCAGCAACATCCTCAAGCCTGAGGGTCTTTTCCCAACCAGTAAAGGGAGTCTGATCCAAGATAGGGATACCAAGCAAATCAGAGAACTCTTCCAGGGTAGGGACCAGCTGGAAGTCTTGAAAGGTGAAGCACTGGTACTGAGGGTCATAGAACTGGGTCAGAACACTCATCAACTGTTGATCCCGCTTTGCAGTGACTAAACTGAGAAGAGAACCATGCCTCTGAATGAAGGAAGTGGTATTTGGAATTCTGCTAACCAACTCATCAAGCAACTCAGGTGTACGAACAAAGTTGAACCGGATAGTATTCCTTCGCACAGGCATCATAATGTCCTACAAAACAGAGCAAAGGTGAAACCTTCTTGTCTTTGAAATGGTCAGTCCTTATGCAGGATGCATGCAATGCTCATGATGCTATGATGTTATGATAAAACACACCACATACAGATACAAAGGCAAACATGGTAAGGCACACAAGTCACACAAGGCAAGCCCCTAAAGTTTAGGCCAGCATGAGGTCTAGGTACTACCCTCTTTCAGTTTGTTGGTTCATACCTGTCCTAATCAAAAGTAACCGGGTTCTTAGAGGATCCCAATATCATTGACTACCCTCAATCGGTCATAACTCCAGCATCGCAATCTTTTCTTGTGGCCAGAACCATCACGAGAGTTTAGCCTCAATGGGCGTAGCATACTGCTACTGTTCTAAAGGCCAAGTTGTGTCAATTAAGGTTCTAAGGTTGTTGGTGCTTAATGACTCCTTAGAAGACCCATATTCTCCTCGTTGCAACACAAGGGATATCGGTACAGACTAAGGTGCCACACCAACGTAGCCACTGCTTCACCTGTGTCGGTCTACGCCGGACAGGTCCCTCACAGCTTATGCTACCTAAACAGGGTGTCCCCAGATCCGGGTTAGGATCTATGTATCTCCGATGCAACCCACAATAGTAAAGCAAGCAAAACAATACAAGTGAAAACACAGTTATGACCTAGCCCTAAGGTACACCTCACTTTATAAGTATCCCCAGCAGAGTCGCCAGTTCTGTGATCGGTGGATCTGGAACTGACTGTTTAACGTTGGTTCGCGAAATGTCGCGGAAGCAAGAGTCGCCACCGTCTTTTATTTTCTCCAAATGGAAAGGAAAAAAGCACAGAAAAATTCCTTAAAGAGATTGCTCTCGGTTCGGGAGGTAGATTATAGAAAGGGAAGGTATTAGCACCCTTTCTATCCATGGTTATCCATTGGCTCTTAGATACTTGCTCATTGTGTTTTCAAAATTGTTTGTTTGCTTTTCAATTGTGGGTTTTAAAAAGTTTCTTTGAAACAATTTCAGTTCGACTCGTACGTCAGAGTGTTTGAAAAATTTGCTTTGAAAACTTTTGAAAAGTGTTGGTGTGAAAAGATTTCAGTTTGTTTTGAAGAGAGCAAGTATCCATGAGTCGTCTACCTACCCTTAGGAATTCGTCTGTGTAAATGTCCTTTAAAGTAGTGCCATCCCACCATTGAGAGGTAGGTAGAACCACCGTTGGAGGTGTTCGGGTCAATTCGTTTGTAGGGACATGGTGATCACCAGAGCAATGGGAAGACACCTTAGAAGCTACCCTCATGCCAGGTTCCCGGATCATGAGGACTTACTAAGACGTCCTCTACTCGACGATCACCTTTCGAGGCAAGGCAACAGTGAGGCGTACCCTAGGGGTGGTGTGTGCGATTCGTGTGTCGTTTTCATTTGTATTTGTCTTGTCATGTTAAAGTGTTCTACGCTTTGATTTTATTTAAGTCATACATTCTTTCATGCTTTTTTAACAATTTTAAAAGATGCGGAAATTAAATCTAAAGCTATTACAACGGCGCGGGTCCACATCGCCAAAATTAAACCGGACCCGATTTGACAGAAAATAAATAAAGCGAAAGAAATAAAAGTGCGAGAAATTTAAGTTACAACGCTTTGGGAGAGATACATAATGAATTAAGCGAAATAAAATAAATGTGCGAACTAAATAAATTACGAACGAGGGCGTTGGACCCTTTTGCAAGAAATTAAAGTTAATGAATTTAATTAATTAGAATTAATGAGGAATAAAAATTAAAAATTAAAAAGGAATGTTTTTTGGTGTTTTTTTGTATTTTTAAGACTTAATAGTAAAAAATAATTAATTAAAACTAAATATTAAACCTAATTCTAATTATTTTAAGTTTATTAAGAAAATATTGACCTTTTTTAACCTAAATGAAACCCTAATTAATTTACAAGTTAATTATGAAAATAAAATAAGTAAATAATGTTATGGTAAAGGAAAAAAAATTTAAAAGGAATAAAAATTATCAATTTAACCTAATTCTATATTTTTGGATTTTTTTATGAAAAGAATTTAAATCAAACCTAATTTAAAACTAAATTCATTTATATACATTATTTACAAGAAAATATCAAAGTAAATATTATTTATTATATTTTTTATCTCCTCTGAATTTTTATGTATTTTCTGTATTTTTTGTAAAAAGACAATTAATTAAATCAAAGCAAAACAAATAATAAAACAATAAAATAAAATAAAATATGTGCAAACCAGGGAGGGGTTCAGTCCCAATTGTGAGGTGTTTGGCCTTAGCATTCTGGCCCAATTAAGCTTGGATCCGTTTGACTTTTGGCATAGCGTGTGATGCGTTTGACTAGGGCTTAGTGTGCTCATCAATCTAGAGCCCTTGATCTGCTTCTGAGGGACGCGTGGCTGTGGATCTTTGAGGATGTATGGTGTGTATTATCACTGGCGCTGCATGGGAATCATTATAGAAAAATAATATTGAGAATTATACAGACCTGGGACTCGAATCCAGGTCACTAGCATTACCAACTAACACCTGTGCCACTACACCACTTCAACGCATTTGATATATATATAAACGACAATTAATAAAAGAGAAAACAACGGTTAATGTTTGGAACGCGCGCATTTTTCAAACGGACCAACCAAACCACGCCACCACATCATCTTCTTCGTTCTATGTTTTTTTCTGAAAACAAGAACATATTGCAACGGTTTTAGACGCGTTGCCTTAGGACGGTTTCCAAGAAATAGCGATTAGGTCTCAGGGCTCCATAAATTGAGCGCGAATATATGAATCTCTTCTTCCAAGCGTGTTCGTCCTCATGGTCTAGGTCTTAAGCCTCAATTTTGCTTTGTTAGAGAAGCTCTAATTCTGAATCCTGAAAACCCTAAAAATCAAGTATGGCATATTTGTATATAACGCGTAAAAACATAATTAAATCACATGGTAAGCATCAGAAAGCATCATTGAATAAGAATATACAAATTAAATGTCATGGAAATGCCTTAAAATCAATATGCGAGTATGCGATTTTGTGAGAAAATTCTGGGTTCTGTACAGCGATTTTTGAGGTTTGGATGATTGTTCTTGATTGGCACACGTTCAGAGAACCTTGAGGAAGCTAATGGAACAATTCTTATGCTTTGAATTGACCTGTAGCACTGATTTCAGTTTTTGAGTTTTCAAAGAATTTTTCAAGTTTGTAATGGCATTCTCTGCGCAGCTTTTTGTGTATTGTGATTAGGGTTTGATTCCTGTTTATGTATTGAAGGCATTAGGTTAACAAAACTAACACAAATCCAAGGCATTCATTGTTTTGCATATTTGATTTTCTTAAGATCTTTTTGAATCTTTTTCATGTGTTCCTTGTATCAATTAGCTCAAATCAGACCAAATCTTGCCATATTGGAATGTGCACGAGATATTAAGGGTAAAACATGCATGAAAAGATTTTTTAGGGCAAGTTTGATATTTTTCACATATTTAAATGATTTAAATGAATTAATATTAATAATAATTCAAATAAATAAATAAAAAATGAGAAAATACTTCCCTTTGGGCCAAGTGGTCGTGCATAGGCTTGGAATGATGAATCATGGAAGAAAAATAGGCCCATTAGCAATTTTAGACCATTTGAATCAAAGTTGACTTTTCAAAATATCCAAAAATTTCCCAACTTCCACAAGGCATAACTTGCTCAATTTTTAAGCTTTTCTCATGTTCTTGGACATTTTGGAAAGGTCTTTGAGTCCTCTAACCAATTCCTTTGGTCCCATGTCATTTTGATTTACCAATCTCAAGTTATGGCCTTTGACTTAAAGTCCCTTTTTGTTGACTTTTGAAAATGACCTATAATGCTGAAATTGATAACTTTTTGTGAGAGCATTTCTTGGACTTGAAGTATGAAGATGAGTTGTAGGAAATGTCTTTCTCTTCAAAATGAGCTTTGGATGGAATTTTTCTGATAATCCATGTGAAAGTTATGCCCTGGTCAATTTCAGTTGACTTTTTCAGCTGTCCAAATATAGTAACTTTTGCATCTTTGATGATTTCTGAGCCAAATTTTGAGAATCATGATCAAGCATTGATCAAATGATGTTTGTGGCTTCAAAATGATATATTGACCAAAAATTTGAACTTTTGGCTGTCAAATGACCATTTTGCCCCTACAGTTGACTGTAGTGCAATTTAGGGTTTTGACTGTGCAATTTTGAGCTGAATGCCTTGAAACTTGATATGAAGATGCTTGACCATATTTGTAGGCATATAGGACTTGATTGGACCTGTGAAAACTTCATTTCTTTGATCAGAACACAAACCCTAGTTTTGACTGTATAGGAGACCTTTGAGCTGTGCAACCCTTGGGGGAGTTTTGTGACTTGGCTTGGCAATTTCTTGGAGAATATGGGAGGGCAAATTTTGGGGTACAACACCATGCAATGCTTATGAGTATGAATTCATATGAACAACTTCAAAGGGACACAAAACACCATTGGGGATGTAGCAAAGGAAATAAGGAATAAAAATAGAAGCCCGACCAGGAAAACAAATCACCGGTGGATCAAAAGACCAGGAAAATAAATCACCGGTGGATCAAAAGAACATACTCATAGAGGATGGTAAAAGGTCAAAGGATACACCAACTTTTACTGAAGGCGATATTACCAACGTTCACTGAAAGTAGAAAGAGAAAAGAAATAACAAAACTAACGTTCACTGGCGGTGAGCTACCAATATTTACTGAAGGTAGATGGAAAAGAAAATATCATAGCACGGTCGTTCACTGACGATGAATTACCAACGTTCACTTAGGGTAGCAAAACGATAACAAACACCAAATTCCACTGAAGGTGACCTACCAACTTTCACTAAAGGTAGAAAGAGAAAATATCATAGCACCACCGTTCACTGATGATGAACTACCAACATTCGCTGAGGGTAGAAAAAAGATAACAAACACCAACTTTCATTGAAGGTGACCTACCAAATTTCACTGAAGGTAGAAAGAGAAGATATCATAGCACTTCTGTTCATTGACGATGAACTACCAACATTCACTGAGGGAAGAAAAAAGATAATAATCACCAACTTTCATTGATGGTGACCTACCAACTTTCACTAAAGGTAGAAAGAGAAAATATCATAGCACCATCGTTCACTGACGATGAACTACCAACGTTCACTGAGGGTAGAAAAAAGAAAATAATCACCAACTTTCACTGATGGTGACCTACCAACTTTCACTGAAGGTAGAAAGAGAAAATATCATAGCACCACCGTTCACTGACGATGAACTACCAACATTCAATGGGGGTAGCAAAAAGATAATAATCACCAACTTTCACTGATGCTGACCTACCAACTTTCACTGAAGGTAGAAAGAGAAAATATCATAGCACCGCCGTTCATTGATGATGAACTACCAACATTCACTAAGGGTAAAAAAAAGTTAATAATCACCAACTTTCACTGATGCTGACCTACCAACTTTCACTGAAGGTTGAAAGAGAAAATATCATAGCACCGTCGTTCACTGACGATGAACTACCAACATTCACTGAGGGTAGTAAAAAGATAATAATCACCAACTTTCACTGATGATGACCTACCAACTTTCACTTAAGGTAGAAAGAGAAAATATCATAGCACCGCCATTCATTGACGGTGAACTACCAACATTCACTGAGGGTAGAAAAAAGATAATAATCACCAACTTTCACTGATGGTGACCTACCAACTTTCACTGAAGGTAGAAATAGAAAATATCATAGCACCGCCGTTCACTAACGATGAACTACTAACGTTCACTGGGGATAGCAAAAAGATAATAATCTTTTCCCAAAATTCCGGCGTTTCACCTAGAACGGGTCTTAACTTCTTCTTTAACCGAGACACTCCGCCTGGAAAGGGTAATATATAAATTGTCTCAAATAAAGAGACTAACACTTGCAAAGATTTCACGATAAATTGTCTGTCATATTGACATACTTGCCATCCACTGGAGTAACTTGGCAACGTACTACAAACTATCCACTCATAGAGAAGATAGCAACAAAAAAAAGAAAGTAACGTTGACTTTTACGGGGAAGTACAAGTTGCTCAAATAAAGAGACTTGCTACTTGCTGTCATGGAGGATTGTAAAAAATGACTCTCTGGGGGGAACAATATGACTTCCTGGGGAATGAATCGTGACTTCCTGGGGAATGGATCATGACTTCCTGGGGAATGGATCATGACTATCTGGGGAATGGATCATGACTTCCTGGGGGATGCCAATATATTTCTACTGAAGAGATAAAAGTTTTCTCGTGCAAAATAAATGCACATTTTCAAACCAAATCTCAAAGCTTGCAGAGATCCAAAGTAATAATATTGTTGGGAAATAAAGATTCAAACCAGAAATAAACTGGAGTGAAATAGTCAACCAAAATACATCCTTTGAGAAATAAACTCAATAGGGAAACCCAATCTAACCAGACAAGAAATTGTACAGGAAGGCTAAAGCAAAACTCTTCCACAAAGGATAACTCAGTGGGGAAATTGAAGGAATATACACTTTCTGCTTAAAGTCGACACTCTATTGGAGAGAGGACAACCCAACTCTGCAAAACAGGGTAATATGTCAACAAAATATTAATGAATGCGAATGAACAATGATTTTCTAAATTTAGCTATGCATGATTTATGTATGAATGTATGAGTGTTATCATGTATATGCTAACAAGACAGACATATAACACTAGGGATAAAAAAGCAAAGCCAACTCGAGCATCAACAACACTCGGCTAAACTCATCTAGGATGAACATCCCATAAGAAAAATAAGCACGAACTGAGGAAGCAAATTCCTATTTCGCAGCTTAACTTCACTGGGGTGGAACATAATCCGGAAGTAAACAAATCATAGTACAGATACAGGGATATAACATCCTTCTCAAGGCTTCACCGAGGAATAGCACTCAGACTTCATTAGGGAAACAAATGTTTTCACGGTCCTCGCTTCTACTGGGGATTGCGATACTGATTTCAAACAAGGCAGATGGAAACCATATCGACAAAACATCAAATGAGTATTTCGAGCTGACTTCAATGGAGAAAAACCAAACATACTTCATTAGGGGGGATAGTGCCTCATCATCGAGATATCAATTGAGGAGCTCGTGCTGACTTTTTTGGGGAGGTCGACTCCACATCAAACAGAGGAAACCAAGATATGTTCTTCATTGGAGAAAACAGAGATACATTCTTCAATATTGAGAGTAAGTATTGCACCAACTTCTACGGGGAAAAAAGTAGGAAATCTCATGGGAACAACAACTTGAAGAGTTAAGAAGTCAAACATTACAACAAGGAACCAATCTTATGGGGATTTTAAATCAAGCCCAACAATTGGCGAGTGGAAACCCAACAATTTGATAACCATTTCAACACTTCTTTAAACAAAACATTGCCTTTGCCTGATTATCAGTCAATCAAACAAAGTGTAAGTATAGCCGAAAGGAAGATGCTTCGTAAATGAGTCAAATCTCAACATGCACGTGGAGAAAAGACTTCTATCAAATAGTAAAGCCTTCATTGGGGAAACTTGGATTGAGTCTTCACATCATGAAAGCCTATTCTAACAAAAGATGCCATGGGATATATTTCATGGGGAATCAATACCAACAATAATGTCAATACTGCAGAAAGAGCGACATTTTGCAAATAGTTCGTCTCAGCACACCAAGGGAACAAGACCTTTCATCATATGAGGGAAGATCTCACTGGGGAATCCGGAATAAAGACCTCATACCAAGCAAAACCGAAAAATAGAAAGTAAACCAACACCTAACTGGGGACACCGGGATTACAAACCCGATACTGCACCTTACGCCAATTGTTATTGTCTTCAATATACAACAAACACGCGCATACCAGCGAAAACAACCTGAGAAAACCTTCCAGGGGAAAACAAAACTTCTCAAAATTATGAGAGTTCATACATTCCTGGGATCATCATCTTTGTTTTCCTCTCGAATCATGAAATCTAAAGTAAAAGTAAGTTGTAAATTCTTCTTGAAAAACAATTTTTGTTATTTAATCTTTTCGCTTTGAAAATTATTATCAATAATAAATGGAGTCTTTGTAAGCTGAATAAAATAAGAAATACAAAGAATTGGATAAAAGCTCAAATTTTATTGATAGAATGGTAGTCTGCGAATGGCGAGACTCCATGAATAATTACAAAGTTTGGAAAATGGTAATATATATAATGGAAAAGATACATTGAGATACAATGACCACTATTCCCTCTAACAACTTTGAAATCCTGAGAAGAAGCTTCCGTTGTAGTATGGTGAGGATCCAAGAAAATTGTTGCATCAATGATCAAGTCTTGTCTGATGCAGTTACTTGCCAAGAAAGTCCCTAACTTTTGCCTAAGCTTCCCTTGCGGGTTTTCAACTTTGCGGGAAATTTATTCTGTTTATGTCTCTAATTTTTTTCCTAGACCGCTCTTTCGGGTTTTCGGCCTACCGAAACGCTCTTTTTTCCTAAGCCGCCCTTTCGAGTTTTCAACTTAGCGAGTTGTTCTTTTATTTCTTTAGGCGAAGTATTTCTTGACTGCATCAGCATTCATGGGACGTGGGAACTCCTCGCCATCCATAGTTTCAAGAATTAATGCACTGCCAAAGAATGCTTTCTTGACAACATATGGGCCTTCAAAATTGGGAGTCCACTTACCCATAGAATCAGAGTTAAAAGACATCATCTTCCTGAGCACGAGGTCACCTTCTCTGAATTCATGAGGTTTGACCTTCTTATCAAAAGCTTTCTTCATTCTCTTATGGTATAACTTCCCATGAAACAAAGCCGTCATTCTCTTATCTTCGATCAAATTTAATTGGTCAAACCTGTTCTGGACCCATTCAGCCCCCGACAACTTGGTTTCCATTATCACATGCAAAGAGGGAATCTCAACTTTGATTGGGAGCACTGCTTCCATTCCATACACAAGGGAGAATGAGGTTGCTCCTGTTGAAGTGCGGACAGATGTCCGATATCCATGTAAAGCAAAAGGTAGCATTTCATGCCAATCTTTATAAGTAACAATCATCTTCTAGATGATCTTCTTGATATTCTTATTAGCAGCTTGAACAACCCCATTCATCTTTGGCCTGTACGGAGATGAGTTATGATGGACAATCTTGAATTCTTTAAAAAGTTCTGTCATTATCTTGTTGTTCAGATTCGAGCCATTGTCGGTGATAATTCTGTTCGGCACACCATACCAACATATGAGATTATTTTTAATGAAGCGCACTACCACCTGCTTAGTAACATTATCATATGAAGCATCTTCCACCCATTTGGTGAAGTAATTAATTGCTACTAAGATAAAATGGTGTCCCTTCGAAGCTTTGGGTTCTATCATTCCAATCATGTCAATACCCCACATAGAGAAAGGCCATGGGGAAGAAATAACATTGAGAAATGTCAGAGGCACATGAATCTTGTCTGCATAAATCTGACATTTATGGCACTTCTTTGCAAATCTGTAATAGTCAGATTCCATTGTCAGCTAACAATAACCTGTCCTTAGCATCTTTTTAGCCATCAAATATCCATTGGCATGAGTGCCAAATGAACCTTCATGAATCTCATGCATCAACATGTCTGCTTCGTGTCTATCCATGCATCTGAGCAAGACCATGTCATAATTTCGCTTGTACAACACATTTTCACTGAGGAAGAAACTTCCATCCAATCTTCTCGATGTCTTTCTATCTTTATTCGAAGCACCAATCGGGTATTCTCGAGTCTGGAGAAAATGATTGATATCGTAATACCAAGGTTTCTCATATGCTACCTATTCTGTTGTAAACACATGAGCGGGCCTATCCAGTCGACGAACCATAATTCGAGGTATATCATTCCAAGTATTCACTTGATACATAGAAGCTAGAGTTTCCAGATCATCCTCCATTTGATTTTCATCTCTAGGGATGTGATGGAATTCGGCTTTATGAAAGAAGGGTAACAATCTTCTAGCATAATCTTTGTAAGGGGTCAAGCCAGGGTGACGAGTATCCCACTCTCCTTTAATCTGATTTATTACCAAAGTTGAATCGCCATACACGTCTAGAATTTTAATTCTGAGATCAATAGCTTCTTCGAGACCCATGATGCAAGCCTCATATTCTGCCATATTATTAGTACAATCAAATGTCAACCTTGCAGTAAAAGGAATGTGTGATCCATGTGGAGTGACAATTACAACACCAATTCCTTTACCATAAGCATTCACAACTCCATCAAATATCATGCCCCAGCGAGATTCAGGATCAGGACCTTCCTCAGGAAATGGTTCATCACAATCTTTTACTTTCAGAAACATCACATCCTCATCGGGGAAATCATACATCATCGACTGATAATCATCCACTTGTTGGTGAGCAAGATAATCTGCCAACACGCTGCTTTTGATAGCTTTTTGAGTGCAGTATTTGATGTCATATTCAGATAACAACATCTTCCAGCAGGAAATTCTCCCAATAAGAGCAGGCTTTTCAAAAATGTACTTGATTGGATCCATTTTGGAGATCAACCAAGTAGTGTGATTCAACATATACTACCGCAAACTCTTTGCCACCCAGGCCAGAGCACAACATGTCTTTTCCAGCATGGAATACTGCGACTCATAATAAGTAAAAAAATTTACTGAGATAATAAATGGCATACTCTTTCTTCCCTATCTCATCTTGTTGTCCTAGAATACAGCCCATGGAATTATCTAACACTTTCAGATACATAATTAATGGCTTTCCTTCAACAAGAGGGAGCAAGATAGGAGGTTCAAGCAGATATTCTTTAATACTTTCAAATTCCCTTTAGCTGTCTTCTATCCACACACAACCTTGATCTTTCTTTAACAACTTAAAGATCGGTTCACACGTTGCAGTCATGTGGGAAATGAATCTGGAAATATAATTCAAATGCCGGAGGAACCCTCTAACTTGCTTTTCATTTCTCGGTGCTGGAATTTCTTGAATTGCTTTGACTTTATCAGGGTTGACTTCAATCCCTTTCTGGCTAACAATGAAACCTGACAATTTCCATGACCGGACACCGAAGGTACATTTATTTGGATTCAAGCGGAGTCGATACTTCCTCAAATGCTGAAATAACTTTAACAAATCTTTTACATGCCTTTCTTCAGTCTGGGATTTAGCAATCGTATCATCAACATATACCTCAATTTCCTTGTGCATCAGATCATGGGTTGTCATAGCCCTCTGGTACGTTGCACCAGCGTTCTTCAACCCGAAAGGCGTCACTCTGTAACAGAATGTTCCCCAGGGTATGATAAACGTTGTTTTTTCCATGTCCACAGGCACCATCCTTATTTGATTATACCCGGAAAATCCATCCATGAACGAGAAAACTTTTAATTTTGTTGTGCTATCTACTAACATATCAATGTGTGGCAATGAAAAATCATCTTTTGGACTAGCTTTATTTAGATCTTTGTAATCTATGAACATGCGAACTTTTCCATATTTCTTTGGTATTGGGACAATATTGGAAATCCACTGAGGGTACACTGATGTCATAAGAAAATCGACATTAATCTACTTTAAAACTTCCTCTTTGATCTTTACTGCCATATTTGGGTGAGTTCTTCACAACTTCTGTTCGATTGGTGGAAACTCTGGCTTTAGCGGCAAACGATGCTCTACAATATCTGTATCTAAACCAGGCATATCTTGGTAAGACCAAGCAAAAATATCCACATACTCTTTCGACATCTCAATCAACCTGCTCTTCACACCAGGATGCAGCAATGCTCTGATCTTGACTTCCTTCAGATCTTCTTCTGAATCCAAATTGATTACTTCCAATGGCGCTTTATATGGCTGAATGGCATTCTCCTCGCACTCAAGCAATCGTGAGACCTCTTCTGGAATCTCATCATAGTCTTCTTCTTCGGCCCCATACACAGGATATTCAAATTTGGGAGAGGGTACAAGGTCATTGTATTCAACGGGTTTTTTTAATTAATCTGCACATATGATTTATGATTGCTTTTAGAAACTGACACATATAACAAGTGATCATGCAGATCGAATTTCAGTTATTATTTATTTTGAAAGGTTTTTTCTGATTACCATTTTCCAAGAAAAAGCAAAAAATAAAGATACAATTTGAGAAACAAAGAAAACTTTTATTATTGATTTTAAAAATCACAGCAAACAGATAAGCCCATACAATACTAATACTTTTCACCTTGGGCAGAGTGAAAGCTTTTCAAAAATATTAACACAAACAAATTACTTTGAAACATGTATGCAAGAGGGAACATCAATGGTGATCCAGTTCTCAATCCTAACTCTGTGTGTCACATAATTTGGCATTTCTGGCTCTGCTTCATCTTCCACAGAGGCATTAATCCCGGAAACAGTTGGATGAAGATAACCCCCGCTACGAAAGATGTCTTGATACTTGCCTACAACAATCTCCGGCTTCATGCTCTTACCCTAATCATTCTTCACAGAGAACCCCAAGCCAACTCTATTCTTGTTTACAAGTGGATCAACAATTTGTCCCCATACTTCTCTATGGCCATTATGCACAACCTGTTGCACATCTTTAAATGAAGCCATAGAGTTCTCATTTCCTCTTACATTATCAATGGATAAAGCTTGGAATTGGGTTCCAACAGCAGCTTCATATGTCTCCATAATGCTGAAAGAGGACAAATGAGATATCAATAATGCCTGTTCTCCATTTATAATTACCACTTTTCCTTCACGTACAAACTTCAACTTCTAGTGTAAAGTCAAAGTGACAGCCCCCGCCTCATGTATCCATGGCCTTCCCAGCAAGCAGCTATAAGCGGGTACAATATCCATGACCTGGAAAGTAATCAGAAACAAATGTGGGCCTATATGAATAGGCAAGTCCACTTCACCAATAACATATTTCCTTGATCCATCAAACACTTTCACAATAATACCACTTGGGTGCATGGGCGTTCCTTGATATTTCAACTTCATAAGCGTGCTCCTTGGTATAACGTTTAATGCGGATCCATTATCAATCAACATATTGGATAACGAATCATTCTTGCAGTTCATAGAGATGTGGAGGGCCAGATTGTGATTGCTTCCTTCATCGGGAAGTTCATCGTTGCAGCAACTCAGGTTATTACATGATGTAATGTTCCCTACAACACTGCTGAAATGACCTACTGAAATATCACTTTCCACGAAAGCTTGGTCCAATACCCTCATTAAAGATTCTCTGTGAGCAGAGGAGTTCATCAATAAAGCCAAGATAGATATTTTTGAAGGAGTCAGCAGTAGCTGATTGTTGTACCCCAAAATTTTCCCTCTCATTTCCCAAAGGATCATCCTGGACCCTCGGGTTTGCTTCTAACAAGTTTCGAGTCTTGGATTACAATTTTTTAAGAAAATCATTCACAAGGGCAAAATGGTCAAAAGCACACTAAAAAGTCAAACTTTGACTTTTAGATCTAAAATGAATTTTCAACAATTATATTTCATCAAAACATGAAATTGGTTCGTCAAAAATCATAAGTCATAAATTTTCCTAAGTGTTAAGAGAATATGGTACTTTAGAACTTTTGGGCCAGCCCTCACGCAAGCGCAATTAGAATTTGCAAACAAGGTTCAGAACATGATGCTTCAATCAGAACATATAGAAGCGACGCTCTTTGGTCATAACATGATTCTTCAACATATGAAGGTTATGTTCAACACTTCGGTCAGAACATCACACTTCGAGTCTCATTCTGATCTTCTGCGATCAGAACGTCATCAAATCCCAAAACCTTGTTTAAACAACCTGCTGCCCTGCTGTGGCACAGTCCTGTAACTAGCTGCTGATCCAGTCCATGCCTGCACTTTCTCAAACTCCATATTTGCACCAAATTATAATACAAAAGCAGTGATTAAATAGCAATGGAACAATATACTAAAAATATTCAAATCCCATTTGTTTTCCCCCCCAAAACCACAACAAACTCACCTATAAATAAGTTGTTCCATCACACTTGCAAGGTGCTGGCTTTGGGAGAGAGAGAGAGAGAGAGAGAGAATTATCTAAGATAGAAAAGGAAATAGTAAAAAACCTTCGCAAATCCTAAACAAAACCTTTGTTCTTCCCTTTGAATCAAAGAACTTAGCATTTTATCTTCCGTTGTTCTTGCTGACTCTAGAACATCTGAAGGCACCAACTCAAGTCCCAAACACACGTTCCAGGTTTAAGGTAAGTCTTTCTGACTTTGAAT
Source organism: Vicia faba (assembly GCA_948472305.1). Lineage (NCBI taxonomy): Eukaryota > Viridiplantae > Streptophyta > Magnoliopsida > Fabales > Fabaceae > Vicia > Vicia faba. Next base: position 1,582,122,294 of record OX451736.1, read on the forward strand.
CTTTTTATTCAGAATATCATTAAATATGTAAATATCATAGTATTGACGCTGTCCATATCATTGCATAAGTAAAAAAAAAGGTGGATCAGAACTTCTTGAATAAAGCTAAATTCAGAATTAGGATTAGAACTTCTATAAACTATTGTGCTTTTCATCTTTCTGATTTATTGTTTGTTAAGAACTGAATAAGTTATTGATATGCTGATTAAGGTAAGGAAGGAGTTGAAATGCCGCATTGAACTTCAGAGTTCTCCTCACTGTTTTAACACACTGAACTTCTGAGTTCTCCTCACTATTTTAATACACAGTACTTCTATAATTTTATCACTATTTAAACACACCGAACTTCTGACTTTCACTCACTGCTTTAGCACAACACTGAACTTCTGAGTTCTCCTTACTATTTTAATACACAAAACTTCTATGATTTTATCACTATTTAAACACACTGAGCTTCTGACTTTCACTCACTGCTTTAGCACAACATTGAACTTCTGAGTTCTCCTCAGTGTTTCAATACACAGAACTTCTATGATTTTCTCACTATTTAAGCACACTGAACTTCTGACTTTCATTCACTACTTTAGCACAACACAGAACTTTTGAGTTCTCCTCACTGTTTTAATACACATAACTTCTAAGACTTTCTCACTGTTGTAACATTCAGAAGATCAACACGTAGCAACCCAGAACTTCTGTGTTTTCCCTCTAACGTTTCTTGCAGGACCTCAGAGTGTATTAATCCAGAACTTCTGATTTCCTCTGACGTTTTCTTCTGAACTACAACGCGCCCGGCATCAGAACTTCTGATCCCCTTTGTTTTGATTTCAGCAGCATGCTAATTCTATCTCTTGTTATTTCCCTTTTTTAATCATTTTTAATACTCTTTTTATTAATATAAAAAAAACATAAAAATATTTTATTTTTATTAAATAGTTTATTTTTTTTTAATTCATTAAGACAAAAAAACATTTTCTAAACAAGTCTTTTTTCTTTCTTGCATTGTACATTTCAATATGGTTGTAATAGTTAATTAGGATTTAAATTCTTGCAACCCCCCCCCCCCCCCCCCCCCTCCATTTGTAAATTTGTACCCCCATCCCTAAATGATGTAATAGCATAGGACCTTTACATTTCCGCAATTTATTGTTTTCAAACATAAATGCTAGTAATTAGGGTGTGTATGGCAAGACATGAAATCAACCAATAGATAACCCTAATTAAGACTAAATGTATGTAAATCAGACACACTTGCACACTATCACCCTTAGGGTAATCCTATTTTGTTGCCTATCGGAAAATAGTCATGTCCCTTGAATATGGGTGTTTTAGCAAAGACCCTCGATAAAAGATCGTAGTCCCTCGATGACCCTCGATGTTGCCTTCGGTAAACGATCTAGTCCTTAAAACGACATTGCTAAAACGTCCCATAGGTTGCCTTCTATGACTATACAAACGTCCCCACGCCCGTCCCTTCACATCAAATGGGCTTCTTACTAAAACAATGGTAAGATAGCAACATCTAAAGGAGGAGGAAAAGAACATATAAGACCTTTTGAGTAGGTAGATTCGCTCCTAGTTGCTCTCTTGCTCACAACCAAAAAAACGTTTTATACACCAACACTCTCATTTTGAAACATTTTCAAAATACAACACTTTGTACGTGTTCTTATACAAACGAGAGACATTACAAAGACACCTTTTTTATTAAAAAAATCACTTTCAAAAACACATTCCACAAACATTTCTTTGAACTATTTTCGAAACAACACTTTGTACGCGTTCCTATAGAAACGAGAACCATTACAAAGACATTTTCAAAATACTTTCAAAACCCACACCACAAGCACATTCAAACAAAAAGCAAGTGATCTAGCAAGAAACTAAGAGCCCATAGATGATTACGGATGAAAAGGGTGCTAATACCTTCCCTTTTCATAATCTACCCCCCGAATTCAGAAAACATCTCTAAAGGTCTTTCCTGTTCTTTTCAGCCTTTCCTTTTGGATAAAAGAAAAGTCGGTGGCGACTCTTGCTATCCGCACAATTGCGATCAAATGCAAAACAACCAAGTCAGTCTCCCACCGTGTTATAGAACTGGTGACTCTGCTGGGGATAGTAGCTTAAAACTGGGGTTACCTTAGGGCTATATCACCTTTACTTTCTTTTCATGGTTTTACTTGCTTGCTTTATATTTTGGGTCCTTGTTTGGGTTACTATTAAAGATCCTACACCCAGATCTGGGGAACCTTTTTAGGTAAGTAGCAATAAATTGTGAGGGAGTTGTGCGGGGTATACCGACACGGTTGAAACAGTAGCTACATTGATGCGATACTTTGGTGTGTACCGGTATACCTTGAGTAATCAAGGAGAATACAGGGCCGGTGCATGGTATCATAAAGCGTCAAATGACCTTAGCACCTTAATTGACCAACTTGGCTTTTAGGACGTAGTGAGATAGCCATCTTTGGTGTAAACCCAAAGTCGGTTGATACTCGATGCTACACTCATTGAGGTTTGGATCTCGAGTTTTTTTGGTGGCAAGTCAATTGTATATCTGAATGAAATTTAGGGGAAAGATCGGTGATTTTGAGAGCCCTTAGAACCCGGTTACTATATTGAAGACAGGTTAAACCAATCCAACTTCAAGAGGGTATACCTTAAAATACATGCAAGCCTTAAACCTAAGGTCTTTGTGTGATTTGCATGTGTTTGCTATATATGCTATATCTGAGCATAATCATGACATCATAACATATCATACCATACTAACCATTTCAAGGATTCTTAGGGTTTACTTTTGTCTTATTTTATAGGACATGGCCCTCGCCCGCAAATTCACTATCCAAGTAAGTCTGGTAATGGTACCTCCTAAGCTTAAGGAATTGATATCAAGGGTTCCTTAAAGCTCTCCCTTCACTGAAAGACATGGTCGACTTCTCAGCTTAGTCACCTCAAACCTTGATGAATAAATTCTAAAAGTACTCTTCCAGTTCTTTGACCCTCTACATCACTGCTTCACCTTTCCGGATTACTAGTTAGTGCCTACTATGGAAGAGTTTTCTATGTTACTGGGGGTGCCTATCCTTAACAAGGTACCTTTCAATGGCATGGAAAGAGACCCTAAACCTGAAGATCTGGCTAAATCTCTTCCCTTACAATGGTTTGACGTAGTAGCAAATTGGGAAACCAGGAGAGGTGTCAAGGTTTTTTTTGGCTAAGTTCTTGTTTGAGAAAGCTCATTATTTTTGGGATACCCTGGACTTACAAGCTTTTGAAGACGTATTAGCCCTTGTCATCTATGGGTTGGTACTGTTCCCCAATCTGGACCAGCTCATAGACGTGAATGCGGTTAAGGTTTTCTTGTCGCGTAATCCGGTACCTACTCTGCTTGGAGATATCCTACATTCTCTGTATACTCGCACTATAAAGAGAAGAGGGACCCTTCTGTGTTGCACTCCTCTTTTGGCTAGTTCGTTTATTTCTCACCTACCCCGATTCGTTCTGAAGAATGAACAAGGTTTGAAGTGGTCTCATAGGCTAATGACTCTTACACATTCGTGTATTCATTTGTGTCCTCGATCCCCGGAGAATGTTACCATCATTAATCGATGCAGAGAATTACCTAATGTCCCTCTCTTAGGCATTAAGGGAGGAATCACTTACAACCATTGTTTGGCGCTGCGACAATTTGGATATGCAAGAAGGGATGGTCCTCATGATACACTTATCCAAGGAATCAACTTCGACTACGAGAATGATGCTCAGGGTTACCGTAAAAGGTCCATGCGAGCTTGAGGCATGGTACATAGAGTTGATAGAAAGACACTGGGGCACAAGAACTCAATCCCTCTTGAGCCTTATCTCAAATGGGTGCGAGCCTGTTCTCAAAGCCTTATAATGCCTTACCCTGCTGTCCTACCAATGATTGTGGAACTGGTCATTGAAGGAGACACTTCTTATCTTGTTCTCCATCCTGACATGCCAACTGATCACGAGGAGTTACAAAAATCCAGGGTTCAACTCAAAGAGGAGCGGGATACGTTTGAAACTCAATTCTACACCAGCGAGAAGAAAGTCCTGTAACTCACTAGGCTACTTCATGAAGAAAGGAATGTAAACGCCTACATTACACCAAAGAGGATGCACTCCTGGGAGACCTAATTTTCTTTTTTTTGCTTTAAATTTTTGTTTTATTGTAAGCCTAAAAGGCACCCTTTGTAACAATTAAAACTTATTAATACAATTAACGTGTGTTTCTTTTGGTTAAACAAATTTGAGCCTTTAAGAGTCCTTGAAATAATTGCATACACATATCATCCATGACATTGCATACACAGGTTTCATAACAGGTTTCTCATCTTCTACGCTGTTTATTTCAGCAACAATGTCGTTTGAACTAAGTATTAAGGACCTCCAGGAAACAAAATGCCCAATTTCAGCAAATGTTTGTAGCCTTGGCTAAGGGGTAGGAAGATATGAAGGCCCTTATTCTGAAAGAGAAGAAGAAGAAGAAGAAGACTGCTGGTGCCCTGAATCTGGGTAGAAGATTCAAGGGACCGTTGAAGCAACCCGTTGATCTGACCTTCTCGTCCAAAGAAGGTAAGAACCAAGGAGGAGCGACAAGGGAGGAGGACCTTAGCCCTGGGATTTCCAATAATGATACAGATTACAATGATGAACAATATCCACCTGCTGAGGATAGATACAAACAGTTAGAGGATCGCCTGAGTGCAATGAAGATCCAAAGAATACCAGGGCTGGATTTTGAAGAGTTGGGTTTGGTATCTGAGGTAGTCATCCCGCAGAAGTTCAAGGCTCCAGTATTTGTGAAGTATGATGGGGTGTCGTATACCAAGCTTCATCTCCGTTCCTATGTGAGGAAGATACAACCTCACACCGTTGATAGGAACTTGTGGGTCCATTTCTTTTAGGACAGTTTGTCCGAGACTCAGCTTAAGTGGTTCTATCAGCTGGAGGGAACCAATGTCCGCAACTGGGAAGATTTGGCTGCTGATTTTTACAAGCAGTATCAATATAATGCTTACCTTGCTCCTACCCGTGCTCAACTCCAGAGTATGTCCATGGTTTCAAGTGAAGGGGTCAAGGACTATGCGCAGAAATGGAGAGATTTGGCAGGGAGAGTCCAACCCCCTTTGTCTGATAGGGAGTTGGTCGTCATGTTTCTTGTTACACTGTCTGGTCCATTATTCAATCACTTGATTGGTAGTTCCTCAGCTGGTTTCACCGAGATGATATTGACTGGAGAAAGGGTAGAAGCAGGGATCCGGAGTGGCAAGATCCAGAAAGACACCTCGTCAAGTACAATGAGGAAGCCATTCACGGGTAAGAAGGATGTCTGCCATTTATAAATCAAGAGGTCAGAGCAGAGCTGAGCACTGTCCAACGGTAGGGGCTCTGATGATACCTAGGCCTATGTCTACTCAACAACAAAATAATCAGCAAAGGGTAGAAAGACCATAAAGGCAGTTCACCCAAATTAATATGACGTTGACTGAGGTTTTACCCCATTTGTTAAAATCTAACTTGGCAACCTTAAAGGAGGCTCCCAAGAATCCTAACACCATATCTCCTCGGTACAATCCAAACGCTCAGTGTGCTTACCATTTTGAGAGCCCATGCCATGATATAAATGAATGTTGGGCTCTGAGAAACATGATACAGGATCTAATAGAAGCCAAGGAGATTGAGTTTGATGCTTTGGAGAAGCCTAATGTCATAATTGCTCCCATGCTCAAGCACGACCGTGGTGTTAATGCCATTGATACTGATCTGTTTGTTACTTCTGTTGATGAAGTTTTCACTACTCTCATGACTGTCAAGAAGAATTTATTGCTAGCCGGTTTATTTTCGGGCTTGTGTGAAGGATGCCACATGTGTCTATCTCTGCCTTCTGATTGTTATTTTCTAAAAGTTGGTGTTCAATGCCTAATGGATAGAAGAGAGATTTTGTTTGAAAAGACTTCGATTCCAACTGTCCTACATGAAGATGTTGCTATCATAACCATTTCTGCCAATCCTTCCAAGGTCTCCTCTAAAAGACATATTAGGATTACACCCGCTCCAAGAATTGCTCCGTTGATAATCACTTTTCTTGGTCCTGTACCGTACTCTTCGGACAAAGCTGTCCCTTGGAATTATGGTGCCGATGTTTACTATCATGGTGTCAAACAGGATTTGAAGATTGAAGAGGCTGATCTCGATATCAGTAACATTGTTGGGACCAACAAAGTTACCCAAAGTGGAAGGGTTTTCTCTCTCGATATCTCCCCAAAGACAGTTGATAAGCCTGTTGTTATTCCATCTGTTGTTCCTGCTAGTACTTCTGATACTACTCCCATTCTTACTCCAGTTGTTACCCCTGTCGATGAGTCGTCTGGGACTCGGGGTAAAGAAGCTATAGGTGAGTCTTCCCGGACGGAGGCACTTAGAAAAGTTTTTTTGGAATCCTCTAAGCAAGAAATGGAGAAAATTTTAAAAAATAATCAAGAAGAGCGACTATAACATGGTCGAGTAGCTGGGACAAACTTCTTCGAAGATATCAATGTTGTCTCTGCTGTTGTATTCCGAAGCCCACGCAAAGGCTTTGATTGCATTTATCAAGACTGCGCATGTGCCGCAAGAAACCTTCGCTGATCTATTCAAGGACTGTGTGGCCAGCTTGACTGCTAACAATGGGTTGGGTTTTTCAGATGCCGATTTAACACCAAAGGGGAGAAAGCATAATGATGCTCTGCATGTCTCGACCGAATGCAGGGGCACTACTATGGCTTATGTGCTAGTGGACACTGGATCATCGCTGAATGTTCTACCAAAGAAGGCTCTTGATAGGCTAAATTGTGAAGGCTTGACCTTAAAGCCTAGTAACATTGTGGTGAGGGCTTTTGACGGGTCAAAAAGAATGGTGCACAGGGAGGTGGACATCCCTGTCAAAGTGGGTTCCCAGACCTTTGAATCCACCTTCTACGTGATGGATATCAGGCCATCATACTCTTGTTTGTTGGGTAGCCCTTGGATCCATGAAGTTGGGGCCGTTACTTCTACGCTGCACCAAATGCTGAAGTATCTAGTGAAAGGGAATATTGTCACTGTGCATGGTGAAGAGGAGTATATGGTAAGCCACCTGAACTCTTTCAGGTATGTGGAGATGGACGGGGAATTCATAGAGACCCCTTGTCAAAACTTTGAAGAGGTTGCCCAGGTTATTGCATCAACCGAGACCCTAACTAGTGCGCCGAAGATCACCAAATCTCCTTTGAAGATGGCTTCTCTCAAGGACGCTAGAGCGGTAGTTGAAGAAGGTGGGTGTACCATTTGGGGACAGCTCCCTGATTTTCCTCATAAAACTGACAAATTCGGTTTGGGCTTTACTTCAGGAGCTCAAAGGGAGGTTCGATGTGCTCGGGATGGAGGACCTCCCCTATGCATCAACAATCTTGGGGTTAATTCTATAGAAGACAATGCTGAGGATTCTGATATTGACAATTGGATCTACCCTACTACCAACGATGGACCTAGTAACTGGACGACCAGAGATTTCGTGCCAATTTCTTTTGTTCAGCAGTAATTGTCTTACTTGTTTTTCTAATTAGTAATAAACAATATAAACTCTATGGCCTTGTGTCTTACCCGAGACACAATGGTTTATTTGTGAGGGTTATTATATGTCATTTTCATATATCATCAATAAAACATTGGACGTTTCTTGCATACAAATTTTACGCTCTCTGTTTTTCTTTTCTTCTTTTTCACTTTATCAATACAGCTATGCTCTTACACACACTCACATATCAAACTGTAGATCCATATCCACTATGGATCCCATTGATAACAGTTCTGCTATTGCCAATTATAACTTCGTCACAATCAGAGAATATTATGATGGATCTGCATAAAGTTACCATCGGAACCCATTCAAGTGGACATACCATGGCTAAGAAGATCCTACGAGCAGGATACTATTGGTCCACTATGGAAGCAGATTGTTATCAGCACTCCCGAACTTGTCATAAATGCCAGATCTATGCTGATAAGATACATGTGCCTCCGGTTCCCTTAAATGTATTGACGGATCCTTAGCCCTTTGCAATGTGGGGCCTTGACATGATCAGATAAATTAGATCTACTGCTTCTAATGGGCATCACTTCATCCTGGTGGCCATTGATTACTTCACGAAGTGGGTTGAAGCTGCCTCATTTGCTACTGTTACCAAGAATGTTATGGTTAGGTTTATCAAGCATAACCTAATCTGTCATTATGGTGTGCCAGAGAGAATCATCACTGACAATGGTACGAATATCAATAACACAATAATCACCGAACTCTATAAGCAATTCAGGATACAACATCATAACTCTTCTCCCTACCGACCGAAAATGAATGGCGTTATCGAAGCGGCTAACAAGAACATCAAAAATATCATACAGAAGATGACGGTGACATACAAAGACTGGCATGAGATGTTACTGTTTGCTCTTCATGGGTACCGTACCTCGGCATGGACATCAACAGGGGAAACACCCTACTCTATAGTATACGGCATAGAGGCAGTCCTACCTATTGATGTCCAGATCCCTTCTTTAGGGATCATGAAGGATGAAGGTTTGAACGAAGATGACTTGATCCTGACTCGACTTGATCAACTGCATCTGATAGATGAGAAAAGACTTACTGTTGTTTGTCATGGTCAAATGTATCAAAAACTGATGATCAAGACTTTCAACAAAAAAGACAAACGCCAAGAGTATCAAGTCGGGGATCTAGTGATCAAGCTCATCATACTGCCACAAGGTGATCCCAGGGGCAAATGGACACCCACATACGAAGGGCCATTTATGATCAAAAACATTTTCTCGTGTGGAGCCATGATTCTGACCATCATGGACGGTGACGACCTTCCTCACCCTGTTAATGCGGACATAGTGAAAAGATACTACGCATGATTAAAGACCCGCTAGGTTGACTGGCCTAGGCAAAAATAAGGGCTTCCTGGTGAACCAAAAGGGTTCGGGCAAAAATAAGGGATGAAAATGAAAATTTTGTACACCCGACAAGTCGAAAACGTGAAAAGGCGGCTTGGGCAAAAAAGGGTATCCTGGTGGACTGAAAAACTTAAAGGGAGGTCCAGGAAAAAGCTAGGAATTTAAAGCGTATCACTATGTCCCATTGGGTCACCTTACGACTAAACCTCAGTATCAACTATCAAGCTCGAACGACACCAATCAATCTAGCCAGCCTCGGACAAGCAGCAAAGTGATGAGACACTCGAAGACATAGCGGCAATAGCAGAATTGAAACTCAATGGGATTATTGCACATAGCTGTTTTATTTTCTTTGTACAAAATATTTTATAGCTTTCATTTTCACGGTGGCGTTCTTTTACTAGAGCGTCAGCTTCCTTGTACAAAAGCGCCTGTTATAGGCCAACTTCAAGAAATCAATACAAGTTATTTTTACAAAACCATTTATTTTTTATTTTTCTGTTTTGTTTCGCAAAAACACGTCCAAGGATTTATTCTTGACATATGCATTTGAATATGATTGTTGTTCATAAATATTTGCATAGGAAACGGAAAAACAATTGCTTGTAACTTAAGAAACAAGGGCAAAAAACTAAAAAATTCATGTCAAGCCCGACAGTTACTCTGTTCAGCAGGTACAGGGGTAGGGACAACTTTGAAATGAAGTCACCATTACATGCGCCCCTGTGACATCTACACTTCCCATAGAGTAGAGGTAATCAAAGCGTTGATATTAGTTTCCCTAAATAGGAGTTACTATCCCCATCCAAATTCCTTCAGAGAGCCGACATCTACGTTCCCCAGCCAAATTTTGTAGTTGTAAGCGGTTCATAAATTTGTCTTCCAAGCAGAGTTTATTTCTCTGAACGCAGAAGCTCACCCCCCAACAGAGCTTACTACTTAAGCTATGGAAGTTCACCTTCCAACAGAGTTATTCCCTGCAGAGTTATTCTCAAGCAGAGTCTCTCCCCGGTAGAATATCCGTAAACAGTGAACAAATCCCCAACATAGTCATCTACGATTCACCATCCCTAGTGGAAATGAAGGGTTCAACGTCTTATTGCTCTCCAGCAAGAGTCCAGGATTTATTTTCCCCGACTAAAATTACCGCAAGAGCATCTCATATTCATACATCGTGGCATGCACATACATATTGCATACATCATAATATCATTTATTTTGAGAACATCATCACGCAATGCAGTTCATGCATCGCATATAATTAATCTTTTACCTTTTCAGGAAAGATCGTTATCATCAATAATTCCAACAAATTCAGGATTAAATCCATGAAGTTATAAATGTCACATCTGCAGATAACTAATGGAAAATCAGTTCCCAAAGCCAAACGGGTCAACTAACCTACATGATCAGACGAAGTAACCCTACTATCCAGGTTCCTTCCCATAAGCCCTACTATCCAGGCTTTCTTCTCAAAGTAACCCTACTATCCAGGTTCCTTCCCATAAGCCCTACTATCCAGGCTTTCATCTCGAAGTAACCCTACTATCTAGGTTCCTTCCCATAAGCCCTACTATCCAGGCTTTCATCTCGAAGTAACCCTACTATCCAGGTTCCTTCCCACAAGCCCTACTATCCAGGCTTTCACCTCGAAGTAACCCTAGTATCCAGGTTCCTTCCCATAAGCCCTACTATCCAGGCTGTCACCTCGAAGTAACCCTACGACCCAGGTTCTTTCTCATAGCCCTACTATCTAGGCTTTCATTTCGAAGTAACCCTACGACCCAAATTCTTTCTCATAGCCCTACTATCCAGGCTTTCATTTCGAAGCAACCCTACTATCCAGGTTCCTTCTTACAGCCCTACTACCCAGGCTTTCATTTCGAAGCAATCCTACTATCCTGGTTCCTTCTCGCAGCCCTACTACCTAGGCTTTCATTTTGAAGCAACCATACTATCCAGGTTCCTTCTCTCTTATCTCCAGAAAACAGTTTACAACACTATAAGAGCGGGACCCGACCAGATACAGTCGATTTCACATTTCCCCAGTAAGCCGCTGTGCAGCCTGGACCCTGACCAGACATAAAGTTTACTTCCACCTCCTCAATCAAGAGTTAATTCCCCAGTAGAGTAGTGGACAACCGAAGCTCCTAGCCTCTATTTCCCAAGACATAAATCAACATTCCCCGGTGAAGTTCTCATCAACGGCAGTTATAGGAACTCTCGTAAAGGAATCTCTTATGTAACCGATATCTTTTCAGGATGGCATCTTTAAGACCATCTCCGGCGACTATCCATCTCCTTCCAAATGGCATTTGTAAGCGTATTCCCAATATTATCGACTAACACTCACTTCATGTGAGTGAAAATTTCTAGGCACTCTAGTGTTCAATCATCTTACACCTTTAGATCACGAAAGGCAGATAAGCCAATCTACATCCTCAGGTTTAAGAAGATTGAACAGGGGCAGCTGTTGTACCCCAAAATTTTCCCTCTCATTTCCCAAAGGGTCATCTTGGACCTCAGGTTTGCTTCTATCATGTTTCGAGTCTTGGATTACAATTTTTCAAGAAAATCATTCACAAGGGCAAAATGGTCAAAAACACACTGAAAAGTTAAACTTTGACTTTTAGATCAAAAATCAAGTTTCAACAATTATATTTCATCAAAACATGAAATTGGTTCATCAAAAATCAGAAGTCAGAAATTACTTTGAAAAAAATCCAAATTTCTAAACATTTAGAAATTTTCCTAAGTGTTAAGAGAATATGGTACTTTAGAACTTTTGGGCCAGCCCTCACGCAAGCGCAATTAGAATTTGCAAACAAGGTTCAGAACATGATGCTTCAATCAGAACATATAGAAGCGACGCTCTTTGGTCATAACATGATTCTTCAACATATGAAGGTTATGTTCAACACTTCGGTCAGAACATCACACTTCGAGTCTCATTCTGATCTTCTGCGATCAGAACGTCATCAAATCCCAAAACCTTGTTTAAACAACCTGCTGCCCTGCTGTGGCACAGTCCTGTAACTAGCTGCTGATCCAGTCCATGCCTGCACTTTCTCAAACTCCATATTTGCACCAAATTATAATACAAAAGCAGTGATTAAATAGCAATGGAACAATATACTAAAAATATTCAAATCCCATTTGTTTTCCCCCCCAAAACCACAACAAACTCACCTATAAATAAGTTGTTCCATCACACTTGCAAGGTGCTGGCTTTGGGAGAGAGAGAGAGAGAATTATCTAAGATAGAAAAGGAAATAGTAAAAAACCTTCGCAAATCCTAAACAAAACCTTTGTTCTTCCCTTTGAATCAAAGAACTTAGCATTTTATCTTCCGTTGTTCTTGCTGACTCTAGAACATCTGAAGGCACCAACTCAAGTCCCAAACACACGTTCCAGGTTTAAGGTAAGTCTTTCTGACTTTGAATCTTTTTATTCAGAATATCATTAAATATGTAAATATCATAGTATTGACGCTGTCCATATCATTGCATAAGTAAAAAAAAAGGTGGATCAGAACTTCTTGAATAAAGCTAAATTCAGAATTAGGATTAGAACTTCTATAAACTATTGTGCTTTTCATCTTTCTGATTTATTGTTTGTTAAGAACTGAATAAGTTATTGATATGCTGATTAAGGTAAGGAAGGAGTTGAAATGCCGCATTGAACTTCAGAGTTCTCCTCACTGTTTTAACACACTGAACTTCTGAGTTCTCCTCACTATTTTAATACACAGTACTTCTATAATTTTATCACTATTTAAACACACTGAACTTCTGACTTTCACTCACTGCTTTAGCACAACACTGAACTTCTGAGTTCTCCTTACTATTTTAATACACAAAACTTCTATGATTTTATCACTATTTAAACACACTGAGCTTCTGACTTTCACTCACTGCTTTAGCACAACATTGAACTTCTGAGTTCTCCTCAGTGTTTCAATACACAGAACTTCTATGATTTTCTCACTATTTAAACACACTGAACTTCTGACTTTCACTCGCTACTTTATCACAACACTGAACTTCTGAGTTCTCCTCACTGTTTTAATACACAGAACTTCTAAGACTTTCTCACTGTTCTAACATTCATAAGATCACCATGTAGCAACCTAGAACTTCTGTGTTTTCCCTCTAACATTTCTTGCAAGACCTCAGAGTGTATTAATCTGGAACTTCTGATTTCCTCTGGCGTTTCCTTCTGAACCATAGCACGCCTGACATCAGAACTTCTGATCCCCTTTGTTTTTCTTTCAGCAGCATGCTAATTCTATCTCTCGTTATTTCCATTTTTTTAATCATTTTTAATACTATTTTTATTAATATAAAAAATACATAAAAATATTTTCTTTTTAATAATTAATTAATTTCTTTTTTTAATTCATTAAGACAAAAAACATTTTCTAAACAAGTCTTTTTTCTTTCTTGCATTGTACATTTCAATATGGTTGTAATAGTTAATTAGGATTTAAATTCTTGCAACCCCGCATTTTTAAATTTGTACCCCCATCCCTAAATGATGTAATAGCGTAGGACCTTTACATTTCCGTAATTTATTTTTTTCAAACATAAATGCTAGTAATTAGGGTGTATATGGCAAGACATGAAATCAACCAATAGATAACCCGAATCAAGACTAAATGTATGTAAATCAGACACAATTGCACACTAGCACCCTTAGGGTAATCCCATTTTGTTTCCTATCGGAAAATAGTCATGTCCCTCGAATATGGGCATTTTAGCAAAGACCCTCGATAAAAGATCGTAGTACTTCGATGACCCTTGATGTTGCCTTCAGTAAACGATCTAGTCCCTAAAACGACATTGCAAAAATGTCCCATAGGTTGCCTTCTATGACTATAAAAATATCCCCATGCCCGTCCCTTCACATCCAATGATGGGGCTTCTTACCAAAACAATGGTAAGATAGTAACATCTAAAGGGGGAGGAAAAGAACATCTAAGACCTTTTGAGTAGGTAGGTTCGCTCCTAGTTTCTTGCTTGCTCACAAACAAAAAACGTTTTATACACCAACACTCTCATTTTGAAACATTTTCAAAAGAAAACACTTTGTACGCATCCTTATAGAGACGAGAGCCATTACAAAGACACCTTTTTTAAAAAAATCACTTTCAAAAACACATTCCACAAACATTTCTTTGAACTATTTTCGAAACAACACTTTGTACGCGTTCTTATAGAAACGAGAACCATTACAAAGACATTTTCAAAATACTTTCAAAACCCACACCACAAGCACATTCAAACAAAAAGAAAGTGATCTAGCAAGCAACTAAAAGCCCGTAGATAACTACGGATGAAAAGGGTGATAATACCTTCCCTTTTCATAAACTACCCCTCGAACTCAGAAAACATCTCTAAAGGTCTTTATTATTCTTTTCAACCTTTCCTTTTGGATAAAAAAAAGTCGGTGGCGACTCTTGCTATCTGCACAATTGTGATAAAATGCAAAACAACCAAGTCAATTCAACCACCATGTTACACTGATATACAATTCTGTAGGCGCTCATCTTGATTATCTTCAAAATATTGTCCACCTCTTTTTCTAGCATAGCTCCACTAGATTCACCCACTGCTTTCTTGGGTTTAACATTTTCAACAATTTTCTTTCCAATACTAACATCTCCACGAACAACTGGTGCAAATACACGACCATTGCGGGTCACTCTGCTAGTCTCAGCAATATTTCAGATATTAGGCATTGGCTGGATGGGAACTTCCATACCATCCTCTAATATTGTAGCATTATCTTTGTAGGGTACAACCTTATCTGACTTGTAGGGGACAGGACCCGAAAAACTAATCACCAATGGAGTAATAGCTGACTTGATATGATATTCAACTTTAAAATGGGTAGGTGCACCGAAACAAGGCACAATAATATTTACTCCATCTTCAACATAATCAGTCATTACAGATTCATCTCTGGAAAACAAATCCTACTCCGAGGAGAAATACTCATCTGCGGAGGCATACTCATCATCTGACTCCTCTTCATCCAAACAGACCTTAATCATATCAACTTCATGGCAATCATCCCTTTGGTATGTAACCTTGATAGTTGCATTATCCAACAACAACTGAACACATTTCCTTACAATTGAACATCCTCGGGAGTCTTGGAAGCAAATTCGGTAAGATCCATACTGATGTTCTACCTGACCAGCCATCTGGCATAAAGTAGTATGAAATTGTACAAGATCCTCATTCATGTATTCCACATCAAAGATTATGAACTCTTCAGGACATCCAAAAACCATGTTTACTTTATCTTCATATTCTTCCATAGGCCTGATTATATGGATGAGGCCATCATCCATCATCTCCTACAAATCAACCTTTATCTTGTCACAACCCTGTATATCCGTACTGGAACTAGCACATCCGGAATGGTCATGCGTATAGTAGCTAAATTCGCATAGGTCTGCATGCATTTTCACCAAATCTCCTCTAACCAAATTAGTATCAAAAATCCGGAAGTCACCTGGACAACCAACCATCATGTTCACAACATTTTCTCCTCCATGCTTTGGTAGAAGATTATCTTTCACATTAGGACCATGGCCCTGAGTTGATCACGGTCAGGCGCCATGTCCATATTGTATTTGTATTGTATAATAAATGCTTCTCCCAAGTCATTGAAAGTATAGATATTGATGTTGTCCAAACTCATATACCACTTCAGCGCAGTACTAGTCAAACTATCCTGAAAAAGGATAATCAGCAGACGCGGATCATCAGTATGGGTAGACATTTTTATTACATACATCACAAGATGAACACGAGGACAAGTGTTGCCCTTGTACTTCTTAAATTCCGGGACCTTAAACTTTGCAGGTATCTTGACGTTCGGGGCCAAGCATAAATCATTCACATTATGCCCGAACAATTCCTTTCCCCTGAGGGCCTTCATCTCCCTCCGTATCTTGTAAAACTATTATTGAAAATCATCCATTCTATCATAGAGACCCAAGTCTTCACTCGGTGGAGGAAAAGGACGACACATATCATCATTAACAAATGGGACCACATTCATCGAAGGAGGGGCAGCAGGAGTAGCATGCACCACAAGAGGTGTAGGAGTAACAGTAGTCTGAACAACTGGAGTATCTTGAGGTCCGAGATTGAAACCTTCATTCACAAAGTTCTATGGCATTCCCCATGGACAAACTTGAGGCATGCGGTTCTGAACAACAGTTGAAGTAGAAGACACAGAAACACTAGGAGCTTCAGTAGTGACCCTTATTTGTTGAGGTTGAACACTCGGTGGTTGATTCTGAGCAGCCACCATAGATTCCATCAGAGCAGTAAGATTGGCCATGCTGGCCTTCAGAGCAGAAACTTCCTCATGCAACTCGCGAATCTCTTGTTCTAAGTTGTCCATCTTCCTTTTGAAATTAGCTCGAGTATTGTAGTTGTGAGATAACTTGTTGAATGAATTAAAGAAGCTTGGTAAGACACCTGGATATGCATAACAAATGCAAGAAATATATGCAATATGATGCATGATATGCAATACACATGATTTGTTTTATTATTGATATTTCAAGGGGCTTAAAGATTTATAGACATATTTTAAATATCAAAGTAATAACACATTTGAAATACTGAAATATTTTATTATAATAACTTCAAAATGGATTACAAGTTTCAATAATCCCAAGTACAAGATGAAAATAAAGTCTAAAACCCTAAGAAGTAAAGCTGACGGAGGTCACTCTATACGCTGGCGCTTCCCTGTAAGTCTGGCAATCTGAGCCATCAATCTCTTATTTTCTTCTGCATATCTGGTGGCAACCTCCTTCCAATCACCTGAATCATGAAGTGAGCAACTAGCATCTGACTTAGGCTTAGGATAAAATAAACCCTCTTTCCTCTCCGTCATCTCTACATCCCGACTCTCAAGGATCTCAATCAAGTCGTCTTTATCCTTCAAATCTGCTCTATAGGAAATCTCTAAAGTTTGACACTTATTCTTCCAAGCATCCTTTTCCTGCTGCATCCTGACCAAAGCAAGTTGTAGCTCTTATACATCATATAATAAGGGAGGAGTGGTCTTCACAAACAAATTAGGCATAGGTGTTTCCCAGGAATACATAATCTTTAACTGAATAGCTCTCGCTTGGACCCACTGAAGATATGGCTCCAAAGAAACAACCCTCCAAGGTCCCAAATCTTTCCTACTCTTCCTATGAATGTGATGCCAGGCCTTCGCAATATTCTCCCTAGCTTCCTTATGGTCTTCTCCCTCCTTCAGAAAGAAACTGCTCAAATGAATACTATTTGGTTTATCCCTCATCGGATAACCAAGTTGTCGCCGTGCAAGAACATGGTTATAGTTAATTCCTCCCTTTGTACCAAGAAGAGGTACATTGGGGAAACTACCACAACTGTCGAAAATCTCTACATCATGGTAAGCCCGATGGTACCAATCAATATCCAGTGAGTAAGTGCCATGACCTTAGGAGCCCAACGAGGTTCCTTCCTAACATCCCAGAAAGCATCAGACTGAGGCATATGAGAAATGAACCACCAGTACAACAAAGGCGTCCAATAAACAATCATACCCCCATGATAAGAATTTCAAAGATGATTAGAGTAATAAGAATCACCCAAAAATGTAGGAATTGGGTTTTCAATCATGAAGATCCTGATAGCATTAATGTCAACAAACCTGTCCACATTAGGAAATAAAAACAACCCATAAGCAAGTAGAGAAAAGATGGCCTCAAAAGCGACTGTACTCTTCATCTTGGAAAAGTAATAAGCTTTATCCAATAAGAACTGGTCTGGTAATCCTCTAATCCCTTCTTTAGTAGTCATATGGCCTTCAACCTTCGACTTCCCCAGATGGATCAAATCAGCAATCTCATGTGGTTTTGGCTCACCCTCCAAACCAGTAAAAGGAACACGATCGATAACAGGTAAATCCAACAGATAAGAATACTCCTCTAGTGTAGGCATCAACTGATAGTTAGAAAAAGTAAAGCAATGATACATAGGATCATAGAACTGGACCAAGGTCGAGAGAATACCCTCCTTCATCCTAAGCTTCATGAGAGGAATGATGGATCCATACTTCTTCTGAAAATCTGCAGAACACTCAATCTCGGGAATTAGACTAATCAACTCATCTATCTTGGGATCTTTGAAACTATATTTTCCAGTCTTTCTTTTTCCCGAATCCGTGGTCAAAAGGTACATGAGATATTCATAAATGGTCAACTTTCAAGTCCCTTGAATTGAAATTTCTTCAAATGATGCTTATGAGTGCATGGATGCATGATGCAATAATAACACACAAGATCACAAACATAGGGTTCATAGGTTCAATATCACGAGCATGAGGTCAAAGGTACTACCCATAAGATATGGTCTAAAAGTTATCACCTGCCGAACAAGGTTCTAGAGGTTCCCAGAGTCTACATCCTTCCTTCGGATATTACCAACTTCTCTATTAAATCGATAATTAGTAATATTCTCAAGAAAAACTCGTCCGAGCGTAGTATCGCGTAACAACTATTTCCGAATTACTCTGTCATAGCTTCCGCACTTCATCTAAAATTCCAAGATGGGTTAGGTGTTCTACGGTCCTCAGCTTCAGCAGGCTCCTAGTTCGAAAGCAGTACGTCTTCCCGATTACTCGATAAACGACACTACAGTAAAAAGGGCCTCCACTGAGTGGGGTATCTCACGCCTCATTTTTTGGGATTACTCCCTCAAAGTTAACACGACTATACCCCCCGTCTTATCTTAAAGTTTTCCCAAGTCCGGGTATAAGACTTATAAATAATCACCAAGCACCCTGAAAATTGGGAAAATCAAGACAAACAAATATACATCATATAATACATAATAAACAATAACACATATACAAATATAAACAAAGATAGGTTTAATCCACTTAGGGATGGACCAACAAGAGGTCAATCTTTCCCCAGTGAAGTCGTCATTTTTTTATAGCGGTAGAAATGTTTAAGACTAAGCCATTGGATTGACTAGACTTATACAGATCAAAATAAAAATCACCACCGCGCTTTATTGTTTCCAAAGGAATGGGAAAAGAGCGAATAACCCAAAAAGAGGGGGGGAAATTCAAGGTAAGGGGGTTGGTTGTGCAAAGGGAAGGTATTAGCACCCTAAACATCTACGGTACTCTGCAGGAACCTCTTTGAATAATATGTATATTTTGGCTATAAAATGTTGTATGTAAAATAAATGGTGGAGGTGAGAGAAGAAATATATTTTTTATGATTTTTGTACCTGGCGCGGTTGCGAACCTTTAGTGCATACGTACCACCTTTCATGCAATAGAGGATCAGGGTACACGTAGTCCCTCTTTAAAAAAAATAATTAAAACACAAGTGTGTTGGTTAATTTTATGAGGTAGACATCGTTGTCATTGTCCGTGTGGAAAACATACTTACTACCCACAATCATGAGAAAGGAGAATTTGCATCATCTCAAAGTGGAGGATATGGCTTGGATTTTAAAATCAACAATGTCTCGCTCAACACCCAAGTGGAAAATATCTCTCTTCACTACATATTGTAGAAGTAGATTTGTTTCCATCACTACAAGGATTGACAAGAGTCTTATCTTTTGATAAAAGTTTTAAAATATAAAGCCAAAGTGGCAAAATAGTTTGAAATGAGATTGATTGACTTTTAGTCTTCTTACAAGAATGTCAAGGTATTATTAAGTTGGTTGAAGTTTATTGATGAAAAAGTTTTGAAAATGCATGGACCTAGATCCAAGTTTATTATGAAAGTAGTTTAAGTTTAAAAACAAAGAAGAGTTTTCAAAAAGAGGAAGAAGATTTTCGAAATTAAAGAAGGTGGGAGGAGAAGAAAAGACTATCCTAAAGCATAAGGTAAAAGCTAGGGATGTGAAGCATCTAACCAACAAGAAGTCAATACCTGACATTATGAGTCAAGATAGAATTCTCATTCTTTGGATTGAAAGCAAGCAAGCAAAGATACTAGACCTCTTGAGAAAACCAAACTTCAAGTGTATTAAATCTTCACAAAAGTTGGGCAGAGTAAAGGCTGTATACTGGTGAATTCCAGATTACAAACAAAGAATGTAATCACAATAACCTACACACAAAACAAAAAAACAACTCAATGTCTTGAGGTAAACCTTAAGAACTCCAGAAAAAATATCAATTAAGGTCCAAGGTATCCAACATAGGCCAAGGTTTCTAATCCTAAGTCCAAGAAGTCCAATACTCCATAATGCCAAGGATAGTAACCAAATAGTCCAAGTATCATTGAAGACTTTTATGGTTCATGTTGATTATTAGGTGTCTTAAAAGAGAAGAGAAAAGCTCAAGTGAGCAAAATTAAAATAACAAGAATATAAATGCTCAAGTGAGCAAAATAAAAATGGCATGAAATGTAATGCTTAAAGTAAATGGTACATAAAGCATAAAAATAAAAGCATAAAATAAAAACAACTTTATAATTAGTGGTTGGTTGGATGAACATCTTGAAACTTTCATTTGGAACTCATTAGAGGATTGGTAGAACCAAAGCCTTCATACAACAAGTTGCATTTTCTTTTTGTCAAGTATATCACCCATTTGGAAATCCTCAAAAGTACCATTTAATGATCAACAATGTTTAAGTGATTCGCGTTGACCAAAAGTGTTGTAGATCCATTAGAGGATTGGTAGGACCAAAGCCTCCACACAATAAATCTCAAGGTTATTGGATCAATGAGATCAAATTAACATACCTGGGCTTGCAAACATAAGTTTGGGCCACGAATGATCATTTATTCGAATCGGGATAAAATTTAGCGTTATGTTAAGCAATCATAAGTGGACTTATATAGAAGTCGTACCTATTTTGAGGCTGGTCAATAGCAATCTATTCACCATTTGTTTTTAGACATGATATGGAGATCATGCTCCAATAACACTTAGTGCAATAAGAAAGGGATGAGATGAAGAGGGGTAGGGAAGAATATACAAACAACATTTGAATTAAATTTTAATCAAACTATTATTAAAACCATTCATCCATTTTTATGGAGTTAGACTCAACACCATGAATCCAATGATGTTAATAAAGTTCATAATCAAAATTCAACCCAAGATCAACCAGAAAATAGTCACAAAATAACATTACATTTAAAATATACATTAAAAAAAATTAAAAATCTTTTAAATAGAAATAAAAGAGAAAAATATCAACTATGTTCAAATTAATCAAGAAATAAAAAGTAAGACCATAGAAAAATTAGAAAAGGATTCAAATATTTTTATAAAATTTTTGGTAATTTTTTAAAGTCAGAAACAATTTTAGAATTAAAAGAAATGAGTAAAATAAACCAAAAATGATAAAAAATAACAAAGTCAGAAATAAAAAATAAATGGGGTCACCAATATTTTTCATAATATCATTGGATCATTCCATAATTTTTTCAGAATTTAAAAATGTATAAAAGTATTTTTAAACATTTAAAACAATTCAAATAAATTGAAAATTTATAAAAAATATCAAAACACAAAATAAATTTATGAAAAATAAAAATCAGAAAGAGAAAGATCAAAAATATTTTTCATAATTTTTTAGATTTTTTGGACTAAAAATGAATTTTCTATGATTTTTTGAAATTTAAAACAATTAAAATAAAAATCAGAAAATAAAATATCAAACCAAAAAAATATGGGCCATCTGATCAATGTTAAAACGCGTTAGTAAACAGATCAAGTGGACCTGGTGCGTTGTGCATGTTATGAACTTTAGTGAATAAAGCACTGAATCATTAATTAAATCAGATTTTAAAAAAAAGTGGCGCGCCCTCATTGGTTAAAAGATGACACATTGGTCATCTTCAACCTCCAGCCAACATGAATTGCAGGTCTCTCAAACTCTAAAAATCAGAAGCTCAGACCTATGCCATTTACTTCGTCTCTTCAAGACGAAGACAACCACACCTTCGCGACAAATTTATATAAACTGTAGCTCAAGCAATTTGGAAGGAAAGTTTTGAAAAGGGATTTGAAATTTCATGGTCAAAACGAGTTTCCAGATAAAAGCAAGTGTTGCGACTAGAAACAGGGAAATGAGAGCTTCACAATGATATCAAAGTTTTGAAGAATTGATGGAGAAATCTACCTATTGAAGTTGAGTTGCAGAGCTCTGAAACTGGACTTCTATGGAGCAATATAGGGCACGATTCTTGAAGGTAATTGTATGGTTAGCTTCAGGGAAGATCAAGGAAGGTGAACTGATAGAAAAATTGGATTAAAAAAAGCTTGAACACTGTTTTCGAAGTAATTGAGTTATTGAGCAAGTTTGGCAGGGTGATTCTGGCTATTCAAGCTTGAGGAAATGAATGAGGGATGACCCTCTATTTATAGGGAATCAAATGGAATGTTCAAGCGTGTGAAATGATGAAGTTTGGAGGAAAATCGTGTGAAGTTGCAAACAAGAAAAGTGTGACTTCTACTTTGATTAAAACTCATCCAAAACGCGCGTTTTTCTATGCTAATCACTTCTAGAAGCCCACTAAACATGTTTAGAAGCAAAAACGCACAAAAACAAAGTGTTTAGAAGTTAAATCAATGATTTTAAATTCTGACTTTTGAAGAAACTTCAGTTTCAAGTTATCAAGTTCAAATCAATGGCATTCTCAGCTCAAGGGGTCTTAGGGCATGGTTCTTTATGCTTTAGAAATATGAGGTTACAAGCTTTGCAATTGGAAATGAATGGAATCAAATGGATGTTTGAGCTGAAAGTTGCAATGAGTCAAAGTTGGGAAAAAGGTTGACTTTCCATACTTAGAAATATTTCAAGTTTTTTTCTTCAAAAGTGACCTATAATGTTTTGCATCCAAACATGGCCTTCTACTTGGAATTTGCTCTTGACCTAAAAAGATGGAATGAAATATACCTCTTGAATTACATTTTGAAACTTGAACCATTCAAAATCTCCAAAAATTTAGAGAGTTATGAATTGTTGAAGTTGGCAAACAATCATGAAATGACCGATAATCTTTTGTATCCTTAGGGCATCTTCCATCCATTTTCTCACTTTGCACATAAAAGAAGGAATAAATTTCACATCCTAAAGATCATTATGGAAAATTAGTGGGATCAAGGTGATAAAAATTGACCAATTTATGATCATTTGAAGTCACACATGAGAAATTGGGGGTTCATCTGGTGGACTTGTAATCTTTATTTATTATCAAGTTTCTTCCACATGAAAAATCCTTGAAACTTTTGAAGTGATTTGTTAATAACCATTTGAAGGGAAGGATGTCTTTGGAATCACTCAAAAATACCAAAATATGAGCAAGATATACTTCTTTGAAGTTTAAAACCCTAGCTCCTTGATCAAGAAAATGCTTTGAGGAACTTTGACAATTTTGAACAACCTTCTTGTACCAACACTCTTGCTTTGTAAATAGAAGTTGTTGAGGATGATAATGAGAGCTCATAGAAAACAAAATCACTTCCATATATTGAGAATTGATAGAAATATGCACTTGTGACCAATGGGAACAAGACCTCATCCAAACATGACAACTTCTTCAATCAACCCCTTATACTTTTGAATAAATCCTGATAACTTAAGAATATGGTGAACCAAGATAAACCTTTCTATGCCAATTCTTCCAACATAACTTTAATGATGAGGTTTGAACTTCTCAAGCTTTATTGAATAGGGCATGCAAATAAACTCATGAACCCATGGATCAACTTGCTAAGCCATATTGCCTTTACCTACATTATTAACAAGTAAGACAAACCAACATTGCATTTTATTAATTAAAAGGAAAATCAAAAACAAAACATGAATGATTACAAAAGAAAAACAAGTCAAGGTGCTTCGTGGTTCCTCAAAGAGCAAAGCTAAAGATGGGGAGGATAACCAAAAGCCCTAATATATTCTTATTGTGATTGAATCAATATGGTATAATGAAGGGATCTTAGGGGCAAAAATTGGGGTACAACACTTGCCCTTACACATAACAAAGCCTTAAACGCGCTGCCTCTACCATTGGGACAATGATACTTCCATTAATATACATCAAACGATTATGATATATTGTAAAATGAGTCATAGGGCTGAGATGTCACATGCGTGCAAGTCCAGTAGGGTCAAACTATTTGAATGGTCCAATCAAATTGTTCCTTTCCGCCACGCCTTAGTCAGCGCCGGTCAAGCCACCGTAGGTGGTGGCTCCGATCAACTCTTCTGATCACTCAAAATTTCTAACCTGCAAAATTTAAACATAACCAAAACAAAAATCACCCCACCCCCTTAATTTCGGGTCTATAAATTCAGCGGTGATATTTATTTAGTCTGAAAGGTCCTGGATTATGAGATTCGAAATTTTTCAGTTTGTGATGCCTTAACAATGGCATCACACCATTCATGCTATAAAGTTTCCATGCTACACGTCCCACATGTTCTAATGGACCTCCTGATCACAAGTCACACCATCAAAAACATCAACAACACGCGAATCTAAAATTTCAAATATGACAAACCTTGTTCGACCGGTGACACACGATCTTGCAATTTGAAAGTGCTATAGACTTTAAAAGTGGCTGGAAGTGACTACTGGCACCTTCAGGAACGTGATGGAGTCTTTCTTTTGGACTGAGGGAGGCTGTATTAGTGTTTTTGATTTGGACAACTTTAAGAAATGTTTCCAATTTGGTAGTGTTCTCCCTAGGATGTGTAGGTGTGTATTTGGCTTATAAGCATGCTGTTTATATAGAGTAGAAAGGAGGGGGAAAGAAGGAAATGGTTTAAACAACCTTGATTATGTGTTTGAAATCCATGAATGAAAATTTGTAACTATGGCCAAAAACATGGAATCTTGTTCTTTTTGAACTTTGAATGTATATGTACATTTTCGGTCCTTCGAATGCCTCCAATTTCTGCCCTTCGATTGGAATTATTGTATAGCCTTCGAATGGGTCCTTTGAATGGAACATTTGTGTACCTTTAGAATGGCTCATGTTCTCATCACTGGGGCTACTTCGTTTGAATTCCTATTCATCTAGCCCAAATGAAAACTCTTTCCTGGCCAATGAATGTGCTTGTGCACAATGGCTTGAAACTTGGAAGTATGTTGGCTTTTGGGCCAACAGGCCTCTTTGAATATTTTTCTTTCGCTTTGGCTAGCAATATGCTTCATTTTGAACCAATGTGTTTGCTCTTTTAAGAGGAACCGATGCATCACTTGTATACATCACTTGCCATTCCTTCGACTGGGTCAACAAAGTACGTCCTTCGAATGGAACACCCATGTATGCCCCTTTAAACCCATCAACATA
The DNA here is from genome assembly GCA_948472305.1 of Vicia faba. Lineage (NCBI taxonomy): Eukaryota > Viridiplantae > Streptophyta > Magnoliopsida > Fabales > Fabaceae > Vicia > Vicia faba. Next base: position 1,582,147,641 of record OX451736.1, read on the forward strand.
TGTCTTTCGAATGGGGCAAATATACGTCCTTCGAATGGACCATGTGCCTGTCCTTTGAATGCACCAGTACTAGGTGTCAAAATGTGGAAAGCTGTGTGTTGAGTATTTTGGAGGTAGATTCAAGGCTAGCATGAGCGAAGCCAGCTACTTAATGAATCAAAGCACATATGAAAGAAAACCACCATTTTATGGGCGCTGACATTAAGGGAAACCATTACCTTGCGCATTGGAGGCAAGCCTAGAGGAAGTCATTTTCTTGTGGGTCGAAAGCAAACACAGAGGCAAGTCAAAGGGGCCTTGTCCTTGAGAATCAAAGGCAAGTCTGAGGCCTTTTTCCTTGTGAGTTTAAGGCATGCTGATGGGTCCTTGCCTTGTGAAACCAAGGAAAACATGAAGAGGCATACGTGCACTGGTGACAAGCTGAGGGGCCTTTTTCCCAGTGAGGGATTTGTGAATCGAAGGCCAGTTAAAAGTAGCCTTTGGCCTTGTGGATCAAAGGCCAATATGAAGAAGTTTTTTCCATTATGAGTCCAAAGAAAGCATGAAGAAGCCTTTTGTCCTGAACGAAGCGGACATGCAGTAACCCACTGTTTTGTGGATCGAAGGGAGCTTGTAGGGGATTCTTGCTTTGTGCGCTGAAGGCACGCACAAAGGGAGAAAATGCCCAATCGAAGCAAGAAATAAGCTTGCCCAAATGCCCAAATGAAGCAAGAATTCTAGCTTGCATACAGGTAGCCATTGCATTTTGAATCAGGCCAGCATGCAAAGCCAATGGTGTAATTGAAGGATCACTAGGAGGCCCTTCCCTTTTGAATCTAAGGAGGTTGTTTCCAAGGAAACACATGCCCAGTAGAAGCTTGTATACATCAAACAAGCAAAAGGCCAAGGCTTTAAACGACGTTTGGAAATTTGAAGAAAGTTTGGAGGAGTTTAAGCACTCAATCGAAGCCTGGTCAAGATGCCAATCAAAAAACCTTGTTTATCTTCAAAAAAATTATTTTTCTTTAATCAAGTGTTTGTAATCACCTATGTAAGAGAAAAATCTTGGGAAAATATGGGAGGGAAAATTTTGGGGTACAACACCTGCCCTTGTTCAATCTTCTTAAACGTGAGGATTTAGATTGGCTTGTCTGCCTTTCATGATCTGAAGGTGGAAGATGATTGAACACTAGAGTGCCTAAAAATTTGCACTCGCATGAAATAACACTGATGATTGATGATGTAGGGAATGGGATTACAAATTCCATTTGGAGGAGATGACAGAGAGTCATCCGAGATGGGCTTAAAGATTCCATCCAAAGTAGATGCTGATTTCACACATGGTCCCTTTGAGGATTCCAATTCCTGCTGTCTGAGGAGGAGTCTGTTGGGGAATGTGGGTTTCTATTGTTATCTTGTTTTAGGAAAACTTTGTGGGGAATAAAATCTAAGAACTTCAAGTGTCCAAGGCTTTGCTGAAGAGTTATCTCTGGAGAGATGACAGTTTGTTGTATTCTGGTTAAAGTCCGGGCTTCACAGTAACTTGCTAGGGGTAATGGCATTAGCCGTTACATGAAAATGTGTTAGAAAGAGCCTGTGTAGAGCTTCTTCAGGATGAGTCCGTGTTAGTCTACACTTGGATATATATGAGAAGGAACCCATATAAGATTTCTTCGTTTGGTCGTGTAGATAGTTTCCCTGTCTAGTTCCAGGTTTTAATCTACAAATCAGTTGTTCACAGATAGTTGTCCTGTCTAGTTTCAGGTATTAATATGGAATTTGAAAACGGTTATCCACGGATAGTTGTCCTGGCTTGTTACAGGTATTAATCTAGAAATATGTTTTTTTTTGGTCGTTGAGATAGTTGTCCTAGCTTGTTACATGTACTAATCTTTGACCTAAGAAAGAAAGATAGTTTTCCTGGCTTGTTACAGGTATTAATCCGGAACATGGTAACATCGGTTGCATAGATAGTTTCCCCGTCTGGTTTCGGGCATTCATCTGTGGCCTGCTGTAAAAGTTGATAGTATTTGTCTGTTTGCTAATTTTACCTGAAAAGGTAAAATCAGTTTCATACGATGTCATGATGTATGAATTGCATGATGATCCCAAAATAAATGATATTATGATATATGTATTTTTATGCACATGCCATGATGTATGAACATGTAATGTTGTTGTGCAGTATCTTTGTCTAGGAAAATAAATCCCTGACTGTTGCAGAACAACACCGGGAATCTAAATCTCGGACTGTTGTTGGTGAGTGAAGAAAGTGATTCTTCAATTTCTGCTGGGGATAGTGAATGGAGATAGTTTTGTTGGCGATTTTATTTCTCTGCCGATGATCTTTGACTTCTGTTTGAGAATTATTTTGCCGAGGCGAAGAGTCATGTTGGAAGATTTCACCAATTTGGAGAAATAAACTCCGTTAGGGGATGAACTTCTATAGCTAGAGAAATAAACTCTACTGGGGATAAGGTTTTATAAACTACTTGAGATTTATAAAACTTTCTTTCGGAAGGTGAACTTCATAAACTGCTTGGGGATTTTGTTGGAATCCTATTGGAGAATCTTGAGAAGCTTGGTGACTTCACTGGGGAATTTTCCTCAGATGTTAAAGCAGTAGTTTGGAGATTGTTACTCGGCCGGGGATATGAGAACATGGCACTTTTAGGCTGCATATTGAGAATGTGGCATAGACCTTGTAGTAGGACATCTCTGCCTCTGTACCTGCTAGAGAAGATATCTGCCAGGGAAGACATCTGCAGGGATCTTGTGGATGGCCCTTAGATATTGTCCCGTTTCTTAAAGTCATTAGAAATTGTCCTTTTGTTTTTATGCGTGTATTTGTAATCATTAATCATATTCAAATACATTTGTTCAAAAATAATCACTGGACGTTTTCACATACAAAACAGAAAAATAAAAAATAGAAGCTTTACACTTTCAACGGGATAGTTTTGTATTAACTTGAATAAGCATTTTTATACAAGGAGATGGACATTCTTGTAAGAGAATGTTGTTGTAAGAATGGAAATTATAAAAAAGAGTATTTAAAGAAAGACAACTATGTGAAATAATCTCATTGGGTTCCATTCTGCTATTGCATTTATGTCTTTGAGCGTCTCATCCCTTTTGCTACTTGTCCGGAGTTTATTGGATTGATTAGTACCGCTTGAGCTTGATAGTTGATATTGAATATTGGCTGTAAGGTGATCCAACGGAACATATTTATACGCTTTAAATCCCTAACTTTTGTCTAGACCGCCCTTTAGAGTTTTCAGTCCACCGGGATACCCTTTTTTGTCCAAGCCGCCTTTTCAGGTTTTCGACTTGCCGGGTGTATAGATTTTTTTTTATGTATATCCCTAATTTTTGCTCGAACCCTTTTAGTTCTCTAGGATGCCCTTATTTTTACCAAGGCCAGTCGAACTAGCGGGTCTTTGTTTATGCATAGTATATTTTAACTATGTCCGCGTTTATAGGGTGCGGAAGGTCGTCACCGTCCATAGTGGTTAGGATCATGGCTCCACCATAGAATATGTTCTTGATTACAAATGGCCCTTCTTATGTGAGAGTCCATTTTCCCCTGGGATCACCTTGTGGCAGTATAATGCGCTTGATTACCAGATCACCGTCCCGATATACCTGACGTCTGAACTTCTTGTTAAAAGCTTTAATCATGCGCTTTTGGTACATCTGACCATGACAGACAACCGCGAGTCTCTTCTCATCAATCAAGTTTAACTGGTCAAGTCGAGTCTGGACCTGTTTTACCCCAATTTTGCCCCTAAGATCCCTTCATCATACCATGTTCATTCCATCACAACAAGATCACATTAGGATTCTTGGTTCCCCTCCCTATATTTAGCTTTGCTCTTTGAGGAATCACCAAGAACCATGACTTGTGTTATTTTGTGATCATGAATATTTTTGTCTTGATTTCTTCTCTTAATTAATAAAATGCAATGTTGGTTTGTCTTCCTTGTTACTCATGTAGTTAAAGGCAATAAGATTCAGCAAGTTGCTCCATGGGTTCATGAGTTTATTTCCATGCCCTAGTCAATAAAGCATGAGAAGTTCAAACCTCACCATTGGATTTTTTTGTAGGAAATGTCATGGCAAGGTTGTTTTGGTTCACCATATTTCAATATTATCAAATTTGGTTCAAAAGCACAAGGGATTGATTGGAGAAGTTGTCATGCTTGGACAAGGCTTTGTTCCTATTGGTCACAAATGCATATTTATCTCAATTATCAAGATATGTAAGTGGTTGTGGTTTCTATGAGTTATCATTATCAACTTCAACAACTTATATTTACTAAGCATTTGTGTTGGTACAAGAAGTTTTTTAAGAATTGTCAAAGTTCCTCAAGGCATTTTTCTTGATTTAGGAGCTAGGGTTTTGAATTTCAAAGAAGTATATCTTGCTCAAATTTTGGTATTTTGGAGTGATTCCAAAGACATCCTTATCTTCAAAGGGTTATCAACAAATCACTTCAAAAGTTCCAAGGAGTTTTCATGTGGAAGAAACTTGATGAAAAAGAAAGATTACAAGTCCTCCAGATGAATCCCCAATTTTCTATGTGTGACTTCAAATGATAATAAATTGGTCAATTTTTATCACCTTGAGCCCATTTATTTTCCACAATGATCTTGGGTATGTGGAATTTATGCCTTCTTTTATGTTCAAAGTGAGAAAATGGATGGAAGTTGCCTTAAGGATACAAAAGATTATAGGTCATTTCATGATTTTTTGCCAACTTCAACAATTCATAACTCTCTCAATTTTTTGGAGATTTTGAATGGTTCAAGTCCCAAAATGTCAATCAAGAGGTCTATTTTATTCCATATGTTTTGGTCAAGAGCAAAATCCAAGTGGAAGGCCATGTTTGGATGCAAGACATTATAGGTCACTTTTGAAGAAAAATTTGAAATATTATTAAGTATGGAAAGTCAACCCTTTTTCTACAACTTTGACTCAACACAACTTTCAGCTCAAGCATCCATTTGATTCCATTCTTTTTCCATTGCAAATCTTGTAACCTCATCTTTCTAAAGCATCAAGAATCATGCCCTAAGACCCCTTGAGCTGAGAATGCCATGATTTTGAACTTGGTAACTTGGAACTGAAGTTTCATCACAAGTCAGATTTTGAAATCTTTGTTTTGGCTGCTAATCATAAGTTTTCCACGCGTTTTTTCCTCTAAACATGTTTAGTGAACTTCCATAATGGATTAGCACAAGAAAACGTGCGTTTTGGTTGAGTTTTGATCAAATTAGAAGTCGCACTTTTCTTGTTTGCAACTTCACACGATTTCCCTCCAAACTTCATCATTTCACACGCTTGGACATTCCATTTGATTCCCTATAAATAGAGGGTCATCCCCCATTCATTTCCTCAAGCTTGGATAGCCACCCTGCCAAACTTGTTCTATAACTCAAAATTCAGCAACATCGAAATCTATTCTCAAGCCTTTTTCAATCCAATTTTTCCATCAATTCACCTTCCTTGATCTTCCCTGAAGCTAACCATATAATTACATTCAAGAATCGTGCCCTATATTGCTCCATAGAAGTCCAGTTTCAGAGCTCTGCAACTCAACTTCAATAGGTAGATTCCTTCATCAATTCTTCAAAACTTTGATATCATTGTGGATCTCTCATTGCCCTGGTTCTAGTCGCAACACTTGCTTTTTACTGGAAACATGTTTTGACCATGAAATTTCAAATCCCTTTTCAAAACTTTCCTTCAAAATTGCTTGATCTATAGTTTATATAAATTTGCCGTGAGGGTGTGGTTGTCTTCGACTTAAAGAGACGAAACAAATGGCATTGGTCTCGTGCTCTAATTTTACAGATTAAGCAACCTGGTTTTGGGACTGGCTAGAGGTTGAAGATGACCAACATATCATTCTTCAACCAATGAAACAGCGTCATTTGGATTTTTTGAATTTCTGATTTACATTTGATTCAGTGCTTTATTCACTAATGACCATGATATGCACAACACGCCAGATCCCTTGGATTTGATTACTAAAGCGTTTTGACTGTCATCCAATGGTCCACATATTTTTTACTTTTCTTTTCGGATTTTTATATTTAATTGTTTTAAACTTCAAAAAATCATAGAAAATTCATTTTAAGTCCAAAAAATCTGAAAAAATTATGAAATTTTTTTTTTATTATTCTCTTTCGGATTTTTATTTTTTCACAATTTAATTTTGTGTTTTTTCCATTTTTTATAAACTTTCACTTTATTTGAATTGTTTTAAATATTTAAAAATACTTTTATGCATTTTTAAATTCTGAAAAAATTATGGAATGATCCAATGATATTGTGACAAATATTGGTGACCTCACTTATTTTTTATTTCTGACTTTGGTATTTTTTATCATTTTTTGTTTATTTTACTCATTTCTTTTAATTTTTGAAAATAGTTTGACTTTTAAAAATTACCAAAAAATTTATAAAAATATTTAAGTCCATTCCTGATTTCTATTTTTAATTTGTATCCCTTATTTCTATTTTAAATATTTTTAAAACCTTTTTTAATGTATATATTGAAATGCAATATTATTTTGTGATTATTTTTTGGCAAATCTTGGATTGAATTTTTTATCATGAACTTTATTAACATCATTGGATCCATGGTGTTGAGTTTAACTCCACAAAAATAGATGAATGATTTTAATAATAGTTTGATTAAATTTACTTCAAAACTGGTTTGTATATTCTCTCTCACCCCTCTTCATCTCATCCCTTTCTTATTGCACTAAGTGTTATTGGAGCATGATCTCTATATCATGTCTCAAAACAAATGGTGCATAAATTGCTATTGATCGGCCTCAAAATAGGTGCGACTTCTATATAAGTCCACTTACGATTGCTTAACATAGCGCAAAATTTTGTCCCGATTCGAATAAATGATCATTCGTGGCCCAAACTTATGTTTGCAAGCCCAAGTATGTTAATTTGATCTCTTTGATCAAATAACCTTGAGATTCATTGTGTGGAGGCTTTGGTTCTACCAATCCTCTAATTGATCTACAACACCTTTGGTCAACACGGATCACTTAAACATTTTTTATTATTAAATGGTACTTATGAGGATTCCAAATGGATCATATACTTGATAAAAAGAAAATGCAACTTATTGTGTGGAGGATTTGGTTCCATCAATCCTCTAATGAGTTCCAAATGCAAGTTTCAATATGATCATCCAATTAACCACTAATCACTAATAATTGAATTTATCCTGTATTTTTATTATATGCCCCTTTTATTTTTATGCACTACTTACTTTTAGCATTTACATTTCATACCATTTTCATCTTTGATCATCTGAGCATTTAGTTTCTTGTCATTTTTATTTTGATCACTTCAGCTTTTCTTTTCTTAAGATACTTAATAATCAATATGAACCATAAAATCCTTAATGATACTTGGACTATTTGGTTACTATCCTTGGCATTATGGAGCATTGGACTTCTTGGACTTAGGATTAGAAACATTGGCCTATGACTGGAGACCTTGTGACCTTATATGATTATTTTATCTGGAGCTCTTGAGGTTTACCTCAATACATTGGGTTGTTTGTTTGTTTTGTGTACAGGTTATTGTGATTACACTATTTGTTTGTAATCTAGAATTCACCCGTATACAACCGTTATTCTGCCCAATTTTTGTGAAGACTTAGTACACTTGAAGTTTGATTCTCTCAAGAGGTCTAGTATCTTTTCTTGCTTGGTTTCAATCCAAAGAATGGGAATTCTATCTTGACTCATAATGTCAAGTGTTGGCTTCTTGTTGGTTAGATGGTTCCTATTCCTAGCTTATACCTTATGCTTTAGGATAGTCTCTTCTTCTCCTCCCATCTTCTTTAATTTCAAAAATCTTCTCCCTCCTTTTGAAAACTCTTCTTGTTTTTTAAACTTGAACCACTTTCATAATAAACTTGGACTTATGTCCATGCATTTTCAAAACATTTTCATAAATAAACTTTAATCAACTTAATAATACTTTGGCATTTTTTGTGGGAAGACTAAAAGTCAATCAATCTCATTTCAAGCCATTTTGCCACTTTGGCTTTTTACTTTAAAAACTTTTCTCAAAATATTGGACTCTTGTCAATCCTTGTAGTGATGAAAACAACTATACTTCTATAATATGTAGTAAAGAGAGATATTTTCCATTTGGGTGTTGAGTGAGGCATTGTTGATTTTAAAATCCAAGTCATATCCTCCACTTTGAGATGATGCAAATTCTCCTTTCTCATGATTGTGGGTAGTAGGTATGTTTCCCACACGGACAATGACAGTGATGTTTTATCTCATAAAAATTAACCAACACACTTGCGTTTTAATTTTTTTTAAGGAGGAACTACGTGTACCCTGATCCCCTATTGCATGAAAAGGTGGTACGTAGGCACTAAAGGTTCGCAGCTGCGGTGGGTGCAAAAACCATAAAAATATATTTCTTTTCTCACCTCTACCATCCATTTTTTACACAACATTTCATAGCCAAAATATACAGATTTTACAAAGAGGTTCATGTGGATTACCGTAGATGTTTAGGGTGATAATACCTTCCCTTTACATAACCAACCCCCTTACCTTGAATCTTTCCCCCTCTTTTTGGGTTATTTGCTCTTTTCCCATTCCTTTGGAAATAATAAAGCGCGGTGGTGATTTTATTTTGATTTGTACAAGTCTAGTCAATCCCATGGCTTAGTCTTAAACATTTCTACCGCTACAAGACCCATTCGTCTTCATTCAACCCTGCATCCTTCATGATTCTCAGGGAAGGGATCTGGACTTCAATGGGCAGGACAAATTCCATACCACATAACAAAGAGAAAGGAGTTTCCCATGTTTATTTATGCATTGTGGTGCGGTAACCATGAAGAGAAAATGGTAACATCTCATGCCAATATTTATATGTCACCTTCATGTTCTGTATGATTCTCTTGATATTTTTGTTAGCAGCTTCAACAACGCCATTCATCTTCGGCCGGTATGGAGAAGAGTTATGATGCTGAATCTTGAATTGCGTATAAAGCTCAGTGATCTCGGTGTTGTTGAGATTGCTACTATTATTTGTATTGATTCTTTCTAGGATACCGTACCGACATATAAGATTATGTCTGATGAATCAGGCCACAACGTTCTTGGTAACATATGCGAATGAAGCTGCCTCGACCCACTTCATGAAGTAATCAATGGAAACCAGGATGAAGTGGTGTCCATTAGAAGCCGTAGGTCTGATTTCCCCAATCATATCGATGCCCACATTGCAAATGGCCAAGGAGCAGTCAAGACGTTAAGAGGAACCAGAGGTACATGTACCTTGTCAACATATATTTGACATTTGTGACAAGTTCATAAATGCTGATAACAGTCTTCTTCCATAGTGGACTAGTAGTATCCTGCCCGTAGGATCTTTTTAGCCATTGAATGTCCACTGGAATGACTGCCAAAGGTACCTTCGTGTAAGTCAGCCATAATCCTTTCCGCCTCACTCTTTTCTACACACCGAAGCAAGGTAGAGTCATGGTTGCTCTTGTAAAGGATCTCGTTACTTAGAAAGAACTTAGTAGAGAACCTTCTTAGGAACTTCTTATCATTGACCGAAGCTCCCTCAAGATACTCTTGTAGTTCGAGATATCTTTTGATTTCATGGCCAAGGCTTGTCCACTACTTCTTCAGTACCAATATCGTGATAGTATGTTGGCTCGTCCATCCTCTCAATGGTCATCTGAGGAGCCTCATTATCCCACCTGACCTTGAACATGGATGACAACGTAACTAGCACGTCCTCTAGTTGATTTTCCTCCCGTGGAAAATGCTCAAAGGTAATTTCTTCAAAGTATGGGATTAGTGTCAACACATGTTCTTTGTACGGGATGAGATTAGGATGCTTCATGTCCCATTCTCCTTTGATCTGGCTGATTACCAAAGCCGAGTCTCCAAACATATTGAAGAACTTGATCCTTAAATCGATTGCATCTTTGAGATCCATGATACATGCTTCATACTCAGCCGTATTGTTGGTACAGTTGAAACACAACCTGGTAGTGAAAGGAGTATGACAGCCATCAAGAGATATGATCACAACACCGATGCCATTTCCAAGAGCGTTGGAAGCTCCGTTAAAAACCATAGTCCACTGGGATCCTTTTTCAGGTCCTTCATCTGGTCCAGGTTCTTCACAATCAGTTACTAACATGATGTTCTTTTCCGAGAACTCAAAATTCATGCATTGGTAATCATCCATAGCTTGATGAACCAAATGATCAGCTAATACACTTCCCTTAATTTCTTTCTTGGTTGTATATTGAATGTTGTATTTGGTCAGGATCATTTGCCATCTTGCTATTCTTCTGGAGAGAGCGGGCTTCTCAAAGATGTATTTGATATGATCCATTTTAGATATCAACAAAGTAGTGTGGGTCAACATATACTGTCTTTGTCAGTGAGCAGCCCATGCCAAAGCGCAACAAGTTTTCTCGAGCAGTGAGTATCTTGTTTCACATTCGGTAAACTTTTTGCTAAGGTAGTATATTGCATGCTCTTTTTGAACAAACTCGGCATGCTGCCCCAGCACACACCCCATTGAATCATCTAATACTGTTAAGTACATTATCAAAGGTCTTCCTTCAAACAGGGGCATAAGAATTGAAGGCTCTTGGAGATATTCCTTGATTTTGTCAAAGGCGTTATGGCAATCGTCATTCCACTTCACTGCTTGGTCTTTCTCCAGTAATTTGAAGATTGGCTTACAAGTAGCGGTCAGATGTGAAACGAATATGGAAATATAGTTTAGGCGTCCAAATAATCCCCTAACTTCCTTCTCAGTGCAAGGAGTCGAAATATCTTGTATAGCTTTGACTTTTGCAGGATCCACTTAAATGCCTTTGCCGCTGACAACAAATCCTAAGAGCTTACCGGATCTTACTCTGAAAGTGAACTTCTTCGGGTTCAGCCTCAATTTGTATTTCTTTAGCCTGTCAAATAACTTCTGTAGGTGATCAAGGTGCTCCACTTTAGTCTGAGACCTGGCTATCATGTCATTAACGTAGACCTCTATTTCGTGATGGATCATATCATGAAGCAAAGCTACTATGGTGCATTGATAGGTTGCCCCGACGTTCTTCAATCCAAATGGCATAACCTTGTAGCAGAAAGTGCCCTACTGTGTGATAAAGGTCATCTTCTCCATGTCCTCAGGTGCCATTTTAATCTGATTATACCCGGAGAAACCATCCATGAAGGAGAATACCTTATGTTGTGCGGTGTTGTCAACCAGAACATCAATGTGGGGAAGCGGGAAGTCATTCTTGGGGATTTTCCTGTTCAGGTCTCTGTAATCCACACACATACGTACCTTACCGTCCTTCTTAGGCACTGGAACAACATTAGCGACCCATTATGGATCGGACGTGACAGCTAAGAAATCAGCATTGAACTGTTTCATGACTTTAGCCTTGATCTTTTCTGACATATCCAGCCGCATACGACGAACCTTTTGTTTCACTGGAGGGCAATCCTCTTTTTTATGTAGGCTATGAACCACAATATTGATGTCAAGCCCTGGCATGTCTTTGTATAACCAGGAAAAAACCTCAACATAGTCATGTAGCATCTGTATTAACCGTTGTTTGACACTAGGCTGCAAGTTAGCACCTACCTTGACTTCTTTTTTGTCTTCTTTAGTACCCAAGTTCACTGTCTCAACTGGTTCCTCATGAGGCTGTATTGCCCTTTCTTCATGTTGTAACAGTCTGACAAGATCTCCTGCTACCTCACAATCTTCCTCACCTTCGTCCTCAGCTTGGTTGATCGGGTTAGAACATAGTTTGATTATACAACCCTTGATTAGAGTTTTGATGATAACAAAATACAAAGAATAAATAAATTCAAAGATATATATATATATATATATATATATATATATATATATATATATATATATATATATATATATAACAAATATGCTTCTTAAAATTATGTTTTGTATATACAGAAGTTCTGATGGAATCAGCATCAGAAGATCAGTAATATGTGATACACGCTGAAGCTACCAGATTATACGCTGAAGCTTGATGACCAGAATCTACGCATAAATAAATACACTCTGACTCTAATCAAAGATCTTTACCAAGTCATCAACACTCTGAAGCGTTATCATAAGTTAAAGCAAAGAAGACTCTGAAGCGTTATTAAGTATTCAAGACAAAATTAAATGCTAACGGCTCTCTTCAGACAAGATCTTCTTGAAAAGGAAAGTGCGTTATTATCATTAAAATGGCTTTATGGACAACGTATCTCTGCCTTTCCTATATAAACAAGCCTGCTTGATAAAAGACACACGCATGCACTCATATAATTTGCCAAGCCTTCTAAACCACGCTTATTCAAACGCTTTAGCAAAATTCAGTTAATTCCAAGCTTAAGTTGTGTAATTATCACAGTTGTGATATATTGTTTTGTTAGAAAACGTTAACACATCTTGTTCAATTATTTGTAAAAGATTTCCTTGAGATAACACGGTATGTGGTTGTACTCAAGAAGACTTTAACAGTTGTTAAAGTAGCTGTTGTAATCCTTTGAAAATAGTGGATTAAGACCTCGTTGGAGAGAGGCGAAATCACCTTGACGGGTGGACTGGAGTAGTTTGAGATCAAACGAACCAGGATAAAAATATTGTGTTGTCAAACCATTTGTTTTAAGTTTTACAATTCAACCCCCCCTTCTTGTGTTTTTCACATCTTCAATTGGTATCAGAGCGCCTGGTGCTAAGCTTATAACACTTAACCGTGTCAGTACAAGATCCAGCGTCAGAAAAACACAATGGCAGGACCAAGTCAAAACATCAGCAATGACAACAATGAAGAAAGGGACATATTCAGTGGCAAACCTCCAGTCTTTGATGGAGAGAAATTTGACTACTGGAAAGACAAAATTGAGAGTTTCTTTCTGGCCCATGATGTTGATCTATGGGACATGGTGACTGATGGATACACGCACCTAGTGGATGGACATGGTCAGAAGATTGACAGGAAAATGATGTCTGATCAGCAAAAGTGTGAATTCAGAAATCATCACAATGCCAGAATAATTCTTCTCAGCGCCATTTCTTATTCAGAATATGAGAAGATATCACATAAAGAAACTGCCAAGAATATGTTTGACTCTCTGAGAATGACGCATGAAGGCAACATTCAAGTCAAAGAAACCAAATCCCTTGCACTCATTCAGAAGTATGAGGCATTCAAGATGGAAGAGAGTGAATCAATAGAAAATATGTTTTCAAGATTTCAAATTCTTGTTGTTGGTCTAAAAGTTCTTGACAAAGGGTATTCCACTGCTGATCATGTTAAGAAGATCATCAGAAGCTTGCCAAAACAATGGAGGCCAATGGTCACAGCGCTTAAGATAGCCAAGGATCTCAACAAAATATCTCTGGAGGAACTTATCATCTCCCTCAGAAGTCACGAGATAGAGCTAGAAGCAGATGAACCTCAAAAGCAAGGTAAGCCTTTAGCTTTAAAATCTAACAGAAAATCTGACTCCAAAGTTTTGCAGGCTGTGGAAGAAACCTCTGATGGGTCCTCATAAGAAGAAGATGAACTGTCTCTCCTCTCCAGAAGGGTGAACCAATTGTGGAAGCAGAGGCAAAGGAAGTTCAGGAATCCAAGAAGATCAGATAATCAGAATGAATATACCTCCAGATACAGAAGGTCAGAATCCTCCTCTGGACACAGAAGATCTGAAGGTTCTTCAGGAAATAAAAAGCCAAACAACAAAGACATCATTTGCTATGAATGTAACGAGAAAGGGCACTACAAAAGTGATTGCCCAAAGCTTCAGAAGGAGAAGCCTAAAAAGAAGTTTGGCAAGGAAAAGAAGAAAAGTCTCATGGCTACATGGGATGATTCTGACACATCTGAAGCTGACTCAGAATAAGATGATGAAAGAGCAAACATAGCTCTCATGGCAAACATAACAGAAGACAGTGAAGCTTCTGAGTTAGACTCTGAATCGGATACAGAAGAGGTATTCCCTGACTTTACTATAAACTTTACTAAGGCTGGACTAGCTGAAAGCCTTAATGAAATTCTAGAAAGATATCAGCAGATCAGAGTCAAATTCAGAAACCTGAAAAGGAATCTTGCTTCTGACTCTAATAAGACTGAGAGTCTCAAATTGGAGAATTCTGAGTTAAAAGACAAAATTTCAAAATTAGAAAACCAATTGCAAAACTCTCAGAAGGAAACAATCCCTGAAACTCCCAGCAATGCTGATGAGATCATCAAGGAGTATGATCACAGCTTTCAGAAGTTTCTAGCTAAAAACATAGACAGAAGCAAAATGGCTTCAATGATCTATGGAGTTAGAAGAAATGGCAGAAAAGGGATAAGATATCAAGGTAAGGTACCTACACCAAAAAATGCCATGGATTTAGTTATAAAACGTACTCCACTTGATTCACACTTTATATATGGGCACACACATGACATAAAATATACAAGTAGTGATTACTCTATCAAACCAAAATTCAACCAGAGTTTTGGTAAAACTAACAAATCAGGACCCAAGAAAATGTGGGTACCTAAGGATAAAATAATACATGTGGCAGATATCTTTAGCAGCAAAGCAAAAACACCAATCATGGTACCTGGACTCTGGCTGCTCACGACACATGACGGGAAGAAGGCATATGTTCCAAAGCCTGGAACTTAAGCCTGGAGGCCACGTAGGCTTTGGAGGCAATCAGAGAGGAAAGATCATTGGCTCTGGAATAGTAGGTAATGGAAATCTTCCCTCTATAAGTAATGTTTTATTAGTTGATTGATTAATGCATAACTTGTTATCCATAAGTCAATTAAGTGATAACGGTTATGATATAATCTTCAATTAAAATTCATGCAAAGCTGTTAGTCAGAAAGATGGGACTATCCTATTTAATGGAAAGAGGAAAAACAACATTTATAAAATAAAACTTTCTGAACTAAAAAGTCAGAATGTAAAATGTCTTCTGTCTGTTGACAACGAGCAATGGATCTGACACAGAAGATTGGGACATGTTAGTATGAGAACAATATCTCAGATTAACAAACTCAATCTGGTCAGAGGACTTCCTAACCTGAAGTTCAATTCAGATGATCTGTGTGAAGCATGTCAGAAAGGCAAGTTTGCAAAACCAGCTTTCAAATCCAAAAACGTTGTTTCCACTTCCAAGCCATTAGAACTTCTGCACATTGACTTATTTGGACCAGTTAAAACTGCTTCAGTCAGTGGCAAGAAGTATGGGTTAGTAATCGTAGATGACTATAGCAGATGGACATGGGTAAAGTTCTTAAGGCACAAGGACGAGTCACACTCTGTTTTTTACCTTCTGCAACCAAGTTCAGAATGAAAAGGATCTTAGAATCGTCAAAGTCAGAAGTGATCATGGTGGAGAATTTGAAAACAAAGATTTTGAGTTATTCTTTAATGATAAAGGCATTCTGCATGATTTCTCTTGTCCTAGAACTCCCTAGCAAAATGGAGTTGTAGAACGAAAGAACAGAACATTGCAAGAAATGGCCAGAACCATGATCAACGAGACTAACGTTGCTAAGATCTTCTAGGCATAGGCAATAAACACAGCGTGTTACATTCAGAATAGAATCTCCATAAGACCTATTCTGGAAAAGACTCCATATGAATTGTGGAAGAACAGAAAGCCCAACATTTCCTATTTTCACCCATTTGGATGTACATGTTTTATTCTGAATACAAAAAATTATTTGAATAAGTTTGACTCTAAAGCACAAAAGTGTATTATGTTAGGATATTCTGAACGCTCAAGAGGGTACAGAGTATACAATACAGAAACACAGATTGCGGAGGAGTCAATCAGTGTTCGTTTTGATGATAAGCTTGACTCTCAAAAGTCAAAGCAGAATGAATTCCTTGCAGGTATGGAAGTTGAACTCACAGGTACTGAAGACAAGTCATCAGAACCTCTCAACAGAGACACTCCCTCAACATCAGAAAGATACTGCAAGCAATCCAGCACCTTCTGTTGATCAACTCCAGAAAAGACCATCCAGAAGCAGCATGGATCACCCAGAAGAAACAATCTTAGGAAGAAAGGAAGATCCAATCAGAACAAGATCTAGCTTCAGAAACTCTGAAGAATCCCTCATGGGACTGGTTTCTCTAATTGAACCAACAACAATTGATGAAGCA
Source organism: Vicia faba (assembly GCA_948472305.1). Lineage (NCBI taxonomy): Eukaryota > Viridiplantae > Streptophyta > Magnoliopsida > Fabales > Fabaceae > Vicia > Vicia faba. The sequence goes on from OX451736.1 coordinate 1,582,163,859, forward strand.
CTTCTGAACAATGACTGGATTCTAGCAATGAAAGAGGAGCTAAATCAATTCACAAGAAATAACGTATGGGATCTAGTTTCCAAACCAAAAGGATTCAACGTCATTGGTACAAAATGGGTGTTCAGAAACAAACTGAACGAACAAGGTGAAGTCATCAGAAACAAAGCACGACTAGTAGCACAAGGTTATAGTCAGCAAGAGGGAATAGACTATACAAAAACCTTTGCTCCAGTCGCCAGGTTAGAATCTATCAGACTCTTAATTTCATTTGCTATTAATAAAGGCATCACTCTGTATCAGATGGATGTTAAGAGTGCATTTTTAAATGGCTATATAGAAGAAGAGGTATGAAAGACTAAGTAACTTCCTGCTAGAAAAGGAATTCACCAGAGGGAAAGTGGACACAACCTTGTTCTGTAAGACAGTTAAGAATGACATTTTAGTATGTCAGATTTATGTTGATGACATCATATTTGGATCCACTAAACCCTCTCTGGGAAGAAAGTTTGCTAAATGTATGCAGGCAGAATTTGAGATGAGCCTAATGGGGGAACTAAAATTCTTTCTGGGAATTCAGATTAATCAAACCCCAGAAGGAACTTACATTCATCAGAGCAAATATGTCAGAGAACTTCTGAAGAAATTTGATCTCTCAGAATGTAAGCCATCAAAGATTCCAATGCATCCCACGTGCATTCTGGAAAGAGATGAGGTAAGTAAAAAGGTAGAACAGAAGGTCTACAGAGGTATGATTGGTTCTCTTCTCTATCTGACGACTTCAAGGCCTGACACTCTATTCAGTGTTTGCATTTGTGCTAGATTCCAATCAGATCCTAGAGAATCTCACTTAACAGCAGTTAAGCGAATTTTCAAGTATCTGAAAGGTACTACTAATCTGGGTTTGTTTTATAGAAAATTAAGTGATTACAGCTTGATAGGATACTGTGATGTTGATTTCGCTGGACACAAAGTAGAACGTAAAAGCACTTCTGGAAGCTGCCAGTTTTTGGGAGAAAATATGATCTCATGGTCCAGCAAAAGACAATCCACAATAGCTCTATCAACAGCAGAAGCAGAATACATAGCAGCAGCTGGATGCAGCACACAAATGCTCTGGATGAAAAGTCAACTTGAGGACTTCAAAATATTTGAGAGTAACATCCCTATCCTCTGTAACAATACTTCTACTATTTGTCTCAGTAAAAATCCTATTTTGCATTCTAGGGATAAGCATATAGAAATAAAACATCATTTTATTAGGGACTATATTCAGAAAGGATTTCTAAATTTAAAATTTATTAACACAGACCATCAATGGGCTGATATCTTTACAAAACCTCTTTCTGAAGACAGGTTCAACTTCATTCTGAAACATCTCAGCATGAAGCTCTGCCCAGAATAAAACTGTTTTGATACCATATCTTAACCTTCAGAACTTTGTTTATTTTTCCGTGAACTACTGATCAATCTTTCTTCAGATCTTTAGAAGTACAGATTGTATCAGAATCTATCCATGAAGATCTGCGCGCTTCATTTCAAGGATAGAAATATGCAGTTCACTCAAGCAAACAGGTGTCATCCAGTCATCAGCTACTTTCTGAGGCTGAACACGCGTTCACGTTTCTGAGAGGTCAAAAGCGCTGATTGGATGCATTGGGACACATGTCATGGGTAACCGTTCCAATATCTTTCTGAATCCCCCAAAATCAGCTATAATTAAATGCTCATAATCATTATAATTTATTTCTCTCTCTTACCGTTTATGTTTTCAAAATCTTTTTTTAAAAATCTATTTAAACACATTTCTCACTATTTACAGTTTTTACTTTCACTTTCATTTTCTCTACAATCTTATTGATTTAAGTTTGCATCCTTTCTCAAAACCCTTTCAATTTCTTCACAAAACCTTCGTGTGGACATGGCTTCCTCAAGAAACCCTACATCCAGTTACTGAAGATTCTCAAGCTTCCTCCTATGAAAGGCAGACTTTAGAAGACCTGAAAAGATCTGATATTTTGATGAAAGAAAGAATGGATAAACAGGACGACAAAATTGAGGTAATCACGAGCATGTTAACCAAGCAACAGGAAACCAACATCCAGATCAAGAGCATGTTGGAAGCTTTGTTCACGCGTCTACCTCCTCCCTCTTAGAATTTCCTCGTTTTTAAAACATGTTTATCTGTAATATTCTTACATTGCTGTTGTTTGGAACTTTTCGTTGATTCTGGTTTTTAATATAAATGCATTTTGGCTTTGATTATATGTTCTTTTTAATAACTGACAAAAAGGGGGAGAAAGAATGATATTTTTCAATAACGGATTACTGAGACATAAGTCTCAGACATTCTGATCTATTTAAATTTCTCTCTTCTGAAAAGCTTGAACAGGTACAAAACTCTGATGAAAGATACAGTAAGGTTCTGATGCTCAAAGAAAGAATGATATTTTTCAATAACGGATTACTGAGACATAAGTCTCAGACATTCTGATCTATTTAAATTTCTCTCTTCTGAAAAGCTTGAATAGGTACAAAACACTGATGAAAGATACAGTAAGGTTCTGATGCTCAAAGACTCATGGAATTAAAGGGAAGTAATCAACTCAGGGGGAGTTTCTCTTCTTAATTCTATACTTTTTATTCTTTATTTTTAATTGAAAAATCTGGTTTTTGTCATCATCAAAAAGGGGGAAATTGTTAGAACATAGTTTGATTCTACAACCCTTGATTAGAGTTTTGATGATAACAAAATACAAAGAATAAATAAATTCAAAGATATATATATATATATATATATATATATATATATATATATATATATATATATATATATATATATATATATATATATATATATATATATATATATATATATATATATATATATATATATATATATATATATATATATATATATATATATATATATATATATATATATATATATATATATATATATATATATATATAAAACAAATATGCTTCTTAAAATTATGTTTTGTATATACAGAAGTTCTGATGGAATCAGCATCAGAAGATCAGTAATATGTGATACACGCTGAAGCTACCAGATTATACGCTGAAGCTTGATGACCAGAATCTGCACATAAACAAATACACTCTGACTCTGATCAAAGATCTTTACCAAGTCATCAACACTCTGAAGCGTTATCATAAGTTAAAGCAAAGAAGACTCTGAAGCGTTATTAAGTATTCAAGACAGAATTAAATGCTAATGGCTCTCTTCAGACAAGATCTTCTTCAAAAGGAAAGTGCGTTATTATCATTAAACTGGCTTTATGGACAATGTATCTCTGCCTTGCCTATATAAACAAGTCTTCTTAAGAAAAGACACACGCATGCACTCACATAATTTGCCAAGCCTTTTAAACCACGCTTATTCAAACGCTTTAGCAAAATTCAGTTTATTCCAAGCTTAAGTTGTGTAATTATCACAATTGTGATATATTGTTTTGTTAGAAAACGTTAACACATTCTTGTTCAATTATTTGTAAAAGATTTCCTTGAGATAAACCGGTATGTGGTTGTACTCAAGAAGACTTTAACAGTTGTTAAAGTAGCTGTTGTAATCCTTTGAAAATAGTGGATTAAGACCTCGTTGGAGAGAGGCAAAATCACCTTGACGGGTGGACTAGAGTAGTTTGAGATCAAACGAACCAGGATAAAAATATTGTGTTGTTAAACCATTTGTTTTAAGTTTTACAATTCAACCCCCCCTTCTTGTGTTTTTCACATCTTCAGATCGGATTTTCAAAGTCATAATGGGAAATAGCAGAACCGTTATCAATGGGATCCAGAGTGGATGTGGATCTGCAATTTGTTTTGTGAGTGTGTGTAAGAGCATAATTGTATATTTTTGATAAAGTAAAAAGCAGAAAAGAAAGGCAGAGAGCGCAAAATTTGTATGTAAAAACGTCCAATGCCTTATTAATGATATATTAAAATGAAACATGATAACCCTTACAAATAAATAATTGCGCCTCGGGTAAGACACAATGTCTCAGAGTTTGTATTATTCATTTATTACATATCCAAAAACAAAAAAAAAGACAATTACTCCTGAATAAAAGTAATCGGCACAAAGTCTTTAGCCTTCCAGTTGGTGAGTCCGCCGCCGATAGTTGAGAAGATCCATTGGTCCATGTCACAGTCACTATCATTGTCCTCCAAAGCATTAACCCTATGATTACTGATACGTATGGGTGGTCCTCCTGCACGAGCACGACGAACAGCCCTTTGAGCTCCTGATGTAAAACCCAAACCAAATTTCTCAGATTTGTATGAAATATTCGGAAGTTGGCCCTAAGTTGTACACCCACCTTCTTCAACGACTGCCTTGGCATCCTTCAGAGAAGCCATCTTCAGCGGAGGCCTAGTAGTCTTTGGAACACTGGCAGAGGTTTGAAGATGTGAAAAACACAAGAAGGGGGGTTGAATTGTTAAAACTTGAAACCAAATGCAGACAACACGTTATTTTTATCCTGGTTCGTTTGATCTCAAACTACTCCAGTCCACCCGTCAAGGTGATTTCTCCTCTCTCCAACGAGGTCTTAATCCACTATATTCAACTGAATACAAAACTGCTTTAACAACTGCTAAAGCCTTCTTGAGTCTAACCACATACCGGTTTCTCAAGGAAATACTTTTACAGATAAATGAACAAATGTGTGTTTAATGTTTTCTGGAAAAATTATATATCACAACTGTGATATTACACAAAATTAAGCTTGAATAAAAACTAGATTTCTAGAGCTATAGAGTAAGCGCTTGAGAGCTGTAGCAAACTGTATGAGTGAGGACGAAGATGATTGGCTTATGCGTATGTGCGTGAAAGAGTATTAGCCATTTCTTTTCTTACTGACTTGTTTAAATAGCATGGAATAGATACGTTGCTGTCCATAATTCCATTTCAATGCTCATAACGTTCTTTCCTTTTTGAGAAGATCTTTGTCTTGGAATAAAGCCGTTGGTAATTAATCTTCCTTGAATGCAGTAATGTTGACACTTCAGAATGTTCTGCTAATGCTGATCAGAGTGTTCTTGGCTTCAGCTTATTCTGGCGTTTCTGAGTGCTGATGACATGGTTATGATCTTGATTAGAGTCAGAGTATATTGAGCGCAGATTCTGTTCATCAGGCTTCAGCGTAGCACATGAATTGATCTTCTGATGCTGACATATCTTCTGATGCTGATGTTGATACTGATATTCTGATGCTGATTCCATCAGAGTTTCTGCAAATACACAACATAACTTTAAGTAGCATATATGTCTTATATAAATCTCATAATTCATTTAATCTTGTATTTTGTTATCATCAAAACTCTAACTGAGGGTTGTAGAATCAAACTATGTTCTAACAATCTCCCCCTTTTTGATGATGACAAAAACCAGATTTTTTCAATTAAAATAAAATGATGAAAGTTATCAGAGTTTAAGAATAGAGAGGAATCGGTATCAGAGATTATCAATTAATGAATAGAAATTATCAGAGATAAGCAGATACGGCATAACATGTATCAGAGTAAACAAATGAGGAATAAGGTATCAGAGTAAAGAAGAATGAAAAACTCCCCCTGAGTTGATTACTTCCCTTTGATTCCTTGAGAACTTGAGCTCCAGAACTTTACTTGAACTTTCTTTGAGCATCAGAGTGTTACTTCATCAGAGTTCATTAGATTCTTGTACCTGTAAGCTTTTCAGAACACAAAGAAATTCAAATATATAAGAATGTTAGAATGTTTGAGACTGTTGTCTCAGTAATCCGTTATTGAAAAATATCATTCTTTCTCCCCCTTTTTGTCAGTTATCAAAAAGCATAAATAATCAGAGTTTAAAAAGATCAGAGCAAAAATATGTTTGTATTAAAACAGAAGCAGTGATAGTTTAGAACAAGTAGAAATGTTACAGACAAACATGTAAAGAAAAACAAGGAAAACACAAGAAAAAATCTAAGAAGAAGGAGAAGTCGTATGAACAGAGCTTCCAAAATTCTCTTGATTTGCTCGCTGGTTTCCTGTTGCTTAGATACCATGTTTGCTATAGAGTCAATCTTGATATCCTGCTTGTCCATCCTTTCGTTCATCAGCATATCTGATCTCTTCAAATCCTCCAGAGCCTGTCTGTCAAGAGAGGAAGCTTGAGAATCTTCAGATACAGGCTGCTTCTCAGAGCTTTCTGTAGTTTCTTCTGCTTGACCCAAGTCTTCAGCTTGAATAACCCGTTCTTCTGCAGCTTGAACTGTAGATGTTGGATGCTTTTCAGACCAAGGCATAATGTCCAGAGGGAGAGCTTCTTCCTTCAGCAGCTTGCTCAGAACTGGACCTTCCATTTCATTCAGCAGATTGCTGAAGTTCTGTTGAGCCTATCCATAGCTTTGGTCTTGCAACTTGAAGGTTTCAGCGCAAACCCATCTTCTGAATTGTGTCCAGAGAAAGTCTGATACAGCAGGATCAACCACTTCCAGATTTGCTTGTTTCAAAGAAGTGATCCACTTCTGCATATCTGTTTCAAAATTCAAAATGCTGGAACCAACATTTGGTTGTTTTGGTTTGGGGATAGCAGTTTTCTGGTTTATTGCAGCAAGGTGTTCAAATACTGTTAGATCAATGACTCTCTTGCTGTGGTTTTCTTTATTGGCTTTTGGTGAGGGAGTGGGAGAGTCAGAAATGACGATTGGACTTGATGGGGTATTGGGTGGAGTTGTTTGTGGTGAAGATGGTAGCTGAGACATATTAACAGTGGTGCCACAAGGCAATTGAATGGCCAAGGGTTGTGGTTCAGGGGACTCAGAGGTTTGAGCCTCAGAGTTTTGAGTCTCAGGTTGTGGAGATTGTGCATGTTGAGAAGATGGTGGATTAATATCTGGTTGAGGAGAGGAAGGTTGTGGAATTTCTGGTTATGGTATTGGAGAGAGTGGAGTTTCTGGAATTGGAGAAAGTGGAATATCAGGGTGTGGTGAGATGGGAGTTTCTGGGTTTGGATTTAGATTTTCTGTTTGGGGAGCGGAAGTATGTTGGTCTATGTCAGACATAACTTGTGCAAGTTCTGGTTCTGGTATGGTTGTAGTGTTTGGATTTTGTGGTTTGGAGCGGGATCTTCTGAGGGTTAATGACTCAGAAGGGTCAAAGTCAGCGTCAAAATCATCATAGGTTTGTGGTGTTGGGATATCAGTTGGAGTTGGAATGGGAGTAGGAATAGATGTGGAAACAACACTTGAACTTAAAACAGTAACAAAAACAGGATTACCTCTTTTCTTTGGAGTCTGCTGGGATGGTCCTTCTGTAGTAGCTTTCCTCTTCTTCGTCTTCTTTAGAACTACCTCTGGTGCCTTATGCTGAAGATCTTGAATATTTAGATTAGGTGCTGACAGAACTTCAAGGTTCTTGACTGGAGTGAGTAGCATTCTGAGAGGAACTTCATATTGCTCAGCTGATGCATCTTTCTGGGAACTTGAGGAGAGATTGCTGCTAGAAGCCATGTTCACACGAGGATTTTTTGAAAAAGCTTGAAAAGTTTTCTTGAGAGGGAAAGAACACAGAAAACATAAATGCTTAGTGAAAACGAAAGTGAAGGTAAAAGAGTGTGAGTAGTGTGAAGAGTGTTTAAATAGATTTCTAAAAGTTTTTGAAAACATAAACGCTTAAGAGAGAGAAATAAATCATGATTAATAGCATTTAATGATAGCTGATTTTAGGGGATTTCAGAAAGATACTTAAACGGTTACCAGTGACATGTGTCTCAATGCATCCAATCAGCGCTTTGCCTCTTCAGAAGCGTGAACGCGTTTTCAGCCTCAGGGAACAGCTGATGACTGGATGACACTTGTTTGCTTGAGTGAACAACACATCTATCCTTGAACTGAAGCGCACAGATCTTCATGGATAGATTCTGATACAATCTGCATTTCTAAAACTCTGAAAGAGGATTGATCAGAGGTTCACAGAGAAATAAAAACAATTTTGAAGGTTAATATATAAAATTAAAACAGTTTTATTCTGGACAGAGCTTCATGCTGAGATGTTTCAGAATGAAGTTGAACCTATCTTTAGAAAGTGGTTTTGTGAAAATATCAGCCCATTGATGGTCTGTATCAATAAATTTTAAGTTTAAGATTCCTTTCTGAATATAGTCCCTAATAAAATGATGTTTTATTTCTATATGCTTATCCCTAGAATACAAAATTGGATTTCTACTTAAGCAAATAGCAGAGGTGTTATCAAAGAGGATAGAAATGTTACTCTCATATATCTGGAAGTCCTCAAGTTGACTTTTCATCCAGAGCATTTGTGTGCTGCATCCAGCTGCTGCTATGTATTCAGCTTTTGCTGTTGATAGAGCAATTGTGGATTGTCTTTTGCTGGACCAAGAGATCAAATTTTCTCCCAGAAACTGGTAGCTTCCAGAAGTGCTTTTACGCTCTACTCTGTCTCCAGCAAAGTCAGCATCACAGTATCTTACTAAGATGTAATCACTAGATTTTCTATAAAACAGACCCAAATTAGTAGTACCTTTCAGATACTTGAAAATTCACTTAACAGCTGTTAAGTGATATTCTCTAGGATCTGATTGGAATCTTGCACAAATGCATACACTAAATAAAATATCAGGCCTTGAAGCTGTAAGATAAAGAAGAGAACCAATCATACCTCTGTAGACCTTCTGTTCTACCTTTTTGCTTACATCTTCTCTTTCCAGAATGCACGTGGGATGCATTGGAATCTTTGATGGCTTACATTCTGAGAGATAAAATTTCTTCAGAAGTTTTGACATATTTGCTCTGATGAATGTAAGTTCCTTCTGGGGTTTGATTGATCTGAATGCCTATGAAGAATTTCAGTTCCCCCATTAGGCTCATCTCAAATTCTGCCTGCATACACTTAGCAAACTCTCTTCCCATAGAAGATTTAGTAGATCCAAATATTATATCATCAACATAAATCTGGCAGACTAAAATGTCATTCTTAACTGTCTTACAAAATAAGGTTGTATCCACCTTCCCTCTGGTGAATTCCTTTTCTAACAGGAAGTTACTTAGTCTTTCATACCAAGCTCTGGGAGCTAGTTTCAGACCATACAGTGACTTCTTTAGTTTGAAAACATATTCTGGATTTTTTTAACTTTCAAAACCAGGGGGTTGGTGCACATATACCTCTTCTTCTATATAGCCATTTAAGAATGCACTCTTAACATCCATCTGATACAGAGTGATGCCTTTATTAACAGCAAAAGAAATTAAAAGTCTGATAGATTCTAACCTGACGACTGGAGCAAAGGTTTATGTATAGTCTATCTCCTCTTGCTGACTATAACCTTGTGCTACCAATCATGACTTGTTTCTGATGACTTCACCTTGTTCATTCAATTTGTTTCTGAACACCCATTTAGTTCCAATGACGTTGAGTCCTTTTGGTTTAGGAACTAGATCCCATACGTCATTTCTTGTGAATTGATTCAACTGATTGGATCTTCCTTTCTTCCTAAGATTGTTTCTTCTGGGTGATCCATGCTGCTTCTGGATGGTCTTTTCTGAGGTAGATCAACAGAAGATGCTGGATTGCTTGCAGTGCCTCTTTCTGATGTTGAGGGATTGTCTCTGTTAAGAGCTTCTAATGACTTGTCTTCATTACCTGTGAATTCAACTTCCATACATGCAAGTAATTGATTCTGCTTTGACTTTTGAGAGTCAAGCTTATCATCAAAGCGAACACTGATTGATTCTTCCACAATCTGTGTTTCTGTATTGTATACTCTGTACCCTCTTGAGTGTTCAGAGTATCCTAAGATAATACACTTTTGTGCTTTAGAGTCAAACTTGTTCAAATAATTTTTAGTATTCAAAATAAAACAAGTACATCCAAATGGATGAAAATATGAAATGTTGGGCTTTCTGTTCTTCCACAATTCATATGGAGTCTTTTCCAGAATAGGTCTTATAGAGATTCTATTCTGAATGTAGCATGCTGTGTTTATTGCCTCTGCCCAGAAGATCTTAGCAACGTTAGTCTCGTTGATCATGGTTCTGGCCATTTCTTGCAATGTTATGTTCTTTCGTTCTACAACTCCATTTTGCTGGGGAGTTATAGGACAAGAGAAATCATGCAGAATGCCTTTGTCATTAAAAAATGATTCAAAATCCTTATTTTTAAACTCTCCACCATGATCACTTCTGACTTTGACGATTCTAAGATCCTTTTCATTCTGAACTTGGTTACAGAAGGTAACAAACATAGAGTGTGACTCGTCCTTGTATCTTAAGAACTTTACCCATGTCCATCTGCTATAGTCATCTACGATTACTAACCCATACTTCTTACCACTGACTGAGGCAGTTTTAACTGGTCTAAATAAGTCAATGTGCAGAAGTTCTAATGGCTTAGAGGTGGAAACAACGTTTTTAGATTTGAAAGTAGGTTTTGCAAACTTGCCTTTCTGACATGCTTCACACAGAGCATTTGAATTGAACTTCAGGTTAGGAAGTCCTCTGACCAGATTGAGTTTGTTAATCTGAGATATTCTTCTCATACTAACATGCCCCAATCTTCTGTGCCAGATCCATTGCTCGTTGTTAACAGACAGAAGACACTTTACATTCTGACTTTTCAGTTCAGAAAGTTTTATTTTGTAAATGTTGTTTCTCCTCTTTCCATTGAATAGGATAGTCCCATCTTTCTGAATAACAGCTTTGCATGAATTTTGTTTACAGATTATATCATAACTGTTATCACTTAATTCACTTATGGATAACAGGTTATGCATTAATCCATCTACTAATAACACATTACTAACAGAGGGAAGATTTCCATTACCTACTGTTCCAGAGCCAATGATTTTTCCCCTCTGATTGCCTCCAAAGCCTACGTGGCCTCCAGGCTTAAGTTCTAGGATTTGGAACATATGCCTTCTTCCCGTCATGTGTCGTGAGCAGCCATAGTCCAAGTACCATGTCTGGTGTTTCTGCTTTGCTGCTAAAGATATCTCTTCCGTGTCTAATTCAGAGTCTGATTCAAAAGCTTCACTGTCTTCTGATATGTTTGCCATGAGAGCTATGTTTGCTCTCTCATCGTCTGATTCTGAGTCAGTTTCAGATGTGTCAGAGTCATCCCATATAGCCATGAGACTTTTCTTCTTTTCCTTGCCAAACTTATTTTTGGGCTTTTCCCTCTGAAGCTTTGGGCAATCACTCTTGTAGTGTCCTTGCTCGTTGCATTCATAGCAAATTATGTCTTTGTTGTTTGGCTTTCTGCTTCCTGAAGAGCCTTCATATCTTCTGTATCCAGAGGAGGGTTCTGATCTTCTGTATCTGGAGGAGGACTCATTCTGATTCTCTGATCTTCTTGGATTCCTGAACTTTCTTTGCCTCTTCTTCCACAGTTGGTTCACCCTTCTGGAGAGGAGAGACAGTTCATCTACTTCTGATGAGGACCCATCAGAGGTTTCTTCTACAGCCTGCAAAACTTTGGAGTCAGATTTTCTGTTAGATTTTAAAGCTAATGGCTTACCTTGCTTTTGAGGTTCATCTGCTTCTAGCTCTATCTCGTGACTTCTGAGGGAGCTGACAAGTTCCTCCAGAGAGATTTTGTTGAGATCTTTAGCTAGCTTCAGCGCTGTGAACATTGGCCTCCACTATTTTGGAAAGCTTCTGATGATCTTCTTAACATGATCAGCAGTAGAATACCCTTTATCTAGGACTTTGAGACCTACAACCAGAATTTGAAATCTTGAGAACATTGTTTCAATGGATTCACTTTCTTCCATCTTGAATGCCTCATACTTCTGAATGAGCGCAAGAGCTTTAGTTTCTTTAACTTGAATGTTGCCTTCATGCGTCATTCTCAGAGAATCAAACATATTCTTTGCAGTGTCTCTGTTTGATATTTTTTCATATTCAGAGTAGGAGATGGCACTGAGAAGAATTGTTCTTGCTTTGTGATGATTTCTGAAATCACGCTTTTGTTGATCAGACATTGCTTTCCTGTCAATCTTCTGACCACTTGCATTCACTGGGTGCGTGTATCCATCAGTCACCATATCCCACAGATCAGCATCGTGGGCCAGAAAGAAGCTTTCAATTCTGTCTTTCCAGTAATCAAAGTTCTCTCCATCAAAGACTGGAGGTTTGCCACTGAATCTGTCTCTTTCTTCATTGTTGTCATTGCTGATGTTTTGATGTTGTCCTGCCATAGTGTTTTTCTAACGCTGGATCTTGTACTGACACGGTTAAGTGTTATAAGCTCAGAACCAGGCGCTCTGATGCCAATTGAAGATGTGAAAAACACAAGAAGTGGGGTTGAATTGTTAAAACTTGAAATCAAATGCAGACAACACGTTATTTTTATCCTGGTTCGTTTGATCTCAAACTACTCCAGTCCACCCGTCAAGGTGATTTCGCCTCTCTCCAACGAGGTCTTAATCCACTATATTCAACTGAATAGAAAACTGCTTTAACAACTGCTAAAGCCTTCTTGAGTCTAACCACAGACCGATTTCTCAAGGAAATACTTTTATAGATAAATGAACAAATGTGTGTTTAATGTTTTCTGGAAAAACTATATATCACAACTGTGATATTACACAAAATTAAGCTTGAATAAAAACTATATTGCTAGAGCTATAGAGTAAGCGCTTGAGAGCTGTAGCAAACTGTATGAGTGAGGACGAAGATGATTGGCTTATGTGTATGTGCGTGAAAGAGTATTAGCCATTTCTTTTCTTACTGACTTGTTTAAATAGCATGGAATATATACGTTGTTGTCCATAATTCCATTTCAATTCTCATAACGTTCTTTCCTTTTTGAGAAGATCTTTGTCTTGGAATAAAGCCGTTGGTAATTAATCTGCCTTGAATGCAGTAACGTTGACACTTCAGAATGTTCTGCTAATGCTGATCAGAGTGTTCTTGGATTTAGCTTATTCTGGCGTTTCTGAGTGCTGATGACATGGTTATGATCTTGATCAGAGTCAGAGTATATTGAGCGCAGATTCTGTTCATCAGGCTTCAGCGTAGCACATGAATTGATCTTCTGATGCTGACATATCTTCTGATGCTGATGTTGATACTGATATTCTGATGCTGATTCCATCAGAGTTTCTGCAAATACACAACATAATTTTAAGTAGCATATATGTCTTATATAAATCTCATAATTCATTTAATCTTGTATTTTGTTATCATCAAAACTCTAACTGAGGGTTGTAGAATCAAACTATGTTCTAACAAGGTTTTGGTTGCAGCAACGGTCTGTGGAACCTCCCCAAAGTTCTGACAGGGAGTCTCAATGAACTATCTGTCCATTTCAACGTACCTGAAATAGTTCAGGTGGCTCACCATGTACTCCTCCTCCCCGTGAACTATGATAATCTTCCCATTGACTAGGTACTTCAGCATCTGATGTAGGGTGGAAGTCACAGCGCCAGCCCCATGGATCCAAGTTCGAACCAATAAATAGGTGTAAGATGGGCGGATGTCTATCACATAGAAAGTGGAATTAAAAGTCTGAGTACCCACTTTGATAGGGATGTCCACTTCCCCATGCACCATTCTTTTAGAACTGTTGAAGGCTCTCACCACAATGTTACTAGGCTTCAGAGTCAATCCTTCACAATCTAACCTGTCAAGGGCCTTCTTGGGCAGAACATTCAGTGATGTACCTGTATCCACTAGAATATGGGCCAAAGTAGTGCCCCTACACTCAATAGAGATGTGTAAAGCATCATTATGTTTCCTTCCTCTAGGAGTCAGATCAGCATCAGAGAAACCTAGCCCATTGTCAGCAGTCAAACTGGCCACACAATCTTCAAATTGATCAGTGGAGGTTTCTTGAGGCACGTGAGAAGTCTTGAGGAATTTCACTAAAGCCTTGGCATGGGCTTCAGAGCATAGTAACAGGGCCATCATTGAGATTTTGGAAGGGGTCTGCCCCAGTTGTTCAACCATATTGTAGTCAATCTTCTTTATAAACTTCAATATCTCTTCCATCTCCTTTTTAGAATCCTCATGAATGGCTTCTGGATGTGCCTTCATCCAGACAAGCTCAACCAATACCTCTTTGCCCCGAGTCTCGGCCGACTCGGTAGTAGAGATAACAATGGGACTAACAGCAAGAGTAGCAATGGGAATATTGACAGGAGCAATAGGGATGATCATAAGAGTAGCAACAGTTTTAGAAGGAGAGATATCGGGAGAGAAAACTCTTCCACTTCTTGTTATCTTACTGGTCCCGGCGATATTACTAACGTCCGCATCAGAGTCTTCAACATCTTTTTCTTTAACAACTAGAAAATCTTTCTTGAAGCCATGGTAATAGACGTCAGCCCCATAGTTCCACTGAACAATTTTATCCGAGGAATATGGCATAGGTCTAGGGAAAGTAATTATCAATGGAGAAACTTTCGGAATAAATGTAATCCTAACAGGTCTTTTGGAGGAGACCTTGGGAGGATTGGCAGAAATGGTAATGATATAAACATCTTCACATGAAGCACTTGTAACTGGAGTCTTCTCAAACAGGATTTCTTTATCATTCATCAGGCACTGAACGCCTTCCTTCAACAAATGGAAACCATTAGGTAAGGAAAAACATATGTGGCAACCTTTGCCACAACCCAGAAATAAACCGGCCTGCAAGAGATTCTTCTTAATAGTCAGGAGCGGAGTAGCCAGTTCATCAACAAAAGCAACAAACATGACATCGTCAATAACTTTAACACCACGATTGTGCTTGGGCATAGGGGAAGTTATAACATTAGGGATCTCAGGAGCGTCAAATTCAATCTCCTTTGCTTCAATCAAATCCTGCACTTTGTTCTTCAAAGCCCAACAATCGTTTGTATCATGTCATGGACTTTCAGAATGGTAAGCACACCGAGCATTTGCATTGTAGTGAGGAGATGTAGTGTTGGGATTCTTGGGAGCCTTTTTCAGGGTAACCAAACTGGATTTCAGCAGGTGTGGTAAAACCTGGGATATGGTCATGTTGATTCGGGTAAACTGCCTCCTTGGCTTATCGGTTCTAGACTAATTATTTTGTTGCTGGTTTGATGTAGGATTGGAAATCATAACAGCCTCTATCGTCAGATGACGCTCAGTTTTGTTAAGATTTCTCTGGCCATTAGCAGCACTAACCTCCTTCTTCCCTGTGAATGGTTTCTTTGTAGTATTGGAGGATGTATCTCTTTGTATCTTACCACTTTTAATACCAGCCTCTACTCGTTCACTCGTCAAGATCAATTCTATGAACCTAGAAGAAGAACCTCCAATCCGGTGGTTAAAGAATAGCCCAGATAATATGCGCAAGAACATTTCCACCAGCTCCCTATCAAACAACGGAGGCTGGACTCTTCCCGCAAGGTCTCTCCATTTTTGGGCATAGTCTTTAAAGCCCTCGTCGGAACCCATAGACATAATCTGCAACTGTGTACGAGTCGGGGCGAGGTCAGCATTATACTGGTACTTCTTGTAGAAAGCAGCAGCCAGATCTTCCCAATTACGCACATTGGTTCTTTCCAATTGATAGAACCATTCCAGCTGAGTTCCTGCCAAACTTTCTTGGAAGAAGTTTACCCACAGATCCCTATCAGTAGTGTGGGGATGAATTTTTCTAACATACGACCTTAAATATAGCTTAGGACGGGAGACACCGCCTTATTTAGAAAATGTAGGGACTTTGAACTTCCGCGGGATGACCACCCCAGAGACCAATCCTAGATCTTCAAAATCTAATTTGGGAACCCTTTGGATCTCCATGGCATTGAGTCGATCCTCCATTTGTTTGTATTTATCATCAGTAGGAGGATACTGCTCCTCAGAATAGTCAGGTTCATCTTCTTCAAACTCCCTTGTGTTGTGGCTTCTTCTCTTGGCTCTCCTTCTTGATTGTCTCTCTCTTGACGGAGTTGCGAGCTCTGAAACTTGCTTCACCGGTCCTTTGAACCTTATTCCCAAATTCAGAACACCCACTAGCCTCTTTTTCTTCTTCTTGTCCTTGAGAATTGGAGCTTTCAAGTCTTCTTGTCCCTTAGCCATATTTAGGAACATTTCTTGGAATTGGGAATTTTGTGCCTGAAGCTCCTTAACTGTTTGTTCAAGAGTCATTGCTTAAATAAACAGCAAAGAAGATAAGAAACCTGTCCTGAAACCTGTTTATGCAATGATATGTATGGTATATGTATGCAATGTTTTCAAGGACTCCGGGAAATTTAAATTTTTGAACCAAAATGAAATAAAGATTTTATTAGTAGAATTCAAAATACAATTGCCTTTTTAGGCTTACAATTGAAAGATTCTAAAATCTAAGACATCAGGTTTCCCATGGGCGCTTCCTCTTCGTGCCGAGATAGACATTAAGACTTTTCTCTTTGTGAAGTTGCTTCGTAAGCTCCAAGACTTTCTTCTCATTGACATAGAAATAATATCTAAAGGTATCCCGTTCTTTCTTCAACTGAATCTAGGATCTCTGTAGCTCTTCAAGATTAGTGGGCATGTCAGGATGGAAAACTGTATAAGGAATATCTCCTTCGGAAATGGGCTCCACAACCACTGGTAAGATGGATATATACGGCATTATAAGGTTATGAGCGCGAGCTCGTACCCATTTAAGATAAGGTTCCATTGGAATGGAAGTCTTAGGCCCCAAAGTCCTGGTATCAAATCTGTTTACCATGCCCCAAACCCGTATAAACCTCTGACGATACCCTTGAGAATCATCCTCGTAGTTAAACACAATACCCTGGATAAGAATATTGTAGGGACCATCCCTTCGAGCATAACCAAATTGTCGTAAAGCCAGAGAAGGATTATAAGTTATGCCTCCCCTAATGCCCAGTAGTGGGACATTAGGTAATTCCCCGCAGTGGTCAATAACAAAAATATCTCCCATGGATTAGGAATACCAGAGGATATTTGAGTGAGAAAGTGACATTATCCTTCACGACCAAACCAAACCTTCTTCATTCTTCAATACTGATTTAGGGAGGTAAGAAATAAACCACCTTGACAGCAGTGGCACGCAACACATAAGAACCCCTTTTCTCTTCATGGTGCGAGTGTGGAGGGTATGCAAGATGTCTCCGAGTAGAGTAGGCACAGGGTTACGAGAGATTAAAACCTTTATAGCATTCACATCTATGAGAAAGTCTGGATTAGGGAACAATACTAAACCATAGATAGTAGGGCCAAAACCTCCTCAAAAGCTTGGAAATCCAAATCATCCCAAAATTGGTGAGCCTTCTCGTATAAAAGCTTGGCTAGAAAAACCTTAACACAACTTCTTGTTTCCCAGTTGGATACAATGTTGGACCATTTCAGATGCAAAGCTGTTGCAATGACTTCTAGCTTGGGAGCTTCTTCTAAACCGGTGAAAGGCGTCTAATCAAGAATAGGTATACCCAATATTTGAGAGAACTCTTCCATGGTGGGCACCAACTGATAATATCTAAAGGTGAAGCAATGGTGCTTAGGATCAAAGAATTGAAAGAGTATACTCATCATCTTCTCATCAAAACTCGAGGTAACTAGATTGAGAAGTCGACCATAGTTCTTGGTAAATGAGGAAGTCTCGGGAACCCTTGATACTAGCTCTTTGACTTGGAGAGGTATTCTCACGAATCTGATCTGGATAGTATTTCTACGAGCGGAAGCCATGATCTACAAAACAAAACAAAGATAAATTCCCTTGGTCCTTGAAATGGTCAGTGTAATGAAAAATGGATGTTATGATGCATGATATCATGTGTAAGCAAACTGATCACACACAAGAAAAACACACAAGTCCTTAGGTTTAGGCTTGCATGGAGTTTATAGGTAAGTACCCTCTTGAAGTTTAGTTGGTTCAACCTGTCCTAGAAATAGTAATCGGGTTCTAAGGAGTCTCAATATCACTGATCTTTCTTTATTGAGCATTATTTCAGCTTAACAATCTTTTCTTGCGGCCGAAACATCTCGAAAGTCCAATCTCAATGAGTGTAGAATCTAGTATCAACCAATCCCCAACTTTATATTGAGGCCAACTATCTCACTACTTTCTAATGGCCAAGTTTTGTTCAACTAAGGTTCTAAGGTCCGTTAGTGCTTCACGACACCACGCGGAGGCCCTGTATTCTCCTTGATGCAACACAAGGGATATCGGTACCAACCAAAGTGTCACACCAACACAACTATCGCTTCAACCATATCGGTCTATGCCATACAGTCTCCATGATATATTGTTGTTTACCTAAAAAGATGCCCTCAGATCCGGGTGTAGGATCTATAATAACAACCCAAACAACCCTCCAAGGATAAAGCATACAAACCATAAAAAAGCAGTTTAATAATGAACTAACTCTAAGGTAAACCCCACTTTTTATAATTCCCCAGCAGAGTCGCCAGTTTTGTGATACGGTGGAAGAACCAACTGTTTAATACTGGTTTTTATGTTTGTGTTTACAAATGTTGCAGTAAGCAAGAGTCGCCACCGACTTTTCTTTTATCCAAATTAAGGAAAGGGTGAAAAGATTAGAAAAAGACCTTTTCGAGATTATTCTGAGTAAGGGGGGTAGATTATGGAAAGGGAAGGTGTTAGCACCCTTTCCATCCATAGTTATGTATGAGCTCTTAGCGGTTTGCTCATTTTGAAATACCTTTTTGCTTTGTGTGTTTGAAAATGTTTTGAAATGCCTTAGTGCAGCGATTCTCTTTGTGTTTAACTCTTGTATCAGTCCTCGAGCGTGTTAACAAAGCAAATGTTTTGAAAATTGTTTTTGAAAAGTAATATTTGTGTAAGTGCAAAATGTTTTGAGCAAACTTCTAACAACTATCTACTTTGTACTTGAAAAGGTAATTCTTTTCCTCCTATCCTTTAGATAGTGATGTCCTACTATTAGTGAGTAGGTAGCCCTATCGTTAGATGTATAAGGGACATTCAAAGGGACGTTACAGTCACGAAGGAAACTTGTGGAGATGCTTTAGTAATTTTCTTTACGGACTAGATCATTTACCGAGAGACAACTGTAGGGTTATCGAGGGACTATGATCTTTTCGATTTTATAGGTCTTTGCTAAAGCGTCCCCGTTTCAAGGGACATGACTGCTTTATTTCTGAAGGCAACCAAAGTGGGGTACCCTAGAGGTGTATATGTGCAAGTGTGTTATGTTCATTTATTTTTTTTATTTTTGTTAAGTTTGCTAGTGTTTGATTATCAGTGTTGTCATGAAATCCTAGTTACTAACAGTTAATATGAACATAAATAAATGCGGAAAATATAAACCTACGCTATTACATGGCTTCGGGGAGGGGGATATTTACAACGTACAAAATTTGGGGGAAAGGAAAAAATAAAGAAAGCGATAAATATCCTAATTAATCTATTACATCCAGTATACACGTATAATAATGTAAAAATGCGAGAAAACAATAACGCGCAAAAGTTAAAAATACATCTAAACCTAAAGTGATTCTAAGTAAATAAGACAAACTTTTTGTTGCTTTTGATTTTTTTTATTTAAGAAAAAAACAATGAAAATTGCCCTAAAATCTATTTAGAAAATAAAGTTGTTATTAAGAAAATAGTCTAAGATTTTTTTTTGTTTTTTTTATAAAAATAAAATAATTTAAACATATAAATTAAATCTAATTCTATTTAATTTTAAATTAAGAAAAGGTTAAAGTTTAATTAATTAATCAATTAAAGAAATTAATTATTTAATTAAGGAAAAATTAGTCCTAAGTTTTTTTGTGATTTTTTTAGTATTTGATTAATGATAAACAAAGTAAAAGAAATAAATAATAAAACAAAAGTAAAGAAAAATTAAATGGGCCAGGATAGAAAAATTAAATGGGGGGTGTTGATTTGGAAAACACTAGGCCCAAGGGTGAGGGAACCCATAGGCTGTAATGGGTTCCAGTGAAGAGAAGCCTTGAGGGCACATGGTGAATCTCACGTTAAAGCTCTTGGATCTGAATGCATTGACATTGAAAGGTGTAGATCTGATACTACATGGTGCGCGTGCATAGCCTAGCTGTGCTAAATCTGCAAAGAAAGAATGGAAAAATAATATGTATGAGGTAGGATTCGAACCCCTGCCCTTACACATAACAAAGCTTTAAATGCGCTGCCTCTACCGTTGGGATGGTGATACTTCCATTAGTATACATTAAACTATTATGATATATTGTAAAATGAGTCATAGCGATGAGCTGTCATATGCGTGCAAGTCCAGTAGGGTCCAACTATTTGAATAAGCCAATCAAATCGTTCATTTCTGCCACGCCTTAGTCAGCGCTGGTCAAGCCACCGGAGGTGGTGGCTCCGACCATCTCTTCCTATCACTCCAAATTTCCAACCTGCGAAATTTAAACATAACAAAAACAAAAATGACCCTACCCCCTTAATTTGGGGTCCACAAATTCAATGGTGATGTTTATTTAGTCTGAAAGCTCCTGGATTATGAGATTCGAAGCTTTTCAATTTTCATGCTACACATCCCACATGTTCTAATGGACCTCCTAATCACAAGTCACACCATCAAAAACATCAACAACACATGAATCTAAAATTTCAAATATGACAAACCTTGTTCGACCGGTGACACACGATCTTGCAATTTGAAAACGCTGTGGACTTTGAAAATGGCTGGAAGTGACTGTTGGCACCTTCAAGAACGTGATTGAGTCTTTCGTTTGGACTGAGGGAGGATGGATTAGTGTTTTCGATTTGGAAAACTTTAAGAAATTTTTGCAATTTGGTAGTGTTCTCCCTAGGTTGTGTAGGCGTGTAAGCGTGTATTTGGCTTGCAAGCATGCTGTCTATATAGAGTAGAAAGGAAGGGACAAGAAGGAAATAGTTTAAACAACCTTGATTATGTGTTTGAAAGCCATGAATGAAAATTTGTAACTGTGGCCAAAAACATGGAATCTTGTCCTTTTTGAAATTTGAATGTATGTGGACATTTTGGCTCCTTCAAATACCTCTAATTCCTACCTTCGATTGGACTTCTTGTATAGCCTTCAAATGGGTCCTTTGAATGGACCATTTATGTACCTTTCGACTGGCTCATGTTCTCATCACTGGGGCTTCTTCGTTTGAACCCCTATTCAGGTAGCCTAAATGAAAACTCTTTCCCGACCAATGAATGTGCTTGTGCATGCTGGCTTGAAACTTGGCAGTATGTTGGCTTTTGGGACAACAGGCCTCTTTGAATATTTTCCTTGCACTTTGGCTAGCAATATCCTTCGTTTTGGACCAATGTGTGTGCTCTTTTGAAGGGAACCCATGCATCACTTGTATACATCACTTGCCATTCCTTCGAGTGGGCCAACAAAGTACGTCCTTCGAATGGAACACCCACATACGCCCCTTTAAATCCATCAACACATGTCTTTCGAATGGGGAAAATATATGTCCTTCGAATGGACCATGTCCCTGTCCTTCGAATGCGCCAGTACTAGGTGTCAAAATGTGGAAAACTGTATGTTGAATATTTTGGAGGTGGAGTCAAGGCAAGCATGAGGGAAGCCAGCTGCTTAATGAATCGAAGCACATATGAAAGAAAACCACCATTTTACGGGCGCTGGCATGAAGGGAAACCATTTCCTTGCGCATTGGAGAAAAGCCTAGAGGAAGTCATTTTCTTGTGGGTCAAAAGCAAACACACAGGAAATTTGAAGGGGCCTTGGCCTTGTAAATCGAAGGCAAGTTTGAGGCCTTTTGCCTTGTGAGTTGAAGGCATGCTGATGGGTCCTTGCCTTGTGAAACCAAGGCAAGTATGAAGAGGCATACATGCAATAGTGACAAGCTGATGGGCCTTTTTCCCAGTGGGGGCTTTGTGAACCGAAGGTCAGTTAAAAGTAGCCTTTGGCCTTGTGGATCAAACGCCAATCTGAAGAAGTTTTTGCCATTGTGAGTCCAAAGCAAGCATGAAGAAGCCTTTTGCCCTAAATGAAGCTGGCATGCAAGAACCCACTATTTTGTGGATCAAAGGGAGCTTGCAAGGGATTCTTGCTTTGTGTGCTGAAGGCATGCACAAAGGGAGAAAATGCCCAATTGAAGCAAGAAACAAGCTTGCTCGAATGCCCAAACGAAGCAGGAATCCATCTTGCATGCATGTATCCATTACATTGTGAATTAGGCCAGCATGCAAAGCCAATGGTGTAATCGAAGGAGCATTAGGAGGCCCTTCCCTTTTGAATTGAAGGAGGTTTTTTCTAAGGAAACACATGCCCAGTCAAAGCTTGTATACAACAAACAAGCAAAAGGCCAAGGCTTCAAACAATTTTTGGGAATTTGAAGCAAGTTTGGAGGAGTTTAGGCACTCAATCAAAGCCTGGTCAAGATGCCAATTGAAAGACCCTTGTTCATGCCAATCGAAAGACCTTGTTTATCTTAAAAAAATTATTTTTCTTTAAACAAGTGTTTGTAATCACCTATGTAAGAGAAAAATCTTGGGAAAATATAGGAGGTCAAATTTTGGGGTACAACAATCAAGGTAGGTGTGAAATAAACCACCTAGACAGTAATGTAATGCAACATAAAATAATACCCCTTTTCTTCATGGTGCGAGTGTGGAAACACTGTAGAATGTCTCCAAGCAAAGCAGGTACGGGATTACGAGAGAGGAAAACCTTAATGGCATGTTCATCTATGAGTTGGTCCAGATTGGAAAATAGAACCAAACCATAGATTAGAAGGGCCAATACATCCTCAAAAGCTTGAAAATCCATATCTTCCCAGAACAAACGAGCCTTCTCTAACAGAAATTTGGCTAAGAAACCCTTAACTCCACTTCTTGTCTCCCAATTTGTCATAATGTTGGATCTCTTCAAATGCAAAGTTTTGGAAAGAACTTCAGGCTTTGGAGTCTCTTCTAAATCGGTGAACGGTATTTGATCAAGCACAGACACTCCTAACAATTGAGAGAATTCTTCTAATGTAGGCACTAATTGGTAGTTGGGAAAGGTGAAGCAATGATACATAGGATCAAAGAACTGGAAAAGCACACACATCATTTCTTCTTTGAAGTTTGAGGTAGCCAAGTTGAGAAGTCAACCATATTTCTTGGTGAAGGGAGAATCTCCAGGAACTCTTGATGCTAACTCTTGAAGTTGAGGATGCACTTTCACAAAGTTGACTCAGATGGTATTCCTACGATTGGAAGTCATGACCCACAAAACCGAACAAAGACAAATTCCTAAATCCTTGAAATGGTTAGTGAAAATGCTTATGATGTTATGATGTTTATGATGTGAAAAATAATAATCACAAAAAAAGCATACAAATACCTTAGGTTTAGGCTTGCATGGGTTTCATAGGTAAGTACCCTCTTGAAGTTTAGTTGGTTCAACCTGTCCTACAAAGTAATCGGGTTCTAGGGAATCTCAATATCATTGATCTTTCTTTATTGGGTATTGTTTTAACACAATCAATCTTTTCTTGCGGCAAAAATATCCCAAAAGTCCGATCTCAATGATCGTAGTATCGAGTATCAACAAATCTTCAGCTTTGCACCAAAGTCGGCTATCTCACTACTTCTTAATGGCCAAGTTGTTCAATTAAAGGTTCTACGGTCAGTTAGTGCTTCATGACACCGCTCAGCGGCCCCGTATTCTGCTCGATTCAACACAAGGGATACCGATACCAACAAATATGTCACACTAACGTAGCCACTGCTTCAACCATATCAGTCTATGCCGTACAGTTTCAACAATCTATTTCTACTTACCTAATGATGTTCCCAGACCCAGGTAGAGGATCAATACAAATCCCAAACAAGGACCCAAAATGTAAAGCAAGCAAGTCAAACAATGAAAGCATTTAATGGTGATCTAGTCTCTAAGGTAACCCTACTTTTAAATTTACCCCAGCAAATTTGCCAGTTCTGTTATACGGTTGGAGAATTGACTTGGTTATTTTGAGTTTGATTGCAATTGTTGCGGATAGCAAGAGTCGCCACCGACTTTTCTTTTATCCAATAAGGAAAGGTTGAAAAGAATAGGAAAGACCTTTGAGATATTTTCTTGAGTTCGGGGGATAGGTTATGAAAAGGAAAGGTGTTAGCACCCTTTTCATCCATAGTTATCTATGGGCTCTTAGTTTCTAGCTCACTTTAAAAATACTTTGTTTGAATTGTGTTTATGATGGGTTTTGAAAGTATTTTTGCAAAGCGACTTTGTTTAGGAGAACTTTGTAATGATTCTCGTATCTATAAGAATGCATACAAAGTGTTGTACTTTTGATATATTTCATGTTTTGAAAGTGTTTGGCGTGTTTGAATAGATGTTTGTTTTTGAAGATGGATTGTGAGCAAGCAACTAAGAACGTTCTACCTACTCAAAAAGTCTTTTGTTCATTTGTCTCTTCCTTTGATATTGTTATCTCACCATTGATTGGTAAGTAACCCAATATTTGGATGTAAAGGGATGGGCGTGGGTCATCGTATAGTCACAAAATGCAATGTTGTGAGATTCCTTAGCATTTTCCTTAAGGGACTAAGATCATTTTGAAGGAAACATTCGAAGCATCATCGAGGGACTATGATATTGTATTTTGATTGTTTTTGCTAAGATGTCTCACATGTATAACATGACCATTTGCTCAAGGCAACAAGGTGGAGTTAACCCTAGAGGAGCAAGTGTGCAAATGTTTATTTTTCATGCTTGGTCTATCTTGAATTTAGGATTTTCTATATTTTGATTTTATCTTTCCATACAATCCCTAATTACTAACATTTATATGAAAGTGATAAATTGCGGAAATATAAATTTCTACGCTATTACATCATGTGGGGATGGGGTATATAATTTTACAAATGGGGGATGGAAAGCAATAAAAGGTCCTAATTATCTATTACAACCATATTAAACTTGAATGAATAATGTATCAATGAATAAATATACAAGACTATAAATAGAAATGGATTTTTGTTTGGTTTTTGTTAGGAAAAGGTTTTAAACTTGATTAAGAAAGGTAATGAATTAGAATGAGAAGATTAAATTTAAGTTTAAAATAAGTGAATTTAAACAGGAAGATATTTTTTAGGTTTTTTTAAGAAAAGTTTTTAATATTAATCAAAATAATATGGAAATTTAAAGAAAACCTAAATTCTAAGCTAATTTTATTAAAGAAAATAAGTTAAACCCTAGTCTAATTATTAGTTAATTGAAAAAAGAAAAGAAATTAAATTTTTATAAGAAAAAATGTTGTCTTCTTTATCTTGAATAGTAAAATATAAGTGTATATATATTATAAATAATAAAAAAAAAATTTTGTCTTTTTGATTAATAAATCAGTTGATAGTTAATATAAAAGTTGTCCTCGTCTGGTTTCGAGCATTAATCTGTGGCTTGCTATAAAAGTTGATAGTGTTTGTTTATCTTCTAATTTAACCTGAAAAGGTAAAATCAGTTTAATGCGATGTCATGATGTATGAATTGCATGATGCTCCCAAAATAAATGAGATAATGATATAAGTATTTGTATGCACATGCCATGATGTATGAATATGTAATGATGTTGTGCAATATCTTTGTCTGGGAAAATAAATCCATGACAGCTGCTAAAGAGTACCGGGAAGCTAAACCCAGACCGTTGTTGGTGAGTGAAGAAAGTGATTCTTCAATTTCCGATGTGGATAATGAATGGAGATAGTTTTGTTGGCGATTTCCTTTCTCTGCAGAGGATCTTCGACTTCTGTTTGAGAATGATTTTGCCAAGGGGAAGAGTTCTATTGGATGATTTCACCAATTTGGAGAATAAAATCCGCTGGGGGGTGAACTTCTGTAGCTATAGAAATAAACTCTACTAGAGATAAGGCTTTATAAACTACTTGAGATTAATAAAACTCTGTTGTGGAAGGTAAACTCCATAAACTGCTTGGGGATTTTGTTGAAATCCTGTAGGGGAATCTTGAGAAGCTTGGCGACTTCACTGGGGGATTTTGGAGCAGGAATTGGAGATTTTTCTTTGTCGGGGATGTGAGAACAACTGACATCAATAGGCTACATGCTGAGAATATAGAAGTGACCTTGTAGTAGAATTCCCCTGCCTCTGTACCTGCTGGAGAAGGTATCTATCGTGGAAGACATCTGCGGGGATCTTGTGGATGGCCCTTAGATATTGTCCTGTTTCTTAAAGTCATTAGCAATTGTCTTTCTGTTTATATGCGTGTATTTGTAAGAAGTAATCATATTTAAATGCATATGTTCAAAAATAATCACTGGACGTTTTCTCACATAAACCAGAAAAATAAAAACATAAGTTTGCAACTTTCAAAGGAATAGTTTTGTATTAATTTGAAACAAGCATTTTTTACAAGGAGACATGCGTCCTAGTAAGAGAATTTCGTCATAAGAATGGAAATTATACAAAAATAATATACAAAGAAAAACAACTATGTGAAATAATCCCATTGGGTTCCCATTATGCTATTGCCTTTATGTCTTTGAGCGTCTCATCCCTTTCCTTACTTGTCTAAAGCTGATTGGATTGATTAGTACCACTTTGAGCTTGATAGTTGATACTGAAGATCGGTTGTAAGGTGATCCAACGGGACATAGTTATACGCTTTAAATCCCTAACTTTTTCCTGGACCACCCTTTCGGGTTTTCAGTCCACCGGGATACCCTTTTTTTCCCAAGCCTCCTTTTCAGGTTTTTGACTTGTCGGGTGTATAGATTTTTTATGTATATCCCTAATTTTTTCCCGAACCCTTTTGTTTCACCGGGATGCCCTAATTTTTTCCTAGGCCAATCGACCTAGCGGGTCTTTATTTATGTGTAATATCTTCTAACTATGTCCGCGTTTATAGGGTGTGAGAGGTCCTCATCGTCCATAGTGGTTAGGATCATGGATCCACCAGAAAATATATTCTTGATCACAAATGTCCCCTTCGTATGTGGGGGTCCATTTTCCCCTGGGATCACCTTGCGGCAGTATGATGCGTTTGATTACCAAGTCACCAGTCTGATATACCTGACGCATGACCTTCTTGTTAAAAGCTTTGATCATACGTTTTTGGTACATCTGACCATGACAGACAGTCGCGGACCTCTTCTCGTCAATCAAGTTTAATTCATCAAGTCGAATCTGGAACCAATCATCCTCGTCCAAACCTACATCCTTCATGATTCTCAAAGAAGGTATCTGGACCTCAATAGCTAGGACAACTTCCATACTGTATACCAAAGAGAAAGGAGTTGCCCCTGTTGATGTGCGTATTATGGTGCGGTAACCATGAAGAGAAAATGGCCACATCTCGTGCCAATCTTTATATGTCACTGTCATCTTATGTATGATTCTCTTGATATTTTTGTTAGCAGCTTCAACATCGCCATTCATCTTCGGCCGATAAGGAGAAGAGTTATGATGATGAATCTTGAATTACGTGCAAAGCTCGGTGATCATAGTGTTGTTGAGATTGGTAGCATTATCTATAATTATTCTTTCTGGAATATCATACCGACATATAAGGTTATGCATGATGAATCAGGCCACAACATTCTTGGTAACATAAGCGAATGAAGCTTCCTCGACCCACTTCGTGAAGTAATCAATGGCATCCAGGATGAAGCAGTGCCCATTAGAAGCTGTTGGTCTAATTTCTCTAATCATGTCGATGCCCCCACATTGTGAATAGTTAAGGAGAAGTCAAGACATTTATATGAACTAGAGGTACATGTATCTTGTCAGCATAGATCTGGCATTTGTGACAAGTCCGCGAATGCTGATAACAGTCTGCTTCTATAGTGGACCAGTAGTATCCTGCCCGTAGGATCTTTTTAGCCATTGAGTGCCCACTAGAATGAATGCCGAAGGTACCTTCATGCAAATTGGCCATAATCTTTTCCGCCTCACTCTTGTCTACACACCGAAGCAAGGTAGAATCATGATTGTGCTTGTAGAGGATCCCGTTACTGAGGAAGAACTTAGCGGAGAACCTTCTTAGGAACTTCTTATCATTGACTGAAGCTCCCTCAGGACATTCTTGGATTTCGAGATATCTTTTGACTTCATGGAACCAAGGTTTGTCCACTACATCTTCAATACCAATCTCGTGACAGTATGCTGGCTCATCCAACCTTTCAATAGTGATCTGAGGAGCTTCATTATCCTGCCTGACCTTGAACATGGATGACATAGTAGCTAGCGGGTCCGCCAGTTTATTTTCCTCTCGTGGAAAATGCTCAAAAGTAATTTCTTCAAAGTATGGGATTAATGTCAACACATGCTCTTTGTACGGGGTGACATTAGGATGCTTCGTGTCCCATTCTCCTTTGATCTGGCTGATTACCAAATCCGAGTCTCCAAACACACTTAAGAACTTGATCCTTAAATCAATTGCAGCTTTGAGACCCATGATACATGCTTCATACTCGTCCATATTGTTGGTATAGTTGAAACATAGACTAGCCGTGAAAGGAGTATGATAGCCTTAAAGAGATATGATCACAGCGCCGATGCCATTGCCAAGAGCGTTGGAAGCTCCATCAAAAACCATAGTCCATTGAGATCCTTTTTCAGGTGTTTCATCTGGTCTAGGTTCTTCGCAAGCAGTTACTAGCATGATGTTCTCATCCGGGAACATAAAATTCATGGATTGGTAGTCATCCACAACCTGATGAGCCAAATGATCAGCTAATACACTTCCCATAATTACTTTCTGGGATGTATATTGAATGTCGTATTCGGTCATGATCATTTTCCATCTTGCTATTCTTCCTGAGAGAGCAGGCTTCTCAAAGGTGTATTTGATAGGATCCATTTTAGATATCAACAAGGTAGTGTGAGTCAATATATACTATCTTAGTAGGCGAGTAGCCCATGCCAAAGCACAAGAAGTTTTCTTGAGCAGTGAGTATCTTGTTTCACAGTTGATAAAGTATTTGCTAAGGTAGTATATTGCATGCTCTTTTCGACCAGACTTGTCATGCTGCCCCAACACACACCCTGTTGAGTTCTCTAATACTGTTAAGTACATTATCAGAGGTCTTCCTTCAACCGGTGGCATCAAAATTGGAGGCTCTTGGAGATATTCCTTGATTTTGTCAAAGACATACTGGAAGTCGTTATTCCACTTCACTGCTTGATCTTTCTTTAGTAATTTGAAGATTGGATCACAAGTAACCGTCATTTGTGAAATGAATCTGGAAATATAGTTTAGGCGTCCCCAGAATCCCCTTACTTCCTTCTCAGTGCAAGGAGTCAGAATTTGTTGTACCCAAAAATTTTCCCTCTCATTTATCAAATATTTTCCCACAAGATCTCCTTTGGTTCAAGACTGTACAAGGGTTGATCAGCTCAAGACACCTCCTTAAGCACTGATGACTGAAATTATGTTTGATATTGAACAAGGATAATTGAAATTTTAATGCCTCATTTTACTTTCGTGGATCACTATGGACACTCAATATTTTTCATGTCAAGTTTCAAGTCTTGGATCACATTTTTGCTCAGTCAATCGATCAGTTGACCTAAAAATCAACTGTATTGGGGAAAAAGTCAACATTGGTCAATTTACAGTCAAACTTCATAATTTTTTATCCATATCAACATTTTGAACTCATATATGTCATTTTATTAAGTTTGGACCACAATTCCTCAAGAAATTTGATCAAATCATCAAAAGGGCAAAATGGTCAAAATTAGGGTTTTGACTAAGAAAGGGCAATTTCTGATTTTTGACCTAGAAAATGGTTAATTGGTTTGAGACATGATCTCAAGAGTTAAATTGAATCATTTTGACCTAATGGCATGACTCAAAACATCCCTCAAGATCAATTGATGGATAGTTGATTTTCAGTCAACTAATCAAAAGTCAACTGTACACTGAAAAGTCAAACTTTAACTATTTGGTCAAAATCAAATGTAAAAGATAAAAATTCATTAAAACATGTCCAAATATGAAACTTTTTCATCAAGAAATAAAAAAGTCAAGATTTCATTTTGAAAAGTCAAAGTATCCAAACATAGAAATTTTTCTGTTGAAAACTTCATGTTTATTCACAACTTTGAGCCATTTTTTCACCATGATGCGAGATGATTCAAAGGAAACTTTCAACATGAAAGTTTTAGATCTCAATGAGATCTAAAACATTTATTTACACAAATTCTCCTATAAATTCATGGATTTTAAGTTATGATTTTGTGAATACATGTTCATGAAACTAAACACTTAGTGAAAATTTTGCCCTAGTTTAGGCAGGATTTTGACCTAACTTCATGGCAATTTTTCACATAGTTCCAAGGGGAATTTTCCAAAATTATTCAAAGAGGGGTTGTAAAGCAAATTACAATATTTCTAAAATGTCAAAGAACTCCTTGAGATCATGTTTGAGCAAGGAGAATTGAAGGCATGAAGTTGGCATTTCATTCTTGAATTATAGGTCATTTTCATGAAGAACAAAAATTCAAATCCATGCTAGGCTGCACAATCTTTGCTTTGCAGGCCTCAAACATGTTTGGCACTCACAATTAAATGTTTGCACAACTGTTAGAGGCTTCAAATAAAGCATTCAATGCATTGCCCATGCTTAATGCCATTTTGGGAATAAAGTGCACATTGCCATTTTGGAAAAGTAGCTTTATGCACAAAATCAGTTCTTGAGCTTTGCAATTGTTTTCTTCTGATCACGCACAACCTATAACCCAAAATAAAATTGTCTCAAGCCATTAACAAGTCATCCCATGCTTGTACTATGCCTTGAAACCATATTCCCACTTTTTTTCAAAATCAAGTAACATACCAATCAGCTTATATCTTGTGCTTCTGACCCTTTCAAGTACTCTAACCTTCTCCTTACTTATGCACAAATTTTTTGCATTAAAACACATGATTTCAAGCCCCCAAGAACTCTCCCAAACACCCTTGTTGCATAGAACTGTCCCACTTGACAATTTTGAGCCAAATCTCTCCAACTCCATTTCCACTCATGCGTTTTGATTCTTAACCATCCAGACACCTTACTTACATCATATATAAGTGATCCAGACCCCTGTTTCAATACTGTAACTCCTCCATCACTATCCACCATTTCCAAATTTGAAGCTTGCAACTTGACTTGAGTTGGGAGTTTCATCCATCCTCAAAGCAAAGTAGGAGTTGGAACACATTCAAGAAGGTCCAGGAAAGCTACAGAAATCATCAGGCCATCTCAAAGGTTGCTCAAACTCCATACACGACTCCAGCTGCAAGAGGTAAGTTTTCAAACATCTATCTTTTCATAGAAGTATCATTTAATTCTGTTTTGTGAAGATAAAATGTAGATACCATTGCCACGAAGCTGTACATATCCATAGTTTTCATTTATATGTCCTGAGCTTAGAGAATTTTAGAGTTGAAGTTTCTGAAATTTTTAGGTTTAAGATTAGGGCCAGAAAAATTCTCACTCATCTTTGACTTTTAGCTTGAGTTATTTATATGGTTAGATTTGTGGGAAGCAATACCATAACTTTCATGTTTGTACTTTCCATTTTTGTTGAGAGATGAAGAAGTTACATGTACTTTGGCTGGCTGAAGGTTGAAGACGAAGTACAGGCCTTGGAAGCATGTTATATTATGTATTTATCATTTAATTTTAATAAACGGATGTATAGCCACCCCAGTGGTAAGGCAGCGTGCTGGTAACCAAGAGGGCATGAGTTTAACACCCAGTGCGCTGCCTTTTGCCCTTTTTTCACATTTTTACACTTTTTTTTTTTATTTTTGCAGCGCTTGGGCTCCAAACTTTGGGCCTTTGTTTATTTTTGCTAACTTTATAACCCCTTTAACCATTTCCAAACCCCCCTGACTTTTATATTTTATTATATATTTTTCTATATTATTTTTCTTTATTACTATTATTATTATTTTTTTTATTAATAAAAAATCCAAAAATGTTTTATTTATTATTTTTACACTTATTTAATTTATCTTTTTTTCTTATAAAATTAAAAGAACAAAAAACATTTCTTAATAAATTATTTTCTTTCTTAATAATTAATATTTTAGGTTTAATTATTATATTATATTATTTTCTTGTAAATTAAAATCAATTTAGAACTTAGGACTTTTATTTAATTAATTTTATTTACTAATTTAATTAAATTCACAAAAACCCCTAAAAACTTATTATCTTTAATAAATTAATTTCTTTTACTAACTTAATTTTAATTTTCTTATTCTAGTCAATTATCTCACTTTAATTTAATTAGGTCAAAACCTTTAATACAATAAAAAATCATTTCTTATCCATTCCTATTTGTACATTATATTCATTTCATTTCTTGTATATTTATTCAAATTCAATATGGTTGTAATAGATAATTAGGGTTTTAATTTCTTGCAATTCCCCATTTATAAATTTGTACACCCCCATCCCTAATGATGTAATAACTTAGTATTTTTATTTTCTGCAATTTAATGTTTTATATATAAATGTTAGTAATTAAGGTTTGTATGGAAATATAAAATCAATGCTTAGAAAACCCTAATTCAAAGACAAAACAATGCATGTAAATCAATACACTTGCACACTTACACCCTTAGGATAAACCTGAAGAGGTGAAAAACACAAGAAGGGGGGGTTAAATTGAAAACTTGAAATCAAAAGCACAATGACACAGTATTTTTATCCTGGTTTGTTTGATCTCAAACTACTCCAGCCCACCCGTCAAGGTGATTTCGCCTCTCTCCAACAAGGTCATAATCCACTAATCTCAAAAGGATTACAATCACTACTTTAACAACTGTTAAAGTCTTCTTGAGTACAACCACAATCCGGTTAATCTCAAGGAACACTGTTTTAAAACAAAGATACAAGAATGTGTGTTGTTGTTTTTCGTTACAAAAACTGTTATCACAACTGTGATAATTTACACAAAATTAGAGCTTGAAAATATGATGAATAATGCTTGCAGCTTTTTTAATACTCGTGAATAGTCTTGGAAAATCGTTAACGATTTAAACACTGAGCTTGTTTATATAGGAAATGGATTTACGTTGATCATCAAGCGTGTTAAATGAAATTAACTCAGTTTCCATTTGGAGAAGATCCTGTCTGAAAGAAGCCGTTGTAATTGATGCTGTATTGAATGATTAGTGTCGCTTTAGAATCTTTCATCCTTGCTTGCTGCTGATGCTTCAGCACATTGATGACTTGGATTATTATGCTCTTGTTCAGAATCAGAGTTTACTTCACTTAAGCGCAGGTTCTGGTCATTAATCTTCAGCATAAATTCTGATTACTTCAGCGTGTAGCTTTTATAGCTTATCTTCTGATGCTGCTTTGGTCAGAACTTCTGCATACAAAATAACATAATTTTTAAGGTGCATATTTATTCTTTGTATTTGTTATCATCAAAACTCTAACTAAGGGTTGTAGAATCAAACTATGTTCTAACAATCTCCCCCTTTTTGATGATGACAAAAACTAGTATTTTCAATTAAAAAATAGAACAGAGGGTTTAAGAGAAACTCCCCCTGAGTTGATTACTTCCCTTAAGTTCCTTCTCATCAGAGTTTTAGCTGTGTCTCCTATCAGAATTTGTACTTTAAGTTCCTTCTCATCAAAGTTTTAGTTGTGTCTCCTATCAGAATTTGTACCTGTTCACACTTTTCATAAAGTAGAGGTTAAGTAATTCAGAATGTTTGAGACTTATGTCTCGATAAACCATTATTGAAAATATCTTACTTTATCACCCTTTTTATCATGTATCAAAAAGGCAATATAATCAGAGCCAAAAGAGATGATTTATATTTAAAACATAATGCAATGACAAGTTCCAAGAACAAAGAGGTAAACAGAAAAGTTAGAGATAAACAATTTTAAAAGAAAATCTAAGAAGGAGGGGGAAGACGTGTGAACAGCGTTTCCAGCAAGCTCTTGATCTGAGTATTTGAATCTTCTTGCTTGCCCAAAATGCCTCTGATTTCCTTTGTAGCATCTTCTTGTTTACCCAGAATACTTTTAATCTCTTTGTTCGTATCCTCCTACTTATCCAGCCTTGCATGGATTAAAGCGTTTTCTTTCTTCAACTCTTCCAGAGTTTGCATGACTAAGGAGGAAGTTGGCGTCTCTTTAAGAGTTGGATGTTGCTCAGATCATTCTGCAGCTTCTTCTGAGTGAACCACATCTTCTGCTGTAATTATGTCTTCTGGAGCAGTAGTCAGAGAGATACTTTCTGATTCTAGTTCATCTACATCTGAAGGATGGTGCTCTTTTCAGGGAACATTATCCAGCGAGAGGATATCTTTCTTGAGCAGTTGGCTCAGAACTTGGTCTTGAAAAGCCTTCAGCTTATCACTAAAGTTTTGCTGAGCCTTTTCATAACACAATTCCTTCAGCTTCAGCGTTTCAGAGCTAAGCTAATTTCTGAATCTTGCCCACATATATTCAGAAGTAGCAGGATTAGTCATCTCCTGACTAGCATGCTTCAAAGAATTTATCCATTCCTGTATTCCTGTTTCAAAAATCAACAAACGTGTACCAACATCTGATGTGGTTTCAGTTGGTTTAGGTTTGGGAATGGCAGTTTTGTGTGAGATGGAAGCTAGTCTTTCCAGCATAATTGGATCAATGACAAGTCTTACGTTGTCAGCTGGACTGTTAGTGGGTGAAGGAGTGGGAGAGTCAGGAATGATAATTGGTCTGGTAGGGGTGTTTGGAGGTGTGGATTCAATGGATGAAGGGATTTCTGGAATGTCATGGATGGTGAGAGGCATGCAAACTGCAAGAGGTTCTGTAATTCCAGGTATAGGGATTGTGGTATCAGAGTCTTAACGAGAGTCTTCAGATTGATTTGTGAAGGTGTTTTGGGTTTCTGATTCAGGAATATCTGAAGATGGAATATTAGAGAGTTGAGTTTCTGGTTGTGGTGAGTTGGAGTTCAGATCTTCTGGTTGTGGTATTTCTGGTTGAGGAATTTCTGATTGTGGAGATTGTGGTTGTTAAGGTGATTGTGGATGTGGAATTTCTGTTTGTGGAGAGTGTGGTTGCGGAATTTCTGGCGGTTGTTGAGAGTTTGGATTTTCTGGGAGTTGAGAATTTGGATTTTATGGTAAGGGAGGGGAAAAATCTTGATCAAATAAATCAATATTAGACAGAACTCTGGCAAGTTCTGGTTGTTCATGTTCAAGATTTGGATTTTAAGAGGTGGAGTGAGGTTCATTCAGAAAATGACCTAGAGTTTCAGATGGATCAAACCCTATGTCAAAGTCTTTAAAGGTTTGGGGTGATGAATTTTCTGGTTGTGAAGGCATGGCTTCAGATGTTGATTCATTTATTGATTCTATAACAGAAACGGAGGAGGGATTACCTTTCTTTTTGGCAGTTTTTGGTGTCCTCTGAGAGGGTCCTTCTCCTGCTGCTTTCCTCTTCTTTGATTTCTCCAGAGAAACCTCTGGAGCGGCCTTGTGCAAATCATGAATGTTGATTTCTGGGGTAGTTCCATCAGCCTTGCACGCTTCAAGGTATCTAACTATTATTTCTGGTTTGGAATCTATCTCAGAAAATAAAGGAAAATCATTCAGAGGTATCCTTCTTGAAGTAATGGTCTCATGAGGGGTAACAGTTGGTTCCTTCTTGATATTCTCAATGATCTTCATTTTCTTCAAATTTTTAGCGTTCAGAGGTTTCCCAGCAGTTGCTTCCAATGTGTTGATTTCCTGAGCCTTCGTCAGATGTTCTATCAGCCTATTCTCTATTAGAATATCTGATATCAGCCTTCCTAAGGGAATCCAATCCCTCTTGGTCCTTTCGTCTTATCTTGTTTCCTTCACACTTGTTCTGAGATGGTTAAACAACAAGTGTGGAAGATTTACCTTTGTCCTCTTAGCAATGAAATAGATCAGAAATTACTGATCAATGTTGATATAATCAGGAGAGCTTGTGGGCTTCCTGTGGTTGATACACCCTAGAATGATTCTGGCCCAAATTCTATGGTTATCCTTCAAATCTCTGATTTTACTAGAGGGTAGTCCATGAGTAAAAATTTCTTTTGCAATTGATCTTAGGTCAGAGCATCTTTCAGCCATGTCAATGCATCTGACACCACCACCATTGTATCCAAGGAGCTTTGAAATAAGATCTTCTGTAATAACAATTTTCTTCCCCATGACATAAGAAGTAACCTGGTGATTTGAAGAAGAAGTATGTATCCAGAATTATTTGACAAGAATCTGAAATGTTGGCCCCAATAGACGGTCAAAGTATATGTTCCATCCTTGTGCTGTAACGTCTTCATACAGGTTGAAGCCATTTTCTTGCAAGCTCTTAAAATCAATAATCAGTTCAGAGAGAACATCCAGATTATCAATAGGAGTGAGGAGCGTTCTGTGGGGTTCTTCATACTAATCCATTGAAGCAGATTCATGAGCACTGACATTTGAGAGACTTGATGAAGCCATTGTTTACACGAAAATTTGAAGAAGATGAAGAGGGTTTTTGAAAGCAGGAACTTGAAACGAGAGAAAATATTGATGAGAGTAAAAGTGAAAGAATGTAAAAAGTAATTTTGAGTTTAAATAGATTTCTTGAAAACGTAAGCAGTAAGAAAAAGAAAAATTAGTCATGATTATATGCATTAATGACACCTGATTTTAGGGGATTTAGAAAGATACTGAATGGTTACCGCTTACAAGTGTCTCAATGCATCCAATCAGCGCCTTGATCCCTTCAGAAATTGAATGCGTGTTCAGCTTCAGAAGGTAGCTGATGAGAGGATGACAATTGTTTGATGAAGTGAACTGCATGCTTCTATCCTTGAAATGAAACGTTCAGATCTTCATGGATAGATTCTGATGCAATATGTACTTCTAAACTTTCAAGACAGGTTGATCAGTTGTTCACAGAAAATAACAAAGTTCTGAAGGTTAAGATATGTAAATAAAACAATTTATTCTGGGCATAGCTTCATGCTGAGATGTTTCAGAATGAAGTTAAACCTATCTTCAAAAAGTGGTTTTATAAAGACATCATCCCATTGATGGTCTGTGTCAATAAATTTTAAGCTAAGAATCCCTTTCTAAATATAGTCCCTAATAAAATGATGTTTTATTTCTATATGCTTAGCCCTAGAATGCAAAATTGGATTCTTATTGAGACAAATAGCAGAAGTGTTGTCACAGAGGATGGGAATGTTGCTCTAAAATATGTTAAAGTCTTCAAGTTTACTTTTCATCCAGATCATTTGCGTGCTACATCCAGCAGCTGCTATGTATTCAACTTCTGTTGTTGATAGTGCTATTGTGGACTGTCTCTTTCTGGTCCATGAGATCAGATTTTCTCCCAGAAACTGGCAGCTTACAGAAGTGCTTTTACATTCTACTTTGTCTCCAGCGAAGTCAACGTCATAATATCCTACTAAGCTGTAATCATTTGATTTTCTATAAAACAAACCCAGATTAGTAGTACCTTTCAAATACTTGAAAAATCACTTAACTGCTGTTAAGTGAGATTCTCTAGGATCTGATTGGAATCTAGCACATAAGCAAACACTAAATAAAATGTCAGGCCTTGAAGCCGTCAGGTAGAGGAGATAACTAATCATACCTCTGTAGACCTTATGTTCTACCTTTTTACTTACCTTTTCCTTTTCCAGAATGCATGTGTGGTGCATTGGAATCTTTGAGGGCTTACATTTTGAGAGATCAAATTTCTTCAGAATTTCTCTGACATATTTTCTCTGATGAATGTAAGTTCCTTCTGGAGTTTGGTTTATCTGAATTTCCAGAAGAATTTGAGTTCCCCCATCAAGCTCATCTCAAACTCTGCCTGCATACATTTAGCAAACTCTCTTCCCAGAGAGGGTTTAGTAGACCCAAAGATGATGTCATCAACATAAATCTGACATACTAAAATGTCATTCTTAATTGTCTTACATAATAAGGTTGTGTCCACTTTCCCTCTGGTGAATTCCTTTTCTAACAGGAAGTTACTTAGTCTTTCATACCAAGCTCTGGGAGCTTGTTTCAGACCATAGAGTGACTTCTTTAGTTTGAAAACATATTATGGGTGTTTGGAATTCTCAAACCCAGGGGGTTGGTGCACGTATACCTCTTCTTCTATATAGCCATTTAAGAATTCACTTTTGACATTCATCTGATACAGAGTGATGCCATTGTTTACATCAAATGATATTAAAAGTCTGATAGATTCTAACCTGGCGAATGGAGCAAAGGTTTCTGTATAGTCTATCCCCTCTTGCTAATTATAACCTTGTGCTACCAGTAGTGCTTTGTTTCTGATGACTTCTCCTTGCTCGTTCAGTTTGTTTCTGAACACCCACTTTGTTCTAATGACGTTGAATCCTTTTGATCTGGGGACCAGATCCCATACGTCATTTATGGTGAATTGATTCAATTCCTCCTGCATTGCCAGAATCCAGTCATTTTCCAGAAGCGCTTCATCAATTATTGTTGGTTCAATTAGAGAGACCAGTCCCATGAGGGATTCTTCAGAGTTTCTGAATGTTGATCTTGTTCTGGTTGGATCATCCTTCTTTCCCAGTATTTTATCTTCTGGGTGAGCTAAGCTGCTTCTGGATAGCCTTTTCTGAAGTTGATTAAATGAAGATGCTGGATTGCTTGCAGTAACTCTTTCTGATGTTGTGGAGCGTCTTCAGTAACTCTGTCAAGAACTTCTGACGAGTTGTCTTCAGTACCTATGAGTTCAACTTCCATACCTGTAAGGAATTCATTCTGCTTTGACTCTTGAGAGTCAAGCTTATCATCAAACCTAACACTGACTGACTCTTCAACAATCTGTGTTTCTATATTGTATACTCTATACCCTCTTGAGCGTTCAGAGTATCCTAATATAATACAATTTTGTGCTTTAGAGTCAAACTTGTTTAGATAATTTTTTGTATTCAGAATAAAGCAAGTGCATCCAAATGGATGAAAATAAGAAATATTGGGCTTTCTGTTCTTCCACAATTCATATGGATTCTTTTCCAGAATAGGTCTTATGGAGATTCTATTCTGAATGTAACACGATGTGTTGATTGCCTCTGCCCAAAATATATTAGCAATGTTAGTCTTATTGATCATAGTTCTTGCCATTTCTTGTAATGTTCTGTTCTTTCGTTCTACAACTCCATTTTATTGGGGAGTTCTAGGACAAGAGAAGTCATGCAAGATGTCTTTTTCATTAAAAAATAATTCGAAATTTTTATTTTCAAATTCCCCACCATGATCACTTCTGACTTTGACAATTCTAAGATCCTTTTCATTCTGAACTTGGTTGGAGAAGTTAATAAACACTGAGTGTGACTCGTCCATGTGTCTTAAGAACTTTACCCATGTTCATCTGCTATAGTCATCTACGATTACTAACCTATACTTCTTGCCACTAACAGACACGGTTTTTACTGGTCCAAATAGGTCAATGTGCAGAAGTTCTAATGGCTTAGAGGTGGAAACAACATTTTTGGATTTGAAAGCAGGTTTTGCAAATTTTACTTTCTGACATGCTTCACACAGAGCATATGAGCTGAACTTCAAGTTTGGAAGTCCTCTGACCAGATTGAGTTTGTTAATCTGAGATATTCTTCTCAAACTAACACGCCTCAATCTTCTGGGCCAGACCCATTACTCGTTGTTAACAGAAAGTATGCATTTTACATTCTGACTCTTTATTTCAGAAAGTTTTATTTTATAAATGTTGTTTTTCCTCTTTCCATTAAATAGGATAGTCTCATCTTTCTAACTAACAACTTTGCATGAATTTTGATTAAAGATTATATCATAACCGTTATCACATAATTGACTTATGGATAACAGGTTATGCATTAATCCATCAACTAATAATACATTATTTATAGAGGGGAGATTTCCATTACCTACTGTTCCAGAGCCAATGATCTTTCCTCTTTGGTTGCCTCCAAATCCCACGTAGCCTCCAGGCTTAAGTTCCAGGCTTTGGAACATATGCCTTCTTCCTGTCATGTGTCGAGAGCAGCCAGAGTCCAGGTACCATGATTGGTGTTTTAGCCTTGTTGCTAAAGATATCTGCTACATATATAATTTTATCCTTAGGTACCCATATCTTCTTGGGTCCTGATTTGTTAGTTTTACCAAAATTATGATTGAATTTTGGTTTGACAGAATAATCACTACTTGTGTATTTTATGTCATGTGTGTGCCCATATATAAAATGTGAATTGAGTGGTGTGCATTTTATTACTAAGTCCATGGCCTGTTTAGGTGTAGATACCTTACCTTGATATCCTATCCCTTTTCTGCCATTTCTGCTAACACCATAGATCATTGAAGCTATCTTGCTTCTATCTATGTTTCTAGCTAGAAACTTCTGAAAGCTGTGATCATACTCTTTTATGATCTCATCAGCATTACTGGGAGTCTCTAAGATTGTTTCCTTCTGAGAATTTTTCAAATCATTTTCTAATTTTGAAATTTTTTCTTTTAACTCAGAATTCTCTAATCTGAGACTCTCATACTTTTCAGAGTCAGAGGCAAGATCCCTTTTCAGGTTCTTGAATTTTTTACTCTGATATGCTGATACCTTTCCAGAATTTTTTTTAGACTTTCTGCAAGTTCAACCTTAGTAAAATTAATGGTAAAGTCATGGAATACCTCTTCAGTGTCTGATTCTGAGTCTGAACCAGAAGCTTCACTTTCTTCTGACACGTTTGCCATGAGAGCTATGTTTTCTCTTTCACCATCTGACTCTGAGTCAGCTTCAGAGGTGTCTGAATCATCCCATGTTACCATGAGGCTTTTCTTCTTTTCCTTGAAGGACTTATTTTTGGGCTTCTCCTTCTGAAGCCTTGGGCTGTCACTTTTGTAGTGCCCTTGCTCGTTACACTCATAGCAGATGATGTCCTTGTTATTTGGCTTTTTGTATCCCGAAGAACCTTCAGATCTTGTGTCTAGAGGACGACTCAGACTTTCTGTATCTGGAGGAGGATTCATTCTGATTCTCTGATCTTCTAGGATTTCTGAATTTCCTTTGTCTCTGCTTCCAGAGTTGGTTCACCCTTCTGGAGAGGAGAGACAGTTCATCTTCTTCTGATGAGGATCCATCAGAAGTTTCTTCCATAGCCTGCAAAACCTTAGAGTCATATTTTCTGTTAGATTTTAAAGCTAGTGGCTTACCTTTCTTTTGAGGCTCATCTTCTTCTAGCTCTATCTCGTGACTTCTGAGGGAGCTGACAAGTTCCTCTAGAGATATTTTGTTGAGATCTTTGGCTAGCTTGAGTGTTGTGACCATTGGCCTCCATTGCTTGGGTAAGCTTTTTATGATCTTCTTAATGTGATCAGCAGTTGAATACCCTTTGTCAAGAACCTTCAGTCCAGCAACAAGGATTTGGAATCTTGAAAACATAGCTTCTATGGATTCACTATCTTCCATCTTGAATGCCTCATACTTCTGAATGAGTGCAAGGGCCTTGGTTTCTTTGACTTGAATGTTGCCTTCATGCGTCATTCTCAGAGAGTCAAACATGTTCTTGGCAGTCTCTCTATTTGAGATTTTCTCATATTCTAAGTATGAGATAGCGCTAAGGAGTATTGTTCTGGCCTTATGGTGATTTCTGAAGTCATGTTTCTGCTGGTCAGACATCATTTTTCTATCTATCTTCTGAGCTCTTCCATCCACTGGATGTGTGTATCCATTAGTTACCATATCCCACAGATCAGCATCATGGGCCAGAAAGAAACTCTCAATTCTATATTTCTAGTAGTCAAAGTTTTCTCCATCAAAGACTGGAGGTTTGCCACTGAATCTGTCCTTGTCTTCATGGTAGTCATTGCTGATGTTTTGGCTTGGTCCCACTATAGTGTTTTTCTACAGCTTGGATCTTGTACTGACACGGTTAAGTGTTAAAGCTCAGAACCCGATGCTTTGATGCCAATTGAAGAGGTGAAAAACACAAGAAGGGGGGTTGAATTGAAAACTTGAAATCAAAAGCACAATGACACAGTATTTTTATCCTGGTTCGTTTGATCTCAAACTACTCCAGTCCACCCGTAAAGGTGATTTCGCCTCTCTCCAAAGAGGTCTTAATCCACTAATCTCAAAAGGATTACAATCACTACTTTAACAACTGTTGAAGTCTTCTTGAGTACAACCACAATCCGGTTAATCTCAAGGAAAACTGTTTTAAAACAAAGATACAATAATGTGTGTTATTGTTTTTCGTTACAAAAACTGTTATCACAATTGTGATAATTTACACAAAATTAGAGCTTGAAAACATGATGAATAATGCTTGCAACTTTTTTAATACTCGTGAATAGTCTTGGAAAATCGTTAACGATTTAAACACTGAGCTTGTTTATATAGGTAATGGATTTACGTTGATCATCAAGCGTGTTAAATGACATTAACTCAGTTTCCATTTGGAGAAGATCCTGTCTGAAAGAAGTCGTTGTAATTGATGTTGTATTGAATGATTAGTATCACTTCAGAATCATTCATCCTTGCTTGCTGATGATGCTTCAACACATTGATGACTTGGATTATTATGCTCTTGTTCAGAATCAGAGTTTACTTCACTTAAGCGCAGGTTCTGGTCATCAATCTTCAGCGCAAATTCTGATTGCTTCAGCGTGTAGCTTCTATAGCTTATCTTTTGATGTTGCTTTGGTCAGAACTTCTGCATACAAAATAACATAATTTTTAAGGTGCATATTTGTTCTTTGTATTTGTTATCATCAAAACTCTAACTAAGGGTTGTAGAATCAAACTATGTTCTAACAAAACCCACTTTGTTTCCTTACAAAAATGGCCATATTATGCATTTGAGGTGTCTTAGCAAAAACAAGTAAAAATACAAGATCATGGTCCTTCGATGACGCTATCAAAGTTGCCTTTCAAAAATGATCTTAGTCCCTTAAAGAAAATGCTAAGATATCTTACAACATTGCTAATCATGGCTATACGATGACCCTTGCCCGTCCCTCTAACATCCAAGGATAGGGTTATTTACCAAATCAATGGCAAGATTACAATGTCAAAGGAAAGAGGAAATAAACATGAAAGACTTTCGAGTAGGTAGAATGTTCCTAGTTGCTTGCTCATTTTCAAACCAAAACATCCTTGCTATTTTCAAAACAAATACCAACACTTTCAAAAAACAACTTTCAAACTTGAAAACATTTTCAAAAGATCAACACATTGTATACATTCTTACGAACGAGAATCATTACAAAATACTTTCAAAAACCACACAAAGCACATTTTCAAACAAAAGAAAGTGATCTAGCAAGTAACTAAGAGCCCGTAGATAACTACGGATGAAAAAGGTGCTAATACCTTCCCTTTTCATAATCTACCCCCCGAACTCAAGAAAACATCTCAAAGGTCTTTCTTGTTCTTTTCAAACTTTCCTTTTGGATAAAAGAAAATTCAGTGGTGACTCTTGCCAACCGCAACATTTGCGATCAAACGTAAAACAACCAAGTCAGTTGTCCGACCGCGTTACAGAACTGGCGACTCTGTTGGGGAATATTTTAAAAGTGGGTTACCTTAGGGCTAGATCACATTTATTTTCTTTCATTGTTTGACTTGTATGCTTTACATTTTGGTTCTTTGTTTAGGTTTGAATCCTCTACCCGGATTTGGGATACCTTATAGGTAAGTAGAAATACCTTGTGGAAACTGTGCGGGGTATACCGACATGGTCTAAGAAATAGCTACGTTAGTGTGACATATTTGTGGGTACCGGTAGCCCTTTAGTAGTCAAGGAGAATACGGGACCGCTGAGTGATGTCATGAAGCACTAACTAACTTCTAGAACCTTTACTTGACCGACTTGGCCATTAGGACGTAGTGAGATGACCGAATTTGGTGCAGTCCGAAGTTAGTAGATACTTGATACTACACTCATTGAGGTTTCGT
Organism: Vicia faba; assembly: GCA_948472305.1. Classification (NCBI taxonomy): domain Eukaryota; kingdom Viridiplantae; phylum Streptophyta; class Magnoliopsida; order Fabales; family Fabaceae; genus Vicia; species Vicia faba. The sequence continues at coordinate 1,582,207,685 of OX451736.1, forward strand.
TTTTTGGGATATTGTAGTCGCCATTAAAGAGGATTAAGTTGAAACAATGCCCGTGGAAACGAACCAGTGATATTGAGCTCCCTTAGAACTCGGTTACTATTTCTAGGACAGGTTTGAGCCAACTAAAATTCAAGAGGGTACTTACCTATAAGATTCCATTCAAGCCTAAATCTAAGGACTTGTTTGTTTTGTTTTTATATATCTACTTGTACATAACATCATAAACATCATAACATCATACTCATACTCACTAACCATTTCAAGGATTTTTGGGATTTATCTTTGTTCTGTTTTGTAGGACATGGATTCTATTCGTAGGAAAACCATTCAAGTCAATCTTAAAAGAATCCCTCCTTGACTTAAAGAGTTAGCATCAAGGGTTCCCGAAAATTCTCCATTTACCGAAAGATATGGTCGCCTCCTAAACTTGGTTACCTCAAACACTGATGAGGACATGGTGAAGGTGCTCTCCCATTTCTTTAATCCTCTACACCATTGCTTCAAATTTCCCGATTATCAACTTGTGCCAACTTTGGATGAATTCTCCCAACTCTTGAGGATTCCCATTCTCAATCAACTACCCTTTAACGGTACGGAAAGAGATCCATAACCAGAAGAGATTTCTCAAGCCCTACACTTGCAACCATCTGATGTCACAACTAATTGGGAAACAAGGAGTGGTGTCAAAGGTTTCTTAGCCAAGTTCTTGTTTGAGAAAGCCCAAAACTGTTGGAATTCCTTAGACTTGCAAGATTTTGAGGAAATTGTGACTCTCCTCATCTATGGGATGGTTTTTTTTTCCAAATCCTGACCAACTCATAGATGTAAACGCCGTCAAAATCTTCATGTCTCGTAACCCGGTGCCTACTTTATTGGGGGACATCCTTCATTCTTTTCACACTAGCACCATGAGGAAAAGAGGTATCCTCACGTGTTGTACTCCTCTCTTGGCAAGATGGTTTATTTCTCATCTTCCCTAATCTGTATTGAAGAATAAGCAAGTTTCAAGGTGGTCACATAGGTTGATGACGCTCAGGCATTCAGATATTCATTGGTGTTCCCGATCTGTGGAGAGTGTTGCTATCATCGACCGTTGTGGAGAATTCCCAAATGTCCCCTTACTTGGCATTAGAGGAGGTATCACCTACAACCCTTGCTTAGCCTTAAGAATGTTTAGTTACGCCTAAAGGGATGGTCCACATGATATGCTTATTCAAGGGTTGGTATTTGACTACGAGAATGACGATCAAGGTCACCTCTAAAGGTTTATCCGAGTTTGGAGGATGTTGAACAAGGTAGATAGAAAGACGTTGGGGCATAAGAATTCCATCCCTCTTGAGCCTTATCTCAAATGGGTACGATCTCGTTCTCAAAGTCTTATGATGCCTTACCCCTCTATTCTCCCGGTCATCAAAGAGCCTATTATGGAAGGAGATGTCTGATACGCTATCCTGCATCCTAACATGCCCACCTCTCTCGAAGACTTGCAAAGGGATTGGATACAGCTTAAGGGGGAGCGAGACACTTTTGAGGCCCAATTCTACGCTAGCGAGAAGAAAGTTCTGGAACTCACCAAGCAGCTTCAGGAGGAGCGGAGTCTGAACGCCTACATCGCACCAAAGAGGATGCGTTCAACTTTTTTTTATCTTTGAGTTTTTGTATTTCTTTGTAAGCCCAAAGAGGCATGATTTACTCAAACTTTGATTTATTAATATAACGTGTGTTCCTTTTTGTCTACAGCAAATTTAAATCTCTAATTTCCTTGAAATCATTGCATATGCATCTTCATTCATCATCACATAAACATGCTTCTTACAACAGGTCTCCTCGTCTTTCTACTGTTTATTTCAGTGAGATGGACATGGAACAGACAATAAAAGATCTCCAGGCACATAATGCTCAGTTTCAACAAAAGTTCTTGACTCTGGACAAAGGACAAGAGGATTTGAAAACTTTGCTAATCAAAGAAAAGAAGACGAAAGCAAAGAAATCAATCGGTGTTTTGAATCTAGGAAGAAGGTTCCCAGGGCCAGCCAGACGAATCCTAGATTTTGCAACATCATCAGGTGAAAAGGATAATCAAGAAGGGAAAAGCAAGAAAGTGACTGGCCATCCAGAATATGAAGAGGAAGAAGATGATGATTACTATGAAGAGCAGTATCCTCCGGCTGACGATAAATACAAACATCTGGAAGAACGTCTAAGTGCATTGGAGATTCAGAAAGTGCCCGGGCTGGACTTTAAAGAGTTGGGTTTTGTGTCTGGGATTGTTATTCCACCAAAGTTCAAGGAACCAGTGTTTGCTAAGTACGACGGGGTTTCGTGTCCCAAGATGCACCTCTGATCTTATGTGAGGAAGATACAGCCTCACACTACCGATAAAGATTTGTGGGTCCACTTCTTTCAGGATAGTCTGTCCGAGACTCAGCTAGATTGGTTCTATCAACTGGAGAGGGCCAATGTCCATAATTGGGAAGACTTGGCCGCTGCTTTTTATAAACAATATCAGTATAACGCAGACCTTTCTCCCACCTGTACTCAACTCCAGAGTATGGCTATGGGTTCAAGCGAAGGTTTCAAAGACTATGCTCAGAAGTAGAGGGACTTAGCAGGAAGAGTCCAGCCTCCCCTATCTGACAGAGAGCTAGTAGACATGTTTCAGGGTACCCTGTCTGGTCCTTTCTTTAATCATCTAATTGGAAGCTCCTCAGCAGGCTTCACTGAATTAATCTTGATCGGGGAAAGAGTGGAAGCTGGGATTAAGAGTGGGAAGATCCAAAAGGATGCATCCTCCAGTACCGTGAGAAAACCATTTATTGGGAAGAAAGAGGTTGGTGATGTGTACCCTCAAAGGAATTAGGATAGAACTGAACACCGTCCAACGGTAGGGGCCGTCATGATCCCTAAGCCTACACCTACTCAACAAAAGAATAACCAACCTAGAACAGAAAGACTGGTAAGACAATTTACCCGGATAAATATGACGACATCTCAAGTCCTGCCACATTTGTTGAGATCTAATCTGGTAACTTTGAAGGAAGCCCCAAAGAATCCCAACACCGCCTCGCCTCATTACAACCCTAATGCTCGTTGTGCTTACCATTCAAAAAGTCCAGGCCATGATACCAACAATTGTTGGGCTTTGAAAAACAAGGTGCAAGACCTTCTTGAGGCAAAAGAAATTGAATTTGATGCTCCTGAGATCCCAAATGTTATCACCGCTCCTATGCCCAAGCATGGTTGTGATGTTAACGCTGTTGAAGATGATGTGTTTTTTACTATTGTTGATGAACTTGTTACTCCTCTCCCGACTGTCAAGAGGAACCTGCTGAAGACCGGTTTATTTCCGGGCTGTGGCGAAGGCTGCCACTTCTTTTTATCCCTACCAACTGGTTTTCATTTACTAAAAGAAGGTGTCCAGCGCTTGATGGATGACAAAGAGATTTTATTTTAGAAGACTCCCGTTCCCACCATTTCTTACTAAGATGTTTCAATAGTAACCATTTCCGCCAATCCTTCCAGGGTCACCACCAAAAGACACGTTAGGATTACATCTGTTCCTAAGGTGACTCCACTGATAATTACTATGCCAAGGCCGATCCCGTACTCCTCAGATAAAACTGTCCCATGGAACTATAGGGGTGACGTCTACTATCACAGTGTCAAACAGAATTGGCTGGTTGATGAAGACTCGATTTGTGAGAAGGTTGACCCCGACATCGACAACATTGTGGGAACCAGCAAAATAACCCGAAGTGGAAGATTATTCTCCCCTGAGATTGCTCCTCCGAAAACTGTTACCAGTCCTGTGATTATCCCTACTTTTGTTCCTATTGACACTACTACTACAGTCCCTATGGTTACCCCTACTGACACCCCTACCACCGAGTCGACCGAGACTCGGGGCAAAGGAATTTTGGTTGAGCCTGTCCGGATGAAGGCAAAATCAGTATATATCCCAGAAGCCTGCAAGAAGGAGATGGAAGAAATTTTGAAAATTATAAAGAGAAGTGACTACAACATAGTTGAACAGCTAGGGCAGACTCCGTCAAAGATTCATATGCTAGCTTTACTGTTGTGTTTCGAGGCTCACGCAAAGGCCTTGGTGAAATTTCTTAAAACTGGCCATGTGCCACAATAAACCTCTGCTGACCAGTTCCAAGACTGTGTAGCCAGTTTGACCGCTGATAATTGTTTGGGCTTTTCTGATGCTGATCTTACACCTAGAGGAAGGAAACACAACGAGGCATTGCATGTCTCTGTCGAATGCAGGGAAACTACTTTGTCCCATGTCCTGGTTGATACTGGTTCATCTTTGAATCTGCTACCTAAGAAGGCTCTTGATAGACTTGACTGTGAAGGCCTGACCTTAAAACCCAGCAACATAGTGGTAAGGGCCTTCGACGGTTCGAAGAGAATGGTGCATGGGGAGGTGGACATCCCCATTAAAGTTGGAACTCAAACCTTTGATTCAACTTTCTATGTGATGGACATTCGCCCTTCCTATTCCTGTTTATTGGGCCGACCTTGGATTCACAACGCTGGTGTTGTCACCTCTACATTACATCGGATGCTGAAATACCCAACCAAGGGAAAAATCATCACTGTCCATGGAGAAGAGGAATATATGGTCAGTCACTTGAACTCCTTCAGACACGTAGAAATGGATGGTGAATTTATTGAAACTCTGTGTCAACATTTCAAGGAAGTCCCACAAACAGTGGCAGCAACCAAGACTGTTTCCCAAGTCCCAAAGATTACAAGACCTCCTCTAAAGATGTCTTCACTGAAAGATGCCAAGGCAGTAGTCGAAGAAGGTGGGTGTACTATTTTGGGCCAATTCCCGAATATCCCTTACAAATCATACAAATTTGGTTTGGGTTTTACTTCAGGAGCCAAGAAAGCTGTTCGTCAAGCTCGTTCCAGGGGACCATCTTTGCGGATCAGCAACCATGGAGTCAACGCAGTGGAGGATAGTGATGACAGCTGCAATTTGGGGGAATGGATTTTCCAAACTATCGACGGAGGACTCACCAACTAGAAAGCCAAAGAATTTGTCCCTATTACTTTTATCCAACAGTAATTGTCTTTAGATTTTTGTCAGACTTGTAATAATTAAACAATTTAGACTTTTAAAATCTTGTGTCTTACCCGAGGCACAACGGTCCATTTGTAAGGGTTGTTACTTCATTTTCATATGTCATCAATGAATCATGGACGTTTTTGCATGCAAACTTTACGCTCTTTGTTTTTCTTTTTCTACATGTTTATTTTTTCAATAATAGCTATGCTCTTACACACACTCACATATCAAAATGCAGATCCACATCCACTCAGGATCCCATGGGTAATGATTCTGCTATGGCCTATTGTGACTTTGAAAATCTAATCTACCAAGCCTAAGACGAAGGTGAGGAAGATTGTGAAGTGCCAGGGGAACTAGCCAGTTTACTACAACAGGAAGAAAGGACCATACATCCCCATGAAGAACCAGTGGACACAGTTAACTTAGGTACCAAAGAGGACAAGAAAAAAGTCAAGGTGGGTGCCAATCTAGAACCTAGTGTCAAGAAGCGCTTAACTCAGTTACTACATGACTATGTTGAGGTCTTTTCCTGGTCGTACGAAGACATGTCAGGACTTGACGCTGATATCGTGGTCCATCGTCTACCGACAAAAGAAGACTACCCTCCGGTAAAACAGAAAGGTTGTCGCATGCGGCCAGACATGTCAGAGAAGATCAAGACTGAAGTCATGAAACAATTCAACTCCGGATACTTGTCTGTCACCTCCTATCTACAATGGGTCGCCAATGTTGTTCCAGTGCCTAAAAAGGACGGCAAAGTATGCATGTGTGTGGATTACCGAGATTTGAATAGGGCAAGCCCTAAGGATGATTTCCCACTTCCCCATATCGATATTCTAGTGGACAATACCACACAGCATAAGGTATTTTCCTTCATGGATGGTTTCTCAGGCTATAATCAAATTAAAATGGCACCTGAGGACATGGAGAAAATGACCTTCATCACACAGTGCGGCACATTCTGTTACAAGGTTATGCCATTCGGGTTGAAGAATGCTGGGGCAACTTATCAGTGCGCCATGGTTGCTCTATTTCACGACATGATCCATCATGAAATAGAAGTCTATGTGGATGACATGATAGCCAGATCTCAAACTGAAGAGCAACATCTTGACAATTTGCAGAAACTGTTTGAAAGGCTAAAGAAATACAAGCTAAGGTTGAACCCAAATGAATGCACATTTGGGGTGAGGTATGGTAAACTCCTACGCTTCATCGTCAGCGGTAAAGGTATCTAAGTGGACCCTACCAAGGTGAAAGCAATACAAGAAATTCCTGCTCCTCGCACCGAGAAGGAAGTCAGAGGATTCTTAGGACGGCTAAACTACATCACCATATTCATTTCTAACCTAACCGCTACTTCTGAACCAATCTTCAAATTATTGAAGAAAGATCAAGTAGTCAAACGGAATGATGAATGATAAGCTTCCTATGACAAGATCAAAGAGTACCTACAAGAGCCTCTTGCCGCTAGTCGAGGGAAGACCTTTGATCATGTATCTAACTGTCTTAGAAAATTCAATGGGGTGTGTTCTGGGGCAGCATGATGAGTCTGGCCGAAAAGAGCATGCTATTTACTACCTGGGTAAAAAGTTTACCGACTGTGAAACAAGATATTCACTGCTCGAGAAAACTTGTTGCGCTCTGGCATGGGCTGCTCGTCGACTAAGACAATATATGCTGACCTATACTACCTTATTGATATCCAAGATGGATCCAATTAAATACATATTCGAGAAGCTTACCCTCTCTGGGAGAATAGCAAGATGGCAGATGATCCTGACTGAATACGACATTTAGTACACTACCCTAAAAGCAATAAAGGGTAGTGTGCTAGCCAACCACTTTTCTCATCAGGCTGTGGATGACTATCAGTCCATGAAATTCGAGTTCCCAAATGAAGATATCATGATGGTAAATAATTGGGAAGAATTCAAACCACATGACGGACCAGAACAAGGATCCCAATGGACTTTGGTTTTTGACGGAGCCTCCAACGCACTCGGCAATGGCATAGGTGTTGTAATTATATCCCATGAAGGATGTCATACTCCCTTCACTGCAAGACTTTGCTTCAACTGTACCAATAACAAGGCAGAATATGAAGCGTGTATTTTTGGTCTAAAAGCTGCCATAGATTTGGGAATCAAATCCTTAAGTGTATTTGGAGATTCAGCCTTAGTCATCAGTCAGATCAAAGGAGAATGGGACATGAAGCACCCTAATCTCATCCCCTATAGAGAACATGTATTGACATTAATCCCACATTTCGAGTAAATTACCTTTGAGCATTTTCCACGAGAGGAAAATCAACTAGAGGATGCGCTAGCCACTATGTCATCCATGTTTAAACTCAAGTGGGGTAACGAGACTCCCCAAATCACCATTGAACAGATGGATGAACCAGCTTACTATCACGAGGTCGATGCTGAAGAGATAGTGGACAAACCTTGGTTCCATGAAGTTAAGAGATATCTAGAGGCTCAAGAGTATCCGGAAGGAGCTTCAGTCAATGATAAGAAGTTCTTGAGAAAATACTCTGCTAAGTTCTTCCTTAGTAATGACACTCTCTACAAGCGCAACCACGACTCTGTTTTACTTCGTTGCATAGACATGGCTGAGGCAGAAAAGATCACGGCTGATCTACATGAAGGCACTTTTGGCACCTATTCTAGTGTGCATATGATGGCTAAAAAGATCATATGGGCAGGGTACTACTGCTCTACCATGAAAGCAGATTGCTATCAGCATTCACAAACCTATCACAAGTGTCAGATCTACACTAACAAAGTGCATATACCTCCAGTGCCTCTAAACGTCTTGATTGCTCCCTGGCCATTCGTGATGTGGGGCATCGATATGATTGGAGAAGTCAAACCTACAGCTTCTAATGGACACCACTTCATCTTGGTGGTCATTGACTATTTCACAAAGTGGGTTGAGGAAGCTTCTTTCGCTTCCGTTACTAAGAATGTTGTGGCCCAGTTCATCAAACAAAATCTCATCTATCGGTACGACATCCTAGAGAGAATCATCACAAACAATGGTACGAATCTCAATAATACTATGATCATCGCACTATGCGCGCAATTCAAGATCCAGCACCATAATTCTTCTCCTTACCGGCCAAAGATGAATGGTGTTGTCAAAGTCGCAAATAAAAACATCAAGAAGATCATACCAAAAATGACAGTAACCTACAAGGACTGGAATGAGATGTTACCATTCGCTCTCCACGGTTACCTTACCATGGCGCGCACATCAACAAGGGAAACTCCCTTCTCCTTGGTATACGACATAGAAGTTGTTCTATCAATTGAAGTCCAAATACCTTCTCTGAGAATCATAAAGGCTGAAGGGCTGGATGAAGATGAATGGATCCAAACTCGACTTGACCAGTTGAACTTCATTGATTAGAAGAGGCTTACGATCGTCTATCATGGCCAAATGTATCAAAAACGTATGATCAAAGCTTTTAACAAAAAGGTCAGACGTCAGGTATATCAGGTTGGTGATTTGGTAATCAAGTGTATCATATTGCCACAAGGTGATCCCAGGGGAAAATGGACTCCTACATACGAAGGACCATTTGTGATCAAAAGCATATTCTCTGGTGGAGCAATGATCCTAACCATTATGGATGGCGACGACCTTCCACACCCTGTGAACGCGGACATAGTCAAAAGATACTACACATGAATAAAGACCCGCTACGTCGAATGGCCTAGGCAAAAATTAGGGCATCCCGGCAAACCAAAAAAGGTTCGGGCAAAAATTAGGGACAAAATACAAAAAAAAATTGTACACCCGGCAAGCTGAAAACCTGAAAAGGCGGCTTGGGCAAAAAAGAGTATCCCGGTGGACTGAAAACCCGAAAGGGAGGTCCAGGAAAAAGTTACGGAATTAAAGCGTATGACTAGTCCCGTTGGATCACCTTATACACAACCTTTAGCATTGACTAACAAGCTCAAACGGGTCTAATCAATCCAATCAACTTCGGACAAGGCAGCAAGTGGACAAGACGCTCAGAGACACGAAGGCTATAGCAGAATGGGAACCCCATGGGATCTTTTCACACAGCTATCTTTTCTTTGTATCAATTTTCATTTTTTACGATGATATTATCTTACTAGAATGCTCGTCTCATTGTATAAAAATAATTATTCAAGTTAATACAAAGATATCCCTTTGACAGTGCAAAACTATCTGTTTTTCTTTTTCCGTGTTTTGTTTGCAAAAACGTCCGATGATTATTTTTGAACATATGCATTTGAAGATGAAAACTGTTTACAAATGAACAAAAAAAGAGGAACAGAAAATAGAAAGATAATCACTAATATATTTAAGAAATAAGATAATATCTTTAGACTATTCCATAAAGTCCCCCGCAAATACTTTTCCAGAAAAAGCGGAAAATAGGACATCCCACTACAGGATCGCTAACGTATCTCCAGTATGCAGCTTAATGATATCAAGCTCTCTCATATCTCAGACAGAACAAAACTTCCAGTTACCTCTCCTAAGATTCCCCAGTGAAAGTCACCCATTTTCTGAGGATTCCCCAACGGGATTTCACAGGGTCCACAAGAAATGCACGATGTTTCCCCTTACACAAAAAAGTTTATTTCTCTAGCAAATGAAAGCTCATCAACATTTCAAATTCAAAACACGAAGACTTACACTCCTTATACCCAGCAGTGCTCAGGGATTTATTTTCCCTGACTCCAGCAACACTGGCATAACAATTAATGTGTCCATACATTACATCCATACGCCATAGAATTGACAACACAGATACATACGACACAATCTCATTTATTTTGAGAACATAATTGTACCATACATTTCATACATCATGACATTGCATACAACTAACCTTTCATCTTTTCAGGAAAGATCAATCAACCGAAAATTATCGTCAAATTTTCAGCAAGTCAATTACAGATCAATTCCCAAGAAAGGACTGGTCAACCATCTGCATAACATATATTTCTTCTCCAGATCCCTGTCGGTTCAGTTTAAATCTCTCAACGGTTTATTCTGATTCTATCCCGCAGACGTCTTCTCTGGTTCAGATAAATCTCTCAATGATTTGTTCTGATTCTTCTCCAAATCCCTGCTGGTCCAGTAGGCACTTTCTCTGCTTTAGGTAAATCTCTCAAAGATTTACTCTGATTCTCTCTAGTTAAAGAATATTCAAGACCTCTTTTGGTTCAATTTAAATCTCTCAACGGTTTATCCTGATACTTTCCAAAAGAAACATTTCTGGTTTAAATAAATCTCTCAATGATTTGTTCTGGTTCTTCTCCAGATCCCTACTGGTTCAGTTTAAATCTCTCAACGGTTTATTCTGATTCTTTCCCGCAGACGTCTTTTCTGGTTCAGATAAATCTCTCAATGATTTGTTCTGATTCTTCTCCAGATCCCTGTTGGTTCAGTTTAAATATCTCAATGGTTTATTCTGATTCTTTCCCACGGACGTCTTCTCTGGTTCAGATCAATCTCTCAACAATTTGTTCTAATTCTTCTCCAGATCCCTGCTGGTTCAGTAGGTACTTTCTATGGTTCAGATAAATCGCTCAAAAATTTACTCTGATTCTCTGCAGTTAAAGAATATTCAAGACCTCTTTTGGTTCAGTTTAAGCCTCTCAATGGATTATCCTGATACTTTCCAAATGAACATTTCTGTTTTAGATAAATCGCTCCAAGATTTATTCTGATTCTTCCAAGTCAAACAACATACAAGACTTCTTCTGGTTCAGATAAGTCGCTCCAAAGATTTATTCTGATTCTTTTCCAGTTGAAATCAAGTTCAGACTTAGTCCATTATCTGTCAACAGTCACCCTTGGATGGCATCTACAAGCCCATCTCCAGCAAATCTCTATCATTCCTCCAAATGGCATCTATAAGCCCATTCACAATTCATCTTCGAGTGCAAATTTCTGGGCACTTTAGTGTCCAATCATCTTCCACCTTCAAGTCAAGAATGGCGGATCCGCCAATATAACTCTTCAGGTTTAAGAAGAATGAATAGGGGCAGCTGTTGTACCCCAAAATTTTCCCTCTCATTTATCAAATATTTTCCCACAAGATCTTCTTTGGTTTAAGATTGTACAAGGGTTGATCAGCACAAGACACCTCCTTAAGCATGATGACTGAAATTAGGGTTTGAGATTGCACAAGGATAATTGAACTTTTAATGCCTCATTTGACTTTCATGGATCATTATGTACCCTCAAGATTTCTCATGTTAAGTTTCAAGTCTTGGATCACATTTTTGCTCAGTCAATCAATTAGTTGACCCAAAAATCAATTGTATTAGGGAAAAGTCAACTTTGGTCAATTTACAGTCAAACTTTATAATTTTTTATCCATATCAACATTGTGAACTCATATATGTCATTTTATTAAGTTTGTACCACAATTCCTCAAGAAATTTGACCAAATCATCAAAAGGGCAAAATGGTCAAAATTAGGGTTTTCATTGAGAAAGGGCAATTTCTGATTTTTTTACCTAGCAAATAGTTAATTGGTTTGAGACATGATCTCAAGAGTTGAATTGTATCATTTTTACCTAATTGCATGACTCAAAACATCCCTCAAGATCAATTGATTGATAGTTTATTTTCAGTCAACTGATCAAAAGTCAATTGTATATTGAAAAGTTAAACTTTGACTTTTTGGTCAAAATCAAGTGTCAAAGATCACAATTCATCAAAACATGTCAAAATATGAAACTTGTTCATCAAGAAATTAAAAAGTCAAGATTTCATTTTGAAAAGTCAAAGTTTCCAAACTTAGAAATTTTTCTAAGTGTTGAAAACTTCATATTTATTCACAACTTTGAGCCATTTTTTCACCATGATGCAAGATGATTCAAAGGAAACTTTCAAAATGAAAGTTGTAGATCTCAATGAGATCTATAAAATTCTTTAAACAACTTCTCCTACAAATTCATGGATTTAAAGTTATGATTTTGTGAATACATGTTCATGAAACTAAACACTTAGTGAAAAGTTTGCCCTAGTTTAGGCAGGATTTTGATCTAACTTCATGGAAATTTTTCACATAGTTCCAAGGGGAATTTTCAAAGGTGATTCAAAGAGGAGTTATAGAGAACATTACAAGCTTTCTAAAATGTCCAAGAACTCCTTGAGATCATGTATGAGCAAGGAGAATCAAAGGCATGAAGTTGGTATTTCATTCTTGAATTATAGGTAATTTTCATGAAGAACAAAAATTCAAATCCATGTTTATTAGCTGTTAGAGGCTTCAACTCAAGCATTCAATGCATTTCCCATGCTTAATACCATTTTGGGAAGAAAGTGCACATTGCTATTTTGGAAAAGTAGCTTTATGCACAAAATCAGTTCTTGAGCTTTGCAATTGTTTTCTTCTGATCACACATAACCTATAACCCAAAATAAACTTGTCTCAAGCCTCTAACAAGTCATCTCATGCTTGTACCATGCCTTGAAACCATATTCCTACTTTTCTTCAAAATCAAGTTACATAGCAATCAGCCTATATCTTGTGCTTCTGACCCTCTCAAGTACTCTAACCTTCTCCTTACTTATACACAAGTTGTTTGCATAAAAACACACACTTTCAAGCCCCAAAGAACTCTCCCAAACATCCTTGCTGCATAGAACTGTCCCACTTGACAGTTTTGAGCCAAAACTCTTCATCTCCATTTCCACTCGTGCGTTTTGATTCTTAACCATCCAGACACCTTACTTACATCATATATAAGTGATCCAAACCCCTGTTTCAAGACTGTAATTCCTCTATAACTATCCACCATTTCCAAATTTGAAGCTTGTAACTTGACTTGAGTTGGGAGTTTCAGCCATCCTCAAAGCAAAGTATGAGTTGGAACACATTCAAGAAGGTCCAGGCAAGCTACAGAAATCATCAGGCTATCTCAAAGGTTGCTCAAACTCCATACACGACTCCAGCTGCAAGAGGTAAGTTTTTAAACTTCTATCTTTTCATACAAGCATCATTTGATTCTGATTTGTGAAGATAAAATGTAGATACCATTGCCACAAAGTTTACATATCCATAGTTTGCATTTATATGGCCTGAGCTTAGAGAATTTTAAAGTTAAAGTTTTTGAAATTTTTAGGTTTAAGATTAGGGCTAGAAAAATTCTCACTCATCTTTGACTTTTAGCTTGAGTTATTTATATGGTTGGATTCGTGGGAAGAAATACCATAACTTTCATGTTTGGACTTTCCATTTTTGTTAAGAGATGAAGAAGTTACAAGTACTCTGGCTGGATGAAGGTTAAAGATGAAGTACAAGCCTTGGAATCATATTACATTATGTATTTATCATTTCATTTTAATAAACAGATATATAGCCATCCCAGTGGTAAGGCAGCGCGCTGGTAACCAAGAGGGCGTGGGTTCAACACCCAGTGCGCTGCATTTTGCCCTTTTTTCACATTTTTACACTTTTTATTATTATTTTTGCAGCGCCTAGGCTCCAAACATTGGGCCTTTGTTTCTTTTTGTTAACTTTCTAACCCCTTTAACCATTTCCAAACCCCCCCTGACTTTCATATTTTATTTTTCTTTAATACTATTATTATTATTATTTTTATTAATAAAAAATCCAAAAATATTTTATTTATTATTTTTACACTTATTTAATTTATTTTATTTTATTTTATAAAATCAAAAGAACAAAAATCATTTCTTAATAAATTAATTTATTTCTTAATAATTAATATTTTAGGTTTAATTATTATATTATATTATTTTCTTGTAAATTAGAATCAATTTAGAACTTAGGAATTTTATTTAATTAATTTTATTTACTAATTTAATTAAATTCACAAAATCCCCTAAAAATTTGTTTTCTTTAATAAATTAATTTATTTTACTAACTTAATTTTAATTTTCTTATTCTAGTCAATTATCTCACTTTAATTTAATTAGGTCAAAACCTTTAATACAATAAAAAAATCATTCCTTATTCATTCCTATTTGTACATTATATTCATTTCATTTCTTGTATATTTATTCAAATTCAATATGGTTGTAATAGATAATTATGGTTTTAATTTCTTGCAATTCTCCATTTGTAAATTTGTACACCCCATCCCCTAATGATGTAATAACTTAGTATTTTTATTTTCAGCTATTTAATGCTTTATATATAAATGCTAATAATTAGGGTTTGTATGGAAATATAAAATCAATTCTTAGAAAACCCTAATTCAAAGACAAAATAATGTATGTAAATCAATACACTTTCACACTTACACTCTTAGGATAAACCCACTTTGTTTCCTTACAAAAATGGTCGTATTATGCATGTGAGGTGTCTTAGCAAAAATACAAGATCATAGCCCCTCGACGACGCTATCAAAGTATCCTTTTAAAAATGATCTTAGTCCCTTAAAGAAAATGCTAAGATATCTTACAACATTGCTAATCATGGTTATACGATGACCCTTGCCCGTCCCTTTAACATCCAAAGATATGGTTATTTACCAAATCAATGGTAAGATAACAATGTGAAAGGAAAGAGGAAATAAACATGAAAGACTTTCGAGTAGGTAGAATGTTCCTAGTTGCTTGCTTATTTTCAAACCAAAACATCCTTGCTATTTTCAAAACAAACACCAACACTTTCAAAAAACATCTTTCAAACTTGAAAACATTTTCAAAAGATCAACACTTTGTATACATTCTTACGAACGAGAATCATTACAAAGTTTGCCTAAACGATGGCATCTTTACAAAATACTTTCAAAAACCACACAAAGCACATTTTCAAACAAAAGCAAGTGATCTAGCAAGTAACTAAGAGCCCGTAGATAACTATGGATGAAAAGGGTGCTAATACCTTCCCTTTTCATAATCTACCCCCCGAACTCAAGAAAACATCTCAAAGGTATTTCCTGTTCTTTTCAACCATTCCTTTTGTATAAAAGAAAAGTCGATGACAACTCTTGCTAACCGCAACATTGGCGATCAAACGCAAAATAACCAAGTCAGTTCTCCCACCGTGTTACAACATTTCTCGTATAACTTTATCCTTTTCAGGATCCACTTCAATTCCTTTGCCGCTGACAACGAAACATAAGAGCTTACTAAATCTTACTCTAAAAGTGCACTTATTCGGGTTTAGCCTCAGTTTGTATTTCTTCAGCCTGTCAAATAGCTTTTATAGGTGATTAAGGTGCTCCTCTTCAGTCTGAGAGTTGTTTATCATATCATCAATGTAGACCTTTATCTCGTGATGAGTCATATCATGAAACAAAGCTATCGTGGCCCGTAGATAGGTTGCCCCGGTGTTCTTTAGTCCAAATGGCATAACTTTGTAGCAGAAAGTGCCCCACTGTGTGAAAAAGGTCGTCTTCTCCATGTCCTCAGGTGCCATTTTAATCTTATTGTATCCAGAGAAACAATCCATGAAGGAGAATACCTTATGTTGTACGGTGTTGTCAATCATAACATCAATATGGGGAAGCGGAAAGTCCTCCTTGGGGCTTGCTCTATTCAGGTCTCTGTAATCCAAACACATAAGCACCTTACCCTCCTTCTTCGGTACTAGAACCACGTTAGCAACCCATTATGGATAAGAGGTGACGGCTAAGAAACCAGCATTGAACTATTTCATGACTTCAGCCTTGATCTTTTCTGACATATCCGGCCGCATACGGTGAACCTTCTGTTTCACTACAGGGCAGTCCTCTTTTGTAGGTAGGCGATGGACCACAATATCGGTGTCAAGTCCCGGCATGTCTTCGTACGACCAGGAAAAAACCTCAACATAGTCATGTAACATCTGTATTAACCGTTTTTTGACACTAGGCTCTAAGTTAGCACCTACCTTGACTTCTTTTCTATCCTCTTTAGTATCCAAGTTCACTGTCTCAACTGCCTCCTCATGAGTCTGTATTGTCCTTTTTTCCTGTTGTAATAGTCTGGCAAGCTCTCCCGGTAACTCATAATCTTCCTCACCTTCGTCCTTGGCTTGTTTGATTATATTTTCAAAGTCATAATGAGTAATAGCAAGATTGTTATCAATGGGATCCATAGTGGATATGGATCTGTAATATGTTTTGTGAGTGTGTGTAAGAGCATAGCTGTATATTTTTGATAAGGTAAAGAAGCAGAAAAGAAAAAACAAAGAGCGTAAAATTTGCATGTGAAACGTCCAATGTTTTATTGATGACATATGAAAATGAAACAATGACCCTCACAAATAGACCAGTGTGCCTCGGGTAAGACACAAGGCTTTCATGTTTCAATTTTTAAAATATTACATTTTCTCAAAAACAAAAAAGACAAATTACTCTTGAATAAAAGTAATGGGCATAAAATCTTTAGCCTCCCAATTGCTGAGTTCACCATCGATGGTTGGGAAGATCCCCTTGTCCAGGTCATAATCACTATCACTGTCTTCCAAAGCATTGACTCCATGATTGCTGATCCGTAAAGGTTGCCCCCCTGCACGAGCACGAAGAACAACTCTCTGGGATCCTGAAGTAAAACCCATACCAAATTTGTCAGATTTGTAGGGAATATCCGGGAGTTGGCCCCAAATTGTAAATCCACCTTCTTCAACTACTGCTTTGGGATCCTTGAGAGAATCCATCTTCAGCGGAGGCCTAGTAGTCTTTGGAACACTGACAGTGGTCTTGGTTGCAGCAACGGTCTGTGGAACCTCCTCAAAGTTATGACATGGGGTCTCAATGAACTCGCCATCCATTTCAACGTACCTGAAAGAGTTCATATGGATCACCATGTACTCCCCCTCCCCTTAAATTATGATAATTTTCCCATTGACTGGGTACTTCAGCATCTGATGTAGGATGGAAGTCACAACACCAGCCCCATGGATCCATGGTCGACCTAATAAACAAGAGTAAGATGGGCGGATGTCCATCACATAGAAAGTGAAATTAAAAGTCTGAGTACACACTTTGATAGGGATGTCCACCTCCCCATGCACCATTCTTTTAGACCCGTCGAAGGCTCTCACTACAGTGTTACTGGGCTTTATAGTCAATCCTTCGCAATCAAATCTATCAAGGGACTTCTTGGGCAGAACATTCAGCGATGAACCTGTATCTACTAGAACATGGGCCAAAGTAGTGCCCCTGCACTCGATAGAGACATGCAGGGCATCATTATGTTTCCTTCCCTTGGGAGTTAGGTCTGCATCAGAGAATTCCAGGCTATTGTCAGCTTTCAAACTAGCCACACAATTCTCGAATTGATCAGCAAAGGTCTCTTGAGGCACCTAGACAGACTTTAGGAATATTACTAAGGCCTTGGCATGGGCTTCAGAGCATAGTAACAGGGCCAGCATTGGGATTTTGGAAGGGGTCTTCCCCAGTTGTTCAACCATATTGTAGTCACTCTTCTTGATTATTTTCAATATCTCTTCCATATCCTTTTTATAAGCCTCAATAATGGCTTTTGGACGTGCCTTCGTCCGGGCAGGCTCATCCAATACCTCTTTGCCCTGAGTCTCGGCCGACTCGGTAGCAGGGATAACAGTAGGACTAACAGCAGGAATAGCCATGGGAATATTGACAGGAGCCATAGGGATGATCATAGGAGTAGCAATAGTTTTAGGAGGAGAGATCTCAGAAGAGAAAACTCTTTCGCTTCTTGTTATCTTACTGGTCCCTGCGATATTACTAATGTCAGGATCAGAGTCTTCAACATCTTTATCTTTAACGACCAGCAAATCTTGCTTGACGCCATGGTAATAGACGTCAGCCCCATAATTCCAGGGAATAAATTTATCCGAGGAATATGGTATAGGTCCAGGGAAAGTAATTATCAATGGAGAAACTTTCAGAAGAGATGTAATCCTGACAAGTCTTTTGGAGGAGACCTTGGAAGGATTGGCGAAAATGATAATGATAGAAACATCTTCACACGAAGTACTTGTAACTGGAGTCTTCTCAAACAAGATTTCTTTATCATCCATCAGGCATTGAACGCCTTCCTTCAACAAATGGCAACCATTAGGCAAGGACAAACATATGTGGCAACCTTTGCCACAACCCGGAAATAAACGTCCTTCAACATATTCTTCTTAACAGTCAGGAGTGGAGTAGCCAGTTCATCAACAGAAGCAACAAACATGTCATTGTCAATAGAGTTAACACCACGGCCGTGCTTGGGCATAGGAGCAGTTATAACATTAGGGGTCTCAGGAGCATCGAATTCAATCTCCTTTGCCTCAATCAAATCCTGTACCTTATTTTTCAAATCCCAGCAGTCGTTTGTATCATGGCCTAGACTTTCAGAATGATAAGCACACCGAGTATTTGAATTATAGTGAGGAGATGTAGTGTTGGGATTTTTGGGAGCCTCCTTTAGGGTCACCAAATTGGACTTCAGCAGGTGTGGTAAAACCTGAGATAAGGTCATGTTGATCTGGGTAATTTGTCTCCTTGGCTTATCTATTCTGGACTGATTGTTCTGTTTTAGGTTTGATGCAGGATTAGACATCATAACAGCCTCTACCGTCGGACGATGCTCAGTTTTGTTAAGATTTCTTTAGCCATAAGCAGCACTGACCTCCTTCTTCCCCGTGAATGGTTTCTTTACAGTACTGGAGGATGCATATCTCTGTATTTTACCACTTTTAATGTCGGCTTCTACCTATTCTCTAGTCAAGATCAATTCAGTAAACCCAGTAGAAGAACTTCCAATCAGATGGTTATAGAACAACCCAGACAATGTGCCCAAGAACATGTCCACCAGCTCCCTATAAGACAACAGAGGCTGGACTCTTCCCGCAAAGTCTCTCCATTTTTGGGCATAGTTCTTAAAGCCCTCGCTGGAACCCATAGACATGCTTTGCAATTGTGTACGATTCGGGGTGAGGCCAGCATTATATTGGTACTGCTTCTATAAAGCAGTAGACAGATCTTCCCAATTAGGCACATTGGTTCTTTCTTGTTGATAGAACCATTCTAACCGAGTTCCTGTAAAACTTACTTGGAAGAAGTGTACCCATAAATCCCTATCAGTATTTGTTGCACCCCAAAATTTATCCTCTTGATTTTAGGCTTATGTTTCATCATGAATATTTGCATTGCATTCATATATTGTGATGGGATCAAAGTATTTTGGTTATCAAGTCTTCCTCAAGCTTTGAAAAATGATTGCATTGACAAGTTGCTCAAGTAGAATCTTATCATCTAAACCTCTGGATCTTTCAAGCTCAAAAGTTATTTCACATCTCAATATATTCTATCCATCTCTTTGGATCATCAGAGGATTGAAGTTTGTGTTTGATTACAAGGGGAATCACTCTTTTGATTCACCAGTCAAATTAGGGTTTTGCTTGATCAAGGCTATTGATCAATGTACAAGTCTTGATTAGGAAGCTATAACATCTCATTGGCATTTGAAAGGTCTTTTTACAAGAAATCGGCCAAGATGTCCAGAGGATTTGAAGTTTTGAAGATGATTCATCACTCATCTTTGAGGAATCAATCAAAATTAGGGTTTAGTCCAAGTTGAGGTAATTGGGGTCTAGATGAGCCAATTCATGAAGCATCACTATCTTATCATCATTGGAATCAAATTTGATCAAGGAGTCTCTCATGGTACTCAGTGGAATTAGGGTTTTTAAGCTTGACCAGCTATCTCCTAGCACATGGCACAAAACTAGGGTTTAGGATTTAATCAGGATTTCTGACTTTTTCACCCAAACTTGTTTCCTTGATTCACCCCATGTTATTAATCACTCAGGATTGAAAAATTGAGGTTCAATTTGGATTGGAAATGATTCAATTGATCAAAAGGGGCAAATTGGTCATTTTGACCAAAGTCAGTAAAATCAGGAGTTGACCAAGTGGACTTTTGGTCAACCATCAATTTAAGCATCCTCTTTTCATATCCCATGACTAAATTCATCTTTTAATCATGAGAAATGGTGAATTTGAGTGTAACTTGTTCAAGAAGTAACTTAAAAATTTTAAAAATTCTAAGTGCCAAGATGACTTCTCTTGGGCAAGCCACGCGCGTAATTTCATCAAACACTTGGCATGCCATTTTGTGGAATCAATTTATTGTGATTCAAGCTTCAATTTGAAAAATTAAAAAGAGAATTTTGTAGTCTCCTATGAGAGCTTCCCATTGAACTTTGAATCATTCAATTTGGCCAAGAATTGAGTGAGTTGTGATGCTTCAAAGTTGGTATCTCAAAGTTGGCTTCATGCACACCATGCATGCCCATGCACGCGCACGGACCAGGCCGGCCAAATTGCATTTTTGCCTCAAGTTTGCAACATCATTTCTCCATCAAGTCAGCATCAATTTGGAAAATTCAAAGCCTTATGATGTTCTATATTTTTAGAGCTCTTGAAAGGCCCCTCAAGCATCCAAAACGCACGAAGGAATTTCAAATGGCCTAAGCATAAAGTCAGCTAGCCAGATTATTGGAAAACCATGCCCATGTTGCAAATTTTTGCACAAATCCAGTTTAGATTGTTGTCAACATAGCCAGATCACCAAGTGCACATGCTTTGCTCAAAATTCCACTCAACATGACATCACCAAAATGACTTCTAGGCTGGGCATAGTAGAAACAAAACATATCACCATTTGATAATCTTCATTTTTCTGTTTTTTACAAATTCTGCTTCTAACGGCGTTGAGTTTTTCAAAGACCCTTCTATCCTCAGCAGTCACTCTATATAAACCATATTTAACTCCCTTTCAACACACGCATTCATTCTCTCAAAAAATCAGAAGCTGCAATCTCTCTATCTCAAAAATTTTCTGCTTCTAAGCTCCTTTATTTTCCATTCCAGAGCTCGATTCATGACCATTTTCACTTCATTTGAGCATTAGAAGCAAGGGACAAGGGTTTTCGCTTTGTTTCAGAGGCCATAGTTGAGTTTATTTCTCAACTCGAAAGGTAATTTTCAAATCTTGATTCTCCATAATTTTGCTTGTTTCATATGATTTAAAGCTTGTCATCATGTTCATAGCTGGCCAGATCTTACATTTGATGTATAAACTTGTTTGATTTTGAAGCATATGCGATTTGGTGAACTTCTGGTTTTTCAAGATTTAATGATTTTCTCAATTTTCTTGCTCTGATTTCTACTTCCATGGTCAATCATTTTGAATTTTGTAAAAAGCATGATGTAGTTGGTTGTTTGAACTTTGATTTGTGATTGAAATCATTGATTTTGGTGGAGAAATGAGTATGTATGATGGACCTGAACATGAGCCCTAGAACAAGTCTTGCGCGCGTTTTGAGTTGGTCCGGAGGTTGAAGATGATGGCGTGGATGGATCTGATTGGTCCATGTGATTTTTAATGCATTTTTTCATATTTTTGATTTTATTTGATTTTCTGATTTTATTTTTGTGATCAAAACATTTTCAAAAATCATGAAAAAATTACCATAGGCCAATAATAATTTCTAGTATTGGTCATATTTGTTTTGAATTTTTTTAAAATGATTTGATTCGTTTAAAAATTCATAGGTTTAATTAATTGATTTTTCAAAGATTATTTTTTATTCTAATAGTTCCTTTGATTTAAAAATTCCACAAAAAATATATTAGACTCATAAAATAATGTAGAATTGATTCTTAAATTTGTTTAGCATTTTTTCTATTTTTTATTAGAAATTTAATTTGAGAAGTTTATTTTGAATTTTTGCCTCATAATTTCTATTTTAATACTTCCCTTACAAAAATTCTAAAAAAAAATCATACAAACTTGTTTTTAATCATAGACTCTGAATATATTTTTATTTTGACCTTGTTGTGATTTTGGCTAGGGTTTGCATTTTTGCCCTTAAATAATATTATAATTGTTATTTGTTTTGTTTGATTTTTATTTTAATACTTCCATTAATTCAAAAATTCCAAAAAAATCAGGGATGCATGTTTTTAATTCTAACATTTGAATATATTTTTGATTGGATGTTTTTTCTGATTTTTTACTAGAATTTCTTTTTTGGATGTGATAATTTGTTTAAATTGATTATTTGTTTGGAATTGATTTTTATTTTTCAATTTTCCTTAATTCAAAAAATGTGAAAAAATATGTATTCTTACATTTAGGGTTTCTTTATGATTTTTATGATCTTGGTTTGAATTGTTTGAATTTTGATCTTACTTAATCAATATTTAAGATTAAAACTCAAAAATTAGGGTTTTGTTACTTCTTGTGCAAGATTCTTTTTCAAAACCCTTAGGCCTTGGACTTTCAATAAAATTCAAGTCTTGATTATGGTTCATGAATGCATTGAGGATCTGAAAACCATTTTTCTTGAATTATTTGACTTGGTTTGACATTTTTCCACAAATTATATTGAAAACTTGTCTAGTTTGGTAGTTTTGCCAACTAGTCTTGAGCTTTGGGCCTCATTTGATCCCCTCCTCAATCATTCATGAACTTAAGGCTTGCTTTATGACTTCTACACACTTAAAATATTCTAAGAAGTTTTTGGTTTCATTTATTGATCCTTGTTTCTATTTTTGATGTATTTTTGAAGTGAAGGTATCCAATTAATGTTGCATATCTTGTTGCAATTTGTTTGATGGCCAATGAACTTGAGTGAGGCCTATAATTGGGAACTTAATGATCATGTTGAATTTTTTTTTCTAATAAGTTCAAGTCATTTCACTTATTGCCCCATGTTTGAATGTTTGAACCTCTTTGATGCATTATGTGGGTTTCATTTTCTATTGTGCTTATGAGTTGTGGTTGAATTAATTATGCATGATTGAATTATGGTTGCTACTGACCTATATGGTATTTGATTGTATTCTTCTCAATATTCCATGATCCTTGATTGATATTCAATTATCAATTCAATATGGTGATAGAAAGGAGCAACATTCCTCTGATTCTTTTGACCTAATTGTGCATGTACCTGTTTCTTTTCTGTCTACCATACCTAATGCTCTGATAATTGTTATCATGTTTTCCTCACTTCATCATGTTTCATCCACCCCTTATGTGAGTCATCATTCACTTTATGGAATATTAACTTGTTTGTTGAATGTGCGAGGTACTTTGAGAAAAGTTTTCCAGTTTTGACTTAGGGCTATTGTGTTTCACTTTATTTGTGGAACACAATTTATTATATTGGCATTGTTCTTGTGCTTGGCATGTTTGATAGTTTATGCAGGATATATATGCATGTGATTATGAATGCCATACATTACCCATGGGATCTGTTCACATCTGATGACATCATTACTTACATCCTGATGGCGTAATTTCTGACTTGATTTGTCTACTGATACCAGCTTGCTTGAAGTTCTCTGGGTTTCTTTTATTCCTGCTCAGTTGCTAAGGATATTTATCTGTTTGGTATTGCATTATTCCCTTTATTCTATTTTCATGTCGCATAGTTCTCTGATTGCATGATGGGACCTCTGTTGTTGATATATGTCAGGAGGCCCTCTGGTTTTTGTCTGATACATGTGTTGTGTTGTTTCTTTAATTGTTGATCGATGAGTCACTCAATTTAGAAATTGAGATCACGAATTTGCTCTCAGTGCATGTTCCCTATAGGATGTTTATTGCTTTTCTTCTTTAATTGTTGATCGATGAGTCACTCAATTTAGAAATTGAGATCACGACTTCACTCTCAGTGCATGTTCCCTATAGGATGTTTATTGCTTTTCTTCTTTAACTTTTGATTGATGAGTCACTCAATTTAGAAATTGAGATCACGACTTCGCTCTCATTGCATGTTCCCTATAGGATAGTTTTGTTAAGCTTCCTTTAACATGTTAATTAAGGTAGGGTTTTCCTTTATCCTCAACCTTAGCGTCAACCATTGTATGATAACACTAGGGATAGTATTAGGCTAGTTTCCCTTAGTTGTTGTTCCTTTTATGCATTTTGCATCTTAAAACAAAATTGTTTTCTTGGCAAATCATAAGACATTTCTAATAAACTCAAACCCTTCTTCAAGGTAAAAGATACAAACAAATCTTGCTTTGTCTGTGTGCCTCTTGGATTTGCTTTTAAACCTGGTTTACTGATGTTTCACCATCGCACACTTATTTAAAGCCGATGTTTTGCCATCGCACATGTTTGTTATCCTACTTTGATTCTCAATATCATTGTTAGGTGTGATGTTTTGTCATCTGTTTTATTGATGTTTCTCCATCTCTGCCATGATATTGTGCTATCTTTTTGCCGATGTTTCGCCATCTCACACTTGTTTGAAGCCGATGTTTTGCCATCACACATGTTTGTTATCCTACTTTGATTCTCAATATCATTGTTAGGTGTGATGTTTTGTCATTTGTTTTATTGATGTTTCGCCATCTCTGCCACAATACTGTGCTATATTTTTGCCGATGTTTCGCCATCACACACTTGTTTGAAGCCGGTGTTTTTCCATCGCACATGTTTGTTATCCTACTTTGATTCTCAATATCATTGTTAGGTGTGATGTTTTGTCATCTGTTTTATCGATGTTTCGCCATATTTTGCCATGATGCCTTGTTATCTCTTAGCCGATGTTTCGCCATCGCACACTTGTTTGAATCCGATGTTTCTCCATCGCATCTATTTGTTATCCTGCTTTGATTCTCAATATCATTGCTAGGTGTGATGCTTTTGTTAGAACATAGTTTGATTCTACAACCCTTGATTAGAGTTTTGATGATAACAAAATACAAAGAATAAATAAATCCAAAGATATATACAAATAAAAAATATGCTACTTAAAATTATGTCTTTCATATGCAGAAGTTCTGATGGGATCAGCATCAGAAGATAGGCAATAAAGCATTACACGTTAAAAGCAAAGCAGGCTTTACGCTGAAGTTTGATGACCAGAATTTGCGCCTAAACAAGTACACTCTGACTCTGAACAATGACATCTTAACCAAGTTATCAACACTCTGAAGTGTTATCATCAGTTAAAGCAAAGAAGACTTTGAAGCGTTACTGGTTATTCAAGACAGAATTAAATGCTAACGGCTTTCTTCAGACAAGATCTTCTTCAAAAAGGAAAGTGTGTTATTATCATTAAACTTGCTTTATGGACAACGTCTCTTGCTTGCCTATATAAACAAGTCTTCTTGTGAAAGAGGCACGTACGTATGCACACATCATTTGCAGAGAATTCCAAATCACGCATATTCTAGCTCTAGCAAATTTATTTTATTCCAAGCTTAATTTGTGTAATTATCACAGTTGTGATATACTGTTTTGTTAGAAAACAACAACACACTCTTGCTCAATTATTTGTAAAAGATTTCCTTGAGATAAACCGGTTTGTGGTTATACTCAAGAAGACTTTAACAATTGTTAAAGTAGCTGTTGTAATCCTTTGAAGATTAGTGGATTAAGACCTCGTTGGAGAGAGGCGAAATCACCTTGACGGGTGGACTGGAGTAGTTTGAGATCAAACGAACCAGGATAAAAATACTGTGTTATTAAGCCTTTTGATCTAAGTTTTTCAATTCAACCCCCCCTTCTTGTGTTTTTCACATCTTCAATTGGCGTCAGAGTGCTTGGTTCTGAGCTTAAACACTTAACTGTGTCAGTACAAGATCCAGCGTCAGAAAAACACAATGGCAGGACCAAGTCAAAACATCAACAATGACAACAATGAAGAAAGGGACAGATTCAGTGGCAAACCTCCATTCTTTGATGGAGAGAACTTTGACTACTGGAAAGACAGAATTGAGAGTTTCTTTCTGGCCCATGATGCTGATCTGTGGGACATGATGACTGATGGATACACGCACCCAGTGGATGGACGTGGTCAGAAGATTGACAGGAAAATGATGTCTGATAAGCAAAAGCGTGAGTTCATAAATCATCACAAGGCCAGAACAATTCTTCTCAGCGCCATCTCATATTCAGAATATGAGAAAATATCAAACAGAGAAACTACCAAGAATATGTTTGATTCTCTGAGAATGACGCATGAAGGCAACATTCAAGTCAAAGAAACCAAAGCCCTTGCGCTCATTCAGAAGTATGAGGCATTCAAGATGGAAGATAGTGAAACAATAGAAACTATGTTTTCAAGATTCCAAATTCTTGTTGCTGGTCTAAAAGTTCTTGACAAAGGGTATTCCACTGTTGATCACGTTAAGAAGATCATCAGAAGCTTGCCAAAATAGTGGAGGCCAATGGTCACAGCGCTTAAGCTAGCCAAGGATCTCAACAAAATCTCTCTGGAGGAGCTTGTCAGCTCCCTCAGAAGTCACGAGATAGAACTAGAAGCAGATGAACCTCAAAAGCAAGGTAAGGCATTAGCTTTAAAATCTAACAGAAAATATGACTCCAAAGTTTTGCAGGCTGTAGAAGAAACCTCTGATGGATCCTCATCAGAAGAAGATGACATGTCTCTCCTCTCTAGAAGGGTGAACCAACTGTGGAAGTAGAGGAAAAGGAAGTTCAGGAATCCCAGAAGATCAGAAAATCAGAATGAATCTTCCTCCAGATACAGAAGGTCAGAATCCTCCTCTGGACACAGAAGATCTGAAGGCTCTTCAGGATACAGAAAGCCAAACAACAAAGACATCATATGCTATGAATGTAACGAGCAAGGGCACTACAAAAGTGATTTCCCAAAGCTACAGAAGGAGAAGCCCAAAAAGAAGTTTGGCAAGGAAAAGAAGAAAAGTCTCATGGCTACATGGGATGATTCTGACACATCTGAAGCTGACTCAGAATCAGATGATGAAAGAGAAAACATAGCTCTCATGGCAAACGTATCTGAAGACAGTGAAGCTTCTGATTCAGACTCTGAATCAGATACAGAAGAAGTATTCCCTGACTTTACTATAAACTTTACTAAGGCTGAACTAGTTGAAAGCCTTAATGAAATTCTGGAAAGGTATCAGCAGATCAGAGTCAAATTCAGAAACCTGAAAAGGAATCTTGCTTCTGACTCTGATAAGACTGAGAGTCTCAGATTGGAGAATTCTGAGTTAAAAGAAAAAATTTCAAAATTAGAAAACCAGTTGCAAAACTCTCCGAAGGAAACAATCCCTGAAACTCCCAGCAATGCTGATGAGATCATCAAAGAGTATGATCACAGCTTTCAGAAGTTTCTTGCAAAAAGCATAGACAGAAGCAAGATGGCTTCAATGATCTATGGAGTTAGCAGAAATGGCAGATAAGGGATAGGATATCAAGGTAAGGTACCTACACCAAAAAATTCCATGGACTTAGTTATAAAACGCACTCCACTTGATTCACACTTTATATATGGGAACACACATGACATAAAATACACAAGTAGTGATTACTCTGTCAAACCAAAATTCAACCAGAGTTTTGGTAAAACTAATAAATCAGGACCCAAGAAAATGTGGGTACCTAAGGATAAAATAATACATGTGGCAGATGTCTTTAGCAGCAAAGCAAAGACACCAATCATGGTACTTGGACTCTGGCTGCTCACGACACATGACGGGAAGAAGGAATATGTTCCAAAGCCTGGAACTTAAGCCTTGAGGCCACGTAGGCTTTGGAGGCAATCAGAGAGGAAAGATCATTGGCTCTGGAACAGTAGGTAATGGAAATATTCCCTCTACAAGTAATGTTTTACTAGTTGATGGATTAATGCATAACCTGTTATCCATAAGTCAATTAAGTGATAACGGTTATGATATAATCTTCAATCAAAATTCATGCAAAGCTGTTAGTCAGAAAGATGGGACTATCTTATTTAATGGAAAGAGGAAAAACAACATTTATAAAATCAAACTTTCTGAACTGAAAAGTCAGAATGTAAAATATCTTATGTCTGTTAACAACGAGCAATGGATCTGGCACAAAAGATTGGAACATGTTAGTATGAGAAGAATATCTCAGATTAACAAACTCAATCTGGTCAGAGGACTTCCTAACTTGAAGTTCAATTCAGATGCTCTGTGTGAAGCATGTCAAAAAGGCAAGTTTGCAAAACCTGCTTTCAAATCCAAAAATGTTGTTTCCACCTCTAAGCCATTAGAACTTCTGCACATTGACTTATTTGGACCAGTAAAAACTGCTTCAGTCAGTGGCAAGAAGAATGGGTTAGTAATCGTAGATGACTATAGAAGATGGACATGGGTAAAGTTCTTAAGGCACAAGGACGAGTCACATTCTGTGTTTGTTACCTTCTTTAACCAAGTTCAGAATGAAAAGGATCTTAGAATTGTCAAAGTCAGAAGTGATCATGGTGGAGAATTTGAAAATAAAGATTTTGAATTATTCTTTAATGAAAAAGGCATTCTGCATGATTTCTCTTGTCCTAGAACTCCCCAGCAAAATGGAGTTGTATAAAGAAAGAACAGAACATTGCAAGAAATGGCCAGAACCATGATCAACGAGACTAACGTTGCTAAGATCTTCTGGGCAGAAGCAATAAACATAGCGTGTTATATTCAGAATAGAATCTCCATAAGACCTATTCTGGAAAAGACTCCATATGAATTGTGGAAGAATAGAAAGCCCAACATTTCTTATTTTCACCCATTTGGATGCACATGTTTTATTTTGAATACAAAAAATTATCTGAACAAGTTTGACTCTAAAGCACAAAAGTGTATTATGTTAGGATACTCTAAACGCTCAAGAGGGTACAGAATATACAATACAGAAACACAGATTGTTGAAGAGTCAATCAGTGTTCGGTTTGATGATAAGCTTGACTCTCAAAAGTCAAAGCAATGAATTCCTTGAAGGTATGGAAGTTGAACTCACATGTACTGAAGACAACTCATCAGAGGCTCTCAACAGAGACACTCCCTCAACATCAGAAAGAGTCACTGCAAGCAATCCAGCATCTTCTGTTGATCAACTCCAGAAAAGACCATCCAGAAGCAGCATTGATCACCCAGAAGAAACAATTTTAGGAAGGAAGGAAGATCCAATCAGAACAAGATCTACTTTCAGAAATTCTGAAGAGTCTCTCATGGGACTGGTTTCTCTGATTGAACCAACAACAATTGGTGAAGCACTTCTAGACAATGACTGGATTCCGGCAATGCAAGAGGAGCAAAATCAATTCATCAGAAATGACGTATGGGATCTGGTTCCCAAACCAAAAGGTTTCAACGTCATTGGTACAAAATGGGTGTTCAGAAACAAACTGAACAAACAAGGTGAAGTCATCAGAAACAAAGTATGACTGTAGCACAAGGTTATAGTCAGCAAGAGGGGATAAAATATACAAAAACCTTTGCTCTAGTCGCCAGGTTAGAATCTATCAGACTTTTAATATCATTTGCTGTTAATAAAGGCATCACTCTGTATCAGATGGATGTCAAGAGTGCATTCTTAAATCGCTATATAGAAGAAGAGGTATATGTGCACCAACCCCCTGGTTTTGAGAGTTCCAAAAATCCAGAATATGTCTTCAAACTAAAGAAGTTACTCTATGGTCTGAAACAAGCTCCCAGAGCTTGGTATGAAAGACTAAGTAACTTCCTGTTGGAAAAGGAATTCACCAGAGGGAAAGTGGACACAACCTTGTTCTGTAAGACAATTAAGAATGACATTTTAGTATGTCAGATTTTTGTTGATGATATCATATTTGGATCCATTAAACCCTCTCTGAGAAGAGAGTTTGCTAAATGTATGCAGGCAGAGTTTGAGATGAGCCTAATGGGGGAACTAAAATTCTTTCTGGGCATTCAGATTAATTAAACTCCAGAAGGAACTTACATTCATCAGAGCAAATATGTCAGAGAACTTCTAAAGAAATTTGATCTCTCAGAATGTAAGCCATCAAGGATTCCAATGCATCCCACGTGCATTCTGGAAAAAGAAGAGGTAAGTAAAAAGGTAGAGCAGAAGGTCTACAGAGGTATGATTGGTTCTCTTCTCTATCCGACGGCTTCAAGGCCTGACATTCTATTTAGTGTTTGCATTTGTTCTAGATTCCAATCAGATCCTAGAGAATCTCACTTAACAGCAGTTAAGCGAATTTTGAAGTATCTGAAAGGTACTGCTAATCTGGGTTTGTTTTATAGAAAATCAAGTGATTACAGCTTAGTAGGATACTGTGATGTTGATTTTTCTGGAGACAGAGTAGAACGTAAAAGCACTTCTGGAAGCTGCCAGTTTCTGGGAGAAAATCTGATCTCATGGTCCAGTAAAAGACAATCCACAATAGCTCTATCAACAACAGAAGTTGAATACATAGCAGCAACTGGATGCAGCACGCAAATGCTCTGGATGAAAAGTCAACTTGAGGACTTCAATATATTTGAGAGTAACATCCCTATCCTCTGTGACAAGACTTCTGCTATTTGTCTAAGTAAAAATCCTATTTTGCATTCTAGGGCTAAGCATATAGAAATAAAACATCATTTTATTAGGGACTATATTCAGAAAGGGATTTTCAATTTAAAATTCATTGACACAGATAATCAATGGGCTGATGTCTTTACAAAACCTCTTTCTGAAGATAGGTTTAACTTCATTCTGAAACATCTCAGCATTAAGCTTTGTCCAGAACAAACTGTTTTATTTACATATCTTAACCTTCATAATATTGGTTATTTTCTGTGAACTACTGATCAACCTACCTTTAGATTTTTAGAAGTACAGATTGTATCAGAATCTATCCATGAAGATCTGAGCGTTACATTTCAAGGATAGAAGTGTGTTGTTCACGTAAGAAAACAATTGTCATCATTCATCAGCTACCTTCTGAGGCTGAACACACGTTCACTTTTCTGAAAGGTCAAAAGAGCTGATTGGGTGCATTGAGACACATGTCATGGGTAACCGTTCCAAATATCTTTCTGAATCCCATAAAATTAGCTGTCATTAATGCTAATAATCATTACAAATTATTTGTCTCTCTTGCAGTTTATGTTTTTAAAATCTATTTAAATGCATGTTTCACTCTTTATACTCTTTCACTTTCTCTACAATCTAATTGTTTTCAGTTTGCATTTTTCAAAAACCACTTCATTTTCTTCTCAAATTTTTTGTGTGAACATGGCTTCCTCAAGCATCCCAAATACCAGTACTCAGAGAACAGAATCCATGGAACAATATAAAGAACCATTCAGAAATCTCCTCACGCCCATTGATAACCTAGAAGTGCTTTCAGAACTGATTGTATATTTTGACAGTCTTCAAGAAAATGGTTTCAATCTTTCTGAAGAAGTAAAGGCTCAAGGATGGAACAAGTATTTTGATCGTCTTCTAGGTCCAACGTTTCCAATCCTTGTGAAGGAATTTTGGATTCATGCTTCATCCTCCAACCATCAAGTCACGTCGTATGTAATGGGGAAGAAGATAGTCATAACTAAAGACCTTATTATAAGATTGATAGGTTACATTGGTGGTGGTGTAAGGTGTATAGACATGTTCGAAAGATGTGTTGATGTTGCTTCAATTGCAAGGGAAATTTTCACTCTGGGTCTTCCCTCCAGCAAGATAAGGGATCTGAAGGATCATCACAGAATATGGGCTAAGATAATTTTGGGATGCATAAACCACAGGAAGCCAACCAGCTCTCCTGACTACATAAACATTGATCAACAGTTTCTGATCTACTTTATCTCCCAGAAGACTAAGGTGAATCTGGCTCATTTGCTTTTCAATCATTTGAGGACCAGTGTTAAGGAGACTAGAGAAGATGAGCGCACCAAAAGGGACTGGATACCCCTTGGAAGGCTCATATCAGATATTCTGACAGAATAGGCTGATAGAGCATCTAACAGAAGCACAAGAAATGAGCTCTCTAGAGGCAACTGCTGGGAAGCCTTTAAATGCAAAGAATCTGAAAAAAATGAAGATTATTGAGAACATAAAGAAGGAACCCATTGGTACTTCTTTTGCAAACATTACTTCCAGAAGAATCCCTCTGGATGATTTCCCTATGTTCTCAGAAATTGACTCCAAGCTTGAAATTATTGTCAGATATTTGGATGCATGCAAGGCAGATGGAACTGCACCAGATTTAAATATTCAGGACTTGCAACAGAAGGCTCCAGAAGTTGTGCTGAAAAAGAACAAGAAAAGGAAGGGAGCAGCAGAAGGATCATCCCAGCGGACTCCAAAAGCTGCTAAAAGGAAAGGTAATCCTTCTACTGTTAATGTTTTAGAATCAATATTTTTATCAACATCTGGACCCTTACCTACCCATTTAGAAATTCCTACCCCTCAAACCTTGATGATTTTGACATAGGCTTTGACCCCTCAGAAACTCTAAATCTTAGAGAATCTCACTCCCTACCTACCAATCCAAATACTGAAACAACTCAACCAGAGCTTGCAAAAGTTTTGTCTGACATTAAATCTTTTGACCAAAATATTTCTGCTCCCACACCAGAAAATCCAAACTCTGAAACCATCATAGAAGCACCACAACCAGATATTCCCCTATCTCCTCAACCAGAAATACCACTACCTCCATCTCCTCAACTAGATATTCGTCCACCATCTCCATAACTAGAAGTTCAAACTTCTGATATTCAACCTTCTGAAACCTGTGAATCAGAACCTCATAACATTCAACCCAACCAATCTGAAGAACCCACTTCAGATTCAGAAACTATTCCCATTCCAGGAATCACTGAACCTCTGGCCATCCGTATGCCCCTGACCATTCTGGACATTCCCCAAATTCCCTCTTCACTAGAATCAACTCCACCAAACTCCCCAACTAGTCCAATAATTATACCAGACTCTCCCACTCCCTCACCAAAGATAAATCCAGATGACAATGCTAAACTTGTCATTGATCTAACTATTTTTGAACGTCTTGCTGCCATAACTCACAAAACGGCCATTCCAAAACCAAAACCATCTGAACCCACACCAGATGTTGGTACTAGTTTATTGATGTTTGAAACAGAAATGCAGAAATGGATAACCTCCATGAAGAAATCTAGTCTTGAGATGATTAACCCTGCTGCTTCAGATTATCTTTGGACAAGTTTCAGAAAATGGATCATTTCTGAAACTCATAAGATGCAAGAACAGAGCTACGGACAAGTTCATCAGAATTTCAGTAATCTGCTAAAGGTAATTGAAGACCAAGTTCTTAGCCAACTTCTCAAGGAAGAGATTCTCCCTCTGTACAATGCTCCCTGGTCATAACATCGTCCAGCAGACAAAGTTCAACCAGAGTCAGAAGGTTTCACTCTGACTGCTGCTTCAGATGAGATAATTCCTGCAGAGGATTTGGTTCAAAAAGATCATGTTGCAGAATGCTCTGAGAAGCATCCAGTTACTGAAGATTCTCAAGCTTCCTCCTATGACAGGAAGACTCTGGAAGATCTGAAGAGAGCAGATATTGTTATGCAAGAAAGGATGGATAAACAGGATGATAAAATTTCGAAAATCAAGAGCATGTTAAGCAAACAAGAGGAAACCAACACCCAGATCAAGGGCTTGTTGGGAGCTTTGTTCACGCGTCTTCCTCCTCCATCTTAGATTTTCATTTGTTTTTAAAATCTATTTATCTGTATTATTTTCTACATTGTTGTTGTTCTGAACTCTTTATCATTACTTCTTATGTTTAATATAAAACCTTTTTAGCTCTGATTATGTGTTCTTTTTGATAACTGACAAAAAGGGGGAGAAAGAATAAGATATTTTCAATAACGGATTACTGAGACATAAGTCTCAAACATTCTGATCTACTTAATTTCTTTCTTCTAAAAAGCTTGAACAGGTACAAAACTCTGATGAAAGACGTAGTTAAATTCTGATGCTCAAGGACTCAAAGAATTTAAGGGAAGTAATCAACTCAGGGGGAGTTTTTCTTCTTAATTCTATACTTTTTATTCTTTATTTTTAATTGAAAAATCTGGTTTTTGTCATCATCAAAAAGGGGGAGATTGTTAGAACATAGTTTGATTCTACAACCCTTGATTAGAGTTTTGATGATAACAAAATACAAAGAATAAATAAATCCGAAGATATATACAAAGAACAAATATGCTACTTAAAATTATGTCTTTCATATGCAGTTCTGATGGGATTAACATCAGAAGATAGGCAATAAAGCATTACACGCTGAAAGCAAAACAGGCTTTACGCTGAAGTTTGATGACCAGAATCTACGCCTAAACAAGTACACTCTGACTCTGAACAAAGACATCTTAACCAAGTTATCAACACTCTAAAGTGTTATCAGCAGTTAAAGCAAATAAGACTCTGAAGCGTTACTGGTTATTCAAGACAGAATTAAATGATAACGGCTTTCTTCAGACAAGATCTTCTTCAAAAAGGAAAGTGTGTTATTATCATTAAACTTTCTTTATGGACAACGTCTCTTGCTTGCCTATATAAACAAGTCTGCTTGTGAAAGAAGCACGTACGTACGCATACATCATTTGCAGAGAATTCCAAATCACGCGTATTCTAGCTCTAGCAAATTTATTTTATTCCAAGCTTAATTTGTGTAATTATCACAGTTGTGATATACTGTTTTGTTAGAAAACAACAACACATTCTTTCTCAATTATTTGTAAAAGATTTCCTTGAGATAAACCGGTTTGTGGTTATACTCAAGAAGACTTTAACAATTGTTAAAGTAGTTGTTGTAATCCTTTGAAGATTAGTGGATTAAGACCTCGTTGGAGAGAGGCGAAATCACCTTGACGGGAGGACTGGAGTAGTTTGAGATCAAACGAACCAGGATAAAAATACTGTGTTATTAAGCCTTTTGATCTAAGTTTTTCAATTCAACCCCCCTTCTTGTGTTTTTCACATCTTCAGCTTTGTCATCTATTTTATCATTTGATCTTTCGCCATCTTTGACATGTTACCTTGTTATTATTTAGTCGATGTTTTACCATCTCATTTGTTTTGTTGTTTCTTTCGATGTTTTTCCATCTTGACTATTTTTGTTGTCTTAAATGAAAAAACACAAACCAACCAAAATATGTAAGCCGAACTACGGCTGCTTTGATTCCTTAAAAGGGATACGTATGCATTGGGGTAGGGCCCGATCGAGCTCAACTTTTATTTTCCCTACATTGTGTTCTTTTCTTTCGCATGCATCCCCTTTTCAGCTTTAAGCCATAGACATAGGATTTGACCACACCCATTAAATTAGACAACAAGAGTGGATACCGTAGAGTACTACGGGCGTGTGGGGTGCTAATACCTTCCCCTCGCGTAACAGACTCCCTTACCCGATCTCTCGGTCGAAAGACCGTGATTTCTCCCTTTTCAGGTTTTCTCGATGTTTACCTTTCCCTTTCAGCGGGATAAAAGACGTTCGATGGCGACTTCATTGATGTTTCATTACATCCAGATGATAGATTCGGCCAGGCGGTTTCAGCTGGCGACTTCACTAGGGACAGATTGACCTTTTGCTGGTCCATCCCGGAGTCGATCCTAGCTCTTGTTTGTTTTCTTTTTGGGTGTTTATTTTTACCGCTTTGCATATTTATCTGTTTGCATTACATCCTATGTGCGCTTTACTTTCTGCATACTGGATTTGGATGGACTGTTTTGATTCTGGATTTCTTGGTGGGTGGGTTGTTCTATGAGGTAAAAGGCCTCGTACCCAGACTATGAGTGAATTCCATAGGAACTAGGAATAGAGTGGCCATGGCAGCTATGAGGTGGATGCTTTGTAGACCTGACCATGAGACCCATGACTTCAAAGGTAGTTCGGATAGGTGTTATCGTATGATGATACCGACAGTCGAACTCCTGTACTCTGATTTGGATTTTAACCTTACCTTGACATAGACTACACCCGTGAGAGGGGCGGGAAAACTTTCTTACAGGTACAGGTATTGTTGGTGACTTTGTGTTGCGAAGGTGACTCAGGTTCCCATGATAGTTTTGAAGCTTTGGGATTTTCTTTTGATCTTGAGTGGTGTTGTTCTGTAATGGTCCAGCCATTATCCAGTGTGAAACTTTGATCCTGTCATGTTGCATCGTAGCATATTTATTTCTAAAAAATGATGTATAAAAAATAACTAGCATGTGCATGTCATATTCCAGGGACATTCAAGAGTCTTCTTTCCATCAGAAATGGCTGGCCTCCCGTCAGATGAGTTTGATTCAGTTCGTGTTAAAGAGCCCACCAGGCATACATTCGCTTATCAGATTCCTACTATTGATGTGTCCTAATTGAAGAGGTTGAGTTCTTATTTAAAGGGTGATGTTCTGAATAATTTCAACAAAAATTATGGCAATCTTTTACTAATCCTTAACACTCATGTGACCCAATGGCTTTGATCACCCTCTTCCAGTTCTATGACAAGAAATTACGGTGTTTTACTTTTCAAGATTATCAACTGGTTCCCACACTAGAAGATTACGCGTACCTACTTAATATCAAGTTGTCCAATGAAGTTCCTTTTGTCCAAGTGCCGGAGAAGCCGAAGTTCGAAGTTATTGCTGAAATTCTTCATTTGAGTTGGAAAGAGGTGAAAGACAATTGGAAATCAAGTGAG
Organism: Vicia faba; assembly: GCA_948472305.1. Classification (NCBI taxonomy): domain Eukaryota; kingdom Viridiplantae; phylum Streptophyta; class Magnoliopsida; order Fabales; family Fabaceae; genus Vicia; species Vicia faba. The sequence continues at coordinate 1,582,244,144 of OX451736.1, forward strand.
GATACTACAGGGTTTTATTTGGATTTCTTAGTGAAGAGAGTTGAAGACTGGGTAAAGAAAGGGAATTGGAATGACTTCAACACTCTGTTTGCTCTCATGATATACGGGATTATCTTCTTCCCTCACAAGAGAATTTTTGTGGATTTGACGGCTATTTATGTTTTTAGAAATAAGAACCCAGTACCAACACTCTTGGCGGATACTCTTTACACCATTCATTCCAGGCATGGAAAAGGAGGTAATGGAAGTTTATGTCATTCGATGTTGTATCAATGGTTCAAGTTGCACCTACCGGTAAGTGGCCCTTTCATGGATACCAGGCATTCTATCTGATGGTCATCAAGACTTGTCAACCTTACTTCATTTGATATCCAGTGGAATTATGACATGGGAGAGGTACGAAGTATTATCACTAGCTGCGGAGATTTCCCTAATGTTCCCCTCATAGAAACTAAGGGGTGTATCAACTACAATCCTGTGCTTGCTTATCGTCAATTGGGATATGCAATGGATGGATCGCCAAAGGTTGAGGAGGTGTCTGAGTTGGTGTATTTTGTTAGAGGAAGTGATCATGTGATGATGAAAAGAGTGACAAGTGCTTGGAAGAGAATTCACAAGAAGGATAGAACTTCTTTGGGCAAGAAGGTTCCTATTGCTAGAGTTCCTTACTTGGAGTGGATTAGAGCCAGGTTTAAGATTTTACGGTTACCATTTGCAAGATCAGCTCCTATATGTGAGCAACCTCCTATTGTTCTCAGTAACACGGTGCCTACCGAGGTGTTCACCCAGGTTCATGTCGAGCTCATTCAACTTCGTGCAAAAGGCCGTGAGGCAGGAATGAAACTCTATTGGGTAGATCAAGAAAGGGCCGACTTAGCTCGCAAACTCAAAGAAGCTCAAGGAGAAACTTCTGATACAACCGGTTTTAGGAAGAGATCTCTTGCTGAAATGGAGGAAGAGTTGAGTAAGACCTAGCAAGAGTTCCAGAAGCTTCAGGCATCTGAGAATAACTACAGGAAGAAGATTCAAAACTTGGAGAAACAACTCAAAGATAAAGATGCTCAGCTTAAGAAGGAAGTAGCCCAGAGGCGTGTCACAGAGGATCGGTTTCAAGAAAGTAAAGTAGTCGCATCACAAATTTTGAAGGAGAAAGCCAGGCTTGAAGAGTATTGTCAACACATTGAAGCGTGTCTTGTTCCGGAGATTTAGTTTTTGTTACTTACCTTTGGTGTATTTGGTCACCCCCCGGATTGTTGGAAGGGACCATTTGTTTTTATTATTTAGTTTTTGTTAAGTTTACTTTGAAACATGTATCTTTTTGTTTATTGTTACACTCTTAGATGTTCGAAGTCACTTGAACATCATTTCTTTTGTTTGTAAATTATTGAAGTGTTTGTCTTATTTATCCTTTTTCCCTTTGATTGTATGTTTGATCTTTGGTTGCACGCCGTGATTGATGCATAAAAGGACTCTTGAATACTTGGAAATGACAAACATATCATGCACATCATGCATTTCATAACATTATAGGTTATCTCAAGACGATATTCTTATTCTTCTGCTTTTCTTATTCAGAATTCAAGACGACTACTCATCAAATTCCACCAGAAACAATTTTCCAAGACAGATGGAACAAGTTCAAGTTGAATTCGCTGAAATGAGGGCCTAGATGGCTACTTAGATAACCCAGTTCATGGAAGTCATCACCAATGTGAATCGCCGACAGGAGGAATTGGCTGCCATATTCAACAACCAGCGCTGCTATCTGGGGGATGGTGGAAATCAAGGGCTCTATCCGGACATTTCTGTAGGATTAGGGGATGTGCAAGATCAGCATTTCGGAAATTTTCACGAGATTCCCAGAAACCCTTTTGTGCGCAACATAGGGAAGTTTCCCCCGTCTCCTGGACCTCGTCTTGTGGGGAACAGAAGAGATAATTAGGGCGGTGTAAGGGGCTATCAGGAGCAGGATTATGAATTTGACTAGGATGAAGATCATTTTTCTGTTCGACATTCAGAGTCGGAGGTTCAGGTTGAGGATAGGAAGTATCGGTTGTTGGAAGAACGTTTGAAGGTTGTGGAAGGGCAAGGAGTCCTTTGTATGGATGCTAATGATCTCGGGTTGGTGTCTGGGGTGAAAGTTCCTCCAAAGTTCAAGCCTCCTACATTTGAAAAGTACAACGGAACGTCATGTCCTATTACTCATGCAACTGCTTATTTCCGGAAGATGTCGGTACATACTGAGGATCAGGGACTTTTGATTCACTTTTTCCAGGATAGCCTATCTGGGGCTTCCCTGGAGTGGTACATGAAGTTGGAGAAAACTCATATTCGTTGATGGAATGATCTTGCTCGGGCTTTTGTCAAACATTATCAGTACAATGTGGATATGGCGCATAATCGCACTCAGTTACAGAATATGTCATAGGGACCAAAAGAATCTTTCAAGGAATATGCTCAGAAGTGACGTGAGTTGGCTGCAAGGGTTCAACCTTCACTCATGGAGAGAGAAATCATTGATATGTTTATGAGTACCCTACAAGGGCCATTCTATGAGCACATGATAGGAAGTACTTCGGCAGGATTTGCAGACTTGGTTATGGCTGGTGAAAGAATTGAGGTAGGTTTGAAATTGGGGAAAATCCAGGTTGGAGGTTCTAGTGGCTCATCAGGAGGCAGTAAGAAACCATTCAACACTTACCCCAAGAAAAGGGAAGGCGACGCAAGTGCGGTTTACTCTCATAGAGGAAGAAGAGAGGATCGTCAGCACCAACAAATCAATGTTGTTTCTATTCCTGTTAATGCTCCTCTGCAGGAGAGACCGAATGCAGTACCTCAACAACAAAGACGGAAAGATGCTCCCTGTCAGTATAATAATCAACAGCAGAGACAACCCAGAAAATTCGATCCCTTTCCAGTATCTCTTACTGAAGCACTCCACCATTTGCTCGATTTGAAGTTGGTCAGTTTGAGAAATATGCCACCACCACCCGCAAGACTTCCCCCTAACTATGATGCTAATGCAAGATGTGAATTCCATTTAGGCGGAGTTGGTCATTCTACTGACAATTGTTTTGCGTTGAAGTGCAAGGTACAAGACTTGTTAGATTTTAAGACAATTGAGTTTACTCCAGTGACTGGTCCGAATGTTACTCAGAACCCAATGCCTAGGCATGGAGGGGTTGTTGTTAATATGATTGATGATAATGGTGAAGTGTTGACTTTGATCATGAATGTGGAACAAGTAACTACTCCGTTATGCTATGTTAAGAGGTATTTTCTTGACAATTCTATTTTCCCGGGTTGTACTTCAGAGTGTGCCAAGTGTAGAGAGTAACCGAAGGGCTGCGATGATCTAAAAAACGATATCCAGTTGATGATAAAGGATGGTTCCCTGCAGTTTGATAGAAAACCGAGTTACCGCAAGGTTACCGAAGAAGATGTTGTTGTGGTATCTATTCCTTACACCCATGTGCGCATTCCTGCCCCATCTAGGGCATCCCCTTTGATGATTACGGTACCTGGTCCCATGTTGTATACCAGTGAGAAGGCCATCCCATGGCATTACGGTGCTGATGTTTATTACCATGGGGTGAAGCAGGAAGTAAGTACTCGTTCGTCTGAGGAAGAATGTGCTAAAGATAATGAAGAGGAAGTTCATAACTTTTCTGGTGTGGGTCGAATGACTAGAAGTGGGAGAGTATTCGGTCCTTCCAATGTGCAAGATGCGGCAGATGCTTCGGCAAGAGAAAAAGGAAAACAACAGGTGACGATTGGTAATCCAAGGGTTACACCAGCCAATGTGACTCAACCAATTCCGATACCAGAAGCTTCTTCGGTTCCCGATGAGGTTGAAGAGTTAATGTGAATTATCAGAAAGAGTGATTATAGCATAATTAATCATCTAAGCCATATTCCTTCTAAGATGTCTATCTTGTCTCTGTTTATTTATTTATAACCTCACAAAAATGCTTTGATGAAGTTGTTAAAGAATGCGTTCGTGCCACATGAGATGACAATCAATTAGTTTGAGAATGTTGGTGCTAACATATCTGTCGGGAACGGTCTGGGCTTCACAGATTTTGATCTTCCTCCGGAGCGGCCAGACCATAACAAAGTGTTGCATATTTCAATGGAGTGCAGGGGCACTACTTTACCCCGAGTTTTGGTGGACATAGGTTTGTCTTTGAATGTATTGCCCAAGTCAACATTGATGAAGATTGATTATTTTGAACTGGAGTTGCGCCCTATTGATTTGATGGTGAAAGCGTTTGATGGGTCTCGAAGGTCAGTGTTTGGGGAAGTAGAGTTACCAATCAAGGTTGGTCCTCACACCTTCACGGTTACATTTTTTGTGATGGATATACAACCAGTGTATTGTTGTTTGTTGGGGAGGCCGTGGATTCATAGAGCAGGGGCAGTCAGTTCTACTCTTCATCAGAAACTCAAGTATCCTGCCGAGGGAAAGGTGATAACTGTGTGCGGCAAGGAAGAGTACATCGTGAGCCATTTGACATCATTCCGCTATGTTAAAGTTGAAGGTGAGATACATGAGACTCCATTTCAGGCGTTTGAGACAGTTCATGCTGTCAATTTTCCTCCTCCAGAGCAGAAAAGGAAACCTGAAACTGTTATGTCTTCTCTCAAGGATGCGAGAGCTGTGGTGGAAAATGGTAACCCTGAAGGTTGGGGTCAGGTGCTGGACGTTACTCAAAAATTTGATAAATTTGGTCTTGGTTTTAGCCCAGGTCAGCAGAGTGCAACTCCCATAGCATCAAGTTTATCTACTCCTGTGAAATTTTCCCGCCCTTGTGCTACTCAAGAAGGACACGTCAATGCAGTTGGCGATGATAGGGTTGATGGCTATAATATCGAAGATTGGATTCGTCCGAGTGTACCATGCCAGACACTCAACAATTGGACTTATGTGGATGTTATCCAAGTTTCAAGCGCTGAGGAGTAATTTTTCTTGTTTCTTTTATTATCATATCATATTTCCTACGCTCTGCCCAAGGCGTAGTGAATCATTTGTGTAGGGCCACCATGTTTATTTTTCAAGTTTATCATGAAATAAAGGACGTTTTTGCATTCAAAAGTTTGCTCCATTTTTTTTATTTAAATGGCAATGTTTCTCTTTTCACACACTAATCACTAAAAAACGCCAAAATGTCATTCATGCAGATGCACTTCCACCACCGATCATATTGATAACGACTCTGCTATGGCTCATTATGACTTTGATACTCCTATTATCAAGCTGAAGAAGAAGCATATGAGGATTGTGATCTTCTTGAGGAATTAACAAGATTGTTAAAACAAGAGGAGAAGGTTATCCAGCCGAATCAGGATTCGATTGAGGTGGTGAATATTGGCACATAAGAGGTAAGAAGAGAAGTCAAGATAGGGGCCGATCTCAAGGAAAGTATAAAGGTCAGATTGATTGAGCTACTCCGTGAGTATTCTGATATCTTCGCTTGGTCTTATGAGGATATGCTTGGGTTGGATACAGACATAGTCATGCATCGACTACCGCTCAAAGAAGGTTGTTCCCCTGTCAAGCAAAAGCTCCGAAGAACTCATCCTGAGATGTCCAAGAAGATCAAGGAGGAGGTCATGAAGCAGTTGGATGCGAATTTCTTAAAGGTCATCATTTATCCGCCATGGATTGCAAATATTGTGCCTGTGCCCAAGAAGGATGGTACGGTTAGGATGTGCGTGGATTATAGGGATTTGAATAGGGCCATCCCTAAATATGACTTCCCTCTTCCATATATTGACGTGTTGGTCGATAACACTGCTCATTCCAAAGTGTTTTCGTTCATGGATGGTTTTTCGGGTTACAATCAAATTAAGATAGCTCTGAAGTATATGGAGTAGACAAAATTTATTACGCCTTGGGGAACTTTCTATTATAAAGTGATGCGGTTTGGTTTGAAAAATGTCGGGGCAACATATCAGCGCACCATGGTCACTCTCTTTCATAATTTGATTAACAAAGAGGTTGAAGTTTATGTGGATGATATGATTTCTAAGTATGACACGGAAGAGGACGTCTTGCTCATCTGGAAAAATTGTTCGAGAGACTGAGGCAGTTCTTGCTGAGGTTGAATCCGAATAAGTGCACATTCGGGGTGAGATCCGGCAAGCTGTTGGGTTTTATTGTAAGTGAAAAAGGCATCGAGGTAGACCCGACTAAAGTAAAAGCGATACAAGAAATTCCTGAACCAAGGACAGAGAAGGAAGTACATGGTTTCTTGGGAAGGTTAAACTACATTTCTAGATTCATTTCTCATCTCACAGCCACCTGTGAACCTTTGTTTAAGTTGTTGAAGAAAAGTCAGACAGTGAAATGGAATGAGGATTGTCAGAAGGCCTTTGACAAGATAAAGGAGTATTTGTAGGAACCTCTAATACTCATGCCTCCGGTGGAAGGAAGGCCACTAATCATGTATCTAACTGTGTTGGAGATCTCAATGGGTTGTGTCCTCGGTCAGCACGACGAGACAGGGAAGAAAGAGCAAGCTATTTACTACTTGAGTAAGAAGTTTACGAAATGCGAGTCGAGGTACTCATTGCTGGAAAAGACTTGTTGTGCGCTTGCCTGGGCCGCCAAACGTTTGAGGCAGTACATGTTAACTCACACCACCTACTTGATATCCAAAATGGACCCAATCAAGTACATTTTTGAGAAGCCAACTCTTACAGGCAGGGTGGCCCGTTGGCAGATGATACTCACCGAGTATGATATCTAATACACTACTCAAAAAGCAATTAAGGGTAGTGTATTGGCCGACCATCTTGCTCATCAGCCCTTGAACTATTATGAACCGATGAAGTTTTATTTTCCATAAGAGGAAATTGTGTATATTCGGGATTGTAATATGCCAGACCCAGACGAAGGACCCGAGCCGGGATCACGGTGGACGCTTGTTTTTGATGGTGCCTCAAATTCCATGGGCAACGGCGTCAGAGCTATTATCACTTCCCCTGAGGGATACCACATTCCTTTCACGGCTCGTATTTGTTTCGATTGAACTAACAACATGGTCAAGTATGAGGCTTGCATTTATGGCATTGAAGCGGCGATCGACCTGCGCGTCAAATTCTTGAATGTTTACGGGGATTCAAATCTTGTAATCATCCAGATTAATGGAGATTGGGAGACTCTCCATCAGAACCTAATTATGTATCGCGAGCATGTTATGAAGTTGATTTCGTACTTCGAAGAGATCACGTTTGAGCATATTCCCAGAGAAGAAAACAATCTAGCTAATGCATTGGAAACTTTGTCCTCCATGTTCAAGGTTAAGTGGGTTAATGAGGCACCTTCTATTACTATTAGAAGTCTGAGTGAGCCAGCTTTCTGTTTTGAAGCTAGTTTGGAATCAGATGGTAATCCTTGGTTTTATGATGTTAAATGGTATCTTGAGACACATGAGTTCCCTAAAGAGGTATCCGTCACAGATAAGAAGTTCTTGAGAAGATTTTCAGCCAAGTTCTTTCTCAGTGGTGGTGTGTTGTATAGAAGGCATCATGACGGTTTACTGCTCAGATGTGTTGACAAGAAAGAAGCAGCTAGAATCATTGAAGAGATACATGAAGGTGATTTCGGGACCCATTCCAACGGGCATACCATGGCTAAAAAGATTTTGAGAGCAGGATATTATTGGTCCACCATGGAGACGGACTGTTACAACCATGCACGGGTTTGCCACAAATGTCAAGTCTATGCTGATGAAGTGCATGTGCCGCCAGTACCTTTGAATGTCTTGACTTCCCCTTGGTCGTTTGCGATGTGGGAATTGATATGATCGGAAAAATTGAACCGACTGCGTCCAATGGGCACCGTTTCATTCTGGTCGCCATCGATTATTTTACAAAATGGGTCGAAGTTGCATCCTATTCCAATGTCACCAAGCAGGTGGTAACTCGGTTCATTAAGCACAATATTAGTTGTCGCTACGGAGTGCCTGAAAAGATCATTACCGACAATGGGTCTAATCTAAACAACAAAATAATGATGGAGCTTTGTGAGTCCTTCAAGATCAAGCATCATAACTCTTCCCTGTACCAACAAAAAATGAACGGTGTTGTCGAAGCGGCCAATAAGAATATCAAGAAAATCATGCAGAAGATGGTGGTAACCTATAAAGATTGGTATGAGATGCTGCCTTTTGCGTTGCATGGTTATTGCACCACTGTGTGTACTTCGACTGGAGCAACCCCATTTTCTTTGGTTTACAGCATGGAAGCAGTATTGCCGGTAGAGGTCGAGATTTCTTCTCTTAGCGTCATGAGAGATGTAGAGCAGGATGAAAGTGAATGGGTACAAAATTGGTTGGATCAGTTGGAACTTATTGACGAGAAGAGGTTGACGGTTGTATGTCATGGTCAGGTATATCAGCAAAAGATGAGGAAAGCTTTTGATAAGATGGTACGGCCTCATTGTTACAAGCCAGGTGACCTTGTGCTAAAAAGGATAATTATCCCCCAAGTAGATCCCAGGGGCAAGTGGGTTCCGACTTATGAAGGTCATTTCGTGGTCAGAAAAGTCTTCTCTGGAGGAGCGATGATGCTCACTGTGATACGGTGGCCAGAACCGGGACTATTTTTAGGAATGCTGGTTTGTGTTTTGCGTTTGTGTTTGAAAAATGTCGCGGTAAGCAAGAGTCGCCACCGACTTTTATTTTATCCAACAAGGAAAGGAAAAAAAGCACAGAAAAATTCCTTTTTCGAGATTTTGAGTACGGGGGATAGATTATAGAAAGGGAAGGTATTAGCACCCTTTCTATCCGTAGTTATCTACGGGCTCTTAGGTACTTGCTCATCATTTTCAAAATTGCTTCTTTGTGTGCTTGTGTATTCTGAAAAGTTTTTTTATTTTGACTTCGATTTAACCCTTGCTTCTGTCTTCAAGAGTGTTACGTAGTGTTTTTGAAAACATTGTTTTGAAAGGAGTGTAAGTGTGAAAAAGTTTGTTTGGATTGAGCAAGTACTTAAGAATTAATCTACCTACTCGAAAAAAAGAATTGTTCTATGTTCGTTCCCTTTAGACAGCGCTATCCTACTATTAGTGAGTAAGTAGCACCATTGTTGGAGTTTTGAGGTTCAATTCGAAAGGGACGTACAATCACTAAAGCAATGTTAGGACGTCTTAGTAATAACCCTAATGTCTTAGATCAATTATTCGAGGCAACAATTCTGAGGTAAGCTTTCCGAGGCAACTTTGATCTTTGAGAAAAAAGGACGACCACTAAAATATCCTATACCTAATGACTGTTTATCGAAGGTAACCGAAGTGGGAGTGTACCCTAGGAGTGTGCATGTGCGAGTGATTCAATTTCAAATTATTATCTTTGCACATTTTAGGGTTATTTAATTGTTTTAAAGTGAATCATACATTCTTGTCATTCAACCCTAATCATACATCTAACAGTTAATATTTTACAGAATTTAAAGTGCGGAAATTAAACTACGCTATTACAAGGCTTCGGGTATTTACATAGCCAAAAACAAACCCTTAAAAAATAAAGCGGTAAATGAAAATAAAAGACCTAATTAAACTATTACAACTTATGAGCAATTACATTAATAGGGTAAAAATAATAATAAAGTGCGCGCGATGAAATTTAGATCGGGAAAGAATTAGGGTTTTGACCCTTTCTAACCTAATTGAAAGAAAATAATTTTTTTTGTTGTTTTTAATTATTTTTAAGAACAGAATTAGGTTTTTAAATTAAATACAAAATTAATGAGTTAATTAAATTAATTAAAGAAAATAATTACATGGCCTATTTTTGTGTTTTTGGTTATTTTAAGAAAAAATAAATATAATTAAGTTAGAAATAAATCCCTAATTGTTCTAATTAATTTTAATTTATTTACAAAAAGAAATTAAAGTTACCTACAATTAAAATATAATTTAATTAATTAATTTTATTGATAAAAAATAAACCTAAGTCTAATTGGGTGAAAAATATTATTTGTGATTTTTTGATAAAAGAAATAATTAATTTTGTTAGTAAAATAAATAAATAAATTAAATAAAACAAAATATAAAAAGAAAAGAGAAAGAGTTATTGGGCCTGAAAAATGATTTTGGGGGGGTGTAAACAGCAGCTTCTGGGCCCAAAAAGGATTGACCCACGTTGACTTGTTGGATCCCATGTATTACATTGACCATGGCCTATGATGCTCCTCTATTGATGGCTTTCAGATCTGGATCTCAGGACACTTGCCAAGCTGGATTATGAGGGTGTATGGTAGCCCTTGGTCTTGTGCGCGCGTATGATCACTGAAAGAAAAATAATGTGAAAGAATTGGGGGACCTGGGATTCGAACACAGGTCCTGAAGCATTTTCCACATGCACCAATGCCAGCTGCGCTGCGTATTCAATTTGTACATAAAATAACAAATAATGATAATATACAATAAAAAGAGTTAGTGGAGAATAATAAAAACGCGCGCCAGAATTTTGAATGGACCAACAGGATGATGCCACGCTGGTCATCCCTGGCCTGGCTCCGTTGCTAAAAGTTAAAGGCTTTTACCTACAGACGTATGTTTGTAGCTACAACCCTGGTTCATTCAAAAATCCTTCTTGGACATGATAAATGATTCCTAATGCCATAAATTGAACCATCTTGTCATCCTGAACATCATGATACCCTTCATGGGGGCTAATTTTGCCTGCATACAAAAACCCTAAAACGGAACCAAAAACCCTAACAATGGCATTTCTTGATTCAGTCTACAAAAATGCAATTGGATGATATGGATAGCTTGCAAATGTGTTAAGGAACAAGAATGTACAATTATTTCAGGCTATAAGTATCAGAATGATGTAATTCGAATTCAAGAAAGAACCAAGGTCGTGGCTGACTTACAGTGTGTTTTGGTGCTGGAAAGGACTTGTTCATGATTGGTTTCGCTTGCTTACACTCCCAGGAAGCGATTGGGATAGCTAGAAGGTCTTGAGAATGCCTGGAAATATGAAATCATGCTGCACTTTTTTGGTGTTTTTTCAAGTCTTGTTCTTACGCCTCTCTCCAGCCTTTTTTTAGGTCTGCACATGCTCAATATATATCAAGGATTTGATTAGTATTGAAAAGCTGATCTCAATCTTCCTCCATCATTGCTTTTGATTTGTATTTGATACATTTGAAAATCTTGCTAAAAATAGTGCAAAATCAATCTTTTTGTGCACACATAGCCCTTGCACGAATTCAATTACTTGCCAACTGGATATAGGATCTGAAACAAGCATAATATCTTGAGATTTCAATGTTTTGGATTTTTTCCATGATTTGTTTTGATTAAAATAGATTTAATTCAAATCAAAATCAAAATAAATAATAAAAACAAGATAATGACAAGTGGAAAGGGCTAATGCCAGTGGACCATGTTGCCAACTCAAAACAAGTGCAAAAGATTAGGCCCATTTGGCAAAAATTGCAATTTTAGACATAGTTGACTTTTGACAATTTTGCAAAAAGGGTCAACTTCACCAATGCATAACTTCCTCAATTTTGACTCTTTGAAGGTGTTCTTAGACTTTTTAGAAATATTGAGATGTCGTCTAAGCAACCCTTTTGGTCTCATCTGAATTTGGTACTCCATGTTCATGTATGAAGCTTTGACAAAAAAGGTGTTTTTGTTGGCTTTTCAAAATGACCTATAATGTCAAAATTCATAACTTCTTGTGAGTGCATATTTTGAACTTGGGAGCTGAAGATGGATTGTAGATAATTGCATCCTCTTAAAAATGAGCTTTTTATGGGTAATTTCTCATAAAGTATGAGAAAGTTATGCTTGGTCAAAGTTGAGTTGACTTTTCCTACAAAACCCTAATTTAGCAACTTTTGGTTCTTGATGAATTATGAGCAATCCTTGATGAATCATGATCAACCCATGATCAAATGATGAAATATACTTAAAAATGAGGATGTTGACCAAAAATCTTGAAGTTTGATTGTATGTGGGCCACAATTGACTTTTGCCCTAGTACAGTCGATTTTCAGACCTTTGAGCAATTGACTGGGCAAACTTCCTCTGCAAGGCTTGAAACTTGACATGGATGATCTTGAGAACATATTAGGACAATGGTGAGCGTTTGGGATCCCTTGGAATCAAGTATCTTGATGCAACATGAAACCCTAATTTGAGGTAGACTGCCTTAGAAGGGGCTTGTCTGGTCAACCCTTGGACTTCCTTGAGCAACTTGAGAATCTCACTTGAAATTTTTTGAGAAATATGGGAGGGAAAATTTTGGGGTACAACAGCTGCCCCTGTTCAATATTCTTAAACCTGAGGATGTAGATTGGCTTGTCTGCCTTTTGTGATCTGAGGGTTGAAGATGATTGAACACTAGAGTGCCCAGAAATTTGCACTCGCATGACGCGGTATATGTCTTGTGATGTCGGGAATGGGCTTACATATGCCATTTGGAGATTGATGACGGGAGATGGGCTTAAAGATGCCATCTGGAGGAGTTTCGATTGCATAAGAGATTCCTTAGCGAGAGCCTGCATACCTGTTGTTGAGGAAGATTCCGCTGAGGAATGTTGTTCTTTGTCTTGAGAGAAATTTGAATTTTAGGAGCTTCGGTCGTCTGTTATTCTACTGGGGAATCATCTCTATTTTGAGAAAAGTTGAATTTTAGGAGCTTCGGTCGTCCGTTATTCTACTGAGGAATCGCCTCTTAGTTGAAGAGGTGAGAATGAACTACTATCTGGTCGTAATCCAGGCTTCATAGTGATAAGACCGACTGCTATCTGGTCGTAATCCAGGCTTTACAGTGACTTACTGGGGAGATGAGATTAAACTCTCTATCCGGTCGTAATCCAGGCTTCGCAATTTCTCGATTCTTATCTGGTCGTAATCCAGGCTTCAGAAGGAATTAAGTTGTTATCTGGTCGAATTCGGGCTTCAACTTGAACTTAGGGCACACTAATATCCGATCGGCTTCGGGCTTCTTAGTAATTGTCCAGGTAAAATTGCTATTCGGTCGAAATCCAAGCTTCGTAATGTCTTGTACCGCTATCTGGTCGTAATCCAGGCTTCACGATGTGTTATACCATTATCTGGTCGAATCCATGCTTCATGGTGTTATGTACTGCTATTTGGTCGTAATCCAGGCTTCATAATACCTTAATTCTTATCTGGTCGTAATCCAGGCTTCAGAAGAGATCAAGTGGTTATCCGGTCGCATCCGGGCTTCCCTTTGACTGTTGGGCCTACTAATATCCGGTCGAATCCGGGCTTCCTAGTAATTGGCTGGGTAAACTGCTATTTGGTCATAATCCAAGCTTCACAGTGTCCCTCACTGTTATCTGGTCATATTCCAGGCTTCAGTGCTTTTTACCGCTATCTGGTCGTAATCCAGGCTTCACGATGTCTCATACCACTATCTGGTCGAAATCCAGGCTTCATGGTGTTCAGAGGAATCAAGATACTATCTGGTCGAATCCGGGCTTCATAACTTGTGTTAACGATATGCCACTATTTGGTCGTAATCCAGGCTTCACGTTGTCTTTGGCTGCTATCTGGTCGTAATCCAAGCTTCACAACGTCTTCTACCATTATCTGGTGGTAATCCAGGCTTCATGGTCTTGTATTGCTATTTGGTCGTAATCCAGGCTTCACAATAACTTGTTAAGCTTTTATCCAGTCGAATCCGGGCTTCACGGCTTGCTTTTAAGAGATACCACTATCTGGTCGTAATCCAGGCTTCGTGGTATTCTGATACTGTTATTCGGTCGTTCTCCGGGCTTCACAATATGCTGTAGAAATCAAGATATTATCCGGTCGGGTCCGGGCTTCATAGCTTGAACTTTGTGAGAATTTGATTGTATCTTTCCTGAAAGGTAAAGGTTAGTTATATGTAATGCATGGCATGTATCAAGCAATGATGTTCTCAAAATAAATGAGATTGTGTTGTATGATGCGTATGCGCATGTCATGATGTATGGATGTGTAATGTTTTTATGTTCTCTAGCTGGGGGGAAAATAAATCCCGGCCTTCTGCTGGAGAATGAAAGTTTCGCTCGCTGGGGATAACGATCGAAGATGATTGGGAGAATAATCCTGCTGGAGAATACATTGGTGAGAGAGTGACTCTGTGGGGAAGAGATGCTTTGCTGAGGTTTTGTTGATTTGGAGAAATAACCTCAGTTGGGGATGAAATACCGTTGTTGGCGATGATAAACTTTGTCGGGGATAAAATTTCTTGTTTGTGGAAGAAATAAACTCCACTGGGGATAATTTTCTAGACTCTATTGGGTATAATCTTCCAGTGCTGGTGATAGATAAACTCTGCTTGGGGAGAGTCTTACCGACTCATTCGGGGTTGTGAACCTCAGTTGGGGAGAGTTGATGATACTGTATTCGAGTACTTCCTACTCTGCGGGGAGTGTATGCATTTTAGTCATATTCTTCAGCTAGGTTTATCCCTGTACCTGATGAATAGAGAAACTGTAAGGCTCGGACATTTCTTGTTTGCCCCTGTTCCTGATACTGCGAGTAATCGTCTTTTGTTACACACGTAAATATTTATGAGCAGCAATTAATGTCAAATGCATATATCAAAAATGAACATTGGACGTTCTTGCAAAACAAAACAGAAAAGAAAAATAATTTGACATTTCATTATGAAAATGAATTGTATTGACTTTGAAGTTAGCCTTTAAATAGGCGTTTTTGTACAAGAGGCTGACGTCCTAGTAAGAGAACACCGCCGAACAAACAGAATTTATACAATTTGTGTAAAAGAAAGGAAAACAGCTATGTGAACAATCCCACTGGGTTCCAACTCTGCTATTGCCTTTAAGTCTTTGAGTGTCTTATCACTTTGCTACTTGGTTGAAGGTAGATCAGGTTGATTAGTGTCGTCCGAGCTTGACAGTCGATACTGAAGTCTGGTTGCAAGATGATCCAATGAGACATAGTGTTACGCTTTGATCCCTAATTTTTTCCTGGACCACCCTTTCGGGTTTTCAGTCCACCGGGATACCATTTTTTTCCCAAACCGCCTTTTCAGGTTTTCGACTTGCCGGGTGTACAGTTTTTTCATTTTCATCCCTTATTTTTACCTGAACCCTTTTGGTTCGCTGAGAAGCCCTTATTTTTGCCTAGGCCAGTCGACCTAGCGGGTCTTTGATTATGCGTAGTATTTTTTCACTATGTCTGTATTGACGGGGTGAGGAAGGTCGTCACCATCCATGGTGGTTAGAATCATAGCTCCTCCCGAGAAAATGTTCTTAACCACAAATGGCCCTTCGTAAGTAGGGGTCCATTTTCCCCTGGGATCACCTTGTGGCAGTATGATGCGTTTGATCACAAGATCCCCGACTTGATACTCTTGTCGTCTAACTTTCTTTTTAAATGCATTGATCATTCACTTTTTATACGTCTGACCATGACAAATAGCAGTAAGTCTTTTTTCGTCGATTAAGTTCAACTGATCAAGCCGGGTTTGAATCCAATCATCCTCACTCAAACCTTAATGCTTCATAATCCGAAGAGAGGGTATCTGAACTTCAATGGGCAAGACTGCCTCCATGCCATATACCAAGGAATAGGGTGTTGCCCTTGTTGACGTCCGCGCTGAGGCACGGTACCCATGAAGAGCAAACGGTAACATCTCGTGCCAATCTTTTTATGTCACCGTCATTTTCTGCACAATCTTGATATTTTTATTAGCTGCTTCAACAGCCCCATTCATCTTCGGCCGGTAGGGAGAAGAGTTGTGATGTTGTATCTTAACTGCTTGCAGAGCTCGGTGATCATTGTATTGTTGAGATTTGTACCATTGTCTGTAATGATCCTCTCTGGTACACCATATCGACAGATCAAGTTGTTCCGAATAAACCGCGCCACGACGTTCTTGGTTACTGTAGCAAAGGAAGTTGCTTCAACCCATTTTGTAGAATAATCAATTGCTACCAGGATGAAACGATTCCCGTTGGACGCGGTAGGTCTGATCCTACCAATCATATCGATGCCCCACATTGCAAAAGGCAAAGGTGCTGTCAAAACATTCAGAGGAACTGGAGGTACGTGCACCTTATCAGCATAGACTTGGCACTTATGACAGGTCCGAGAATGCTGATAACATTCGGCTTCCATAGTAGACCAATAATATCCTGCCCAAAGGATTTTCTTTGCCATGGTATTCCCACCAGAATGAGTTCCGAAAGTACCTTCATGCAACTCTGACATAATCCTTTCTGCCTCGTTCTTATCCACACATCACAGTAAGGTGAAATCATGGTTACGCTTATAAAGGATACCATTACTGATGAAGAACTTCACCGCGAACCTCCTCAGAAACTTCTTATCATTAACAGATGCACCCTCGGGGTACTCTTGAGCCTCAAGATACCTCTTTACCTCGTGAAACTAGGGTTTATCTACTACATCTTCAGTCTCGATATCACAGTAATGTGCGGGTTCGTCCAACCTTTCAATGGTAATCTGGGAGCCTCATTGTCCTACCTGACTTTGAACATATAAGACATAGTAGCTAATGCGTCCGCTAACTGATTCTCCTCTCTTGGGAAGTGTTCAAAGGTTATCTCCTCGAAGTGTGGAAGCAACGTCAGTACATACTCCTTATAAGGAATAAGATTTGGGTGCTTCGTATCCCACTCGCCTTTGATCTGACTGATCACTAGAGCGGAATCTCCGAACACACTCAAGAACTTAATCCTTAGGTCAATAGCTGCTCGAAGGCCCATGATGCACGCTTCATACTCCGCCATATTGTTGGTGCAGTTAAAAATAATCGGGCGGTGAACGGAGTGTGACAGCCTTAAGGAGATACGATCACGGCGCTAATGCCATTACCCAATGCGTTTGAGGATCCATCAAAGTACATAGACCATCGGGATCCTTCCTCAGGTCCTTCATCCGGTCCAGGTTTCTCACAGTCGGTCACCAACATGATGTTCTCATCCGGGAATTCGAAGTTCATATACCGGTAATCATCCACTGTCTGATGTGCCAAATGATCTGGTAACACACTCCCCTTGATTGCCTTTTGGGTCGTGTATTAGATGTCATACTCAGTTAAGATCATCTTCCATCTTGCTATTCTTCCGGACAAGGTAGGCTTCTCAAAGATATACTTGATTGGATCCATATTTGATATCAATAGAGTAGTGTGAGTCAGCATATACTGTCTCAGCCGGAGAGCAGCCCATGCCAAAGTGCAACAAGTTTTCTCAAGCAACGAGTATTGGGTCTCGCAGTCGGTAAACTTTTTGCTAAAGTAATAAATAGCATGCTCTTTTCGGCCAAACTCGTCATGCTACCCCAGCACAACCCCATTGAATTGTCCAGTACGGTCAAGTATAAGATCAAAGGTATTCCCTTAACTAGAGGCATCAGAATAGGGGGCTCTTGGATATATTCTTTGATCCTTTCGAAAGCGGCTTGACACTGATCATTCCATCTTACCACTTGATCTTTCTTCAGCAGCTTGAAGATTAGCTCACAAGTAGCAGTCAGGTGTGAAATGAATCGGGCAATGTAATTCAGACGTCCCAAAAAGCCTCGGACTTCTTTTTCTATTCGGAGAGCTGGAATTTCCTGTATAGCCTTCACCTTTGCAGGATCCACTTGAATACCTTTATCACTAACAACAAAACCCAGCAGCTTACCAGACCTCACCCCGAAGGTTCACTTGTTCGGGTTTAACCTCAGCTTGTACATCTTCAACCTGTCAAATAGCTTTTGGAGATGGTCAAGATGTTCTTCCTCAGTTTGGGACCTTGCAATCATATTGCCAACGTATACCTCAATCTCATGGTGAATCATGTCGTGGAACAAAGCGACCATGGCGCGCTGATACGTTGCCCCAGCATTCTTCAATCCGAACGAAATGACTTTGTAGCAAAAAGTACCCCATTGCATAACGAAGGTTGTCTTCTCCATGTCTTCGGGAGCCATCTTAATCTGATTGTAACCAGAAAAACCATCCATAAAGGAGAAGACCTTATGTTGTGCGGTGTTTTCAACCAGAACATCGATATGAGGCAGAGGGAAATCATCCTTGGGACTTGCCCTATTCAGATCCCTATAGTCCACACACATCCGAACCTTACCATCTTTCTTCGGCACCGGAACCACGTTGGCCACCCACTGTGGGTAAGAAGTAACAACTAGAAAACCGGCATCAAACTGTTTCATGACCTCAGCTTTGATTTTCTCAGACATCTCGGGGCGCATTCGGCGAACTTTCTATTTTACTGGAGGACAGTCTTCTTTAGTTGGTAAGCGGTGAACCACAATGTCGGTGTCCAACCCATGCATATCTTCATAAGAACAAGCGAAGATTTCAACATAGTTGCGTAACATCTGTATTAACTGTTGCTTGACGTTAGGCTCCAGATTTGCACCTATCTTGACCTCTTTCTTGTCTTCTTTTGTACCCAAATTCACTGATTCCACTGGCTCTTCATGCGGGTGTATGGCCCTCTCTTCCTGAAGTAACAGTCTAGTAAGTTCACCAGGCACTTCACAATCATCCTCACCTTCATCCTCGGCTTGGTTGATCGGACTTTCGAAGTCATAACTGGCAATAGAAGAGTCGTTATCAGTGGGATCCAGAGTGGAGGTAGACCTGTATTATGATATTTGATTGTGTGTAAGACAAATAGTTGTTTTATAAAGTGCAAGATAGAAAGGAAAAAACAAGGAGCGCAAAATTTGTAATGCAAGAAAATGTCCAATGCTTTATTGATAATATATGGAAATGACACATAATAAGCCCTCACAAACAAAGCCACAGCGTCTCGGGCGAGGCACTAGGCCGTAAAAGTTTTCAAATTGTCTGTTACAAATCTCAGATACAAAAGTCTATTACTGTGTAATAAAAGAAACAGGCACCAAGTCCTTCGCCGTCAATTGTTCAAGCCACCATCGGTAGTCGGGTAAATCTAACTGTCGAAATCTGACTCTTCATCCTCATCTTCAATTGCATTCACTCTCGGATTACTGATGCACAGAGGAGGTCTTCCAATTCGCGCACACCGAACCGCCCTTTGAGCTTCTGCACTAAAACCCAAACCAAACTTGTCAGTCTTGTGTGCAAAGTCAGGGAGTTGGCCCTAATTCGCACACCCACCTTTTTCAATAACAGCCCTGGCATCCTTGAGGGAGGCCATCTTCATCAGAGATTCTTCAACAACAGTTTCAGTTGACGCGAGAGTCTGGGGGACTTCTTCAAAGTTATGGCACGGGGTTTCAATGAACTCCCCATCCATCTCCACATACCGAAAAGAGTTAAGGTGGCTCACCATGTACTCCTCCTCACCTTGCACCGTAACAATCTTCCCCTTCACTGGATATTTCAACATCTGATGGAGCATAGAAGTTACTGCCCCAACCTTATGAATCCACGGGCGGCCCAACAAGCAAGAATAAGATGGTTGAATGTTCATCACATAGAACATAGATGCAAAAGTATGAGAACCAACCTTAACAGGGACATCCATGTCTCCATGTACCATCCTTTTGGACCCGTCGAAGACCCTAACCACAATATTACTTGGCTTCAAAACCAAGCCTTCACAATCCAACCGATCTAATGCTTTCTTGGGTAAAACATTTAATGAGGACCCGATATCCACCAGCACGTGGGCCAAAGTAGTGCCCCTGCACTCGATCGAGACGTGCAGAGCATCATTGTGATTCCTTCTCTTGGTAGTCAGATCTGCATCAGAGAAACCCAACCCGTTGTCAGCGGTCAAACTAGCCACACAGTCTTTGAATTGATCAGCAGATGTTTCCTGCAGCACACGCGCAGTTTTGTGGAAAGCAATTAAAGCCTTAGCATGGGCTTCTGAGCACAACAATAAAGATAACATGGAGATCTTCGACGGGGTTTTCCCCAGCTGTTCGACTATGTTGTAGTCACTTTTCTTGATAATCTTCATAATTTCCTCTATCTCCTGCCTAGAGGTTTCAACAATGAATTTCTTAGGCACCTCCGTCCGGGCAGGCTCACCTGTAACTTCTTTGCCCCGACTGTCAGATGACTCGGCGACAGGAGTGATAACTGGAGTGAGAATTGGAACAGCAGCCAATGTACTGGCAGATGGAATGACAACGGGCTTTTGAATAGTCGGAGGAGAAATCTCAGGAGAGAAGAGTCTTCTGCTTCGGGTGACCTTACTAGACCCGACAATATTGCTGACATCAGTATCAACCTCTTCAACCTTCAAGTCTTGTTTGATCCCATGATAATACACATCGGCCCCATAGTGCCATGGGACAGCCTTATCCGAAGTGTATGGGATAGGACCAGGAGTAGTAATGATTAATGGAGAAACTCTTGGAACAAATGTAATCCTAATAGGCTTTCTCGAGGAAGCCTTGGAAGGATTGGCGGAAATGGTTATGATGGAAACATCTTCAATAGGAATCAACGGAATCAAAGTCTTCTCAAACAAGATCTCTTTGTTATCCACCAGTCGCTGAACACCTAATTTCAATAAATGGCAACCAGTAGGCAGGATTGAACATAGGTGGCAACCTTCGCCACAACCCGGAAATAAACTGGCCGATAATAGGTTCTTCTTTACTGTCATCAACGGAGTAGAAATGTCTTCCACAAAGGTCACAAATGAATCATCGTCCACAGCATTTACTCCATGCTTAGGGATAGGAGCAGTAATGACATTAAGCTTTTCTGGTGCGTCAAACTCAATTTCTTTAGCTTCAATCAAATCTTTCACCTTATTCCTCAAGGCCCAGCAGTTGTTGGTATCATGCCCTGGGCTATCGGAGTGACAGGCGCAGCGGGCGTTTGGATTATACAACGGAGAGGTGGTACTGGGATTCTTTGGAGCCTCCCTCAGAGTTACCAGGTTAGTCTTCAACAATTGCGATAAAATTTGAGATAAGGTCATATTGAGCCGAGTATACTGTCTTTGCGATCTCTCTACTCTTTGCTGATTGTTGCGTTGTGGGGAAATAGTAGGTCTAGATATAACAACCGCATTCACTGCTTGGCGGTGTTCATTTCGATTTTGGCTCCTTGAGCTGTAAAGTGCACTAGGTTCTTTCTTGAAAGGCTTCTTTTCTGTACTTGATGAAGCACCTTTCTGTATCTTGCCACTTTTGATACCATCTTCTACCCTCTCCCCAGTCATGATCAATTCAGTGAACCCAGACGATGAACTACCGATCAAATGATTGAAATATGGACCAGACAAAGTCCTAAGAAACATATCCACCAACACCCTATCAGACAGAGGGGGTTGTACTCTTCCATCCAGATCTCTCAACTTCTGAGCGTAGTCCTTAAAACCTTCGCTCGCACCGATAGACATACCCTGAAGTTGAGTACGCGTGGGAGCAAGGTCAGTATTATACTAGTATTGCTTGTAAAAAGCAGCAGCAAGATCCTCCCAGTTGCGGACATTAGCTCCTTCCAGTTGATAGAACCATTCAAGCTGAGTCCCTGACAGATTATCTTGAAAGAAATGAACCCACAGGTTTCTATCAGCAGTATATGGTTGAATTTTTCTAACATACGAGCAGAGGTGGAGCTTTAGGCAGGATGCTCCATCGTACCTAGCAAAGACAGGAGCCTTAAACTTGTGCGGGATCACCACCCCAGATGCCAATCCCAGATCTCCGAAGTCCAACCCAGGTATCTTCTGGATCTCTATTGCACTCAACCGGTCTTCGAGTTGCTTATACCTATCCTCAGCGGGAGGGTATTGTTCATCATCAAAATCAGTGTCATTATCAGAGACCACGGGGCTAGGACCCTTCCTTTCTTCTTAATTCTCTCCTCCTCCAGATGAATGAGACAGATCAACTTTCTGTCGCAAATTGTTCCCGAATCTGTGACCCATATTCAGTAGAACCACCCTCTTCTTCTTCTTCTTCTTCTTCTTCTTGTCCTTCAAGATGAGAGTCTTCAAATCCTGTTGTCCTTTGGCCAAATTCAAGAACATTTCCTGAAATTGAGCATTCTGAGCCTGAAGGGCTTTGATGGCTTGATCAGTAGGTGTTTCAGAAGACATTTTACGCTGAAATAAACAGCAAAGAAGATAAGAAACCTGTAAGGGTACCTGTAATGAGGTGCATGATGATGAAATGCGTATGAAATGATTTCAAAGACTTTGGGAGATTCAAATTTGTAAAACAAAGAAATAAACAAACTTTATTAGATTCAAACTTGTAACAATGTTTAACAATGCCTTTAAGGCGTTACATAAGAAATAAACTGAAGAGCAAATCAAAACTAGAAAAAGACATCAGAAATCCCATAGTCGTTTTCCCTTCATGCTGACATAATCGTTGATTGTCCTCTCATTCTCAAGCTGCCTTGTAAGCTTCAAGATCTTCCTCTCCTGCTCGTGATACTTCTCCTTGTAGGTATCCCTTTCTTCCTTTAACTGGATCCAAGATCTCTTCAACTCCCCAAGATCTATAGGTATATAGGGATGGAGGACTGTATAAGGAACCCCTTCTTCATTAGTATCTTCTACAATCATCAGCAAAACAGATTCATATGGCATCCCTAGCTTTTGAGCACGGGCTCGAACCCACTGGAGATAAGGTTGCATTGGGAGAGAAGTATTCAGTCCTAGCTCATGTGGGTCAGACATGTTCACCATGCCCCAAGCTCGTATAAACCTGCGGTGATGCCCATCAACGTCCCCCTTGTAGTCAAAGACAATATCTGTAAGTAGCAGCTCATGGGGACCGTCTCTCCGAGCGCGTCCAAACTGTCGTAAGGCCAAACAAGGATTGTAGGTTATACCCCCTCGAATGCCAAGCAACGGAACATTACGGTATTCTCCACATCGATCAATGATAGCTACTCTTTCCATATCTTTAGAACTCCAAAGGATGTCCGTATGAGCAAGGGACATGATTCTGTAAGCCCAACCTACACCTTCCTCATTTTTCAATACAGACTTGGGGAGGTGTGAAATAAACAACCTCTCCAGCAGCGGTGTACAACACATGAGAGTTCCCCTTCTCCGCACAGTACGGGTATAGAGAGCATGTAAAATATCACCTAGAAGAGTAGGTACTAGGTTACGAGACATGAAGTTCTTGACCGCATTCACGTCTATGAAGGAATCTGGATTCGGGAACAGAACCAAGCCGTAGATGAGGAGAGCCAAGATGTCTTCAAATGCTTGAAAATCCAAGTTATCCAAGAACTGTTGAGCTTGATCCATTAGAAACTTGGCCAAGAAACCTTTAACCCCACTCCGAGTCTCCCAGTTGGATATTACATCATCCCTTGTTAGGTGTAAGGCTGAAGCAATATCCTCAGTTCTAGGAACCTCCTCCAAACCTGTGAAGGGTGTCTGCTCGATGATAGATATGCCTATTAAATCAGAGAACTCCTCCAAAGTAAGGATTAGCTGATAGTCCGGGAAGGTGAAACTGTGATGCAACGGATCAAAGAACTGGAAAAGGAAGCTCATCATCTGCTCATCCAACTTGTAAGTGACCAGGCTAAGGAAATGACCATGTCTTCTAACAACGGAAGAAGTATCAGGAACTTTTGAGACCAACTCTCTGAGTTGAGCAGGGATTTTCACAAAGTTGACTCGAATGGTATTTCTGCGTACTAAAGCCATAATTTGCAAAACAGAACAAAGATGAACCCCTCGGTCTTTGAAATTGTTAGTCTAATGAAATATGCATGCTATGTCATGATGCATGATGTCATGATAAAACACACAACAGGTATAACAGGTATCAAACATGGTAAAGGCAAACAAGTCACACAATAGCCCTTAAGTTTCAGGATTTCATGGAGTCTAGGTACTACCCTCTTGAAGTTCAGTTGGTTCAACCTGTCCTAGTAATAGTAACCGGGTTCTAGAGGTTCTCAATATCACTGACCATCCTCCATCGGTCATAGTTTTAGCTCATGCAATCTTTTCTTGCGACCGAAACCATCTCGATAGTATGATCTCAATGAATGTAGCATCGAGTATCAACCAGTTCCCAACTCTACACCGAGACCGGCTATCTCACTACTTCTTATGGCCAAGTTGGTCAATTATAGGTTCTAAGGTCAGTTGATCCTTAACGACCCATATAGCAGCCCCGTATTCTCCTTGTTCCTCCACAAGGGATACCGATACCAACTAATGTGCCACATCAACGTAGCTACTGCTTCAACCTTATCGGTCTACGCCATACAGTTCCCTCACAGTTTATTGCTACTTACCTAAAAGGTGTTCCCCAGATCCGGGTTAGGATCTATAGTAACTCTGATACAAAGCCCACAAAAATAAAGCAATCAAATCAAACAATAGAAAACAATATGATGAACTAATCCTAAGGTACACCCCACTTATTATATCCCCAGCAGAGTCGCCAGTTCTGTGATACGGTGCCCAGAACCGGGGACAGTTTTTAGGAATGTTGGTTTGCGTTTTGCGTTTGTGTTTTCAAAATATCGCGGTAAGCAAGAGTCACCACCGAATTTTATTTTATCCAACAAGGAAAGTAAAAAAAGCACAGAAAAATTCCTTTTTCGAGATTTTGAGTACGGGGGTAGATTATAGAAAGGGAAGGTATTAGCACCATCGTCGGAGTTTTGAGGGTCAATTCGAAAGGGACGTACGATCACTAAAGCAATGTTAGGACATCTTAGTAATAACCCTAATGTCTTAGATCAATTATTCGAGGCAACCTTTCCGAGGCAAATTTGATCTTTGAGACAAAAGGACGACCATTAAAACATCCTATACCTAATGACCCTTTACCGAAGGCGACCGAAGTGGGAGTGTACCCTAGGAGTGCGCATGTGCGAGTGATTAAATTTCAAATTATTATATTTGCACATTTTAGGGTTATCTAACTGTTTTAAAGTTAATCATACATTCTTGTCATGCAACCCTAATCGTACATCTAACAGTTAATATTTTGCGGAATTTAAAGTGCGGAAATTAAACTACGCTATTACAAGACTTCGGGTATTTACATAGCCAAAAACAAACCCTTAAAAAATAAAACGGTAAATGAAAATAAAAGACCTAATTAAACTATTACAACTTGTGAGCAATTACAAAATTAATGAGTTAATTACACTAATTAAAGAAAATAATTACTTGGCCTATTTTTGTGTTTTTGGTTATTTTAAGAAAAAAGAAATATAATTAAGTTAGAAATAAATCCCTAATTGTTCTAATTAATTTTAATTTATTTACAAAAAGAAATTAAAGTTACCTACAATTAAAATCTAACTTAATTAATTAATTTTATTGATAAAAAATAAACCTAAGTCTAATTGGGTGAAAAAAATATTATTTGTGATTTTTTGATAAAAGAAATAATTAATTTTGTTAGTAAAATAAATAAACAAATTAAATAAAACAAAATATAAAAAGAAAAGAGAAAGAGTTATTGGGCCTGAAAAATGATTTTGGGGGGTGTAAACAACAGCTTCTGGGCCCAAAAAGGATTGACCCACGTTGACCTGCTGGATCCCATAAAATTGCATTGACCATGGCCTATGATGCTCCTTCATTGATGGCTTTCAGATCTGGATCTCAGGACACTTGGCAAGCTGGATTATGAGGGTGTATGGTAGCCCTTGGTCTTGTGCGCGCGTATGATCACTGAAAGAAAAATAATGTGAAAGAATTGGGGGACCTGGGATTTGAACCCAGGTCCTGAAGCATTTTCCACATGCACCAATGCCAGCTGCGCTGCGTATTCAATTTGTACATAAATAACAAATAATGATAATATACAATAAAAAGAGTTAGTGGAGAATAATAAAAATGCACGCCAGAATTTTGAATGGTCCAACAAGATGATACCACGCTGGTCATCCCTGTCCTGGCTCAGTTGCTAAAAGTGAAAGGCTTTTACCTACAGACGTATGTCTCAAGCTACAGCCCTGGTTCGTTCCAAAATCCTTCCTGGACATGATAAATGATTCCTAATGCCATAAATTGAACCGTCTTGTCATCCTGAACATCATGATACTCTTCATGGGGGCTAATTTTTCCTGCACACAAAAACCCTAAAATGGAACCAAAAACCCTAACAATGGCAATTCTTGATTCAGTCCACAAAAATGCAATTGGATGATATGGATAGCTTGCAAATGTGTTAAGAAACAAGAATGTGCAATTATTTCAGGCTATAAGTATCAGAATAATGCAATTCAAATTCAAGAAAGAACCAAGGTCGTGGCTGACTTACAGTGCGTTTTGGTGCTGGAAAGGACTTGTTCTTGATTGGTTTCACTTGCTTACACTCCCAGGAAGCGATTGGGATGGCTAGAAGGTCTTGAGAATGCCTGGAAATATGAAATCGTGTCTGCACTTTTTTGGTGTTTTTTCAAGTCTTGTTCTTGTTCTTACGCCTCTCTCCAGCCTTGTTTTAGGTCTGCACATGCTCAATATATATCAAGGATTGGATTAGGGTTGAAAAGTTGATCTCAATCTTCCTCCATAATTGCTTTTGATTTGGATTTGATACACTTGAAAATCTTGCTAAAAATAGAGCAAACTCAATCTTTTTGTGCACACATAGCCCTTGCACGAATTCAATTACTTGCCAACTAGATATAGGATCTGAAACAAGCATAATATCTTGAGATTTCAATGTTTTTGATTTTTTCCATGATTTGTTTTAAATAAAATTGATTTAATTCAAATAAAAATAAAAATAAATAATAAAAACACGATAATGACAAGTGGCAAGGGCTAGGGCTCGTGGACCATGTTGCCAACTCAAAACAAGTGCAAAAGATTAGGCCCATTTGGCAAAACTTGCAATTTTAGGCATAGTTGACTTTTGACAATTTTGCAAAAAGGGTCAACTTCGCCAATGCATAACTTCCTAAATTTTGACTCTTTGAAGGTGTTATTGGACTTTTTAGAAAACTTGAGATGTCCTATAAGCAACCCTTTTGGTCTTATCTCAATTTGGTACTCCATGTTCGTGTATGAAGCTTTTACAAAAAAGGTGTTTTTGTTGGCTTTTCAAAATGACATATAATGTCAAAATTCATAACTTCTTGTGAGTGCATATTTTGAACTTGGGAGCTGAAGATGGATTGTATATCATTGCATCATCTTCAAAATGAGCTTTGGATGGTTCATTTATCATAAAGTATGAGAAAGTTATGATTGTTCAAAGTTGAGTTGACTTTTCCTACAAAACCCTAATTTAGCAACTTTTGGTTCTTGATGAATTATGAGCAATCCTTGATGAATCATGAATAACCTTTGATCAAATGATGAAATATACTTAAAAATAAGTATGTTGACCAAAAATATTGAAGGTTGACTGTATGTGGGCCACAATTGACTTTTGCCCTAGTATAGTCAATTTTCAGGCCTTTGAGCAATTGACTGAGCAAACTTCCTATGCAAGGCTTGAAACTTGACATGGATGATCTTGAGAACATATTAGGACAATGGTGAGAGTTTGGGATCCCTTGGACTCTATTATCTTGATGCAACATGAAACCCTAATTTGAGGTAGACTGCCTTAGGAGGGAGCTTGTTTGGTCAACCCTTGGACTTCCTTGAGCAACTTGAGAATCTCATTTGAAATGTTTTGAGAAATATGGGAGGGAAAATGTTGGGGTACAACACTCACCACTATGGATGGAGAGTACTTCCCTCTCCCAGTGAATTCTGACGTAGTAAAAAAATACTTTGCATAAAAAATAAAAAGAACCCGCTAAACTGAAAACTCGAAAGGGCGGTTTAGGAAAAAAGAGGGTGTCCTGGTAAATCGAAAACCCGAAAGGGCGATTCAGGAAAAAGTTAGGGACTTAAAGCAAATGACTACGTTCAACATGGGTTCTTTTGTTTCTTTCCTTCGTTTCGTCACCTGGCATAAGCTCGAAGCTAATCCAAGAATGATCTGTCTGAAAGCAGGAAGATGAAAGTGTGAGAGTCATAAGAGTCATAGCAGAGTCGAGACTTGATGGATATTCATATTTACATTTCCGTTTGTAAGCACTTGCTTGTTTTGATTTTGTAATTACTTGCTTCCAAATGTAAATGCCTTTTTCACAGGCTGATTTCTCAAAATCAATAAGAATATCTTCTTTCAAGTATACGTATACTTTTCTTTTGTCCCTTTTTACTATTTTGTTTTCAAAAACGTCCAATATTTTTTATAAGCATGAGCATATAAACTTTATGGGCCTTACACATAAATGGTAATACAAGTCATGGTTGGTCGATCGCTTGAAATAAGGATAACAAACACAACTACCTGTGCAAGAGGCATGCTGGGTTCTATGTTTGATGGATTTCTCTTTCACTCTATTGGCGGATTCCTTGCCATTTTGTTTCACAACTCTGTGTTGTTGGTGAAGGTCATGGGTCAGGATAATATCAAGATTACGGAAGGTCAGCGAGATCGGCGAACCTAATCGGAGATATTTGTTCCCCATAATGGATTTTATTACGTTTCTTTTCCGCACTTTCATGTGTCATCTTGATTGATTATTTTAAGCATTGTCTGCATATAGGATTTTGTTTATGGCTGAATGTCAGTCTTGATGCATTGAATATTTTTGCCTTGAAAAAAATTGTTTCATTTTACTTAATCCATCCAGTATCACTCTTTGATCGTTTTTTCCCTGGAATTTTGATACCAACTGTGCCAATTCTTTTGCTTAAGCCAAGAGTTTGGAGGAATGAGTTTAGCTAAAAACGATGACTGTAATGGTATGCTTTTGAGTAGAACCCCGTTGACGATGTATAGGTATTGTTTCAATCCCCAAACACCAAAGATATAAGGGAGTTAGACCCTCGTTAACCCCTCTGAGCCTTCGAAGTAAGAGTTTCTTTTCCGTTCAAAAAAAACCTTGTTTTTTAACCAGGGGCAGGGTAGATGTTCAGTTGATTTAACCAAGCATCCAAATTTCAGAATGAATTTCCCATCTGAGGATCACCATATTTTATCTTTCGCATCATGAGATCAGGAAAAACGTCAAAACCATGATGTCCATTTCCTCACAAAGTCCTGAGGTCGAGATCGAATCGATACAATAATGGCTACCCCTCGCCGACCAAGGAATGAGGCATTTGTTTTCTCAAAAAAAAAAGAGAGAAAAAGTTCAAAGACCTAAAGTCATATTGACTTGTTCGAAGTGGAAAGCATGAATAAGAAAGAAACAAAAAGCCCCGCTAAGTCGAAACTTGAAAACAAGTCGCTTAGGCAAAAGTTAGGGCATCCCGCTGGACTTCCAAAATTGAAATTCAAAAGATTTTTGTCCGGGAAAAAGTTAGGGAAAAGAGAGCCTAAAAGGCCAAAAAAAAAGATTATCCAATAAAATTTTCATCAAAAGAAAAGCAACAATAATATCAAAAACAAAAGCAGCAAAAGTGACAATCATGTTGGAGAATTTGTCGTGATCACTCAACCATTACAAATCCTTTTGAAAGATGAATGCTTGTGATAAGTCAACTGAACTTAGGACAGGAGAATATCACGAAGGGGGTGGGCACCAAATAACTTGAGCATTGGAAAACTTTTTTCTAAAAAACCCTCGAACTAGGCCACGTTACAACCTTTAAAAATCCTAACTGAAACAAGAGTTTAACTCGAAAGCATATTACAACAGGATAAAGTTTCCTAAACTCCCCAAATGTGTGTTGCACATCCATGTTGGTATCTTATCACCCGCATCTTGACTCGTTTTTCAAAAAAAAAGGGAAGAAAAGTTTTAAAAAAAATTTCACTCTAGCCAGTGATTCATTCACAACAGAGATGCGACACTTTGTTAAGAATTTCAACTTCAAAGGCTTAAGTAATCGTCGCATCAAGTCTGTCATTCCCAAAATAAACATCTTCCTGCATGCAAAAACATTTGTTTGACATCAAAAAAGAGTTTACACGTTGAACACCTGTAAAGAGCTTAATGATTTCCAGGAAGGGAATATTTGGCTCTTCTTCTTTTAGACAGAGCCCATGTATGAATAGGACTTTACCTATCCCCAGTAAAGTTTTGTTTCCGCGGGAAAGTTTTGTTGCCCCAAGAATTTTCTTTTAAAGGCTTCATTCTGAGACTTCAAGTTTGGATATGTCGCGCATCCCCAGTGGAGTTGTTTAAATAGGAACTCACATTCTGAAGAAGTTTTAACTCCCCAACAGAATTACCAACAGAGAGCCCTCGCCGTGACCTCTCATTTCTCAGTCGATCTGCTGACTGGGGCATCCTTTTGTTAAGATATTTCCTTATCCCTAGTAAAGTCGATACTGTGTGACTATCTGCATGATCCATCCAATAGTTGCATTCCAAAAAAAATCTCTATCCAACGAGAATTTTCAACAGAGTTATGTATCCCGTTGGAGTCTTGTTTCCCCAGCAGAGCCTTGTCCCCCCAACAAAGGTTTTCGTCCCTCACGTCGGGTTTGTTGTCTTGGTATCATCCTCAGCACAGCTATGCGCTGTCTTTTCCAGAGATTGCAGTCTTTCCCTGATCTTCTCACTCAATGTCTAATCTTCTCCAGAAGCTACAGTGTCGACCTGATCTTCTCTAGGAGTTTGTAATTTATTTTTGCAGCTCCTCTCAATGTTTGTGGCCCATTTCTACTGGCTAATCAGTTGTTATTCCCCACAAAGCTTCATCTCGTCGAGGTTCCCTCTCTAGAGATTCCCCATATTTTCTCCTCTCCTTTGGATTTTGCAATTTATTTTTGCAAGTCATGTCAAGTTCTGACTTCTTGGTTTTGGCTTCTCAATTGGCCATTCCCCAGTGAACTTTTAAACATGCATCATCACATTGCATCTACCAAAACGCGTAGCGTTTCCATTATATGGAGCATTGCGCTATATAGAAAAAATTCAAACATGCATCGGAACATAAGCCATTTTTGTTTCTATTGTCCCCAGTGAATTTGCTAGTACTTCGGATTAAATCCCCAGCGAGGTCTTTGTCCTCATTATCTCAGTTTCCTCCCCATACCAATATCCTTTTGACGTCAATTATTTGTTTGTTTGAGTGTCTACTCTTGACTGAGGTTCAGTTTCGCCCAGGCGCGGTCTTCTCGGGTTTAGTCTTCACTACCCTCTCCGGTATATTCCAATGTTTATTGATGCACCTTTCGAATACCAGTTTCGCCCTGATATTCGCTTTCAGTAGGTTTTTAGGTGTACGCCCTAATCTCCTTGCTTTGGGTCGAGCCTCGCCTCGTCGCCTGTGCATGAAATCCAGTTTCGTCCTGGTAATCATCTAGTTTAGTTTCGCCTAACTAGTTATTGAGTCGAGTTTTGTCTCGTTTTTTCTTTCGGACCTTGGACCCTTTGACGATGTTCGTTTACGGAGTGCAGTGTTCGTAATGCATACTTGCTTTGAAATCAGTCTCTTTGTCCCTTGGATTCTTTTATTAGTCTTCGTCATTGTTTATCCATCGATCTGAGACCAGCAGGTGCTCTGAGAAACATGCACTCTCATTACTTTGTTTTGGGTCGAGTTTTGCCTCGTTACCTGTGCGTGAAATCTAGTTTCGTCCTGGTACTCATCTGGTTTAGTTTCGTCTAACTGGTTTTTGAGTCGAGTTCCATCTCGCTTTTGTTCCTCATTTGAGATTCTTTCAGTTCCTTCATACTGTCTATCTTTGTTGAGATTAGCTAGTGCTCCTAGAATCACGAACTCTAGCCACATTTGCTTTGGGTCGAGCTCAGAGTTTCGCCTCTTCACCCGCGTACGTTTTCTTTTTCGGAGTTTAGTTTCGCCTATACTCTGTGGTTTGAGTTTTATCTCACCCTTTTTGAAGCCCAGTTTTTCCCTGGCACTTTTTTCCGGAAGTTTAGTTGCGTCTACTCTTCTTTGTTTTTGTTCTATTTCAACATGCGTTACAGCTCCATTCTGACGCATGTCTTTGGGGGTTTCTTGATTCTCTTTTCTTTCTTCTTCAAGAGTGTAAATTTTCGGGTTCTTTTATATTCAATCATCTTCAACTCTGAATGCTCGAAAGTTGTCACTTATCTCACTTATCATGTTGAAGATATTTGAATAGGGGCAGCTGTTGCACTCCAAATTTTGCCCTCTTGATTTTAGGCTTATGTTTCATCATGAATATTATATTGCATTCATACATTGTGATGGGATCAAAGTACTTTGGTTATCAAGTCTTTCCTCAAGCTTTGAAGAATGATTGCATTGACAAGTTGCTCAAGTAGAATCTTATCATCTAAACCTCTGGATCTTTCAAGCTCAAAAGTTATTGCACATCTCAAGATATTCTATCCATCTCTTTGGATCATTAGAGGATTGAAGTTTGTGTTTGATTACAAGGGGAATCACTCTTTTGATTCACCAGTCAAATTAGAGTTTTGCTTGATCAAGGCTATTGATCAATGTACAAGTCTTGATTTGGAAGCTACAACATCTCATTGGCATTTGAAAGGTCTTTGTACAACGATTTGGCCAAGATGTCTAGAGGATTTGAAGTTTTGAAGATGATTCATCACTCTCCTTTGAGGAATCAATCAAAATTAGGGTTTGGTCCAAGTTGAGGCAATTAGGGTCTAGATGATCCAATTCATGAAGCATCACTATCTTATCATCATTGGAATCAAATTTGATCAAGGAGTCTCTCATGGTACTCAGTGGAATTAGGATTTTGAAGCTTGATCAGCTATCTCCTAGCATATGGCATAAAACTAGGGTTTTGGATTTAATCAGGATTTCTCTGACTTTTTCAACCAAACTTGTTTGCTTGATTCACCACATGTTCTTAAGCACTTAGGATTTAAAAATTGAGGTTCAATTGGATTGGAAATGATCCAATTGATCAAAAGGGGAATATTGGTCATTTTGACCAAAGTTAGTAAACTCAGGAGTTGACCAAGTGGACTTTTGGTCAACCATCAATTTAAGCATCCTCTTTTTATATCCCATGCCTAAATTCATCTTTGAATCATGAGAAATGGTGAATTTGAGTGTAACTTATTCAAGAAGTAACTTAAAAATTTAAAAAATTCTAAGTGCCAAGATGACTTCTCTTGGGCAAGCCACGTGCGTAATTTCATCAAACACTTGGCATGCCATTTTTTGGAATCAATTTCTTGTGATTCAAGCTTCAATTTGAAAAATTAAAAACAGCATTTTGTAGTCTCCCATGAGAGCTTCCCATTGAACTTTGAATCATTCAATTTGGCCAAGAATTGAGTGAGTTGTGATGCTTCAAAGTTGGTATCTCAAAGCTGGCTTCATGCACACCATGCATGCCCATGCACGCGCGCGGACCAGGAAGGCCAAATTGCATATTTTCCTCAAGTTTGCAACATCATTTCTCCATCAAGTCAGCATCAATTTGGAAAATTCAAAGCCTTGTGATGTTCTATATTTTGAGAGCACTTGAAAGGCCCCTCAAGCATCCAAAACGCATGAAGGAATTTCAAATGGCCTAAGCATAAAGTCAGCTAGCCAGAATATTGGAAAACCATGCCCATGTTGCATATTTTTGCATAAATCCAGTTTAAATTGTTGTCAACATAGCCAGCTCACCAAGTGCACATGCTTTGCTCAAAATTCCACTCAACATGACATCACCAAAACGACTTCTAGGCTGGGCATAGTAGAAACAAAACGCATCACCATTTGACAATCTTCATTTTCTGTTTTTTGCAAATTATGCTTCTAACGACCTTGAGTTTTTCAAAGACCCTTCTACCCTCAGCAGTCACTCTATATAAACCATATTTCACTCCCTTTCAACACACGCATTCATTCTCTTAAAAAAACCATAAGCGGCAATCTCTCTCTCAAAAAATTTATGCTTCGAAGCTCCTTTATTCTCCATTCCAGAGCTCGATTCATGACCATTTTCACTTCATTGGATCATTAGAAGCAAGGGACAATGGTTTTCGCTTTGTTTCAGAGGCCATAGTTGAGTTTATTTCTCAACTCGAAAGGTAATTTTCAGATCATGATTCTCCATAATTTTGCTTGTTTCATGTGATTTAAAGCTTGTGATCATGTTCATAGCTGGCCAGATCTTACATCTGATGTATAAACTTATTTGATTTTAAAGCATATGCGATTTGGTGAACTTCTGGTTTTTCAAGATTTAATGATTTTCTCAATTTTCTTGCTCTGGTTTCTACTTCCATGGTCAATCATTTTGAATTTTGTAAAAAGCATGATGTAGTTGGTAGATTGAACATTGATTTGTGATTGGAATCATTGATTTTGGTGGAGAAATGAGTATGTATGATGGACCTGAACATGAGCCCTAGAACAAGTCTTGCGCGCGTTTTGAGTTGGTCCGGAGGTTGAAGATGATGGTGTGGATGGATCTGATTGGTCCATGTGATTTTTAATGCATTTTTCATATTTTTTATTTTATTTTATTTTCTGATTTTATTTTTGTGATCAAAACATTTTCAAAAATCATGAAAAAATTACCATAGGCCAATAATAATTTCTAGTATTTGTCATATTTTTTTTGAATTTTTTTAAAATGATTTGATTGGTTTAAAAATTCATAGGTTTAATTAATTGATTGTTCAAAGATTATTTTTTATTCTAATAGTTCCTTTGATCTAAAAATTCCACAAAAATATCTTGGATTTATAAAATAATGTAGAATTTGATTCTGAAATTTGTTTAGCATTTTTTCTCTTTTTGATTAGAAATTTAATTTGAGAAGTTTATTTTGAATTTTTGCCTCATAATTTCTATTTTAATACTTCCCTTAATACAAAAATTCTAAAAAAATCATACAAGCTTGTTTTTAATCATAGACTCTGAATATATTTTTATTATGACCTTGTTGTGACTTTTGGCTAGGGTTTGCATTTTTGCCCTTAAATAATATTTTAATTGTTATTTGTTTTGTTTGATTTTTATTTTAATACTTCCATTAATTCAAAAATTCCAAAAAAATTAGGGATGCATGTGTTTAATTCTAACATTTGAATATATTTTTGGTTGGATGTTTTTTCTTATTTTTGACTAGAATTTCTTTTTTGGATGTGATAATTTGTTTAAATTGATTATTTGTTTGAAATTGATTTTATTTTTGACTTTTCCTTAATTCAAAAAATGTGAAAAAAAATATGTATTCTGAGATTTAGGGTTTCTTTGTGATTTGTATGATCTTGGTTTGAATTGTTTGAATTTTGATCTTACTTAATCAATATTTAAGATTAAAACTCAAAAATTAGGGTTTTGTTACTTCTTGTGCAAGTTTCTTTTTCAAAACCCTTAGGCCCTGGACTTTCAATAGAATTCAAGTCCTGATTATGGTACATAAATGCATTGAGGATCTGAAAACCATTTTTCTTGAATTATTTGACTTGGTTTGACAT
The DNA here is from genome assembly GCA_948472305.1 of Vicia faba. Lineage (NCBI taxonomy): Eukaryota > Viridiplantae > Streptophyta > Magnoliopsida > Fabales > Fabaceae > Vicia > Vicia faba. The sequence continues at coordinate 1,582,279,435 of OX451736.1, forward strand.
TTTTCCACAAATTATTTTGAAAACTTGTCTAGTTTGGTAGTTTTGCCAACTAGTCTTGAGCTTTGGGCCTGATTTGATCCCCTCCTCAATCATTCATGAACTTAAGGCTTGCTTTCTGACTTCTACACACTTCAAAGATGCTAAGAAGTTTTTGGTTTGATTTATTGATCCTTGTTTCTATTTTTGATGTATTTTTGAAGTGAAGGTATCCAATTAATGTTGCATATCTTGTTGCAATTTGTTTGATGGCCAATGAACTTGAGTGAGGCCTATAATTTGGCACCTAATGATCATGTTGAATATGTTTTTTTCAATTATGGTTTCTATTGACCTATATGGTCTTTGATTGTATTCTTCTCAAGCTTCCATGATCCTTGGTTGATATTCAATTGTCAATTCAATATGGTGATAGAAAGGAGCAACATTCCTCTGATTCTTTTGACATAATTGTGCATGTAACTATTTCTTTTCTGTTTACCATACCTAATGCTCTGATAATTGTTATCATGTTTTCCTCACTTGATAATGTTTCATCCACCCCTTATGTGAGTCATCATTCACTTTATGGAATATTAACTTGTTTGTTGAATGTGTGAGGTACTTTGAGAAAAGTTTTCCAGTTTTGACTTGGGGCTATTGTGTTTCACTTTATTTGTGGAACACAATATATTATATTGGCACGGTTCTTGTGCTTGGCATGTTTGATAGTTTATGCATGATATATATGCATGTGATTATGAATGCCATACATTACCCATGGGATCTGTTCATATCTGATGACTTCATTACTTATATCCTGATGGCGTAATTTCTAACTTGATTTGTCTACTGATGCCAGCTTGCTTGAAGTTCTCTGGGTTTATTTTATTCTTGATCAGTTGCTACGGATATTTATCCGTTTGGTATTGCACTATTTCCTTTCTTCTATTTTCATGTTGCATAGTTCTCTGATTGCATGATGGGACCTCTGTTGTTGATATATGTCAGGAGGCCCTCTGGTTTTAGTCTGATACATGTGTTGTGTTGTTTATTTAATTGTTGATCTATGAGTCACTCAATTTAGAAATTGAGATCACGACTTCGCTCTCAGTGCATGTTCCTTAGAGGATGTTTATTTCTTTTCTTCTTTAATTGTTGATCGATGAGTCACTCAATTTAGAAATTGAGATCACGATTTCGCTCTCAGTGCATGTTCCCTATAGGATGTTTATTGCTTTTCTTCTTTAACTTTTGATCAATGAGTCACTCAATTTAGAAATTGAGATCACGACTTCGCTCTCATTGCATGTTCCCTATAGGATAGTTTTGTTAAGCTTCCTTTAACATGTTAATTATGGTAGGGTTTTCCTTTATCCTCAACCTTAGGGTCAACCATTGTATGATAACACTAGGGATAGTATTAGGCTAGTTTCCCTTAGTTGTTTTTCCTTTCTATGCATTCTGCATCTTAAAACAAAATTGTTTTCTTGGAAAATCATAAGACATTTCTAATAAACTCAAACCCTTCTTCAAGGTAAAAGATACAAACAAATCTTGATTTGTCTGTGTGCCTCTTGGCTTTTCTTTTAAAGCTGGTTTACCGATGTTTCGCCATCGCACACTTGTTTGAAGCCAATGTTTTTCCATCGCACATGCTTTTTATCCTACTTTGATTCTCAATATCATTGTTAGGTGTGATGTTTTGTCATCTGTTTTATTGATGTTTCACCATCTCTGCCATGATACTGTGCTATCTTTTTGCCGATGTTTCGCCATCGCACACTTGTTTGAAGCTGATGTTTTGCCATCGCACATGTTTGTTATCCTACTTTGATTCTCAATATCATTGTTAGGTGTGATGTTTTGTCATCTGTTTTATTGATGTTTCGCCATCTCTGCCATGATACTGTGCTATCTTTTTGCCGATGTTTCACCATCGCATACTTATTTGAAGCTGATGTTTTGCCATCACACATGTTTGTTATCCTACTTTGATTCTCAATATCATTGTTAGGTGTAATGTTTTTTCATCTGTTTTATCGATGTTTCGCCATCTTTTGCCATGATGCCTTGTTATCTCTTAGCTGATGTTTCGCCATCACACACTTGTTTGAAGCCGATGTTTCTCCATCGCATCTGTTTATTATCCTGCTTTGATTCTCAATATCATTTATAGGTGTGATGTTTTGTCATCCGTTTTATCATTTGATGTTTCGCCATCTTTGACATATTACCTTGTTATTAGTTAGTCGATGTTTGACCATCTTATTTGTTTTGTTGTTTCTTTCAATGTTTTTCCATCTTAACTGTTTTTATTGTCTTAAATAAAAAACACAAACCAACCAAAATATGTAAGCCGAACTACGGCTGCTCTGATTCCTTAAAAGGGATACGTAGGCATTGGGGTAGGGCCCGATCGAGCTCAACTTTTATTTTCCCTACATTGTGTTCTTTTCTTTCGCATGCATTCCCTTTTCAGCTTTAAGCCATAGACATAGGATTTGACCACACCCATTATATTAGACAACAAGAGTGGATATCGTAGAGTACTACGGGCGTGTGGGGTGCTAATACCTTCCCCTCGCGTAACAGACTCCCTTACCCCGATCACTCGGTCGAAAGACCGTGATTTCCTCCCTTTTCAGGTTTTCTCGATGTTTACCTTTCCCTTTCTGAGGGATAAAAGACGTTCGCCGTGGCGACTTCATTGATGTTTCATTACATCCAAATGGCAGGTTCGGCCAGGCGGTTTCAGTAGTGTGAGGTTGAATTTTCCTGATATACGACCTTAAATGCAGCTTAGGGTGGGAGACACCGCCGTACTTAGCAAATGTAGGGACCTTGAACTTCCGCAGGATGACCACCCCTGAGACTAGTCATATCTCTTCAAAGTCAAACTGGGTACCCTTTGGATCTCCATGGCATTGAGCCGATCCTCCAGCTGTTTGTATTTATCATCAGTAGGAGGATACTGCTCCTTAGAATAGTCAGGTTCATCTTTTTTAGACTCCCTTGTACTATGGTCTTCTTCTCTTGGCTCTCCTTCCTGATTGTCTCTCTCTCTCTCTCTCTCTCTCTCCTCCGCTTCTCTCTCTCTCTCCTCTCTCTCTCTCTCCTCTCATCTCTCTCTCTCTCTCTCTCCTCTCTCTCTCTCTCTCTCTCTCTCTCTCTCTCCTCTCTCTCCTCTCTCTCTCTCCTCTCTCTCTCTCTCTCTCCTCTCTCCTCTCTCGACAGAGTTGTAAGCTCTGAAACTTGCTTCACTGGTCCTTTAAACCTTCATCCCAAATTCAGAACACCCTCTGGCCTCTTTTTCTTCTTCTTGTCCTTGAGAATCAGAGCTTTTAAATCTTATTGTCCCTTTGCCCGATTCAAGAACATTTCTTGGAATTGTGCATTTTGTGCCTGAAGCTCCTTAACTATTTGTTCAAGAGCCATTGATGAAATAAACTACACGAAGAAAATAAGAAACTTATCCTGAAACCTATTTATGCAATGATATGTATGATATATGTATGCAATGTTTTCAAGGGCCTCATAGGATTTAAACTCTTTTAACCAAAACATAAATAAAGACTTTTTAATCATAATCTCAAATGAAACCAAAGTTTACAAAGGAATAACAAATAAGAAACTTCTAAAACTTCTAAGTCTCCCAAGGAAGCTTCCTTTTGGTTCTAATGTAGGCATTGAGATTAGCTCTTCGTGAAGCTGCTTTGTCCGTTCCAACACCTTTTTCTCACTGGCATAGAATTGAGACTCAAAGGTATCTCGTTCTTCTTTGAGCTGTATCCAAGATTTTTGCAATTCTTTGAAG